>OX453091.1:24182192-24782192 GCA_949708635.1 Hirtodrosophila cameraria | reverse complement strand
AGGTTTTAAGTACTTCAGAGCAGCAAGCAAATCCGTTTCCGCAAATTTCGAACGTAATACGAATTCAGAACAGATTTGAACATTATTATATACCAGTTGTTAAGTTTTGCTCATGCGACCGTTTATATTAATTTATATATTGACCCATTTCAATGAAATGGGTAACCGTGAATCTAAATGCTATTCCTGCCATTGAGGATTAGGTATTGCAAGAAAACACTAGTCCTTGTCCTTGACCATGTCATAGGAATAAACGAATTAATTGGAATCAGTAAAAATAAGTAGTACAAATAAGATATTCATAGTCCAAGAACAGCATAGTCCAGAACAGCTTGAACTGGTTGAGAATTATAGTCGACAATGTGAAAAAAAACATTGCATACTTTTAGTACACTTTGATTACGATGAAAATGGCTGCTCAGCTGAGTATATTAGTATGTTGAGTACTGAACATCGTTAAATAGAATATTTTATGTACATTTTTAGAAAACTTTGTAGATTTTGTTGTATATTTAAGGTCTGTTCTACAAATCGATGCCGATAAATTTGATCGGAAAATGCTTGAAAATGTCTATTGCTTTTTCTATGAGCTTTTATTTTTTTAAACAATTTTCTAATATTGAATTTATACATATCAAATTTGATAAAATATAGTAGTTTTTTTAAGTTTTATATTGCCAAAAGAGGATTATTTGAATAAATATTATGAAGATACGCTTTAAAAGTAGCCCTTTATAATTGTAGGTGATGCTTTTAGAAATTAATCAAATTTTTGCTAAGGGTAGAAAGTTTAGAATATATATAATGTATGGCATATGATAATGATGTTTAAATTTGATACCCTAAACCTTAAAAGAACTACTTCAAATAAGTTATTGTTAGTATTCCTTTAAGCTAACTTTTATGCACTCAAGGCAGCAGATAGTATCTATAAATGTTATCCTATTTACTTAGGCGTGTATCAATTAGGAATTATGACTAGAGTCAACCACGTGTATATTGTACACATATCTAAGCATGTTCTTGTATATTCAAGGCTTCATAATAATCATGTCACGTTTTGAATTCACATATTTACCCAAAATATCAATTGTTGCACATACTCGTCGTATTTGCATGAGCCAAACATCGCAGCAGCGATAACAAGCGAAACCAGCAGCAATGCAGCATAGATGCCTTTTCAAAATTGGATACGGATTCAGATTGAAAATGTGAGGACTTTGTATTGTTATGCACATGGATGGATGACAGAGGGCCGCGATTTTTGGTTTTGGTTTTGGTTTTGGGTTTTCGTCACTTGTCAGTTTTTCAACGTTGGCGCCATTATGCGCAATGATGAAGATGTTAGCATTTCCGATTAAACGCACTCGTCCCCTCTTGAGGCACAAACAGCAGTGGCAGCAACAACAACAACAAATAGACGAGTCGAGTTGAAACCCTCGAAACGGTGTTTCACACAAATCTCAAGGGTGTGTTCAATTGTGTCAATTTAACGCCTTTTATGGCACCCCGCCAACAACACGCAGAGTATCACCCACCCACTTCAGGGCAGGCAACAGGAACAGCAGTGGCAGGAACAGAAGCAACAGCAGTTGCCAGTTGGCAGCACAGAAGTTGCAGCACGTTGGGCATATTAATTATTGCACTCGATGGCCAGAGTTTCAAATACTGAAGCAACATTTGTGCAGTTTAACCCGCTCGATTTGCTCAACGGCACAAAGTGTTAATTACGCCCACGCGGCATGGGAACAGGACATGCCACAAGCATCTAGTCAGCATTAAATACTAGCATATATATATAGTATATTTGCAAAATGTATGCTCGATTTACATTGAACAAACGTGTTTATTAATAGTTGCTTCTCTAAATATTGGAAATTGATAATACACAAGCTATTTGGAACAGAGACTAAGCCAAGTGGACTGTGAACTGTGAACTGCTCCTCCTCGTTTGTCGTATCATCATCTCAACAAACTGAAAGCTGTGTGCAGGATAAGCCTTAGTTTATAGTTTGCCAGAAGGATAGCGATATGTGTTGTGACTGTATAAGCAACAAATTTCTATTTAATTGAAGACTGTATATGTGGGCTGGCATATACTAGATTGTATGTACTTATATTTAAATTAACAAGTTGTTCAAGCTTGAATAACAATTTCAATTCATTTATATAGGTGAGTAGAGCCAAATTGTTGATAATTTATTTTAATGAAGGCCACAATGTGATTGCAACTTAACAGAAAACAAAGAAAGGTAGTCGGTTTTTGAAAAGGATTAAAGCAATCATTTTTGTATCCCTTATATCCTGAAGTTTATAATAACCTATATATTATTAGAATAATTGACTAAACATTAAAGATAGTCTTCAGTCGAGTTCATCTCAGAGCCACTTAGATGTATAAAAACTGAATAAAACATATATTATATTCCCATTTTATTGATACCTAAGTATTAGTTTACATTTTTGATGAAATATCCATTAAACATCGAACAGACATTTGCTTGAACATTGTTCGAGACATTTATATTCCAATAATGCTAGACTTTTTAAACCACTTTTGTATTGGGACATTTGAAAACTATTTTGCCAAGACATTCTTATGGAAATAATGATCCCAAAGAAGTTTGACTTTTCAGCTGACCATGTAAGACATTTTTGAGACATTCTCAAACAATTTGGCCTGGACATTGTAATGGCAATAATGTCTCGCAAAAATGTTCGAAAATGTTTCTAAGGCATTCTTTGTAAATTCTGTATTCTTACTTTAATTAAAAAAATACTCCTTCTAGGATACTTTTAAGGCATTCTTTATACATTGTTCACTTTTATTTTTATTTTAGCATAATACCCTCTATAAGATACTTAGTTGGTGTAGGACTTCTTGTATGTTACTTTTCAGTTATTTGACAAGCTACTTTCTCATACATTTCATACACTCTAAAAGTAGCTATAGAAAGTTTTGATACTTGCGGTATGTATGGATTTCTCACAACACTCAGTCTACTCATTTATTTCAACAATTTCTCAATTTTGTATCTTAAAGATACTGTCACTTAATCCCAAAGCGGCTCAGTCGCTGGGCATAGAGCGTAGAGCCCTGACAAATATCCTTGATATCATTTAGTCAACTGGAAAAAATTCAATCAGCATACTTGGCAAATATTCAACAGCGAAGGCAGGCAGCGATTGTTTGAGTGAACAACGGGCGGTGGCCAAAGGACGCGTTTAGAATGAGGAAAAGTGAGGTGGTGAGATGCAGGGAGGTGGGCCGTTGCATAAATCAACAGCAAATAAAATGCTGATACGCTGAAAGTTCGCCGAGGAGTCGAGTCTTCGATGCTGAAACAAAACATGCGAAGCGGAATTGGAATTGAAAACGGGCAAAAATTCGCATTCACGATAATTGAATTTGTGTGCAGGAGCAGGAATAGGAATAGCAAAAAAAACAAAAAAAAAAACCAGGAGAGCAGGAGAACAAAAAAAGAAAAGAGGACTCAGTGGAGCCAGCAGCGTGTCCAGCGATGCATGCGTCGCACGTAGCCGGAGGAGCAGTGCTAAAGTATGAACGAGAAGAAGGACGAGGCTGAGGATAAGGATGAGAACGAGAGCACTGTGCGCCCATATTATGTGCACAATAAATAGACGTGATCAGCATGCCCAAGGAGCAGCAGCTAGACAGGCAGCCTGGCAGCTAAGTCGTTCTATTGCTTTTGCTACTGCTCGTCGCTGGCATCGCTGTCGTCCTTGCGCTTGACTGCGCGGCCACATTGCTGGGCTGCATGCTGAGAAGGAGCCCGGAGCCGCAGCACGAGTGAGGAAGCACTTGAGAGGATGTTGCCGATGCTGCTGCTGCTGCTGTTTCCGGCTTTTGTTGCCCAAAAGTGCTCGACAAAATCTTTTGTGTGAATCCCTCCTGCCTTTGTGTGTGTGCGCCTTTTTTGTGGGGGTAGCTAAGTATGCCGTATCCCCAAAAAAAACCCAACCCCAAAAGTGCCAACAGGCCCCCAAACCCCGTAATGTAGCAAACTTGGGAAAAACAAGGCGAAGGCGTCGAACTTTTTATGTTAACTTACTTTGTAGTTTCTTCTTATTTGCAACTTTGATTTTTGTTTATTTTTGCTTCAAGCAACCCCCAACGAATAACGCATGAGACGCAAGGGGGGGGCAAAACGCACAAGACCCAGCGGTGCAAAAGAGACGGCATTAGAGAGCATAGCTAAAAAGAAAATAAGAAAAATGGCGACGGGCGCCAACTTTACACAAAGTAAAAGGAAAAATTTCTGCGCTGCTTAGCATGGAAAATGTTCATGCTCTTGGCTCTTGAGTTTTTCTTTTGGGCTCTGCGCTTTAAAATGCGCCATTTTGTTGTTTGCCCAGGCACAGTAAACCCCCCCTACCCCCACATCCGAACTGACCCAGCTCAGCCACGCCCACACGCCCCTTGAGCGCCCCCAATTTGACCAAGCGGAAGTTTTATGAATTTGCTACAAAGCAGCAAAGTTTTTCTGTGTGTCCTTTGGGGTTTATGCTTTCTTCTAGTCATATTTTTCCTTTTTTTTTGTTTTTTTTTAGATTTTTTTAGTGTATCTTTTGTGAAATCACTGCAGTGTGAATAATGTCAAAAAGGAAGCCAAGCAAAATGGAAAACTCGTGCTGGAAATATGCATAAAAAAATCATCAGCAACTTTCACAAAGTGCATAAAAAAAAGATACATAAATTGCCTCAACTAAAACTTATCCTGCTCATAAAAATTCTGAAGTTAAACACAAAGTGGCTATGCCCATGCGGGTTATTAAGCCATGTTCTTCTATTTTAGACACATTTCTAAAAAAAATATGTCAACCCTTCTTTTTTTTAGAATTTAAACAACAACTAATGAAGTTATTAGAGTCGTCAATGAACGTCAACAAATTGACATTTAATGAAGTGCGCGACCCGCACAATGATCTTTTAATTACCAAAAAAAAAAAAAATGAAAACGAAATAGAAACACCTAAAAAATGAACTTTAATCACTTTGGGTTGATTGTCAAGCCACAAATGGAAGCATGTGTAATAATAATAATTATGATGTTGTCAATTGAGGGAGTCGAGCATAAAGCGTGAAGCGTTGAGGGCCGTTAGTTTTCTTCTTTCATGGCAATGGCTTTTCCCTTTCAACCCCCTGAATAGTTATAAGTAGCACATAAGATCCATGAAATCATGCAGCTTCATAGCTAAGTACTATATACTATTTCTACATAAATTACTTATTATTATGGCTGCATATTATTTTGAATTTTATTTCATTAAACTTTTCGAGTACCCCAAAATATAATCTGTTATTCAGGCCTGTTCCGAATTCAGTACGTTTTTGAAAAGTAACAAGCAAGAATGCTCTAGTCGAGTGTGCCCGACTGCGAGACTCCCAGCTCCCAGCTCCCAACTTGCATTTCAAGCAGTTCAGCGGCAACACAAGCAAGCAGTGCACTAAACTTGTAAAGTGCCTGTCAAACTGTTGTTTCTGCCTGCTGAGACGGGGGTAGTAGATTCTTCCATTACTTTGGTGCTATTTATCCGATCGTTATGAAATTTACGCATCCGATCAACATTAAACATATATGTGTACCAAAAATCAAAGCTTTATCTTTTAAATTGTGGCGGTGGGAGATTTTTGAGATTTGCGGGGGTGCCGGGGGGTGCATCAGAAATTTGAAATAAACTTGATCTGCGTATGGTATACAGGAACCTGCATGCCAAGTTTGGTGCCTCTAGCTCTTGTAGTCTCCGAGATCTGTGTGTTCATACGGACAGACAGACGGACATGGCTAGTTCGTCTCGGCTGTTGATCCTGATCAAGAATATATATAGTTTATATAGTCGGAAATGCCTCCTTCTGTCTGTTACACACATTTGCAGTACTTTATAACTCCCTTTTTCCCCATTTTCAATGGGAACAGGGAGTAAAAACGAAGGAATTCCGAACGATTTACGAAATACTGTTCTGATTTTCGATTGGAATTGTTTCGATTTCTCTTTTTCGGAACCAAGTTTGAAACTGAGTTTTCATAGTACAAAGTCTTTTTAGTTGAGAGTAAGAAAATAAGGAAATTGAGTTTAAGAATTTGTTCTTTTTAATCTTTGTGTAATCTGGCAATTACTTCTCATTCCGCAGATAAAACAGGAAAAATTGTAATTTTTTTTTGTCGCAAATTGCGAACAGAACACGAATTCGGAACAGGCCCGATTGTTGATCGAGTTATCAATTGTGTACCCAATATAATACAATAATTAAGTGAAATTTTAAATAAGATATACAAGTAAAATTAGAGAAAAGAAGATATTGCCCATATCGGGCTTCAGTCTGGCATTACACCAAGTGTTTGCTTAAACCGTTTGAGAATTATAAGCGAAACATTAAAAATAAAAGCAAAAAGAGTATGTTGGGTTTGTAAAATGTCTGTCCGTCTGTCCGTATGTACGTAGCTTTTTCCACAGTTTTGAAGCTAGAGCAACCAAACTTGGTATACATGTTGATATATACCATAGGCAGACAAAGTGTCAAGATCTTTGTTGATTAAAGGATTAAAGATTCAGTTGCCAGTTTCTAATCTTAACCCGCATATTCCATTTGAATATGACTTTATCTTAGTGGCAGTTCAAAAATTGTCTCAAACCTAGTTTTTCTTAACGTCTTAGCTGCTGCTGCGCCTGACTTTGCATTTAATATTTATTTGATTATGACGCTAATGTTCATTAGCTGGCTGACTTGGTGGCAAGTACATCTATATATGCTTATGTATATATATTTTTAGTTATATGCACTTGTAGTTGTAGTTGTTGCATAAAAGTTGTAGAGCTGCTGCTGCTGCTGCTGTTGCTTTCTCAGGCAAATTAACATAAATTATGCACGCCCACTTGCAAATGCAGCTCGTGCGTGAGGCAGGTTTTGGCTGCCACCTTTTGCAATCTGCCGCCAGCTTGGATGTTGCACGTTCAACCCCAACAGGTGCGTAGATGGGACGCACAATTAAGCGGCAAGTAGCAAGTGGCAAGTGGCAAAATGCCTGCTGTTGGTGTTGTAGTTTATTGAATTTTCATATTTTATGCTCAAGGACTCAAGGACTCTTCAACTATGCAAAGTGTACTTCTTAAACGAATTAGAATTAGCCAGCTTGTGAGGGGGTAACGTTTTTTTTTTTTTTATGTTACTCAACAACAATAACAAACAAATAAAAACGTCGCTCCAGTAGAATATACAATAGCGCCATCCTGTGGCGTCAACTTTTTGAAATGGCCACATCCCTGCCGAGATTCTGCTCCGCCCATGCGGGCGTCTCACATAATCGAATTTATTTGCCAGGACTTTGCTTGCTTTTGCCAAAAGTTTCCACAGCGGTTTTGAGTTCTCGAACTCAAGTACCTCAACCCTCTACTTCAAAACAGAGTCTGTGTAGACCCTGCCCTAACCACATTGCCACACGCACACACACAACACACACGCACACTCTCACATACACGAGATTTGATTTTGTTCTCTCACATTTGGGTTTCTACTATTTCCAACTGATGCTGTAAAATTAGCAGCATAAGATTGGATTATCTTTTCCACTGACTCTCCATGCGACCCTTTTCCTTTCTTTCATATTATATATATATATATATATATATATATGTATTTTTTTTGCATTTGTTGTTGTCAGCCCTGTGATTATATATGTCGAAGCACGTGCCACGATTAGGCGAACACCGCTGCGTCCAAGCGTGAGAGCAGCAGGAGCAGGAGCAGTATAAGGCGATGTCGGAGTCACATTCAGTGTCACAGTCGGATTCGGATTCGGATTCAGTTCGACACAAGTAATACTTTTGTGGAATTGTTGCTAATTTGCTTAAAGGCTTCCGCAGTCGAGTGCTGTATTCATATTAGCTAGCTTTTAGGGTAGAACGAGTTGCAACCTGGCCAAATTTCAAAATGGCTTTTGAAGAGGGTGAGTGTTGTGACGAGTGTAATACACATGCTGAGTTCCAGTTATTGTTTTCCTGTTATTTTAATTCATAAAACAAGTCTGCATAAGAAACAGTTTTACTTTAAAACCGGTGTAGATTTGACATAGGTTGTTGTTTTAGTTAAAAATCTAGCAAGAGTATTTCTTATAAAGTTAGGAACTTTACTTTATAAGAATTCTTATGACCTGTACTAATAAAAAGTGGCAAAACAAGCATAAAAGATGGTATTGCAAAAGGTTGAAACAGGCAGAAGAGGCAGCTCTGTCCATATACTAGCATAGTATCTATACTTCCGATTCTTATCGCCTTTTTTCAAAAATTGAAAGAGTCTTTAAAAGGGGATAGAAAACAGTACTGCAAAAGTTTGAAACAGCAGAAGAAGAAAGCACCGATCATATGCAGGCATACATATATTTCCTAAAGAGAATATTTGGTTTGTGAAAAGTCCGCCTGTCTGCCTGTCCGTCCGTATGAACGCAATTTCTTTCCACAGCCTTAAAGTTACATATACCAAATTTGATATATGTACAATATGTACATGTTGATAAATACCAAGGGTAGACAAAGTATCGACTCCACAAAGATGCTAAAAAAGAGTATAGCGCAGTCGGGAGCATTCAACTGCAACATTCTTACTTGTTTAGTTTCCAGCCCTGCTTAGAATTCAAGATTCAATATCAAATGTGATGTATATTTTATAGAGCAAAGATCAAGCAAAGTATCTAATTGATTTATTATGCATAATTTATTTGATGCTTTATAAATTACTTATCCCAAGATACTATGAGATATAAACATAAGTCGAGTATTCGAATAGACTTGCACAGACATATTTAAATCGCACTTGCAGCTGTATATAGAGAGATCAGGCCTTGCCCTAATTGGAACCCCATTGGGTATATGCCTAGCACTTAAAGCGACTATGTTATAGGAGGGTTCACACAGTTATTTCTACATTGATATGCCGACTTGACCGTAAGTCAATTAATCGCCCAAAATGCGTGGTAATAACTCAGAGCCAAGTCAGAGTAGAGACCAAAAGCAGAGAGCAGGGAACAGAGAGCAGGGAACGGAGACCAGGGAACAGAGACCAGGAAACAGAGGCCAGAGAGAAGAGAGCAGGGAGCAGGGAACAGAGACCAGAAACCGCGACAACCGCCAAAAGCGGCGTCAAAGTCAACGGGGGCAAAGGGCAAACATGATTGCGGGGGCAAGGTAAGGCATCAAGTAAACTAACCAACATTACCAACTTCGAGACGTCTCAACTAGCCGCAATAAAGTGCTGGCATGGGTGCGGGAACGGGTAGGGGACTGGACACTGCGCCCAGGGTCCAAAACTGAATCTCTCTTTCGCACCGTCTTCCACTCCGTCTCCCTCTCTGACTACAACTCCATCTCTTTTACACTGTTTATTTGTTTGTTGGCTTTGACTCGCGCCTTTTTGTTTGTTTTTGATGTTGATGAATGTTGCCACAGTTGTTGCTGTTGTTGATGTTGTTGCTGTTAATGTTGTTGTTGTTTGTGTCGCTGCTGCTGCTGCTCATGTTGTTTAGTTAAATTTTTGGCTGTTGTTTTTAATGTTTTCATTTTTGTGGCTTTGGCTTTGGCTGTGGCTTTCTTAGCCCGTTTCGCTGTGCGCCCTGTTTGCGTGTCTCTTGATGCATGTTCCGTCACATTTGACGAGCGGTCCGAGATCCACTTAACCTCATGATTGATATGTTGCAATAATTCTTATCAAACAATGGGCAACGCTATGAATTATTGACCGCAGCGCCTTTCCCTCATAAAATGGTATATATATACTTATATTTATGTACTTTTTACTAAACTTCAATTTGATACACTTGGTTGTGGAAAATGGTACTTATCTAAAACTCATCCTAATTTTAATTTTATAATGTGAAATTTAGAATGTTTTGCATAGTAGTATTATATATGTCGAAAGAAGTACCTGATTGATCTACAAAATAGCTTTCACTATAAAAGACAAATAAATCTTCGAAAATCCGTCATGCTCCCATTTTGAAATCTACAAATGCGCATCCGGGCTTTCGAATTGAAATAAACGAAGCCTAAATGTGAAATGAATTGTAAAATATACCGGAATCTACTTAAAACACTTTAAAATATCAGGCAGGCTCTGGTATCCACTTTTCGCGGAATAGAAATTTCCTTTAAAGTACAAAATGTTCTGAACGACTTTAATTTATTGAATTGAATCCTTTGTGAATGGGAAGTTAATCCAATTCTTAATCGAATGAAAGTGAATTCAATCCGCAACATCTAACCAAAAGTGAAAATGGGAATTTTTATAAGTCAGTATAAGTCGGCCTGAGACATATACTATTTCAGAAAAAGCTTTACCAAAAACATATATTTTCGCTATTATTCCTAAGTTCTCTCTTTACTCTATTATTTTTGTAGAGTATTCAATAATCGTTGAGTGCAAAGCGAAAACTTTCTATCCCATTTTCTAATGATGCCTTCAAAAAGTGGCTAAGCTTGCACATTACATTAAACTTAAAGCTGTAGTTATTATTGTGAATGCAAAAGCAATGATCGTGTGTATAGTTCTCACTTTGTAAACAATATTAAGAAATATTAATTTTCATTTATCATTTTGATTGAGCGATCAAATAAAGAGCCAAAAAGAGAAGAGCCAGAGACAGAGACTGAAAAGAGTTGCTCGGTTTGTTTTCTCGTGTGATTTCTTTATTATGATAGCCAGATTCGAATTTAATGATCTTTCTCGTGCCCCGCTGATTTATGATGGGGTTAACCTTAACACACAGTCCACACTACAGTCCAGAGTACGGCCCGAGGCTGGGTTTTGATGCGCGGTACCGCAAGGTGTCGAAACTGTAACGGTGCTTGGAAATGGAACACAAGCTGGAACTGTGGGAAAAGGAACGCTGCTCTTCAAGTGCACTCTCGACTTTTGCCAGTGCCTTTTGTGCGTTTTCTTTTGTTAAGCTTTAACTTAATTATGCCCGCAAAGAGGCGTAAAAGTTGCGCAATTCTCAAAGGCAGGAGTCAGGAGTCAGGGTATGGTTGTGGGTTAGATTTTGGGATGGGGTTCGTCGTTTCCTGTCAATGTTGAGCATTTTGTAAGCCGCTTAGTTCCCGAGGGGTTTTTTCCAGTTACAGTTTGAGTTTGAATTCAATTGATGTCTGGATTTTTGGGGTGAGAGGTTGCCGTCAACCACCTCGTCACAACCAGTTTGGACTAACAAATGCTGCAAGCGTGCAAATTAAAATTCGGTTTTTGTGGTTGCCACTTGCATAACACCCAACACCCAACTGGTAAACAACCCACACATGTACTATATAATTTATTTTGACATGTTTGCCAACATTTCAATTGATTTTATTGTTGAACAACACACACACACAACATACAACATACAAAAAAAAATTATATAAAAATAAAAATAGAGAGAAAATAGCTGTGAATTGAAATGTATCACAATTATATTTTTGTCGCTGCCAATTGAAACATGAGAACTTGCCTCATAAATAATAACAACTTGTAACTGCATGAAATTTCAACATCCCTGACAGCACCCGCCCCTCTCTACCCTCTCGACAAAAACCACAAAGCAGACAGAGCAGCAGTTGTAACCCCGTTACGCCACCCATGGCAACACCCCCCTCAAATAGTTTTGCGGATTTCTAAATTAACAAATCGAATTTAACGCGTGGCTGCACCCACAACTCTATCCACAAACCAAAAACCCCTTAACCCTTAGTTTTATTTTCAACTTTACGCCCTTTTGCATTTTCAGTTTTTTTTTTTTCCCCATAAATTTATCAATTTTAGCATATTTGTTTGCATCTGATAATCATTGCGGCAAATTGCGGCAATTGTTGTTAATGATTAGGCGATAAAAAAAAATTATTATATTGCCCAAAGGATCAATGGCCTTTGATTGCGGTTCAACTTGCAGGTGGTCCGTGTGGGTGTGAGGGTTGTATAATTATTTAAGTGGCACTGCCACGCCCTTAAGGGGCAGCTAAGGGTAGTGCAAAGTCAACAAAACTTGACAGCTTTTGCCAAAAATATATATATTTGTATGCACTGTAAAACTTTTCTCAAGTTGAGAGTTTTCAGTTTTGATTTTTCTATTTATTTTTATTTTTTTTCATCGTTTGTCATTCATATTTGCCAAATGTTACAAAAAAAAAAAAAAGAAAAGGAAAATGAAAAGTTTATGCATATTTTGAAGCAAACAATTTGCATGTAAATATGTGCAAAAAGTTGTTGTCTCTCTCTCTATTTCTCTTTCTCTATGTGTGTGTGTGTGTGTGTGTTTGCATAAGCATATGTGTGTGTATTTGTATGCATGTGTGTGGGTGTGTGTGTGTGTATTGGTGTTGTCTTCGCCTGTCAAAATATTCGACAATATTTTTCAACAAACAAGTAAAAAACAAAGCAAACAAAAAAAGACAGACGAAAAGCGATTTTCAAATGCTCTTTCCAATTTTGAAATTTTCTGAATTTAGTTTTAGAGAAAATCAATATTTTATTCAATTTTCCTTTGTGAGTCTTCCTTAAACATTTTGAATTCATCGCTCCTTTAAAATATATATAATTAAACCTTATGAGGCATGTTCTTACTTTCGATTTCAATCAAAATATGCGGAATCGTAAGTATTCGCTTTTCAGAATTCCGAATATTGATGGAAAATTCAGCTTAAAAAGTTAAAATGTTTTCTGAATAAAAAGTTTGCTGAAATCGAAACCTTTATTATTATATTTATTAAAGCTTTCGCAAGGTTTTAGTTATTTAGAAAACGAACACTGTCAAAGAAAAATAGTGCATAATTATTCGAAAACCAAATTTAAAGTAGACTTTGAGTATTCTTGTTTGAGTTTCTGTAAATGTAAACATTGTCCTTTAAGTTTCGAACAAACAATCCTTAATAATTCACATTTCTTATACATTCTACAAAGTTTTTCTTATTCTAAGAACAGTCAGTTTCAAAAAATAATAATACCTAATTATTTCAAAACCGAATATAAAGTATATTTTTACTCTTCTGATTCCCAAAAAAAACAACCATTGTCTTAAGGTCTCCAATCTTATTGGTCAATCGTTATTGCCACACTTTGCCATCGTCTATAACAAAGAGCAAATATGCATTTTGTGAATTTTCCATTTCCATTTCCATGCCGCATTTTTCGCATTTTTATGTTGTTTATTTTTTGGAAGCTTTTAAAAAACATCAGCACTTTTCATTTACATATTCCGCTTTGTAGAGAGAGCTGTGGCAACTGCCTCCTATCTCCGGCTTGGTTGCCTGCTCCTGCAGGCTGTGTATCCTTTGGAACGTTTGCTATGTTCTGTCTGCTGCGAAATTTGCATAATATGCAAATGATGCCGACACAGCAGCCAACGGCAGCAGCAGCAGCAGAAGTAGCAGCAGGGAGAGCGGAAAAGATGGAAAGGCAACGCCGGTGCCGCTGTGGCTTTTTTGGTCCTTTGCGATATCATATTTATTAAAAGGATTATTGGTGCTTCACTGCCATATCCTGTTAGTGTTGCCGAACACCCGCACAGATCTGCCCAGCACTAAACCCAAATCCCCCCGCTCCCTTTGCCTTGTTTTTTTCTACTGCCGTCATGCAAATGAGCAACGGCTGCCTTTTGTTTCTGTGCTCCCATTCCACACCCCATAAAAAAAAAAAAAGAAATATGTTGAGCAACATTTTTTTGATCAATTCTCCAGTCGCCTGCAAACGGCGCCATATTTGATTTAAAAGTTGACGCCAAATTGTTCAAAGCGTTGTAAACTGCATGAAAATTACAAATACAATTAATGGAATTGTAAGGTTGTCGGGGTCACAGACTTATTGGGTCTCTTTCACGGAATTCTTTGTGGCCAGTTTCACACCTCGCACTTAACGCTTGGGATTGGTATTGCAGCAGGCGGCGCTATCTTTTAACTTGACTCTGTTCTCACCTTTGAGCTCGGTTTACATCTAATGAAGTTGCATATTGGCTTTATGATGTTATAATTTTTACCTTTCAGGGGTCTTTTTATGGTGTGTTTTGGGGCAAGAACAAGTGTAGCGCCTTTGATTACACGTTTTCTTTTTGGGCATTGTTTCTGCCTAAGGACTTGGGAATACAGTACTACGTTTTTAATATATAATGGGTGAGTATATTTCTAGGAAATTCAATTGGCTTGTAAAGGGGGCTAACAGAATTTGTAAGTTGTTTCCCTTCCAACCTTGCTTTAAAAGTTGAAACTTTCAAGAAGCACACTTAGTTTAGTTGGGCTGTTCCCATTCAAACATCCAAACATACAAATAAAAGTTTAAAAAGTTGTTAATCCACTTGAAAATCAAACAGGCTTCTTCTATTTCTAATTCCAATAAAAACATTTGGAATTGGAGCTCCAAGCCTTTCTGAATTCCAAATACATATAGAAAATTAGAATTAAAAAGTTTTAATTTTGAGACAGTTCGTTGAGAAGTATTCAAAGTTATCTTTAAAAAGGAAGAACGTTGAAATTTTAATCGAAAAGTGGAATACAAATCGAAAACGATTCGTAATGAAAAGCACTCGCAAATGAGACCGATCTGAATATTTTATTACGCGTCTGTTTTGATATCTTAATCTAGGTTTTTTTTTGCCGTATTTGAGATTTAAGTGCATGTTTTGTTAAGTTTAAGCTATATATTTTCCGCTGTCTAAAACTGTCGCTTCTAATTTTCGACTAAATCCTATAGTTGCTCTATCTAAAATTAAATATATAAATTATTTTATTATAATAAATTGAACACACTTTGCAAAAATCGTTTAACTTTAACTAACACGCCCCATCCTCAAATTGTATGCAACACCGTTGTGCGCGGAAAATCGCCATGGATTTCACGAGTTATTTGCGCCAACTCTTCAAAAATTTTGGCAATTTTAAAGTTGCCAGAAAAAGTCTTTACTATGTCAATTTAAGGCTCACAAAACAACTTGAAATTGCTCATACGCCGCGTGCAACATTTATGCCACACACAAGGCGGCAAATGGGCAACATTCTGCTGCTGCTGCCACATACGGCTGATCTCTGCTCTCAGCATGCTGCTGCCTGCTGCCACCCAAAAGCCAACACCACATGAAAAACACCCACATATGCACTAACACCGCCAATTTGACGCCAATGCGAGTCCAACTATGTGTCTGCGTGTATGTGTGTGTGTGTAGCTTTCGGCACGTGCATCTGTGTGTGTGTGTGTGTACACAACCCGCTCTGCCCCTGCTATACACTCTACCCCCCTGCACACTCGCCCGCCACTTGGATGCCATTTTACGAAAATGTTAAAGTATCAAAATCATTGGAATTGCGTTGAGAATGTTTGACAGTTCATAAATGCTCGGCGCTTGACTTGCATAAATATTTTCTACGGCCTGTGTGAGTTCAAAAGGGGGTGAAGGGGGGGGGGGGGGGATAGTGGGTGGCGTTGGGCGTGGGCAGGCCATGTGTGTGTCAAGCACGCAGAAGGCACTTGAAAAGTTGAAGCTGTCGAACATCAAAATGCGAAAAGTCAAACAAACGTCCGCGGCGACGGTGGCGACGCGGCGGCAGCGACGTAAGCGACGTAAGCGACGTAAGCGTCAACATCGCAGCAGCAGCTTTTACAGCTTTTTTGGGCGCATAGCTCAACATTTTGCTTTTTAGCTTTGCGCCGCTGTTGTTATTGTTGTTGTTGTTGTTGTTGTTGCTGCTCATGGTTGCCATTTTGTTTTGAAAGCCATAAAAAAGACAGTCGCTTGTTGTTGTTCTTGTTGTTTCTTTTATGACCAGCAACGTGCGCCAGTCTTTTGCTTCATTTCTTTTTGTTTTTGTGCTCTGCGTCGGCGCGCTGCCAACGTCACTCAAAAAGCCACTCAAACAGCGAAAGAGCGCGCAACAAAACTCACTCAAAAAAGTGGGCGTTGCCTAAACACAAAATACGCTTCACGCTTGCTTGACTCTCAATGTGTATGTGTGTGTGTGTGTGTGTATGAGAGCGCTGCGTTTGTATGTGTTACAGGGTGTTTCTGTGCATTCGCATTTTCAGCTGCTGTTCAAAAAAACAGCTGTTAACTGCTGCCGTTTTGAGTTATGACTTTTTGCTGGCTGCATTTATTTGATGTGACGCGTTGTCCTCAGCCTGCGACTGCGGCTCCGACTGCGGCTTTGGCCTGTGCCGGAATTTCGTAGAATTTCGCTAGCCAGGCAGAGGCGTTACACAAGAATCGTGCTTCGAAACCTCGTTTGAGCGTCGGCAAAACAGTTATATTTCCAAGCTGACTTTAGCAGTCTCTTCAACAGTTACAGTTTCAAGCTGGCTTTAACAGTCTCAATAACAGATCTCCGACATAATTGTAACATTAAGTTGAATTCAATTTATCAATACTTCTTAAAGTAATTGAATTTGAATTAAGACCAAAAAACACTTTTAGAAATGCTCGATTTTAAAACAGTTTTTATTTTCGAAAACATAGTGGTACAAACTCTTTTTTAGAAATGTTTCTAATAGTGTTAAAGACCTAACTTAAAGTGTTTAGATTTCAAGAAAATATGAAGGTTGAAAATAGTTTAAAAATTTACTTTCTACACAGTAATGAAAATTAAGCTAGATTTATGATTTTGGGTTTTCTTAGGTTATCTTTTTATTGAATAATAGGGCTTCTTCCCATTTCCGACAACTTTTTATTCCGTATCATTTTCGATTTTGTGCTACCACATTTATAGGTTAATATCCATCGATCTTTCTTTTTAAAGATAAGCTCTGAAACTTTACACTCCACTATCTCAGAAAGTAAAAGTTTTTAAGTCACATTTTCCATCGACTTTCGGATTTGAGAACAGCTGATAATTGTGATTCCGAATGTTTTTTGTTTGAAATCAGAAATGAGAACAGTTCTGATTGTTAGTTTTTGCAAGTCTAAAGTCCCAATAAAGATTTTAAGCTGGAATGTATTGAAAAGAGTTCCCTTAGAAATAGTTTTTCTTACAATTGTTTCGCACATTGCTTTTCATACTTCTTTCAACCGCTTTTCGCTATTATTTCCAAAGATTCCATGAACTTTTCTCATTTTCTCTTATATACAGTTACAGCTGCCCTTTTCGCACATCTTTCACTTGGCTTCACTTCAACTTGGAAGCCATTCATCTTGAGCTTAGTCGAAGGCGCCTAACAATTCACTTCCGCGTCTACAGCCATTTCCGTTACACTAGTCAACAAAATAGCGACAAAACACAACAAAAGCAAACATAAATAATAATAACAAATACAAGCGAATAAAAGAAATGCTAAGCTGAAAACAACTTCAGTTATATTTATTTGGGGGCTAAACTAAGCCTGGGCCAAACAAAGGGCCATGCAAAACTTTAAGACCCAAAGAGACCTCAAAATGCTATACAATATTGATGGGAGGTGCACACGAAACGCAGCTAACTGAAGTAAAAAATATGACGCGATTAGAATCTGTAATTAGTTTTCGTGTATCTGCAATTGTTGTTGGTATTGCTGTTTGGTTGTTGCTGTTTGCTATTGCTGTTGTTGCTGCTGCTGCTGCTGTTGTTGTGGTGAGAATTGCACTTGTTTGGCGGCAAAACTTAAAAAGGCGTTAAAATGTGCGCCGCTCTCAACACGCGATGTGTGCGGAAGCCACAAAACTGCTGATGGGCGGAGAAATGATGAATGGGTGAGCGAGTGGCTTGCAACAGCAGCAGCAACATCAACAGCAACAGCAGCAACAGCAACAGCAGCTCATAAAAAGGTAGCAGGCAAGGTACCAAAGTTGACGTTGACTTCTGGCCAACAGTTGCTATTTTTTGTTGTTGTTTCTGTGCTTTTGGGCCAAACAAATTGCAAAGTCAACAGTGAAGCGACGATTGGACATTGGCTCTGACTTTGGCTTTGGCTTTTTGGTGCTCACACCAAAGTGAGCAAACTGTGCGCATCCGTTTCTCTGGTTTTGGCATCGCTTAAATTATATCGATTTCGTATCATAATCAAATGTTTGCTGCTTGTTGTCGTTGGCGGTGCCGACAATAACAACTACAAAAACACACACACACACACAAAAATACAGGCAGCAAGCGATAACAACAATAATCAACGCACGACAGCAACAACAAGAGCAACAGCAACGACAATAACAACAACAATGGCAAACAGTAGTGGCAACAAACAGGCTCATTTGCATATTTACCAAACACACAGATGTGACACACACACGCACACTCGCACACACACTTAAAAGAGATGGCACACGCATGCCAAAATATACGATATCGTGTGCTCATAATAAGTATCTGATAAGTAATGATATACAAACACATATATACACACACACACAGATGCAGTTACAGATACAGTGTTAAATACAGGCACAAAATGGCTGCACACCACAACACACACACACACACACACACACACGCATGTGTGTATATATATATATATGAGCCATTATGCAAAGTGCAATGGCTGCAGTTGTTGTTGCTGCTGTGTTGCACTTTGCATTGGCGCTTGCAACTGCTCTCGTTTGGCTTTGCGGCGCATTTTTGGTGTAACACAAAGTGAAATAAACACACACATACACCCACACACACAAGTGGGGCAGACAAGCACATACACAGAGAGACGACAGCACACAAAATGGACAGCAACAAAAGTCAACGACAACAGCAACAGCAGCAGCCACAAGAGCAACCCCCACAGCAACAACAACTTTGTAGGCGTTTTTGACAGCCCCAAAAGCTACAACAAAATTTAAACAATTTAAATTTTATTTAAGACTTGTGCAAGACAATTCAATAAATGAATTTGATATTCAAGTATTTGTATTTAATATCAAAAATTGCTCAAGGTTTTGAGTTTTAAAGTCGACATGAGCAATTGTCAGGCAACTTTGCAAAAGTTTTAATATAATAAAGTTTATAATCAAATATATTTGTATATATATTGTAAGCAGTGTCAATTATAATTATATTATTAATATCAAACATGTTTGTGCATAATAAAATATAACTATAAACTACTATTTAGTAGATTAGCTTTAAATCAATTGGAATCAAGTAAACAGTTTCAATTTAATGTATTTTTTTACTGAGTTTTTAACTACGCACACTTATAAACAAATGACTCATAAATCGACATCTTATCTTGAAATATATAGCATGTATATATTTCATTAGTTTAATTTGCCGTCGGTCTTTTCTATACACCAAAAAAAACTCTTAAGAGTAACGTGTTATACTCTACATAACTTCAAAAACAAGGCAACCACTTAAAATCGCTTGACACTTTTGAACGATTTTTATGACTTGTTTTCCAAATGTGTTTCAACAAAAAACAAAAAAATGATTTCATGCATAAATTGTATTGGCTTTTTGGGGTCTTGAGCGACGCCATTATTTTCCAGCACATTAAAAATGCATAAAATTTGTTGAGCTCCACTTTTTTTTTATGTCTAACCAAAACACAAAAATATTTAAGAAATGCTGTATGCTAGTTTTTGTGTGTGTGTGTGTGTGTGTGTGTGTTAGAAATCAATTAAAAAACTATTTCAATCGTCTGTTAAATCAATTAAAAAATGAAATTCCAAAGAATAAAGTTATTTGATGTGATACTCAGGTGTATAAACTCTTATCGCTCACTCAAATTATAGATTTTATGTGCAGTCCACCATAAGCTTTATCTATTTTGGCTTTAAGTTTAGTTTGTTTTTTGTCAGTTTCGTATTTTCAAAGCTGTCTAGACGCCTATAAGACCGTATAGATTTGAAGGTAGTCATAAAACTGGAGCACAAACAAATTGATGAGCCATGTGCCACAGTCTACAGCCACTTGAAATAGGCGTGAAATCCATATTGTTTATGAGAATACAACAAAAAAAAAAACGTAGTTGCTTCCTCGGGGCACACATGCATAACCAGTGCCAAAAAGCGTATGTTTTCGCTATGCTCGCTTGTTATCCCACACAAAAACAAGTATCAATGTTTGCAACGCTAACTCGACTTGGAAATACCCTGACTTTTTTGCTTAGAGTTGATCATCCTAGTTGCTTTAGGGGGTGTAGTTCACTAGTTGCTTTAGGGGGTGTAGTTCACTAGTTCCTTCTCCCGATAAAAATAACTTATCGATTCTTCAGTTTCATTCCGTATAAAAGAACTACTCGTTCCATGAGTTCTTTTCCGGATAAAAAAACGAATCTCTCTTAAAGGAACTCATTGCTTCTTTAGTTCCATTCCGGATAAAAGAACTAGTCGGTCCTTAAGCGCCTTTCCGAATTAAAGAACTAACCTTTAACTTAGTTCCTTTTCGAATTCTTTTATATTTAAAATAAAACTTTTTATAATTTTAAGCTGAAATGTTTAAGGAATTTAAACATACGCAAAATAGGAAATATTCGAAAGAACGATAATACAAAAAGTTAAATTGAAACTGCTGAGCTAGAAACGAAATAGAAAAGGAACTAAGCGAACTAAAGGAACTTTAAATAGTTCCATAGTTCAATTCAAAGATCCGCTCATTGGAACTAGCTCATCTCGAATCGACCCAACTAAATAGAAAAGGAACTAAACGAACTGATTTGCCCCAAGGCAACTATGCCAAACAATAACACTTTGTACTCACCGAACATACCCTGTCTAAGCTATTAGCAAGGGTATTTCCCAAAAAAAAACAAGACTGAGTTGTCGTCGATTTTACGATTTGAAGTGCCCTCTGGCGATTTGTGTGTGTGCACTCGTTGACTTTAACGTTGAGGGAGGGGATTGGAAACGTGAAACGTGAAAGTCGATTCATATTGTCACATAATTGCACAATGAATGAGAGTTAGTCCAGTTCATACAGATCCAGTTCCAGTACAGTTCGTCGTCGTAGCTCGGGGTGCTTCCCACAGTATATAACATATATATATATTGTTGTTGGTTGGTTGGCAGTTGAATTCGTTACTCATTGTTAACTTGTTAATTTCATTTGATTGATTTTTAATGCGTGTGCGACAACAACATTCGAATTTGTATTTGCGATTTCAGCGACTTAGTAGATAGCGCATAGTTATGATTAAATCAAGAGAGAACTTGAATCAACTCAAACGCAACTCGCACGCGGCTTATGCATTCAAACAAAAGGATGAACACAAGTGCACAGAACAAGGGACATCGAGTCAATAGGATGTCAACGGCACGTGTCCTTAATCCGGTAATTACGACGCTAACCCCTGCCCCCAAACGAGTCCTGCTTAGCGGCGATTTGAGTCTGGATTGTGGTCTGTCACAAAGCCTTAATACTATATCTATAAAATAAAATTTAGATAGACATCAATAGAATATGCTTTTCCCATGAGCAGCAATAACAAGTTAATTTATGCCACTTTGATGACGTTAGCTAGATAAAGCAAACCTTTTTTTCGAGGCACAGTTTTCTTTTTCAGGTAACAACCTGTTGACAGAACACAACGTTCAAATAAATTGTATAGAACAAAGGCAAACGTATTCTAATCGCATTTATCTAGACAACTAAGCTGAACAGCAAACTGACGCAGCCAAAATGATAAACACTTGTAAATCGCTGCAAGTCGCTACTAAAATGTTGCCTCGCTCCTCCATTTGTTTAAGACCTGAACACGGCCACGCATAATAGAGTTATCATAGCTTACCTTTATATATATATATATTGTAACCTGAGCCAATCCAAAAGCCTAGTTTGATTAATTGTTTCTGTTTAAACTTCGTTCGCGCTCATAATTTCCCTTCAACGTCTTTCACAAATACAATTATCATTTTGTGGCTTTTGCGTTAACAAAATTTCTATTGTGTTTTATTGTTTTTTTTTTTTTTTTTTTATACAAAATTTACCATATGCATATGATTAATTCAAACTGCCTCTATCCCCCCCCCACAAAAAAAAAATGCTGAGACAAACAAAATAAAGTTAAATCGTTTTTTTATGAAAATCTCTTATGGGCTTTTAAATGTTTAATCGCTTATGAATTTTGATAACGCCGCGTTTTGAGCTACTAAAAATGATTTTTTTGATTTTTATCATATAGCTGTAAAATGCGGCTGGGAAACTGACTATAAAGGAATCGTTAGTTTATTAAAAATATGGTTGATTTCGAATCATATTTGTGATATGTTTATATACATTTTTAATGTGCAGCACCTTGGGCTTATACACTTAATGTTTAGTTTTTTGAGTTTTTATATAATCGTTATTATTAAGTGGTAAAAGGTTATGTTTATTCAATCTTTATATCAGCTTTATTTTATATAAAGTTTCATCATGTTTGAATAATCTGTTCATTAGCTGCTTAGCAGAGTTAAGTTTATAATCTGTTTTGTAAATATATACTTCCATCTTTAATCTGTTCCGTCTTCTCTTTAATCATCAGTTCTATAGTATATTAAAATATTGACACATCTATTGTTATGTGTTTCGGATCAAAGAACCCGAAACGTGCCTGAACCTAACTCTAAAGTTGCTTTATTAAGTAAAGAGTTATAGGATTATTTTCTTACTACAGTCGTAGAGCTAGGAAATGAATCATATCTCAAACTCAAGTGACTAATGTAAAGTGAATTCAATCCGAACAAATTTGTCAAAAATAATAAAAGAAACATTAAAGAAAATATCAATTCTTGCTTTGACAAATTAAACTTGTTATTTTTTTATTAATTCTTATAATTCTCAAACAGTTTAAGCAATTGTTTGGTGCAGTGGCCGACTGAAACTATTTATAATATATTTTGAAGTAGAAGATGTTTTCGGAATATACCTTGCCAGGAATTCTAACAAAGTCGTAATTATTTTTTTATCAGGAATTCAAACAGAGCTAAAACTTTTTACTTAACATTTGCTGTACTTCATAACTCCCTTTTACCCATTTTTATTGGGTACAAAGAGTAAAAAGAAGAGTTTCTTTAAAAGAAAAATCGGTTTAAGTGAATGGCCGCAAATCAGAACATGCCACTTCAATTTCATGCATGTACTTTTACTCATACAAAATACTTCCAGCAACAATGTGGCGCTCAAGTTTTTTTTTGCTAATTTTATAGTCAATCTGAAACTCAATTTTCCAGCTTAATAGACGGCACCTTTCAAATGCCGTTAACCGAGCGTTAACTGCAAAGTTCAGTTCCACCTTCAACTGCAACTGCAACTTCAGCTCAAAATCAAAATCAAAGTTGTGTTATCAAAGATATGGCATCATTGAAATAGACTCTTCACTGTGCACACCGATTTTACGATGCCTTACAAGCATTTCAACAAGTTTTACAGCTTTTCCGCTAAAAGGCAGCCCTCAACTTGTCGACACACACTTACACACACACAGACATACAAATCAACTAAATGAAAAGCTAGGAAGTTAAGAAAAAAGAAGAAGTATCGAAGATCTTTTCAGTGTCTTTGCCATATATGCAAGCAAAAGAAATCAACTTCGAAATGAGCCATTAAATGCTGCTAAACACGCGGGCATTTTCCACCGTTTTCACCCTTTCCAACGTTTCCATCGATGCCATTTGCTTCCACAGTAGTGAAGCCGACGGCTCCGCTCCGGATAGTCATAAATTTCCGACAAAAGAATGTAACCCGATGCCAGTTCAGTCTACAGGGTCTAGTCTACTGCTCCATAGGTATATACGTAGACTATCTCTTGGTTGGCAGGTTTGTTATTGTATTTTTTTTTTTTTTTTCGGTTTCCCGTTCGATTGCTGCAGCCAGATTTCTTCTGAATAAATTAAAACTGAAATCGATGTTGTTGCCGCTGAAAAACGTGGGAAATGTATTCATCATTAAGCGCCCAAAGATTTGGTTGTGATCTTATGTTTCTTCTTCTGTATTGGTAGTATACACCATGGCGCATAATAGTATATTTTGTTATTTCTATTTTATGACCACTTTAAAGACCAATAAGCTTGAGTAAGTGATATAACAATGATGGTGTTTTTTCAAAAACTGCAATTGAAGGGGTATCTATATATAGTGTTGTTACATGGCTGGTAGCTTATAAAGTAGTTGCAATCTATACTTATCTAATTGAAGAGGTTCAAACATTTACAATTTTTTTTCGTCATTTTTGAAAAAAGAGGCTGACAAGGATATGGAAAGCAGGCGTGGAACGTGAGGAAACCATAAGCGAGCTAAAGCTGACTAGTAAAATATAAAATAAAATAAGAAACCAAATAAAGATAGCAAGATAAGATGTATTATGAATAGTTTCAGTCGACCACTACACCAAGCGGTGCTTAAACTGTTTGAGAATTATAAGAAAAAAAGTTAAATTTGTCAAAGCTAGTATGATAAGTTAGTTATTTTAAAACAAAACAAGTAAAAAAGTTTGTTATCGAATTCTCCCGACTGTGATATACACTTTTATTAGGCGCTTTAGGGAGCTAGAAATGGTCGTGGCAATTGTATTTTTGTTAAAATCTTTCAAGTTTGACACTTTGTCTTGCTTTAAAACTGTGGAAAAAAACTACGTTCATACGGACGGACAGACGGACATTTCACAAGCCCAATATACTCTTTTCTTTTCAAAAAATTAAGAAAAAGAGTATAAAAATCGGAATCACCATACTATTGACAATATTTCTTCTTAATTTTGTGAAAATTTCGTTACATTTAGCATGTTTTTTTCTCTTAGTGTACGTAATTGTATACTCTTATAATATTTATCTTTATTGATACAATTTCCTGTCTGCACATATTTATATTAATATGCTTATTGCCATTGCTTCAAAGAAATAAACTGAATTTATAATTCAATCGTGCTATCTTGCGAACCTTTTATATTTCTCTCACCCATTTTGGCGCTGTTTCCCCCCAGCTTATCACTTTGTGCGTCATGTAAATTGTCACAGATCAACAGCCACTCGGTCAAAGTAATCACCTGGCTAAGCCAGCACAGACAACAGTCAACAGACATCGAGACAGACAACAGACAACATTAAGCAGTAAGCAATAAGCAATAAGCAGTCCTTGGCAGCTGTCTGAGCAGCTACCAGCTCCGTTGTCTGGTTATCCAAAATTCCAGTTAAATAGCCCATGTTCGATAAGATTTTCCGCTTACAACGTTTGCGGCCAAGGGTTCGAGAGAGTTCTCAGTGCTCGAACTCAAAAGCGATCTTCTGTGCATCTGTTGCTCACATTTGACATTTGAAGTGCGCATATCTCTCTCAACTCTATGCCGCCCGGGGCCGCCAAATTGGTATTAAATTACTCACTTTGGTGATAATCGAAATGGACACGACACGATTACAACAACAGCAACAGCGACACGCAGCCAAAAGATTCCCACTTCAAAACGATCGTCGTTGTCGTCTTGAACAGAAACTAAAGCCCCAACTGTGAACCAGTTCTTCGACTATTGCGCGCACACATAAAGAAAGTAAAAATATTAAGACGCAGACAAGTTGAAAATGCCACCACATCACATTTTGAGCGTTTTCAAAACGATCAATTTTGAAGATAAGGCTCTCTGGCAACAGGCAGCAGGCGCTCCGACCAGATCTACAGTTCCACAAGCCAATGTCTGCAGTCTACAATCCTCGAAAGAGTTGGGCACGTGCTTTGTTTTTCTTAATCGTGACACGGTCCCCAGATTCATTAAATATGCAGACCAGTTCCATATTCCACTTTCGAAAAGATTTTGAGAAGAAATTTGCTTTAGTATTTCTATTTGCACTTCTGACAAGTTTTTGCGGATTGAATTTGAGATCTGATTCATTATCCTAGCTATACAAATCGAAAGATTTAAGAAAATTTCAGTTCATCAAAATTTTGACGAAAGTGGAAACCAAAAAACTTTTTAACTCCATTTAAAATTATTATGAAAGAAGCCTAACTCTCATTTGCTACTAATTTCAAAATTATTGCTATCTACTCTATATATGATATAAGAAAAAAACACTGTTTCTAAAACGGAATGTCGTTTTTGAATAACATTTTCATGCCAAGTAAATTTAAAAGAGAAATCTTATTTTATTTAGTTTTGATCAGAAATATATTAGAGTTTATTATGGCTACTTCCAACTAGAGATGGAATCGATACTGATCAAACATTCCGCTGAACCTGAAATTTCTCTCAGATCCTGACAATTTTGTATCTAAATTTGTATTTTTGGAACCCAAAACTTGTATTTTGACATTGTTCTATGTCTGTAAACAAAACCATAACTCAAATTGTTAATGTTTTATGGATTAGGGGAGGAATTCGTGATTCCCGGGACAAATTTCTAACCCGATCACTTTTCTACTTGCAACTGCGTTAAAAATGATTAGGTTAGATTTTCAATGCTTGCTAAAAAGCGTAAGGTTTGACATTGGATCCAAGTCCTATTTTGATTTTCTTTTAATATTTTAAAAGATCCTAAAAACTACTACTGCAAAGTCATGAAAAGTGTCGTGTTAGTTTTAAGTATATCGTGTCGTGAACACGCCTACAACTCTATTCCCTGATGATGATCACGGCAAGAAGATCGTTTGCAAGGTAACAGAGGAAGCCGCAGCAGGAACAGAAATCACAACAGCAACAGCAACTATATTAAGAGATGTAGCTGGTTTTTGGTTTGGGACTGCATTGGGATCTGTGTGCTCATACGATACTTAGGCGACGCAATCGCCAATCTCAACATATGTCAAATTGGGCAACTAACTGGCTAATCAGTTGGACAAACAGGCGGCCAGTTGAAACAAGTGTTATTATTTCGCTGGCAGAAACAATTCAACTGTCAAATGAAATCGCATAGAGACACATCAAAACACAAACGAATGCGGAACGGAAATCCTATTTGCATTTACAAACAACAACGCGACGACTATTAAAAACAAATATTTGCGGCCAAAAAAGGATCAGGCGTGAATACACACACACACATACACACACGCATACTGACACAAAGTGAACATATGCAGGAAGCAGGATCTGAAATCCGGGCACCCCTTTTAGCCGCTCGACACCTAATCCTGCTCAGCCCGCACGAGCTGGACGTTTGAGCTGGAACTATCCCTGGCAGCGTTTCCGCCTTGACAATTTGTACAATTGTCGCTCAATTTATTGTAGATGGAGGGAGGGAAGCTGCTGTCCGGGGGTAGCGCAGCTACAGCTACTGCAAACGAACAACTTCCGATTACAACTTCATTTGTAAATGTTTCCTTCGGCATAAATACAAAAATCCATGCCACACAATGCCTCTCGAAGCACACGTGCCCCCCCATTTGCAGGATGGGTTTTTCACTTTGTTGTGTTTTTGGTTGTTCAGGTCGGGGGTGCGAATTGCCCATACTCGAACCCACACCTATATATAGCACAGTCCAACCCACATCTGTCAACTTCAATGAAGTGTCGAATGGAAGTTCATCATCAGCCGTCCAAATAGTAGTTGCCGTCATGATTTTCTTGCTTGCCTTTTTTATTTGTTTCTGTAACTGTTTTTATTGCCGGCTGCTGTGCGGGGATGCCACAGTGGGGGAGGTATTGAAGCAAATGAAGCCTCTGGTGTATTTCATGCTCCCTCGCAATCCGTCAAGTTGCGTAGCACGCTCTCTCTTTGAAGGCTGCTAATCACTTTAACATACATTTGCATTGCATTTACACGCGTTTTGACCCTCATTACGCGCAGGATGAGCTGGCCAAACTGGCTCGAGGGATTGGACCCTTTTGCATAGGATAATGCGGGACTTCGAATCGGACTTGGAAAACATTTGGCATATTTACCAAAAACACCTTGATGAGCAATTAAGTTTCTTATTTCAATATCTATTTATAAGAAAAATTAATGTTTGTATCCCATTTTTTTACAGATCTTCAATGTCACCTTAAAGTCAAGTTGATAATTTTTTGAGAAGGCAAATATTATTTGGTACCAAGGGATTTTTTAGATTTTGGAATTTTCTGACTAAAGACAGACTATTTTATGGTTGCCCAAATTAAGATTCTCATTTCAATATCTATTAGCAACAAAAGTAAATGTTTAAATTGAAATTCTTAAAATTTCTACTCTATTAGTGCCAAATTTAACCTGTTAAACTTTACTTAGCATAAAATATTCCTGAAGCAATGAGATGTTCTGCTCATATCTGAAAAGTACTTATTGGAAATTTATATATTTAATAGGTTTTTTTAATAAGATTTCACACTTCTATGACTTTTTCTAATACCAAAAGGATTAGCTGCTCATCTCTGCTGTATTCCTTTAAAGTTGTACATGATAAACCCCCATCATAAAATAAGGAGCAAAGCGGAATATTTCTAACTATTAAAACTGTCTTTGGCTAAACTGGAATCTGTTGTTTAACCAAGTATCTATTGGCTTACTATAGCCATAAAAAAGCCTTATATAGGTGCATTTTTTTTCAATTATGTAAACTAAAAACTTTGATTTCTTTGCTAAAAAACTTTTCTTGAACATTAAGCATGGTAATCCGCCAAAAACCTTGAAGTAAACATCAACTATGTACTTAATTCTTATTGCCCCTATTGATTGCATAGCTGCCGATGTTATTTTGCAACACTTTCTCGCTACCTCAGCTAAACTAACTAAAATACCCCCAATCTTTTCAAGACTTTCAAGACAACTTTGGGTGCCAAGTTTGTAATGGACTTGTCAAAATTCGCGCCTCGCCCGTTTAAACAATGTTTTTCTACAGCTGCTTGAAAGTATTGCTTCCACACAGCACTTTTGTATCTACTTTTTCTGCCTACTTGGCAAACGGTTTGTTCTTTGCCAGTTTTTCGTTACAATTTTGGCAAGGCAAACTCAGATGCGGGCTGAATTTTGCTTGTGCCTTCTATTTGCTGCTGCGATTTGTATTTGTATTTGTATCCATGTGCAAGCTGCTGAATTTGTATCCTTCAATTGTTTTTTTGCGCCAAAAAAGTTTTGTTTACATGCCAAATAGTAGAAGCACTCGCTGCCACTTCCTCTTCCACATCCACATCTATTTCCACAGCAATCCCATCCCACATATGGACCAACGCCTACAAAGTTGTTGCCAGCAAATCTGTTAGCATTGCTTTTAAGTACGGATTTACAAGTTACTTTATGCTGTTTTTAGTTGAAGTTTTTGTGCCTAAATTTAGCATGAAGTTTTGTCAAGATCTAAAGAAAAGAGTATATCACAGTCGGGACAATCCGACTGCAACATTATTACTTGTTTTGTTTTGAAATAAGTAACCTATCATAGAAGCCTTGACAAATTTAACTTTTTTCTTATTTTTTCTTATAATTCTCAAACAGTTTAAGCAAACACTTGGTGTAATGGTCGACTGAAACTATTCTTAGTACATCTTATTTCATTTTATTTTACTTTATATTTTACCCGCAGGCCTTGGCTTAACTTGCGATATTTGGTATTTGGTATGCTGAAGTCTAGAATATAAAACCTTCCTACAATGCAGAACATCTTTTTTTTAAATCTTTTTTTTTCGTTTTCTCGTTATCTGAAAGCAAAACTTTTAAAAACTTTAAAGTTAGGCATTTTGAGGAATTCCGAACAGAAATCAATTCCCTTTTCGCAAATTTCGAATGGAATCGGAATGCAGAACATGTCTGAATAATTCTTATTGTTTTAAGCTATTTATACTTAAGGTAGGGTGTTCTAAGTCTCTAAGAAACCTCTTCAGAAACCGTGTAAAGGCTTCGGTTCAAGAAGCTTTCGAGGCAATCGTTATAGCAGCTCGATCTTCGACAGTTGGCAGTAACTTAACTAAAGTTTAAATAAACCTTCATGAAGTCAACTTAAAATGTAAATCAGTACTTAGTTAGAGCCACGCCCACAGCGCAGCCTCCGTTTTAGCTGCCTTCACCCTCCCCCACCCACTCCATAACATGTGCAGTTTGTCTAAAGTTTTGTTGCATCAAAGTTTTTGTTATGCCACGTTGTCGTTTTTTGTCCCTCTCAGTTGAATTCACAAAATTTGTCACGTTTGTTATTTTTGCGACGAGTCGCGTCGAGAGTCGAGAGTTGAGTCGAATCGAGTTGAGTTGAGTTGAGCTGAGCTCTGAGTTTGGTTAGGTTTATTTACTCAACTGATTTTGATAACATTCGTGTACATGCAACGATTTTGAAATCACAATTAATTTGTAGCCCTAGCTGCCACTCTACTCCACTTTACTACGTTTAACTCGGTCTACAACAACACGTTGCATGCCACGCCCACGCCTTAACGCGTCCGGCATAAATTCAGTCATGAGCATTTTGTCCTTTATAAAGTCTAATCCGCATTTATTTTATGCGCGGCTACAAATCGTCGCTTTAATAGTGTCACCATGAGTTATTGGAGCACAGCACAGAGTCCAGCAGATGCCAACTTATGAGACCCAAGAGCAACATACAAAAATAACTACCCAAAAACCCGCTCTGTGGTTCATTCTGTGGTTCGCCGGTGGCTTGGACACAAAAAATATAAATGCATGCATTAGTTAATGTCCAGTCGTTGTCCGGCGCAGGGGCAACCGTTTGGGAGTGCGCCCAGCAGGATGCAGTTTATAAGCGCGCCGAATCGGCGACAGTCGACGGTGAGGGGCTCGGTGGTTGGCGGTATGGCGGTTTGGTGGTTGGCGGTTCAACGCTTGGCGGCGTCGCTTAAGCCAATTCAAAGTGGCGACCAAAACGGTGGCCGCTGCTGCTGATCTGCTCTGAACCGCCGAGGAGACGAGTCTGCAGCTGGACAACTGGACTCCTGGACTCAACTCAACTAAGCTGAACTGAACTGAGCTGAACTGAACTGAGACTGGACTGAACTGGACTGGGCACGTTGCTCGCGTATTACATTTCGCGCTCGATAAATCTCCGCTGCCTGCCCGACCGACACATATTTCATATCAACGCAGATAGTCAGTGGCACAGTGGGGCAAAGTTACTTTTTTCTTAAAATTACCTGTTTGTTTTTTAAAATAACTCAACCAAACTCACTTTATTTTAGCTTAAGCATGTTTTACATATGCTGAGAAAATTTCATTAAAATCGGACTACTATATCTTAAAGCTGCCATAGGCACAATCGGTTGAAAAATACGTTTTTGTATGAATAACTTTTTTGTTTCTCCAGTTATATTAACCAAACTCAGCTACTCTGTGTTTTGGCATGTTATTGATATGCTAATCAAATATTATCAAAATCGGACCACTATATCTTATAGCTACCATAGAAACAATCGGTTGAAAAATAACTTTTTGTGTGAGAATCTTTTTTGCTTACACAGATATTTCAAATAAAACTGGCTAGTACTCAATTTCACTAAGTTCCAAACATGTTGACCAAGTCTTATCAAAATCGGGTGACTATATCATATAGTTTTAGAAGCAATCGGAGAAAAACTATCTTTTTATATGCAAAACATTTCTACAAGGGTATTTCTAATATGAAAATAATGAATAATGTGTGCACTTCCACATAAAAAGTTTTAAATTTTAACGTTGTTGGAAAAAAAACCTATCAAAATTATATTTATTTCAAAATATTTTAAAAGTTTTTTTTAGTTTGCAAAGCAATTTGGTAACAATTTCGAAATTATTTGCAATATTTTCAAATATACTCGTCACACTGTGCGTAGGAACGTCGCCCGGTTGCGCATCATAAAGCAAATTTCATTTTGAATTATTTTCGTATATATATATTTTGTTGTTGTTGTTGTTGTTACTGTTGTTGCGCATAGTTGTTGTTATAGTTGTAGTTGTTGCTTTTTGCATGGCAGTCGGAATATGTTGTTGGGGCGTATTGTTGCCGCTGTGCTCTCTGTGCGGCAAAAGGTGTTAATGATTATCATCATTATCGTCATCATCTGGCGAAGTGTGCTGCTGCTGCATGTTGTTGTTGCTGCTGTTGTTGCTTTTTGTTGCTGCTGCAAAATGTGGCAATGGCAGCCCATTGATGGCGTTGAACGCACATGTTCTTAAGTAAAATTTAGGAGCTTTTGGCACTGTTGTTGCCCTGTCGAGCTGAGGCTGTGCACTTTAAGTTGATTTGCTGTGGCGAGCATAATTCATTTATGTTGCTCGGGGAACAGCACAGGACAGCTCTTTGAATAGGCAGCGATAACTTAGGGATTTCAATGATCAACGTCAGCGACCGCCAGGCAAAATTGTCATAATTTATGAAATTAAACCATGAAAATATTTACTCTGCAACTGCATAGTTGGAGTTGGGGAATCAGACTGGATTGTAGCCTAAGGCAAAGAGGGGAGCAACAGTAAGTTCAGAGGCTCATTAAAGCAAAACTGAAACAAAGCAAAAGTCCATGTTTTTATTGTGGTTGCTGTTACTGTTGCTGCTGCTGCTGTGTGGCATGTTGCCGGCGACAGCAGCCACCACCCGAAAGTGGCTAATAAAGCAAATCTTGTTGACAACGTTCAAGGCGACAACAGCAGCAGCAACAACAAAGTTCTCCTTCATTTTGGTTAGGCTCTACATGGAAATTTCGCCAATTAACACCTTTTAGCATGTTGGGCAAAGACGACAGCAACAGCAGCAGCAAGGAGGCGACAACAGCAGCAGCAGCAGCAGCGGCAGCAGCAACAACATCGAATGCGTTAATTAAAATTATAAAAAGCGGCAGCAGCTGCTACGAGAATGAGAAATGAGGCAACAAACATATCGACAACATTTGCAGTTCTTCATATTGGCATTGCCGTTGTTGTTGTTGTTGTTGTTGCTGCTGTTGTTGTTGTTCTTGCTGTTGTTTCGCTATTAATATAAAACTGCAAAAATACGATTAGCCAGCAAATGTTTTAAACAGCAAGACTGCCTTGGCAACATGTTGCTCATGCGGTGCATAGTAAATATGGACAACAGCGACAGGAACAGCAACCAGTAACAGCAACAACTTGGCAACGGCAGCAACATCGCATCGAGCAACATGAATATCGCACCTTGTAAACTCATTTGCGCGTACGTGTTGAAACAAATGTTTGCGGGGGGTAACAGCCAATGGGTAACCGGCAAGCGAGCAACAAATGTTGCATTGGCAATTGCCATAAGTCAGCAACTCAGCTCGGTAGCAATAGCAACATGACCACGCCACAGGAGCGCTGCTCAATGCATGCAGTTTATGTGAGGCCTAATGGGGTTGTTGTTGTTGTTGTTGTTGTTGCTGCTGCTGCTGCTGTTGATGTGAAGCCACCAGCAACACGTCCATCTTCATCATGGCCAGCGAAGTTGCTGCGGTGGCTGCTGCTGCTGCTGTTGCTGCTGTTGCTGCTACCGATGTTTGCCATGCTGTGCACTTTGCGTTTGTCTGGTTTTTTTGGCACCATGACACCAGCAGAGCAACGGTGAAGCCTCCACTTCACTTCGGACTCCCCCTCCAATTGCTGCTGCCTTGCTGCTTTATGCAAATGCGTCTCGGCTGCTGCGGCGGCGGCGGCTGTTGCTGTTGTTGCTGCTGCTGCTGCGTGTCAATGCAAACTTTGCTGACTTGCATGCGAATGTTGCTTGCACAAACATTGAGGCGAACTGCAAAGTTGTCGTCGTCGTCGTCAGTCGTTGTTTCTGTCGTTGTTGTTGTCTTGTCTTCGCTGCTGCAACACAAACACCAACAGCAACAGCAGCAACATCAGCAGCAACGGCAGCAACCGCTTGGCTTGTTGGCCTGTGCGACCACAGCTGGGTGTCCTGTGCGCGCAGCAGTTAAGCAAACTTTGAGGCCAAAGGAATGGTACTGAGAGGACACAGCGCCACAACCCTGGACACAATCTGAAATGCCTGCCAGTGTTGCTGCATATACCGTTTGATAGGACGCGAAATGTTTAAAGCTAAGGATAAGTTTGTACATAAAGTAACTTTAATCTTCTTTTAATTTGATTCAAATACTAATAGATATATACGTTTTGTTAAGCTTTGATACCAGGAATAGCAATTAATGATTAATCTCTTTTTTTTCTAATATTAAAATGATTCACTTTGAGAAAGTAAGAAACATTACAATATTGAGAAACATCTATACATTTACACCATTGCTTAAAATTCTTTTAATTTTTATTAATAAACTGGCAAAATAATGATCAATTTTGAGTTTTACATTACAACTCGACTTTTTGTTATGGAATAAGGCCAAAAATTATATTATTATGGATTATTATAGTTTAGATTGGCTAACTGACAAGGAATATATATAATTTTTGCCCATATTCCCCAGGAAAATGTCGAAATGGCAATTTTAGTTTTATTTTTGAGCAAAAAAGTTGTAAAGTATAACTCAAAACAATCATTAATTTGTAAGTAAATCAATAAAAATTATAAATAATCATTCTATAATTTTTATAAAAATATGTACAATGATTACAGTCCTCCGTTGATAATAATAACGCTATTAAAGAGGATCAAAAAATACCCGCAAAGGCTGTTTCATTTGAGTCCAACATTAAAAATATATTTTTATACTATTTTAGCTACATAACAAAGACATTTTTTAAAAGTTTTTTAACTGCTTGCAGCTAAAAAGGTGGCCAACTTGTTGGTCTCCTCAAGCAAGCCCACCAAATAAGTCTCCGAAACTTGATGCAGAATTCTAGTGGCAGCAGACTTGAAACGAAGATCAGTTTTGAATTTGTGAGCGACTTGACGCACCGAACGCATGAAGGGCGTCTTGCGAATGTAACACTTGATTGCTTTTTGGTAACAACGAATAAGATTCAGAATAGCTTTCCTGGGACTAGCGCGATGCAGCTTCCAGGCACGAAAAGGCATGGGAGCCAATACATTGAGTTTGCGTGGAGTTTTCTTGTTACGAGCCATAGTTGTTTAGTTCTAGTTGAAAAATATAAGTTTATGTATTAGTTTAATTTTGTTGCTATATATTTATTTGTAGAGAGACGATGTGCCACTGAAAAGGAGTGTTTCGATACTGATTTCTGTTTCGTATTTGTTTTTTCTACAAAAAAAAAAGGTTGCTTAGTTAATTTTAGCTATAAAATAGCTAAAAAGGCAGTGCTGCTGCGTAAGCTGCCAGTTGTCGCAGTTGGTGTTATATTTTTACGTGCTCCAACGCCCAATGATGTTACGCACACACACACAGCTGCGAAAGTCAAACACACGCACACACACACACACACACATAGACACACACACATAGAAAAGTTGGTGGTCAACGAACAACGCCTACGCAGAAGTCACAGGCCGCGGCAATGGGCTTGAAAATGGAAATGGCAATGGAAATGGCAATGCAGCATGATAAATGTTCAATCTCTGAGCTCAGGCTCAGCTTCAGCCTCAGTCTAGGTGAGCTGCAGCTGAAACTGAAGGTTGTAGCTGAAGCTGGAGCGCTGTTGTGTACGTGCTTGGCAGCAGCAGGACGTGTGCCAGTGAGTTATGCGGCATTTGGCACATGACACACAACAACAACAACAACGGTCATGCCACAAGATTATTCGGACAAAATCAATTAAAATGCCAAGCGGCATGACTCACACACACACACACACACACATGCTGAGAGGTATCCAATGAGACGCATATTGTGATGCGTTCGACTAAGACCATGCCACATCAATGTAGCAACGCTGAGGTTGGTCTTCAACAAAAAAAAAGGCAGCAGTGTTGAAAGCCTGGTCTTTTGTTTGGAGCGTTCAACGTTGATGGGCCCAATAGTCTGGAAATTACAACGCTTATGCATGCAGTTCAGCGAGAAGAGAGGTTCAAGCATATGAATTTGCATACCCAATCATCATCAACTCACACTTGACCCCGTTTTCGATAAAGAGCAGGGAGGAGTTGGTGGCAAGCGGAGTAGGTGGCAGGCACAGGCCAAAACGCGGCACGTTCTGTAATCGATCATCAATGCCAATAGTGGCCGCATGTCAGCGGCTCATCCGACTCAACAAAGTGCAGACATTGTGGCGTTTTGAGCTGCAACAGCAACAACATTAACAACAGCAACATCAACAGCTACAACAACAGCAACAGCAACAGAGCAATAACAATGCGCATACCACAGATATCAATTAATTTCAGAGACGTGAAAAGGCCAACAAATCGTAATAAGTCAATGCCTGGGCTCTCTCGGATCTTGGCAATCTTGGCCTTTTCATTATGAACACGAATCTATTGATAAACACAAATAAGTTTATAGCTGTGTGTGTAAGTGTGTGTGTGTTTGTGTTGAGTGTCGAGTGGCAGGATGAATATCGCTGTCGATAAGCTAAGGTATGTCGTTGTGCAGAGAATTCAGCTCAGCATTCGATGCAAAGTCACAATCATCATCAATCGGTTAAGAAAATATTTAACAAGTGTTTGAATGATTTTGAAAAATGATGTGCAGCATGTGCAGCAGCAGCAGCAGCAGCAGCAACCACAACGACAACCAGTCTTCTCGAGCAAGTTCCAACAGCTCTACAAATTATTGCACGCGATCGCTCATTTCCAGCAGAAATAACACAAACACGGCAGCAACAGCAACAACAACCACAACAACAACAACAACAAGAACAACAACAAAGCCAAGATTCGATCATAAACCAGCCAGCCAGTAAGGCAACCCGTTCCAGCCAGAAACCCATGCCCCTAAACGTGTATTCCCGTGTCCATATAACTGAAACCGACTTCGACTCCGACTCCGTCTCCGAAATGCGATGTTGAGAGATATAGCAAATAAGATATGGCTGGGGCATGTCATGCGCCCGCGACTGTGAAAACATCTCAATGGCAAAAGTATCACATCATTCATAATTTCATTGCCGGGCAAGTGGGAATTGGAGAATGTTAGGGTAAGGCAAGTGTAAAGGGGAGAGCATTGGGAATTGAAATTGAGTTGTTGTAGCTTGCCACGAAAATCTCTTGCCTCAAGTGTTGAATGTTTGCTCAAATAACAACAACAACAGACATCTTTAAGATCTTTGAGCTCTCGATCTTGTTGTCGATCGCCTCAGAGGCGCGGTGAAATTTGACAAATGAACCACCAAAAAACATACACTGATAGCAATATGTGTGTGTTGTGTGTTGTGTGTGTGTGTGTAGCCTGAAGTGATCATTATTAATGATGACGATTTGTTGATATTTTTGTAACGTGTTATAGAAAAAAAAAGGTATTCCAATCCGTTCCGTTTTTCGTTCGCACAATAACATCAACAGCAATGTACAAACAAGTGCAGTCCTGCCAAATGCCAAGTCACGCACTGAGAGTTATCCCAAATAAAAAACCACCATTCACATTTACAACCACCCGCCTGTGGTTGATGATGATCCACAGAAATTGCTATACAGCTGCTGCTGCCTGATGTTGCTGCTGCGGCTGATGTTGCTGCTGCGGCTGATGTTGCTGCTGCGGCTGATGTTGCTGCTGCCGCTGATGTTGCTGCTGCGGCTGCTGACGTTGCTGCTGCTTCTGCTGCTGCCTCTGCTTCTACTCTCGCCGGAAATCTTTGCATAATCTAGGCTTATAATTCAATTAATACGTTGGCTTGTGCACTTAACGCCGAGCCTGAAGTGCAACACACAACTCGTAGCATGTTGCTGCCACATGACTGGCAACTTAAGTGTTGAGACGAGTGTAGATGCTGCTTGCCACACCAACGTCGTCACACTGTCTGCCGCAGCTGCTTCAGGCAATGTGCACAGGTGAGATGCTGTTTGCTGCACCGGAAATCGATTTCAAGTATTGCCAAAGATCAGTTGTTGGTGACACATTAGCGATCAATTGATTCATAGTCAAAGTGATTGATCACTTGGCTTTTAATGCTTATTTCAACACTGTTGGTTACTCTGCACAGCTTTAAATCTACAGCAAATATTTGATTTGAAATTGTTGTGTTTTAAGTGCTTAACAATTTGAAGTAGTTTGTAGAACATGTTGTAAGTATTATTTTCTTAAGTATCAACTTACCCTTCGACTAGAAATAATGTTTGTTTTAGTAACAATCGATCCTAGTTTTAATGTTTTTAATTGCAGTTTTAGTCATTGATTTGATGTAATGATATAATACTTGTACTACATTTTGAACTTGAAGTAATGCTTGTTCTATTAACAATGGATCCTAGTTATAATCGTCTTAATTGCAGCCTTAGTTTTCGATGATAATGATATTATACTAGTAATACCATTTCAACTTGAAATAATGTTTGTTCTATAAACAATGGATTCTAGCTAAAACCCACTTAATTGCAGCTATACTCAACGATTTGATATAATGATCTAATACCTGTATTGAAATTTAGACGATTAGTTAGTTTCTAGTTTCTAAGCAAAGTTCATAAGTCTTACAACTATATCAACAATCATTTAAAAGCAGAGACTATAACGATTATAATTCTCATATTAAAAATTAAAAAACAAGAATTATTTTTTCCAATTTTCCTTAGATTGGACAAATAACTCTTCGTTTCTGACCTAAAAAAAAAATGATTATATATTTAATTAAATTTCAATTTTTATTTAAAAATTGTAAGATAACTCTTTATTCTTAATTTTTAAATAAAAGTTGATAAATAAGAGTTAATCCTTTTTAAGGATACTCAATAAAAATGCACATTTTTGGGTGTTTTAACATTCATTTTTGCTCCTTTTTAAAGTACTGCAAATGTGTGTAGCAGACAGAAGGAGGCATTTCCGACTATATAAACTATATATATTCTTGATCAGGATCAACACCCGAGACGAACTAGCCATGTCCGTCTGTCTTAAGAGCTAGAGACACCAAACTTGGCATGAAGGTTCGTGTATACCATACGCAGATCAAGTTTATTTCAAATTTCGGATGCACCCCCGCACCTCCGCAAATCGCAAAAATTTCCCATAGCCACAATTTTAAAGATAAAGCTTTTGGTACACATATATGTTTAATCAATGTTGATCAGCTGTGTAAATTTCATCACGATCGGATAAATAACACCAAAGTTATAAAAGAATCTATTACCCCCGCCTCAGCAGGCAGAAACAACAGTTTGACAGGAACTGGACACGTCAAGTGCGTTGCTTGCTTGTGTTGCCGCTGAACTGCTTGAAATGCATTTTGGGAGCAGTCAGGCACACTCGACTAGAGTATTCTTATTTGTTTCAATATAATTTTGTTCAATCTCATAAGTCCCTGTTTAAAAGTTTTCAAGTTTTTATAAACATTTACCTCTCGTTCACATCAATTAAATAATAACACATTCAAAAGTTTTGTTTTTAAAAAGGTTTTTTTTTTTTGTTTTCATTTTAATTGATTTCGATTCATCATTAATTGTAGTTTGTTTATAATTTGTGTTAACTAAATTTGTAGTTACAATTTGCGTTTGCTTATCAATTTGGCTATTATTTAACTATTTACAAAATGCCTGGCCAATTACATAAACGTATGTATGTATGTGTGTATATCATATATAGGTATTTTTTTTTTTCTTTTATACATATAAAAAACAAGAAAATAAACAATAACAACATTTCTCATGATAGGCATATAATAAATATATATATTTTATACAAAAAGCCTTGGCAAGCAGCTGCAATTTTTACTTGTTTATCCAATTTTTGATGAGTTTTAATTAACAACTAAATGATAGCAAGAGATAGTTAGATCAGAGAGAAAGAGAGATAGAGATAGAGATAGAGATAGCAAAACACTTAACAATTAGACATTTTAAACTAAATTAAATTTAAATTTCATTTAAATTAAATTAACTAAACTACGCTTAGGTTGCTTTTTCTTTTTATAGGCTATGCAGGAATGTTCTGTGAGTTGAGATGTTGGAATGTTTTGCGACTGTATTATATAGTTTTTTTTTTTATAATCGTAAACATATTGGACTGGGTTTGTTTTTATGTTGTTTTGCCAATGCTCAAAGCATAAACAGGCTTTTACTTAGTTGATGGAGTTTTTTGATTATGCTTTTAAATACTCGTACTCGTAATTCTTTAACGTTGCTTTGTTTTTTGCTTAATTTTGCATTATTTGTTTTTGCTTTTCTTTTCTTTTTTTCATTTCATATGAGCGCGTTTGCTTTACATAAAATTTTGACTAGGAAAGGACGTGTTTGTTTTGTGTGTGTGTTTGCTCAACATGAGCTGCCAACTGCCAATTGCTAATGATCATTATGTGTGTGTGCTAAATGATCATTAGCTAGCGATGAGCATGCGCTGCCGAGGACTGCTCCAGTCACACCTCGCTGGGCATGCAATGTACGCTCGCAGAGTCCTGCGACAGCTCATCCATGGAGGATTCTATATAGAAGATATATCTAATATTAGTATTAGCTGTGCTTTATTTTGTCAAGTATGGTTTGTAAGTAGCTCACCATGCGCTGGATATAGTGCACCCTTGTTGCCATTCATATGCATGGGATTTTGTGCGTTATTCTGAAATGAGTACGTTAACTGCAGGTTAATATGACGCGCAAATGAGCTTCCTTCCGGTTCGCGTACTGTAATCAGAAATCGTTTGTCGAAAGTGAAAAAAGAAGAAATGATTAGCATACATATATGTATAGAAATATAGTTATAAATAAGTCTAAGTCTAGGCTACATTCTTTTTTTTGTTTTTGTTTTGTTTTGTTTTGTTTTTTTTGGGAGGCATGCTACACTAATCCACTACTTACTTTTATTCTTACCAGCATGTATATGTTTTTTTTGACGCGCACGCGAATTCTGAAACCAAACTTGCGTCACACGCTTGCTCAGACCGGTCACTGAGGCAATACGCTCCAAATCCTGACCATCCGGATTACTGTCAATCTGAAAGTTGGCCTGCAGCACTTGCAATTGCTCCTCGGTGAAGGTGGTGCGTACGCGTTTCGTTTTACTCTTGTGATAACCATCACCATCACAGCCATCTAGAAGCAAATATATAGGTATATATAAGTGGTAGGGGCTACTTTTATAGAGAACGTGCCCTAAGCTCAGACGTTCTAAAAGCATTTTGACAGTGGGGCCAAATTGAAATATGTCAAAAGTGTTTATAGTTTATAGCCATGTTGCTTTATGGCTCAAGCCTGCCTGGTGGTCTGTTAAAAAAAACAACAACGACATTTTGTAGCCGATCACGTCGTCTGACGCGTCGCGGCTTTGACTCTATATGCCTCAGTTATGACACGATTTCATCAGCAGCTTTACAAAGGAGCTGCAACACTGGCGACTGCCTGGCGCTAGCGTTCCAAATTGCATTCGGCTGCACCTGAAGCATGCAACATGCTTTCAACTTGTTGTCGTTGTCGCCACAATGCGTTTTTTTCTTTTTTTATATACGATATATTTTGGTTACGCTTACCGTCACTTGATGTGGTGCCACCCTCGACCGTTTCAAGATAATGAGCCTTGCAGAGCACACGGTCATCCATGAGCGCAAACTGTTCGCCAGTGGACAACTGGCGTCCACACTGATCGCAGGCAAAGCAGGCCAAATGGAATACCAAATCCCGCGCACGTCTCACCCAATCTGAGGCTGAGATGCCGCGACAGCATTTCGAACACTTGGCGCCGAAACTTCTGCAATAAAAACAGAGCGGAAATTGTAGTTAATTATAATCAAGTATTGATATATGGTTCAAAGTTACATTTAGCATTCATATTTTCAATTATTTTTGAACTTTTTATGACCCTACTTTTGCAGAAATGTATAACGCATTGAAAAAGCTGCATATAAAAAAGGAGCTGATCGTTTTTGGTACCTTTTAAAAAACAGCTTTGGTAGCAACGATCACTTTCGAACTGAGTTTATGTTTGAAAATCATTCTGTTTGACAAGATTTTGGTTAAAGATCAGATTACCAAGCCGTATAGCTGTCATTGCAGCGATTTTATAAGCATGTCTGTTCTTGCTTGTTTCGATTACTTTCTGCATAACGATTCAGTTTTATTGCTTGCGTTTTGTACGCGTTTCTCCAGCGTTGCGCCCGCGTTTCGCTCGCGTTTCACTCGCGTTGCGCCCGCGTTTTGCCCGCGTTTTTTGTGTTGAAACGTTTTCTAAGCGGAAGTTGTTGCTCTCTCTGCTGCTGCCGCGTTTTTCCAAATGAGTTGGCAACTTTGACAGCTTATTGTTAGCTTTTAAGCTTATATTTTTACAAGCACAACAATGTACATTCATATATATGGTATATTGGGGAAGGGATGACTGGATGGACCTCAAGCTCGCAATCGATGGTTGACGATGATGATGATGTCTCCATCTTCAAGTTAAAGCGTTCAACGTTCGCCCAGCGCCCAATGCACACTTAAAATTCTTAACTTGAAAAATAAATATTTTTACAGCATCTCACGGCGCGTTTGTTTGTTTATTTTCATTTCGTACGCCGTCGACACCGTTTTCCGCCTGTGTGGACAGCTCAACAGCACAAGAGACAGCAGTACGTGTAACTGTGTGTGTGTATCTGTGTATATGTATCTGTGTGTGTGCATCTGTAAGATACTTTGCTTGCAACTTGCATTTTAAATGCTGTCTCTGAAATGTTACTTTCAAAGCGTTTTTTTTTTGGTTGCATCTTTCAACCGTGTTGTGTTTATCTTAGGGATTAAGTCGCAACGTTGTCGAATTGTTACAATTAACCTTAGACTTTATCATGTACTTTATGTACTTGCTTGAACGTGTGGGAAAATATGTTGAAAACACTTGTGTACACTCTAAACGAGTTGGAAAATGCACTGAAAATCGAACAATGATCGCATCGATTTCGACATGGGAAGATATGTTAAGAAAGTCTCTACAAATAAAACATCAAATCGTTTGCCGTAATTAATTCGTTTCAAATTGCCAATAATCTGTAGAAATACTTAAAACATATGCTAAGCTCTGCCACCTGCTTTGACCATAAAAATAAAGCACATTAAAACAAAGCTTGTTTCGGTGATTTTAATAAAAGATTCAAAAGAAATGTTGCTTGCTAATTTGTTATAGATACGTATTGTTAGATAAGATACTCACTTGCTGTAATCGGCCTTGCAGTAGACCTGCCGTTCCCTGATGAAGCACGACTGTTGCCGATCCAGCGGGCACATGCACATGCAACATCTTAAGCAATGTGCGTGCCACGAGCAGCCGCCAACCTCGAGAAAAAATCGATCTGAGATTGGCTCGCCGCACGCTGCGCAGGAACGCAGCTCAGTCTGAAAATTTGGAAATATATGAATTAGTTAAATATACTATTGTATTGGTATTTGTTTCTAAGAACAAAGAAAAGTTATAAGCTATATATATTCTTGCAGGAATAATGATTGTTCCTATGACAGCTATAAGATATAGTAGCCCGATTTTGATCAAATTTGGTGAGCATTACAAAAACATATTAAAACGCAGTGTAGGTAAATTTCGTTAAGCTTAGCTCAGAAACAAGAAAGTTTTTAATACAAAAACACATTTTTCAACCGTTTGTTCCTATGGCAGCTATAAGATATAGTAATCCGATTTTGATGAAATTTTGTAAACATGTGAAGAACGTGCTTAAATTTGGAAAAAGTAAATTTGGTTAAGTTATCTAAAAAAAACAAGAAAGTTTTTCATTCAAAAAACAAATTTTCAAAGGAGATTTCCTATGGCAGCTATAAGATATAGTTGTCCGATTTTGATGAAATTTTGTAAGTCTTGAGTTACAATTTCTTCTGCAGGAGCTTAAAAAAGCTATGGATTGTTGACCCAAACGATAGTAAACATTGTGATATTATCGAAAGCTTTTAATATTCGATAGCTATTGATTTTACAGGAGTATAAGTATATATATAAATCAGTATTTATATATGCCATCGAAAGATCAGTGCACTCTTCGCGAACTTCTATCGCCAAATGCAAATGTTCTACATAATACCTAAATTCAAAGTTTGAAAAATTATAAGCTTATTTTTTTTGAGTCGTTTGATGTTTAGCTGAAAGACCGAACCGGATCGTCTCTGTGTTTTGGGAACTTAGTAAACTAAGCTCTAATCGTAGCGCCTGGTTTCAAATCTTTTGTTGGGCTTTCAACTGAAATCGCTCAATAAATCTAACGAAAAATGCCGTCGGCTTCTGTTTTATTTCTTTAGCTGCAACATTTAACTTATTAATGTATATTAAGATTCGAAAAGTTAAAAAGCAAAAACAAGCAAATAACAATAACACTAGGAAACGCCATCGGCTATAGCTCAGACGAGTTTCTATTGTTGCCTTTTTTTTTTTTTCTCTGTGTTTTAAATTCAAACATAAATTTAAAAATGTTATGCTAATTGTTATCATTTCAGTGCCTGCTTCACCCAATCCCAGTCACAGTCGCAGTTTTGAGTCACAGCTTAACAAAAATGTTCGCCAAAAATTGATTTACTTAATTTATTGTCCATCGATCGTTTGAATATTTATGAATATTCATGTGAATGGTATGTTACGCCGTTTTATAAGTGTGTTTTTGAACAAATTTTTATTTTTATTGCATTTCATATACTTGGTACACAAAAAAAAAACAAAGTGTTTATTTTAAATGGATTTTCTGTGTTGGCGCCATATATCAATTCAATATTCACAATTAACTCAAAAGCTACAACATTTTAATTAAATTTATTACTGTGAAAGTTCATATATTAAGTGTGTGTTGTATTTAATAAACTTGAATCTAGTTTATTTAAGCATTATCTAAGCACATTATGCGCAATCAATTGTGCAGATAGACTGCAATGCATAATTCTTATATGGATCTAATTTACTTTAGTTGTATATATTTTAATAGCTCTACAATTTTTCTAGAGGTCTGAAAACAGAATACCGGAATATATAACCGAAAGTTGTTTTCAATTTGTGTTTATTACTTCGTTTCTTTTCTAATTTTCTTATAATTCTCAAACAGTTTAAGCAAACGCTTGGTGTATTGGTCGACTGAAACTTTACATAATACATCTTATTTCTTTTTTTGTATCTTATTTCATTTTATTTTCGAATGTGCTGAGGCCTGTAGTCCGAAGCCTTCCGACAATGCAGAACTACATCGGTGTGGCTTGAAGTTCAAAGCCCTTCTAGAATGCAAAGCTACGTCTATTTTATTTCTATTTCCGTCTCGTTCTCTGACTATTAATCGTTTGCTTATCAAGCTTACAACAACAATTTAAAAAAAATATATTTATATATATTTTAAAGATATTACCTTGGATACTAAATGCAGTGTAATCCGTTATCCTATTCTAATTTCACAAATTGTAAATGTAGCAATCAAACAGATTGTACTTTAATTTAATCTGGTTTTCCTTAATATATTCCAAGAAATTGATTTAATTTCTAAAATTGCAACTAGAAATCAAGCTCGCATTCTATTTATAAATCTTTCACTTATCAGATTCTAACTTTTTAGTTATCAGATTCAACAATCATCTGAAATAATCAAATTGCACATAAAATATAATTGAATTTCACAATTTTCTTAAAATATGAATAGTTATGCCGAGCTATTTTAATTTTCGATGACTTTTTATTCCGAATTTTTTTAGATTTTAATTTTTGTTAATTTTTTCGTTTTACAGATAAATTTGAATACTGTTCATTTCACTTGAAGCAGCATTTTTCAACGATTTTCGAAGTTCAAAAACAGCTTATAAAACCAATTCCAAATGCTTCGTTTGATATCGATATTAAGAACAGCGCTGATAGTTTATAAAAAGTGAAAAACTTAAAAATGTAAACTCATCTTTGCTTCGAATTTGTCTTCGTTAAAATCTACTTTAAAACGTATTAATTTCTACTGTTCAGCTCGGCAATTTGATATAAACTCAGTGCAGTGTTTTGAGGCATTTAATTAATGGCTAACGTTTTACATATTTTCGAAACATTCATACAACATTGTCAACAAAAAAAGACAAAAAAAAAGAAGCAAAATAAACCGCAACGGCGACGGCTTCAAAATTGTTTTTCCATTAATCAAAGCGGCAGTGAAAATAAATTTACAGTTTTTACAAATTAATTACTAGCGTTGTTGTTGTTGTTGTTGTCTTTGCTGCTGCTACAGCAAAACAATTGTTGCTACAACTGATTGTCGTTGCACGTTTTTTTTTTTTTGCAACATCAACAACTGACTTGTTATTAACTTGGCTGACAAATTTGTGTTAAAAGCAGTTGCCGACAAAAAAAAAAAAAAAAATGCTGCCATTGACAAAAATGTACAAAACAAATACAAATAGCGCGAGACACATTTACAACAATAATAATAATAACAACAGCAAATACACATAATAATACAACAAATAAATACATATTTAAACAAAAAGTTGGCCTCCTCAGGCGGTAAAAGATCAAAGTGTTGTCGTCTGTTTCAAGCGACTAAAACCAATTAATAAAACAATCAAATATATATATATATATATATATAAAGTATATATGCTACAACTAAAAACGAAACAAAAGTGACGCAGTTAAGGAAAAATAGCAGAGCAAATATACAAAATGATATTCATGACAATTTGTAGATACAAGCTGCCAACTATGAGATACACAGTTATTAGAGTGTGTATAGGGCAGGGGGCAGAGGGGTAGGTTTTAGCTATGCCTGGGAAATGCCTTTGAAATATTTTGTAATGAAATAGCACAACAAATGCAATATGGCTACCATCAACACACACACACACACACACACACAGAGATACAATGAGCAACATGTCGCTGTTGCTGTATCTCACAGATACAAAATGTATCTCCCTGTGTGTGTGTGTAGCTTTAACTACATGCTAACATGGTGGCTGCTGCTCATTTAGCTGCCTCTGCGCGCGCTTCCCGCTGCCATTTAACTTTTCAACCGCGTCGCTCCTGTGACACGTTTAATCGCGCCCTCCCCTCCTGCCACTGCCACTGCCACAGCCGCAACGAGCCTGCGCGTTGCCAGCCTGCCTGCTGCCTCTTCTCCCTGCCCGCCTGTCACTTTCGTTTAACTTTTCACATTGCTCGACCGAGCGACCAGGAACCCAACACCAAAAATACCCGGTAGCTGCCAGTTTTCGGGGGGTGTTTTTGTCAATTTGTTTTCCCGACGCCCGTTATGACACACACACACACACAGACACACACACATGCACACAAGGACAGACTTTGACTTGACTTCATGCATATATGTATGTTATGCAGTTATTGCTGTTATTGCTGTTGTTGTTATTATTGTTGTCATGTCTAAAACCCACTTCTGCAAAATATGTCTCTTGTCAGTATTAAGAGTACAGCCCGAAGTGGCATTTTGGCTAGCCATGTCATTTGACTGTAATTTTCTCATGAATGTTGAGGTTTTCTCCATGAGCTGCATAAATCTGACAAAAAAGCTTTCGAGTTTTGAATTTCAATCAGCACTGCGATACCATTTTGCCTACTTTAAATCAAAGCTATCAAATCAATTGAGAGGCAGTGTAGTTATGTATATCGAGGATTATAAAGTTAGCTAGGTCTATTTTATGTCTAAAAAGCTTAAAGTCTTTCTTGTAAGTTGGAAAAGTTAAAAAACAGTTTGAATATTGTCAAATTAGTAGACTATAATCAGTTTTTCTATGTTTAGATGATGGAATTCTTACGTATAATTAACTTGCATGCGAGATCTTTCTTGACAATAAGTCATCTTTTGAACAGTTAGTGCAAGAAATTGAGCAAAGGCGTCTTGCAACACTTATATTTGCCTTTTGCAACACTAGTTCAATACAATGCTTTAAAATAAGCAAATTAATAAAAGCCAAAGCATAAATATTGACATTTATTTTAAAGAATTGATACAAAAAGATTCACAAAAGAATAAAAACACGACTGCGACACACATTTTAAGCTTTAAAGAAAAAAACGGCATATTTTCTAACACTAATTCTTCAAATTTTACAACACTTAAAGCAAGTCTTGCATGGTTTCAATGCTATTTCTATGCAAGATGCAAGCTAAAACGCTTGTTTAGACCAAGACAGATGAATATCTATAAAAAAAGCATGCAAGAAACACCGCTTAAAAGAAATAATAATATTATATATATTCACATAATTGAACAATATAAATAATTTAACAACAATTATAGCTCTTATCTACATTTCCATACGAAATTAATTACAATAACTGCTCATTTAAAGAATTTGACATGATTTCATTATATAAAATGTTCAAATCATGTTAATATGTTTAGAATCAAGTCAATTTAAATGCTAAAACACAAAATTCAAATGCTTAAAAATTCTGCAAATAACGATGGTAATATAAATGAACAAAAGATATTATTAAGAAATGTTATGGCTTGTGACGCATTTGAGAAGGAACTGAAACTGTTAATATATATAAAACAGAGTTCACCACGGGTTAGCCTTTTCGATTAATGGGAACTAGATAAGGCAGGGCATTTATATATATATATATATATATATATATCTTCAGTTCTTTGCATTCTCCATTTACTAGTGATATGTGTTATTATATAAGCAATGGGCTCTTTTCTTCTTCAAAGATCGCTGTCTACGCTATCATAAAAATGCCATACACAAAAAAAAAACTTGCACCTTGCAACTTTTGCTCAAAATGTCATAAATAACACAGCCAAAGAAGCTATATAAAAACGTAAAGGGAAACACAAAAGATACCAGATAGAATCATAAAAAGACAAAACAGAAAGACGCTCAAGAGTATGCAATAAATATTTACAAGCTGGCATATAACAGGCAGTTGATAACACTAAGCAACAAGCTGTCTATAGAAAGAGTGTTGTTTAGAATCAAATAGCTAAAGTTGCTTGAAAACTATGCAACTGATCCATAACTATCTTTGACTTTTCAACAGTAGCCGAGCTGTGGCAAACAAAAGTGCTTCATTCAACAAGAAATAACTATATCATCTTCAGTGTCTGCTGCACGCCTTAGAAGATCGATTACACAAAATACCAATTCACTCACAATTTTCACGTCATTGCTCAAATTGAGCGATCATCAATATGGTAGCAGTATCTCAGTACCAGTTCCAACACACAGATCGATTCATTGTCTTGCCAAAGAGACAAAAGCCCTTGGCTTGAGACACTTTGGTTGGTGACTTGTCATCTTTGATGCTCTGTTTTTTTGTCTGTTTTGTTTGGCTGAGGGACAAATCCAAAATAATGAAAATCAACAAATGTAAACAGCGTGAGAATGTTGCAGGCAACCTGAACAAAAGCAGCTTGATAACATATAAACATAATAATAAAATAAAAATATATAAAAATAACAAGTAAGAACGTTGCAGTCGGGCTCACCCGACTGCGATATACTCTGTTTTCTGTACGTAAAAATTTTTTTCTCCAATCTATCGAAGAGTTCAAATGGAGTCATACTGCAAAATTTGGGGTTTCTAGCTATAAGGGTGTAGGAGATACAGGTTTAGCTCATTTGCGGGGGTGGTAGTGGGCGTGGCATATTTTTTTTTGGCAGGTCGGTCAAGGGTGTGGTCACTAGTCTTTATGTCAAATTTGGTTACTCTAGCTGTAAAACTGTGGAAGATATAGGTTTTTGCGGTTTGTGGGGGAAGGGGTGGGGGTGGGGGGGAGATCTTGACACTTTGTCTGCCTATGGTATATACCAACATGTATACCAAGTTTGGTTGCTCTAGCTTCAAAATTGTGGAAAAAACCTGCGTTCATACAGACAGACGGACAGACAGACGGACAGACGGACAGACAGACGGACAGACAGACGGACAGACAGACGGACAGACAGACGGACAGACAGACGGACAGACGGACAGACGGACAGACGGACATTTCACAAACCCAATATACTCTTTTTTTCCATTTTGGAAAACAGAGTATAAAAATATAGTAGGACTAAAGTATGTTCAAGCACTTGTCGCTTTTGGGCATTTTGGCAAGAAAAAAAAAAACAATGTTTTCTTAAGGTCTTTGCAGCTCCATTTAAGCCGCTTTTAAAATGTACAACAACAGTTATAAAAGCAACAACAAATAACAACAACTCTAAGCGCCAGCTAACAATGAAGGCTGTGCCAAAACATTATTTATATACACAAAGTACTTTTATAAAAGGTTTCAAGTTTTTTAAACATTGTCAAATAAATATTTGATTTTATTTTTATATTTTTTTAATTTTTGATCAGTTATTTTATTCAAAGACTTTCGAAAAAGGCAGCGCGCTTTTAATTAGAGCGACGTTTATTTGTTGCTTTTGTTGCGTGGGATATTTTGTTTAACAAATATTTAAAAATATGATGGCAATTTACACGTCGGCGTTTGTTTGGCGTTAAGATCAGCGTCGTAGCTGATTGTTATTTAATGACTGCTCTTTATGAATGAAAACGTATAAAGGCGCCCACACGAAGCTCCAAGCTTCATCCTCCAAATACATTTAACATATATACATATACATATGTACATATACATATATATAGTATATACAATACTCGTACTTCACATGCATCCATAAATTGCTTAAATGTTTACAAATATTTCACGTTTAAATGTGCGTGCGTGTGTCTATATTCATTGTCTGTGACTACGTGTATGGCCTTAGCTGTAGCTATATCAACTATATCGATAGCTATAGCTATAGCTTTTGTCGCGCCCATTGATCCAATCAAATTAATGGCCGCTATAACGCGACAGACAAAAGAATCGAACAGAACCGAAACGAATCGAATCCAAACGAAACGAAACGAAACGCAACGAAAACAGTGCATGCTACAAAAGCGAAAGCTTTTCTATGGGAATACAGTGAAGACTCGATAAATGAGAATATAAGTTTTAATGATTGTGCTGATTTGACTTAAGTTTAGTTATTTTGGTATTGCAATGGTTTAAATAGTTATGACAAAATGATTGACATATTTTCAAAAATAGTGGACTAGAGGGCGGCATATTAACTTCGCTTTCTGTACAGATACTATACAAAATTTGATTTCAAAATATTATTTAAAGAAAACACTTATAAATTCCAGTTTTGTTAAGTAGTTGTCAAATATGAAGAAACTGTATGAGACCTGTTTTCGGTATCCACTTTCAGCAAAATTTTTTGCGGCATTAAAAATTTCCTTATAGGTTAAAGAATATAAAGAACAGACACATTAATTCAAAGAATTTTGTCTATATTACTACTATTATTATGCTGATTAGATCTATTCGACACACTTCTGAGCTTTCCCATCCGCTAAAATTCTAGATCGAAAACAAGAATTTGCACTGGAATTAGGGTTCCTATAGCTTATGTTTCCAGGAAGTATACTATGCTAAGCCTACTTCTTTTACCTTCTGCTAGAATATGAGTTGAAGGGTCCTCCTCTAAGTTGTGGATTCGATATTCTGTCTACGATATGCAGATATTTTATTTTAAAAGATTACATTCAATGCAAAGTTCAAGCATTACTATAAGCAATAATGACTAGCTGCTTATCTACGACAACTTTAAGCTTAAATTCAATTTCAGCTTTGCAGAGTATTCACTGTATTTGGCATAATGTGAGCACTTTGCACTCGTTGTTGCAACGTCCATCGGCTGCATTCGTTGCAACGCTGACGTTGTCCTGCTGCGAGTCAGCAAACTTAATTACCGCTTTATGTCAATGGCCCAACATGTTTTTGCTAAATTTATCAGCGTTATTAAATTTTATCACTGGCGACAAAATGTGCATATGCCATTCAATTTTCACAACATATTCACACATCACACGCAGACACAAACACACACACGCACACAGAGAGAGAATAAAAAGATACAGATACATAGATACATTTACAGTTTGCCGACTTCATCTGCCGTTGGCAGGTTTCAGTTGCGGCTTAAACACAGACACAGAGCGCGCTTTTGGCCTAGGCAAATATTATGAAGGCAGAGACAAGCTAAACAGGGAGTGTTATACAAGAGGGGGGTAACAAGAGGCAGTCAGTTAGAGCGAGAGAGAGACAAGGATGGCACGCTACTTCTTTTTTTTTTTTTTTTTTTGTTGGCGTAACATCGTAAAATATTTTACGGCCAATAGGCCCAGCGAGCTGCCAACGTTTTTATGGCCAAAAAAGTTTGCCTGATCTTCAGCTGCCAGTTGATATTCTGGCTATGTTGTTTCTTAATGCGGCAAAGCTATCGATAGCAGAGAGCCAGCTGATCATTTTGATAGTCAATCGATTGTTTTAAATGCGAGAATAAGCAACAAAGTTATATTTCATTTAAGTCTGACTTAAAGTCAAACAACTGCATTCAAATATACATTTTATATAAAAAAGTTATGAGTTGAAGCTATTAAAAAGTTTTATTTCAATTTGTTGTTTTGCACAATAAATATAAGATAATTAAAATGCCAAAAATCTTAACAATATATATACAACACATATATAAATTGTTTTAAAGTCTGTCTCTCACTCTCTCGTTGAGAAGATGACGAAAACTCTTGGCCAAAAGCCGACTCACACATTTGTTTTTAATGGTTATATTGTTGGGGCCCGGTGTTGACAAGTTATTACCCCGATCAGCCGACGACTTAAAATGTCGCACTTTATTACACTACAAAAAAAATAAAAAAACACAAAACTCAACTCAACTTAAAACGCAAAACTCAACTCAATTCCAAAAGCAGCAGCAGCAGCAGCATCAACTCGACGATCTCAACGATCTTTGTTCTGTGTGTGGATCTTTGGGAAACTGGGCAACTGGGAACCCAAAGACTGTTGACTGCTTGTGTTTTACAGCCGCTATAAGCAATGTTGTTGTTGTTGTTGTTCTTAGTGTTGTTGTTGTTGGTAAACATTGGGCTTTGTATGCGCATCCCAGACGCGTTTTATTATAACTGTGTGGCTCGCCCCATACGAAAATAAATTTCATTTTAATACTTTCTTCGTTTTAGTTTTCGTATATTTTATTGGACTACGAGCGGCAATTGTGGAATGGGGAATGAGGAATGGTGAATGGAGAGTGGGGAATTGGGGAAGGTGGAACGTTTGCTTGCCTTCAAAAAAGTCTGAAAGTGATTTGCATACAAGATCGTTCTCACGTTTTTCCCACCAAGATTATCCACAAACACACACTCACACTCACATTAACAAAAACAGAAACAGAGTATCTACAGAGCCACTTGATAGATCGTTCTTAGCTACGTATCGTATCGGATCGGTTTTGGATCGTATCGGATTGGATTGAATCGGTTGCAGCTAATACCGTTCTTTTTTTTTTTGGAGCTGCTGAGGATGCTGCTCATTTCCCATTTGGCCATAAACATAAACAGGTGGCAATATTCATTTGCATAGACAACGTTTTCATATTAAATTTCAAAGCATTCGACAACGACATTCCGAGAGCCCCTTCCCCACTACGCCCTCGCCCCCGCCTTCAACTTCAGCTCTTAGCTGAAATGAACGCAGACGGTGGCAATCTGAAAATTGGTTTTTCGATTTGACCATGTCTATGTTCGACTGTTGTTGCTTGTTGTTGTTACTTGTTGTAGCGCTTTTAAAGTAGCCCTACTTTTAAATTTTTTTTAAGACTTGTCAAAACTGATTCTGGAACTTGTTTTGAACATTTGGCGGCAGCAGCTGCCGTTAAATGTTCCCAAAAAAAAAATGATAAGCAACATTTTTATGTTTTACTTTTTTTTTAACGTCAAGTTAAAAGCCTGCCAGCTTCAATAGCCATAGCTTTGCATAGTTTAATAGACTTTAAATGAGTAATAATCATATAGAAAACTATAACATTAAAAATATATATCTTATAAAGATTCAATTATGGATTTTCAGCCAACAATAGCTATTCAAATTATGTTTGTATTTAATACTTTTCATTATTGCTATATTACTTTGTAGTAGTATTTTTGTATAGTATTTCTGCATTTTTGGTATTTTCGATGGATCCCCAAAATCTGGAGACAAAATCAAAAAACCGTTTCACTCTAGTTTTTTTCAGATATCTCAAAATATTTCTTAACGTGGCCAACATATTAGGTTCAGCTATGCAAATGATGAAAGGGTATGAGACAGCCTTTTGTATGATATATATATGATAACTGCATGTTCTCTAACAGTCAAGATATAAGCTTGTTTTTCTAGCCTTTTTTTTTTTAAAACATTTCAATTTTTTCACTTCATTTATTTGGGAGCAATTTTTTTAAAACTTTTTATCGTAAACTACAAAAAATTCTTATTTGAATTGTTTTAGCTGAAGTTCGAAAGAGTTATATCAATAGATTTCCGAAGCAAAATCAAATCTAGCTATTAAATCTTGCCATTGAAATGTGCAGTGTACAGATTGCCTTGTCACCAACTCGGCCCTTAGTAGTCCATTCTTAAAATTTCATCATAAGTAATATTTGAATTTTAGTAGAAGTTCATATATTATAACATATTTGATATACGAGATGCCGCCACGCAAGCGTAGCCACTCTTTGGTCAGCATCGATAATGATACTGTTGATGATGAAGTGAAGAACCAGCGCAGGAATATACCCAGAATCATTAAAACTAAAGATTTAGAACGGACTACCAAGGAGGCTGCCAAAGAGGAGCAAGATCGACGCAAACGTATCGAGGAGCGTCAAAAACTTTACAATCGCATCTTTGAGCAACCGCAGAGCATTGATATAAATGAATTGATACTGGACTTTGATGAGGACTCGAGGAAGGCGCTGCTCCAAGTGGACAAAGGTTTGGTTAGAAAACTAAAGCCTCATCAGGTGGCGGGCGTTAAGTTCATGTGGGAAGCATGCTTCGAAACGCTCAAGGACAGCCAAGAGAACAACGGCTCTGGCTGCATTCTGGCCCATTGCATGGGTCTGGGCAAGACACTACAAGTGGTCACCCTGGCGCACACTTTGCTAACAAACAAAGGTCGCACTTGGGTCGAGCGTGTGCTGATCATAACGCCACTGAGCACCGTTAGTAATTGGGCACGTGAGTTTGTACACTGGATGACATTTGCCAATCGGCGGGATGTTGAGATCTATGACATCTCACGCTATAAGAGCAAGCCGACTCGCATCTTCAAGCTAAATGAATGGTTTGAGGAAGGCGGCGTTTGTATACTAGGCTATGACATGTATCGCCTGCTGGCCAATGAGAACAGGAAACAGCTACAGCTTGCTCTTGTCGCTCCTGGTCCTGATATGGTCGTCTGCGATGAGGGACATCTGCTGAAGAACGAGAAGACTTCCATCAGCAAGGCGGTCACACGGATTCGTACTAAAAGGCGCATTGTACTCACCGGTACGCCATTGCAGAATAATCTTAAAGAATGTAAGTTACATCTTTGATTAATCTGTTGTTGGATTAATCTAAATTAGCTTTCGTATAAACAACTTTCTTGTTTTTCAAGATAAGTCAACCAAACTCTTTATCTCAACTAAAGCACGTTCTACAAATGTTGACCAAATTTGATCAAAATCAGATCACTATATCTTATAGCTACCATAGTAACAATCAGTTGAAAAATAAGTTTTCTTATGTAAATCTTTTCTGCAAGGGTATATACCATCTTCTGCACGCCGAAGATAACATTTTATTCCTGTTTATCATTCGAATATGAATGATTCCCAAGAATGAATTCTAGCTTTAATTCAATTTGTTTTCATTGATTAAGCTTAAATATTTTAGAATCTAAAAGTTAAACCAAAACACACTAAATTTTGATTATCGTTTAAACCTTAACATGAACAGACTATTGCATGGTACAGTTTGTGAAGCCAAGTCTGCTGGGCACTTATAACGAGTATATGAATCGCTTTGTTAATCCGATCAGCAATGGACAGTATGCCGATTCCACAGAGCGCGATTTGCGTCTAATGAAGCATCGCTCGCATATTCTGCACAAGCTGCTTGAGGGTTGCATGCAACGTCGGGATTACTCGGTGCTTGCTCCTTATTTGCCGCCCAAGCATGAGTATGTCGTGTATACTACACTATCGGAGTTGCAGCAGAAGCTGTATCTTTACTATATGACCGTATGTCGGAATCAGGGCGGTTCTCGTGCACGTCTGTTTCAGGACTTTCAGGACTTGCGCCGTATCTGGACGCATCCAATGAATCTGCGCATAAACAGTGACAATGTCATTGCGAAGCGATTACGCAGCAATGATAATTCGGATGATATGGAAGGTTCCTTACGCGATGATTCCGAGCAGGAAGATGCCGTCTCCAATTCATCGGATAGCACTGAAACGCGCAATGGTGTACGCTCTGGATTAAGAGAGACCAATTCAGATGATGATGATCCCTCCGAGTGGTGGAAGTCCTTCCTTGAGGAAAAGGAGCTCAACAATATTAATCATTCCCCCAAACTGCTAATGCTATTCCGCTTGCTGCAACAATGCGAGGCCATTGGTGACAAGCTGCTCGTCTTCTCGCAGTCATTGCAAACTCTCGATGTTATTGAGCATTTCCTTTCCTTGGTGGATTCCAATACCAAGAACTATGAATTTGAGGGTGAGACTGAGACCTTGAAATCTCTAATCGCTCAAATGAATCCTTTTATTGCTATCTTTCGACCAATTCTCGTCTGCAGGTGATGTAGGCAACTTTAGGGGCTGCTGGTTACCCGGCGAGGATTACTTTCGTTTAGACGGCTCCTGCAGCGTGGAACAGCGCGAGTCCATGTGCAACAAGTTTAATAATGCGGCCAACTTAAAGGCACGTCTCTTTCTGATCTCGACACGCGCTGGCGGTTTGGGCATTAATCTGGCGGCAGCCAATCGTGTCGTCATCTTTGACGCCTCCTGGAATCCTTCGCATGAAACGCAGAGCATCTTTCGTGTTTATCGCTTTGGTCAGTTGAAACCTTGCTACATCTATCGCTTGATTGCCATGGGCACCATGGAGCAAAAGGTTTATGAGCGCCAGGTGGCCAAGCAGGCAACTGCTAAGCGTGTCATCGACGAGCAGCAGATCTCTAGGCATTATAATCAAATCGATTTAATGGCATTATACACATATGAACTAAAGCCAAGCGCTGAGCGCGAGTTTCCACTGCTGCCCAAGGATCGTCTATTTGCCGAACTTTTGACGGAACCTGACCAGCTGATATTTAAATATCATGAGCATGACTCATTGCTGGAACAGGAGAAGCACGAGACTCTAACCGCGGAGGATCGCAAGTCTGCCTGGGCTGAATACGAGGCGGAGAAGACGCGTCCCACACAAACTACTCAATATATGCGCCATGGTCGCAATGCCTTAGGAGCACGGTTGGCCAGACAAACTGGCAACGTTACCATATACCAACGAGTGAAAAAGGTTTTTGCACGTTTTTGCCAAATGTTACAACGATAAACTGCAAATATATTATAATCATCTAGCAAACTATAACATTGAAAATATATATCTTATTAAGATTCAATTATAGATTTTGAATAATTGCCATATACTTTGTATGCAAGTGTGTTGTATACAAATTAAGTTTTTATGACTAAATTGCAAATATATTATTTGCATATCTCAATGGCTCTCGCTCTTTGCTCATCTCTCTCTCTCTTTAGCTCTTTCTCTGCTTAACTTTAAAAAAAAAAAGAACCACATGCAGCTCCACAGCAAACATAAAAAGTGCCATTTTTTATTGTCTCTTATTACTTATTTATCGCTTAAATTGAGCAAACGTCTAAAGGCAGTTGTGCAAATAACTTCAAGTAAGAGCGCAAGCGAGAGAGCATGAGAGAGCGAGAGAGCGAGATAGTGGTCTAAACCGGGTACCGGTATAAGACCTGAGTCTGATGCTGATGCTGATCTGTCAGCCAGCACATTTGCTAATAAATCGCTTATAAATCGCCCGCAAGTATCTAACAATTTCGATACGCGTATTTCTTATTATGCCTCAATACGTATACCCTTTCTGTGGCTATATGCAGCTTAAGATGTTGTTTGTGTTTTTGTAGAAAAAAAGAGTTAATTTATAAAACTTTATGAGAACTTTGGTATAGCTATCATTTTTGAATACTTCTTGGGGAAATCAAAAGTTTCTACTTCAATTTTATGCGTTTTTTTCGATTCTGCCTTGTCTCCTATCCTTAAACGTTCAATCATGGCAATTTACACTAAATTCAGATGCTTTTAACTTAAATTCTGTTCTGTTCTGTTTTCCACTGCCGGTTAAGTATTGTGAAAATGTATTTTACTTAGATGTTCCCATTATCACGTTTGACAAACTTTTGTGGATTGAATTCACTTGCATTTCAACAAGGTTTGAATAAACTGACGATTGTGTTGGCTTACATTTCCTAGATAAACAGCAACAAGAAAGCTCTGATGTTCCATTTATCACATTAAACAACATTTTGCGGATTGAACTCACTAGTATTTAGTCAAGTATTGAATAAAGTTGTCAAAGAGAAAATTTTGACCATTGAAAGGAATTGCAATTCCGCAAAATGTTGCCGAAGTGGAAACCAGAACAGGCCTGTATACATTCTAGGCTTCTACCGCTAATTTTTCGCACAGTGTAAGTGTACCTGAACTTCGTTTAGCTCAACTTTTTGAAGTTCTTACCAACAAAAATGTTGTCTGATGGCTAACGAATATTTAAGGCATTCATCATACAGTTGAGTTAAGATGAGCTGAGTCGCTGTTAAGTTTGAGTTAAGATGAGTTGAGTCCTCTGTTTAGTTTTGAAACTGATGCTGAATGCCCTTTGTCTTTTCGTCAAAATTGTCAAATCGTCACAATAAGTCGATGTAGACTTTGAATATAAAGTTTGTTTTTTTTACAGCTGCGGCGGTCGCATCTTTTACGATTTGCATTGTGTAAAAGTTGAATATGTTTTTTTTTATTGAGCATTGACTACAATTAATTAGTTAAATCTGCATTTTGCATAAATTAATAATAATATTTTAATATTTGCGTTTGTCGTTTTGTGTTTTCTTTGTTGTTGTTTTTGTTGTTGTTGTTGTGGCACATAAAAAGCGCGTCTTTTATTTTGAATGCAAATTTAGCTTTTATGTGTTTATGTTTAAACAATAAATCAAGTTTTGGAAGTTCAGCTTTTTGGACTGTCTGCTGCTCTGCTCTGCATGTTTAATTTATTTTAGAAGCTGGCTAAAACGACTTTGAAAGATTTTGGCGGTGTTTTTCAAAAAATTAGAGCTCAGGAGTTACATTTTTCAACTAGCTACTGTGCTTAGATAAAAGATAAGCTAAAGAATTGAACTAACAAATAAAAGCCTTTTGCCAATTGCTAAACAATTAAATAACAATATTTTCACACACACACACACAGAGAAAGAGAGGGAAAGAAAAGAGGAGCAGTGAAAATTGCTACTGGAAAACTAATGACCAAATCGACAGGCAAACATTTATTTTGCCAAACGATGAAAGTTTGTGGAAAATGTAAAATAAAATCGAATGGTTTGTCGTTACGGATTGTTAGCTACAGAGTTAGAGACAGAGGCAGAGGCAGAGGGAGGGACGTGGCATGGGGCACATGCAGGCTGACAATAATTTTAGGGGCGGGTTTTCTTTTTTTTTTTGTGTTTTTCTGGTTTTCTTGAGTACCATTGAATGGCAACAAGGCTCAAACACAATGGGCACAGATAGGAGTTACAATGATTTGTGGCATTTTACAATTTTATTTGCCGCCGAGTGAGAGAGAGGGAGCCCCTTTTTATATATATATATATTTGTTGGGCACATGCATCATTTGTAAGCCAACTAAGCGTCCTTTAAGGACTATTTTGCGGATGCACTCGTTGAACAATGCCGCAGAGACCTCAAGAATAGTACTACTCGTACTACTTCAGAGCGATTCAATTTCTTTTGTGCGGTTGCCAGTTGCTTTTTTGCTGTTTGCCGCTTTGCCTTCTTGCCGCTTGCAACTTGCCTTCTGACTCTTGCCTATTTGCCTCTTGCCTTTTGCCGGCTGGCGTCTGCATTTGATTTTCATTTTAGGGAATTTTCACATTTACCTGCTAAAAATGCTGCTGTGATTTTGACACGTTTCTCCCTGGAGACCAACAGCAAGAGAGACACATACATATTGCAGTTGCGCATGCGCAACCCAAACGCAGGACTTTTCCTACTCCCAAAGATGGCCACTCGAGTACCACTCGAATTGCCAGTTGTTGTTTTGTTTTCCTTTTGTCTTTTGTCTGTTATCTTTTAGCTGCAGTTTGTGTGTTTGTCATAAACAAAGGTGTGATATTTGTTTGTCTTTTGTGCCTGATCGGGGCAATTGGCTCAAGTCAAGATGCATTTCTTGCGACCTTAGAGTACACATTTTTGTTCTTGCAGGCGTCGACTTCTTGTCAGCATTGTCACGCCACGCCGCAGTTGTCAATTAGGTCTTGGATTTTTGTTCTCTCTACAACATTTCGTTTCAGCTCTTGTCCATTGGCAATGCCAATCCAATTACCAGCATGAAAATCTTGGTCAAGCAGCTGGCTTTTTGACCAGGCAAAGTTGTCATTTGAACAATTGGCAACTGGCACGCGCGTTGTCTGTCTTCTGTTGCAGCCTGTGTGGGATTTGTTCCAAGATCAGCTTACAAACATGCACCTTTTGTGTGCTAAGCAGATATACTAATAAGCAAATAATGTTCTTGACGTTGGGCAATGACAATCTGATAAAGGTAAGCCACAAATTTGCATTTCGTTAATCTATGAAATCATTGAGATTATCAAAAATACATTTGACTCGAGTTGTAAAGTAATCGTGGATGGTTCAAAATATATTCAGTTAATAACAAAAATTTATTTAAGACTGTGAATTTGTTATCTTTCTAGCCTTTGTTCATTCTCCAAGCGTTTTAAAATTATAAAAAGTACTCAATTTGATCAATTTTGAATTGAAAAGTTGCCAAATCTGTTTCGATTTACATAAGAGAATACCTTTCTGATATTGGTTTTCCTTACATTTGCGGAAACGGAATAAACAGCTGTACTAAATTTCTCAAAACTTCAAACTTTTGCGCTTTTAAAAGCTTTACTCTGGCGAAATGAATAGTAATTGCCAGATTACAGAGAAAATTTAAATAACAAATTCTTAAACGCAATTTTCTTATATTTTTCAACTTATTTATAAATGAATTAGATCATTTTTTCATTAGATTGAAGCCAAATTGCAGTTATGGTTTTAAATCGAAGAAATGTCTGTAAAACAGAAATGAAAACATGAGAGCAAAAGTGTTTTTTCGCGATTCAGCATATGTCTACTATATAAAAAACTAGACAGACCTTTTGCTAACAAAACTTGGGTTCAAGCTCGGAGTTGACAACGCGAAAACGAAACTATTCCAATCGAAAATCAAAGCAGTATTTTCCAAATTGTTCGGAATTCATTCGTTTTTACTCTTCAGAAACGTTCGGAATTTAGAAAAGACCAGAATATCTATATAACATTTATCTGATTTTTTAATTTTGCATTTTTACAATAATTGTACTTTGTTCGTTTTAATAAACAAATTGTTAAATTTTCATTTTTAAACTACAATTGGATCCAACAACTTCGACTCACATCGATTCTCAATTCACTCACCTATCCTTAAAGCCAACATGCTAAACTTCATTTAGATATTGTAGTTAATTAAAAAGTTGACTACATTTCAAATATTGCCTTGAGTGACACATTGAAGACAAATTGTTCAGCTTAAAGCCCAAGCTCAAGATCATTCATAAATGCCAAGTTTTATAATAACTTATAGCATAGTTCTCAATTAAAGAAAACATGATAGTTGGCTTTAGCTTTTGGGAAGGCGTTAACAGTTTGGCTTTTGAGTTTATATTATATTGTCGTGATTTAGGTTTCAAATCATTATTTTGGTTTTTAATTTCCTAGTGAATTATTAATGAAAAATCGTTTATTAAAATATATGTATATTTTATAGTTGCTTTGCAGCCATTCGACATTTAAGCGCTACAATATTTATGCCTTTTCTCTAGCTCTTACTTAGCTCAAAAAAAAATAAAAAAATAAACATATAAAAATTGAATATTCATAAGCTGCGCTTTGTGGCGTCATAGCTTTGGGCATTTTTAATTTTTTGTTCTTTTTCTAGGGGAATCAACAACTGGGGCGGGTCAAGATCGATGATGCCAAGAAACACGAAAAAAAAAAAAAAGGTTTTTAAGCCCGGCTCGTATTGTTGTGTAGTTGCGGCTTAGAATTGTTGACATTTGATTTAAAGTCGCGTTGTAAAAGCGGCTGCTGCTGCGGCTTTTTTTCTAAGATCTCCCGCTGTGCATATTGACAGTATTCAGTTTTCAACAACAAAAAAAGGTCTGAGCATATTTATTTTATTTAGCCGTATGCGATCATCTTTGAGAATTGGTTTCACGTGGGCTTTTTCTAGGCCTAGATCAATTATAAAACTAAGCTGCAAAAAACACATTTTTGGCCTTTTATGTGGGGTCTAGCCAATAAGCGTCAGCACCTTGTCTAATTTGCTATGGTAATGAAAATTATGTTTATGGACAAAAGCACATGCAAAATAAAAGATGTAGCAAACGTGAAACATAAATCATGTTTAGTATGCTATCTGAGTTATATCGCTCTGTAGCTCAAATAAGCCAACTCATTGCCTGTCTCAATGTCCAATATTTTTGAACATTTTACAAACATTGTATAGCATTCAAATCCTGTGGGTGGCTTCAGCACTTGCGTCAGAGTTCACACAAAGAGCACAGCGGGTGGCACTCAAAAAAGGAAAAAAAGAAATAAGTTACCTGAGCAAAAAATGTTTAACGTTAAAATCGATTAAACGCTTCGTTTTTGAATGAACATTTTGAAATGAGCGACGTCATCAGCATTGCCACAAAATATTATTTTAGAAATTAAAAAACTTTAACTAATGATAAACGCGCCTATCATTCGATTGCCGTTGCAGCTTTACAAAATATATATAAAAAAAAAAAAAAATTCACTCCTCTTGCCTTTTAGCATTCATAATTCAACGTGTGGGTTTGACATGGTCGTCATTCGATTCCCCCCCGATTCCAATGCTCAACCATGTTGCACCCCCTGTTGCGATTTGTGTGCTTTTAATATTCACCGACTGCTTTGCTGCGCTGTCGTCTGTTTTGAAAACTCATCGTTTTCCAAAAGTTATTAGTACGTTTTGTCCAAAGAGGCTTTGTTTTAGAGCTATCCATACTCCCTATATATATAGTACCTATATATCGAACGCCGCCTGTTGCGTCCCAGCGGGTTTTAGCTTCAATATCTATTCAGCACGTTTTGTAGGTCAACCAAAAAGGTTTTACATGTGCCTCAATTAAAAAACATATAAAGCAAGGCAACATTTCATATGACTGCGTAGGTGTCTATTAAAAAAAAAAGTATCAAAAATGTTTTATGCCAACTACAAAACGTTTTTGTAATATCATTAGAAACGTTATGCCGCACTTTTTACTTTGATTTCTATTGATTTCGTTTGATAACAGCAAATGTTGTTTAAAAATCCATAAGAAACTATAATTTTGATAATAATATTTCTTGAATTAGGCTGCAATTTCTTTAAAGTTTCAAAAAAAAAGTTAACTATACAATTTTTAATATAAAACATACGATTTATTGTAAACTTATTGAAATATATTCTAAATTCTTTGACAGATTATCCGTTGATTCCGTTGATAAATATAATTACGAATTCGTTACAAAATTATACAATATCTCAAAAGTTTTCGTTTGCAAATCAAACACTTCTTTGATCTTTCAAATTGCTTGACAAAAAGCCAAAACTTTGTGCTAATTTTGGAATAATATAAAATGAATACAAGGTTTTTAAAACTCGATTAATATAGATCATATAAATAAAGTATGTATTGTGAACATTAAATAAATCTTCCTAAATAAACTTTATTTAATAAAGTATGTATTAAAAAAACACAAGTTGTTACAAACTATAGCCTGAGAACTCAAGAACAACTGGAAAACTTATCCTAAAAGTCATCCTATAACTCATACAACAACTCATCATATTACAGAATGAATAACAACTGAAAAAGAGTTCAAAATCTGAACTACCTAAGATCATATACTATTGTATCTATAACTTCAGCTTAAGAACTTGAGAAAAACTTGAAAACTCATGCTAAAAGTCACCTAAAAAATCATCCTACAACTCATCCTTTTACTTAATCAGTACACATCTAAGAGCTTCAACTTCGTTTATCAAATTTTATTATGAAAAACTACTTTCCGAAACAACTGCAAGGAAAATTGTGATAAACTCACCTTCATTTTAATTGCCTCCACAATTTTGGCGATTTTTAATCCAAGTCTTTTGCACAAAATGATTTATAAGGCCAGCTTTTGGCGATCAAACGATCTATATATGTAGATCACTTGTTGCTGGAGGCTCCCCTAATATATATAGTATATATGTCATAGACGACTTGATCAGTTTGTCAAGCGTCCAACAAATGCCACAAAATGCATGCAAATGAATTGCATAAACGAGATTATACAAATATGTGTATGAGTATGTTATGTATATATGTATATAATATCCGATATACGATATGAGAATTTTGCAATATATATATATAATTTATAGCAACACTTTTTATTGATTAGCACATACAAAATTTTGAATATTGTTCACTGGTTTTTGTTATAATTTCTTTTTTTTTCTTCAAATATAATATAATTTATTGATATATTTGTTTTGTTTGATTATTTCGCCGACGCTAAAAAACTCGCAAAGCGTAAAGCGTAAAGCGGGCTAAGCGTTATCAAAAAAGCGGCGCGAAACGCGTGGCGCGATAACAGACGCCAGACGGGGTCCGGTTCCAAGACGGTACTGGGTATACCGGTACGCTGGCACTCTGATGAGAAGACGACTACTACGACGAGAGCAAACACAACAACAACAACAGCAACAACTCACGAGCGTTGCGAGGCGAGCGACGTTGTTACAGCTACGAGGCCACTGCATAAACTGCCGGCGCTCAAGCGTCATAGCACATGGATCGGATCAGCATGGATGTGACGCTGCTGCTGCTGCTGCTGCTGGTTTCGAACAGCATAATGCAAACACACCACCAACAACAACACCACTCGAGCAAAACCCGCTCAACTGGTTTTTGTAGCTCAGCTCGTCTCGGTGGTTGTCTCTTGATTGGTTGCCATGGCGTCCGCTCAACAACGGCAACGCCTTCTCAGCTCAGCACGCGTGGAACGAGTTTAGCAGCCAGCGTCCCCCATTTTGAGTGCTTTCGTACGGCCCCTCCCGCCCCTGAGCCACTGCGCCACTGGCCAATTGAGTGCGCCGGCGCGTGCCAGCTCTGCGCTCACAAATGTTTGAGTTTGAGCCAAGTTTTATATTATACGCTTGAGTCTCTTCATTCAAAAAACTTGAGCTGCTGCCATTGGGTGGGTGGTGGTTGTTGCCGCCGCTGCTGCTGCTGTTGCTGCTGCTGCGCCCACGCTTCAATGCAGCTCTGGCAGCGGAGTGAAGCGCAGTGGAGCGGAACTTACGGCGGAAACCTAGCGGACCAAAGCAGCGCACTTGACTTTTTTGGGGTCAAACCGCTTGACGGGTAGCCCAAAAGCTGCAAATTGACAGTTTTGCAACATATTTTCATTTGGGTTGAAAACGCCAAGCGACATTGGCATCTCAACTCAACATCATCATCATCGTCATCAGCATCATTATCATGTTAAGGCAGCTTAGAGCTGCAATATGTGCCGGATGTGGAGTAGCGTGTAGCTATTTAAAGTTGAAGTTTAAAGTTTAAACAAATTTAATTTAAAAATCGATTGAATTGGGTATTTAATCTTTATGGAAAATGAAATATCTATTAAATTAGGTATAGATGAAATAACAAAATTTAGATAGATTAATATAAGGTAGCAACTTAGAACTTAACTTTATTTTACCATAAAAACTATCAGATCTATTCCCAATTCCGATTCCTAACCATAAAATTCAAAATCGGAATAATTAGCATTTCTAAATTTTGAATATCGATGCAAAATTCAGTTGTGGAGACAGTGAACTGAGAAGTATTCAAAGTTATCTTTAGAAAGAAAAAACTATTGCTATTTTATTCGAAAACAGGAACAGAAAAATGAAAGCGATTATCTTTGAATGACATAGCTTTTATTGAAATTATATATATTTTTCATTTTATAAAATTATTGTTTAATTTATCAAAGTCAAACTTTGTCATTGCAAAAACTAACTTAAAGCAGATTCCTAAACGCCCACGTTTCGTATAACTTTTTAAGTGGATTATGGAAAATATATAATCTGTACGCAGTACATACTAGTGGGAATTTTTTATTTATTTGCATTTCATTAACCAGATTAACAGTTATTGAATTCTAATTCTTGTTCTGTTACAAAAACACTCGCAGTCATCAAAGTGTATTTTATAGTCTAACAAACTCAACAACTTTAATATGCTTATTTGTACATTCACCTAATGTACATATGTATATACATATATATTATTAAAGTCTTACTCAAGAATTCCGTTTAATTTGAGGTTTATTTCACATGATATTGCTTATACATTTATTATACTAGTCATATTCAAACAACTTACAAAAGTTATAGTTCGTTAAACATCTGTTATTATGCTTCCCCCATATATCATCTTTCAATTCACGCAGCGCCTCAAGCAATTGAATAGCTTCTTTCTCTTTTTTTGCTGTTTCTCTTTCTTTCTCTTTCTTTTGGCCGGCACTTAAAGCCGCTTGGCATTCAATTGGCATTTTGCTGTCGCCATCATCGTCATCATCCGTCTCTGACCGCTCCCGCTTCCCTCCTCACCCCTGCTCCACACAGCGCATAGCATCCACCTTCATGTTGCTCACGTTATTTAAGGATTAACATCATTTTATGCTGCCTCGCAATGCCTTTTTTTGCAGGATTAAATGCTGCCTGCCGTCTGCTGACAGCTACACCCGCTCCTCTCACCTCAGTCCACCCCCCAACACTCCCTCTCTCTTTTACTCTTTCTCTTGCACTGGCAGCTCTTTTGAATTGATTGCATTGCACTTTCTATACTCTATTTTCAATGGCAACAAAAAGGGCATATTGATATTGTGCAGTTTGGCTCTTCTTAAAATAATTCAATTTAATTTAATTTAAGATAGATCAATAACAATTAATATAGACTTCTTCACTTTCGACCCTAAAGATCAACAAGAATCTAGTTCACTCTCAAATTTTCCATTCATCATCAAGCAGATTACACTGCAAACAGAGTTGTATCGTATCGCTCAGAATAAGTTCAATTGAACAATTCACCAAGCTGAACGAACGAACTACTTATATCCTTGCTTCTAGTTCATCTAGTTCGTTGCTTTTTGTTGCTCATTTAACATTTGAACCAACTAAACGAATGAAGTAGCAAAACAAACGAGCGAACGAAGCAATTGAACGAACTTTGGGTTTGAACGAACTTAACGACTGAGCTAAACAACTGAACGTGTAATGGGATCGCACGAACTGAACGAACTTAACGAACTGTAACATCAATTACTCCGCTCAGCAAAAGCTGAGCAACTGAACTTTTTTCTGCAATTGAACTACAAAGTACAACTCTAAAACAGAGTATTTGTCAATCGGTAGCTGCGCACTGCAATGTTCTTGCATGTTTTTTATGCTGCTGTTGTTGTTGCATAGTTTGCGCTGATGCGCCGCCTCCAACAAGCTGCCTCCCCCACGCCGCTTGCCATACCCTTCCTGGCCAGATTACAAAGTGATTTTTATGGCTTTTCGCTGCATGAGTGTTTGTGCATATGTGTGTGTAGTGTATGCAAATGTTTGATTATGCATGTGTGTGTGAGTGTGTGTGTATTTGTGTATCTGTGTGTGTGCACTTTGATGTCTCCGCATTACAAAGGCGGCACTTTAATGCTGCCCATATATCAAGAGCGCAAAGCTTGACAGCGACGTCAGCATGAAAGCTTTAACACGCATACGCCCCGTAGGGCAGACAAAGCAGGTCTAACCAATCTAAAGGCACTACTAGAGTTAGATATACATAGCAGATAGTTTCAGTCTAAAGACACTGCGCCTTATCAGGCAAGTGCATCGCTTAACCTTTCACTCTGCGCTTATCCTTTGGGCCATCTGCGCGCTGCTCAGCACAAATAACTTCATCTTCGGGGCACTAAATTGATTAACAGTAGCCCCCCTCTAAAGATGAAAACTGAGGCTGGTGCTGTCAACGCTTCCCGGAATGCCTTCCATTTACATGCCATAATTTTTAAATGTCACCAGTTTACAAAAGCGCTGACCATTTGATTTTGGCCGCAACAGCCGCAGCCGTCAATGCTTCTTGGCCATTGTCTACGTTGGAAAAACAGGTTAGTTTGGGTTTTGTACTACCTGCAACGCTATCGAAATCGAACCCTAAATGAACTCATCCCTTTTATTTCCCAGCCCATAGACCATATTATATATATATTTATTTATTTAGCTCTTTATTGAGCTGCAACCTGTCGCTGTGTTGGGTTTTTAGTTACTCGCATGCTTGGCAGATTTATGGGACGCTCAGAATGTGGTCGTCTCTCCACTTGATGATGGCACAGCCAAGATACGAGAGCCAGCTGACCAAGCACCTTACAACCGACCCTAGTTGTGTTCTAACAAAAATTTAAGGCCAATTTGTTGTGTACCGTTTTCCCAAAAACTGTTGGTGGCATATTCCAGTTTTCTTTAGTTTCCTATCGCTGGCTCATTCGCGCGTGATATGAAGACGTCAAAGTTTTGAACTACCCCTTGTGTAATTATTGGTATTAGCCAGGACAATGTCACTACTCGAAAACTACTTCACATTTGTCTCTCTAACTGGGTTATTAGGTCGCCTTAATGTTTGCATATGCGTATCTCTATTTTCAACATTGTTTTTTGGTCTATTCTATTTGCTTGAACTGTTTTTATGACCTCAATGTTAATATGTCCCAAGTGGACTTCCGTAGATTGACTGTAGTATCCTTGTTTCCTTGAGCGCGTTCAATGCGTTTTCATAACTCATAAATCATTAGCACAATTGTCCTGTTTACTCAGCAGTAATTAATGGTTAATGCTTAAGTTAAAAGTGTTGCTTACAAATTGTCCAGAGATAAGTATATACTGTATATAGTATTGTGTGTACTTATATTTATACCAAAATGTATGTTAAATGCTCATGCAAGATATACTGCTGATATAGCTTTCTTAAATCGGTTCAGTTTTAAGAAAGTTATTCATCATTGAAATTTAGGAAAAGCATTTAACTCGGCAACTTGTACAAATCTATAGAAAATTGACTTGATGTATTCAAAATTATGTTCTTAAATCCTATATTCAAGCCTGTTTCCACATCCTATTCCGATGATGGTTTTAATTTCCAAAAACCGATGGAAATTCAGTTTCAAAAGTTGTGGTTTTAAGACAGTGAAATGAAGGGAATTCATTCGAAAACATGATGACAAAATTGAAAACAAATCCAAATGAAAAGTTCTCAGAAATGAAAACAGGCCTGATTGATGGTTTTACTAGGCTTCCCCTTTTACTTGCTTAATCAAACCAAACTTACCCTGTAGATATACGTATATATAATCAATATGATCATGACCATATCACCTTATCACCTTATCTCCTCCACTTATATAAAACTCAATATCGCTTTCTTCTTTTTTTGCCTTATACATTATGTATATATATATTTGTAATAACTCTCTAGTGTATATATAAATTAAAATAAATAAATACATTTTATTTATTTTTTTTTTGTTTTTGTTTTTTTATCATCATAATTATCATTATCGTTTATCCTCGTCAGTAAAAACTCCGTTTGTCTTTATCTCATTTTTAATCGTGTTATTACGAGTACTTTTTTTGCGTGCTGTTTTTGTTTTTGTTGTTCGAGCTGTTGTTGTTGTTGTTGTTGTTTTTGTCGCAATTTTGTTATGTATAATTATAATTACGATGCATTTTTACCATTAGATTAATCATGATGTAATAATAATATTGTATAACATATTTCCCTCAGAAAGGGCATTTTTTCTCTTCTTCATTTCATTTTGGTTTTTGCTTTTCCCATATACTAATGCCTAATCATTATCTTGTTCTTCTTGCGCTCTCTCACTCCTTTCGCTCTCTCTCTTTACTTACTTTCTCTCGGTATAACGAACTCTCAACTTTACTCTCAACATTTATTTTTATTTCTTTTCATAACAAACAGAGCCAACAAACAAAGAAATGCACAACAGGAGCAAAATTGTTCGATACTTCAGGATCTTTATTTTGTATTTTTGTGACTTTAATCCTTACCGATTTCTTCGATTTCTCTTCCTCTCTCTCTCTCTCTCTCTCTAGCCTATCTCAACTTATCTGATCGTCTATCTATCTCTGGTTTCGGGACTAGCCAACAAAGCGTTTCTGTGTTCTGGTGTGGTACAATACTTTTGTGCTTAATATTCATCATCTTTCATCTTTCATCTTTTTCTTGAGCAGTTTTTTTTTCATCATCTAAACTTATTTGGTACATTTTTTTTACTCATTAGTCATATTGCGTTTAGATACAAGTACTATGTATGCATGTTTTTATTATGTTTATGTTTATATAAGCATTATTTTTAGCGCACTTTTCAAAGCTATTATACTTAATGTTAGATGTGTGTTTTTGTTTTTTGTTTTTTGTTTTCGAGTGAGTTCATAAGAATTGCAATGCTTTTGTGAAATGATAAAAATAGCCTTAGACCAACTTTTGATAACTCTTCTAGATTTTGTTACTCTTTACGAATAATTTTTGGGTGCAAAAATGTTCAACCATTTAGTGAGAAATATGATTTGATTATCTGATAATGCTTCTGGGGTATATGTCCTGGTCCTATCCTACTTAAATACTAAGTACAATTTTTAGTCGCGTTTTTAAGATTGTATTTTCTTTTTTTTTTTTTGTAAATTATTGTTATGTACATTTAGACATACAGTTCTACAATTTGTGTTAGAAGTTTGCCAATAGTCTGTGTTTTGGTTTGGTATTTCGAATATTTGCGCAAATTCGTTGTACTAAAGCAGAAAAAGGAAGTTAATAACGAAAGTTATATATATATATATGTATATCGGAATACTTAGGGCGCCAACTTATCCGTTTGCCAGGCTGTAACTAAAAATAGAAATTGTAAGAAACTGAAATGGAAAAAAAAAATTAAAAAATATACAAAAACGCAACTTGAACTAATCTTTTTATTTAGTTTTTTGTTTTTTTCTTGTTTCACTTGTCTATATATATTTAATATATATATATATATTAAATGATACATATACATATGTAATTTATACGCTAAGCTAAATATCTTGTTTAACAATAAATGTATAGCTGCTTGGCTCTTACGTACTTCGATTTGTTTTTCTTCTTATTTCTCTGATCTACTCATCATTCTTATTCATCTTTACTATGTATATTTCAATGTTACTCTTCTTCTTATAATTAATAACGAAAATAATAATAATAATAATAATATTAATAAAAAAATGCAGCTTCTTTGCTGTAAGGAACAGAAATTAAAGAGAACATAAAGAATTCAATTCTATTTCGATAGAACATAAACATAATAAAGGAAAAATTCAAATTATAAAAGAATTTCCACAAAATGATCATTATACATAATTAATGTGTTATATACTATATATATTTAACTTTTGACTTAATAACAAAACTTGATTGATTTTTGCACAGATTTGCTTGCTTGATGTTAAATATTTCGAGATTGGTTTTCTTTTTCTTTTTCATATCTTTTCTGAATGAGCTTAACTCAAAGAGCTTTACAAATTACAAATTTTGCAATACAAAATAAGTATATATAGTATAAGCCACGCCCACAGTGTTTTTTTTTATATATGTTTTTTTTTGTTTTGTTTTGTTTTGTTTTTTTGGCAGCAGTCTCTGTTCTTGCAGTGGGGCCAGTGTTGGGTTCGGGTTGGGGTTTTTACTTTCTGTTTCTGTCGATATTTTGTTGTAATTTTTCTTTGCTTTTTGGTTGAGATTTCTAACATAATTAAAACGCATTCAATTAAACACACCAAAGCAAGAACGACAATATAATTAAATTTTCATTTTTGTTAGCAGCAAATTGCAAAATAAATTATCAAAGTGACAAAACGAAACTAGAAAAGTGACAGAATAATTATATATATATATATATATAAATCTGAAGATAATGCTGCTGTTGATCTTGCTTTATCGATCGGACATACATTTCTGCGGTTTCCAGGGGGGTTACTCTGCTCCGTCAGTCTATTAACGTAGTGCTCCGAGAATTCTACCCAGAACTAACGCATCAATATATATATAATATTCTTTACTAGTTAAATATTTTGTTTTACTAACGATAACGATTTTGCTGTGAGGGTCGCAGTCCGGGTTTATTGGGGTTTATTATACGGTTGCGGTGTCTAGTTTTAGTACTCCGTCCGTGAGGCCGTCGTTGTGTTCAATTATTGCTTGTTCGGTACTCGTAATTTGTTTTTGTTTTTGTTTTTGTTTCTTTTTGTTTTTTGTTTAAGACTATTTTTTAATGGCACAAAATATACAGCATTGTTTTTATATTTACTGGTTGTTGTTGTTGTTGTTGCTTTTTGTTGTAACTACACAATACTTCTTAAATAGAGCTAGTTTTAATGCTAAGTTGCTTTCCTTTTTTTTCACTGGCTGTTTTAGTTTTTTTCTTTTTTTTTCTGCGGAAGATAACAATTTGTTTCACACTTTGTTGCATTTCACGCCTGCAGTTCCCTCTGCTGCCCTGCCACGCCCCACGCTCAGTCTCCGCCTCCTCTGCTGCTGCTACCAATTCACAACAAATCTCTGGTGCCCTTTTGCTCCTATGTTCTCTGTTCTCGCTTCGCTTCTGTCACATCATCATCTCATCTCATCTAATTTCTCACATTCTTCACTTTTTGTTTTTTGTTTTTGTCAACTACATTATGTTCCACTAGATTAGTTTGCTATTTATATTTATCTTAGGTATGCCGTTATGTGTATGTAGTTTTTTTTTTTCTTGATTTTTGTTTTTGTTTTTCTTTCCTGGTTGTTGTTGTTGTCAGCATCCACAGATTTATCGCGGACGCGATCCTTTGTAGTTCGGATTTGGATGACGTGGGTGACGAGGCGCTGTAAAATAAAATAAAGTTAAAAGTTAGTATTTTTCAATAGAATTGGGAATAGGAATATGCATTTGCGGATCTGAGCTGTCTTCAGGAATACACCTATATCTTTTGTTATATATATTGAAAGTTATTGTTGTTTTGTACTTTTTGTACATCATTTTCAAAACTTTTTCAAACATACAATTCGTTTATATGATATGCTATTTGCTATTTTCATCGCTTTTTGCTATTTTTGTGTATAAATATCATATTTAATCTCGTTTACTTTTCAATTTTTTTCAGAAATCTTTGGTAAACAGCCTGCCACATAAGAATCGGAAACAAACTGTAAGTGATGCTTTTTAAAATAAACTTTCTTTTCAAAAATACATTCTTAATTCAGCAAACTGGAAAGTACAATAACTGAAAATATCTGAATCTTCTATCTTTATTAAAATGTAAAGGAATTTTTGTTTTTGTTTGTGATAAGGCAACTTCTTCAGGAAGAATCAAACTAGGAAATTTGTTATTCTCAGATATCAATTTAAGAAATATTCATGGATCGTTCCGATTTCTGCAAACTTTTCATTCCGAATCGTTTTCGATTTTGAGTTTCTTCCGTTTGACTGCTTCTTATTCCAAAAACCAAATATTCCATTCGAAATTCACAACAGCTAATAATATCGAAACAAATGTTTTGATCGGAATTGAAAATACAAACAGGCCTGATTGATCTTGTTTGAGAAAACCACTTGGAAACATTTTCTCTCACATATATTATAATTGAAATTCTTTCGATTGCTAATTTTAAATCTTGAGACTGTTCCTTTTAGTGCAGTTTTGCGTCTCACCTTGTATCATCATTGTGGGATACATGCCGGCAACTTGTGCCATCTGCGGGCGGATGTCGTTCGAGGGCGAACGTCGGCTGTTAGGCAAGGCCACCGAGGGCTGCAATAGAAAAAGAAGATTTATAAGTAATTCAGATTCTTTTAAGCAAGTTCATCAACTACTCACATGTGTAAAGTATGTCTGGCCATACTTAATGTAGACACCGCCAGCATTGGGATTATAGCCACCCAAAGTGGCCACACCACTAAGCACCGCTGTTGCCTGTTGGGCGCCAGCACTGGCGGCTGCTGCGGCCGCTGCTGCTGCTGCGCCGGCGCTGTGATGCAGCTGGGCTGGAATGTGGGAAGCGCGTGGTCCGGCACCGCTGCCGCCGCCACCACCGCCAGCGTTGCCAGCACCACTGCTCAAATAAAGCGATGGCGGCGAGGCATTCATAGCGGTACCCGTTGAATGATCCAACACAATGTACTGTGTGCCCATGCCGGCGGATGTTGGAGCATTGGCATTGGGCGTATTGGCGGCACTGTTGTTGTTGCTGCTGTTGCTGTTGTTGCCAGCGCCGCCAGCAATACTGTTGGGCGAGTTGTTGCTGCTCTCGTGGCTGCTATTTCCATTGCCAGCTGCATGGGCGCTGGGCGAGTTGCGCTGCGAGACGCTGCGTCGAAAGTCGGCATTAATGGACTTTTGGGTACGAAAACTGGCAGCACTTGCATTGAGGCGTATTGGAGGCTTTGCCTCATAACCGCCACCTCCGCCGCCAGCTGCGCTGCTTGTCGAGGTGGCATAGCTGGGCGGTGGACCGCTTATCAAAGGCAGCTGCGTGGGCTTGTTATCACGCTTGCCCAGCGCATGTGGCGGACCACGATGCGTGGCATGATGATAGCTGGAGCTGCTCGAGGGTCCACCAGGTCCGCCCAGGCTAATGCTGCTGGGTGAGGCGCGTGGCGTGGGCTCATTGTTGGAGTTGAGCAGCGGCGTCTTGGCGCCCGAGGGCATGCCGCTCAGCGGCACCGAATGACGTGGATTATAGCCACCCGGATGATAGGGTTTGCGGCCACCCGGAGCACCACCCATGCCAGCGCCCGCATTGTTGCGCTTCTCGTAGGGCGTGGCATAGCCGCCCTCGTTGCTGCTCTGGCTGTGATAGAAGTGGGGCGTGGAGCTGTTGCTGTGATAGCCACCGCCGCCAATGCCAGCGCTGCTGTTGACGCTGCCACCGCTGCCAGCGTTATTGGGCGCCGGCGGTGTGCTAAAGAGCGGCGCCTGGCGACCGGGCGCTGCTGGCGTGCTGGGCGCTGACTGTGAGGCGGCCACATCCATGGAACCACTGGCTGACGTGTAGAAGGGTGCGCCTGTAATAAGCGCATGATGTGGCGCCGAATGCGAAGGCGGCGGCGGCTGCTGTTGCTGCTGCTGTTGTTGCTGCTGCTGCTGCTGGAGCACAGCGTTATGCTGTGCCGCCTGCTGTGCACCTGCCTGATTGGTGGCATATGGGAAGATGCCAGTGGGTATCAAGGTGGTGCCATGCTGTGCGGGCAGCGCATAGACATGAGCACCGGCAGCGGCTGCAGCAGCAGCGGCGGCGGCATTGAGATCAGTATTTGCCCCCGCGCCGCCATGCGCCAATGTCAGCGTGGGCAGCGTATGATATGTCGTTGTGCTGGCGCCGGGTGTGCTAATCAGCTGGGCCGTGGCGGCGCCCGGATGAGTGGCATGTCCAGCGACCGTTGGCGGATAGCTGGGATTGTAATGTATGGAGCCGCCGCCGGGTGTACGCTTAACGCGTGCACCACCCAAATAGCCACCGTTGTTGTTGCCGCTGGTCTGCTGGCCGCCAGCTACCGTCTGCGGGCCAGCCGCTGTGGCAGTTGCGAGATTCAGCTGCGCCGCAGCCTGTGCTTGGGCCTGAGCCTGTGCCTGCGACACCGTTTGACCATTGGGCTGCTGTGCAGCCGCTGCAGCTGCCATTATGGGCGCCGTAGCGACCGCTTGCGGCTGCAAATAGTATGGTATGGGATGATAGTAATGATACGGATAGCCAATGGGATATGTGGCCATGGGCAGCTGCTGCAGCTGTGCGCCAGGTGGTTCACTCGAGTAGATCAATGGCGGATACATGGGTGCCCCATTTGGCGCTGCGGTAGCAAACTGTGCTGTCGGATAGGGTGCCGTGGCCATGGGCATGACAGCAGTAGCTGGTCCAGCCGGCGTCTGGTATATAGCCTGGGCGGGTATAAGGCCCTCCCGATGCTGCTGACCGTGATCGAAGAGAGGTATCATGTAGGTGCCGGGCGCTTCGCCCACGTCCTGTGAAGCGTATAACGTTTGTGTGCCCTGGCTGCTGCTCGTCAGCTGGAAGATCGGCTGTGAGGGTGCGCTGCTAACCGCAGGCTGTGGATAATACAACATAGTCTGTGGCACCGCATAGATGCTGCCATCGGCCTGTGAAAATAAGAATTCTAATTAGTATATAAAATACTTGGAATCAAATAAATCCTAACTAATCAATAGAGTTATTCTACAGCTTTTATTTAAAAAATCAAAAATAATAACTTAAAATGATTTATATCGTAAAAATTATAAAAAATAAGTTTTTTGATTTCATTAAGTTTATTAGACGATTGTAAAAATCTGTTTTTAGCCCCATAAAAGCGAAAAAATTGAAAAACGTGAAATCCAGTGGCAAAGGTCGACTTTTTTGTATAATTAATTAAGAAATCTTAGTTTAAAGTTGTCAAATCCTATAAAAACCGATCTCTGTTACCGTTAACAGAGCTGTATTCTTTAACATAGTAGAAGGGTTAACAAAAACAATGTTAACATTTGTACCTGCAGACCCAAAAGACGCCATTTTGCTACTCTGTTAACGTTTACAGCACTGTTAAGGACATTTTTATTGCTTTTATCATAAATTCCTGCAAAAAAAAGTCTAACTTCGCCATCGGAAATTACATTCTCAAGTTTTCCGTGGAGGACATCAAGTAAAGAATAAACAAAATGTCATCTGATAACTGTTTTTTTGGGTTCCTGCCTTTCATTAACTTACCGCCTGCTGATATGATGTGGTGCAGTAGGGCGTAGTGCCATTGGGCGTGGTCGTGGTGTGAAAGACGGTTGAACCATCTGGTGCCTGATAGCTTTGCGTATAGGTGGTGGCCCAGGTGGTCGGCTTGGGCTCCTCGACAGCCACCAGAGCCTGGGTCTGGCTCTGACTCTGACTATGGCTATGGCTATGGTTAACGGTCTTCACCTCGCACTGGCTGTAGGGCGTGGTGCTGGGCGACAACGAGTGGGCATCACAATTCAAGGGCACAATTTGAGTCGAGGTCGCTGGCAGCGTTGTTGTTGTTGGTTGTTGGCTGGTTGGCAGCTCTGTTGGCGCGGTGGCAATGACAACCGTTTCATGTTGCGGCTCCTGCAGCAGTGGCTGCAACTGTTGTGGTTGCGTTTGATGTGGCTGTGGCTGCAGTTGCTGCGGCTGTTGCTGTGGATGTTGCTGTGGCTGTTGTTGAACGACTTCTACAAGCTCATTTTCCACGGCACAACAGATGGGTATGTTGGGACTGGTTGCCTGATTCTTATACTTCTGCACCTCAATGCGATCATAGTTCTTGGTGGAGGTCGATGTTGTTATGCTCAGACAGCCTGTGGCGTTGGACAGGCTATCACATTCGTCGGGCTTGCTGCTGCTGCTGCTGCTGTTGATGGCTTCGCAGCCAGGTGGTGGCTGCAGCGGCAACAGTTGCTGCTGCTGCGGCGGCTGTTGTTGCTGTGGATGCTGCTGCTGTTGCAGCTGTGTTGGCTCGGCAATGTAGCTGTCGTAGATGTCGGCACACTCGATGCCTGGTGAGGGTATCTCTTCGGCATAGCTCTCCGTGGAGCTGCAAGATAATTCATTGCTGTAGATTTGCTGTGATGGCTGATGTTGCTGTTGTTGCTGCTGCAATGGCTGCTGTTGCTGTTGTTGCTGCTGCTGTTGCTGCTGTGCTGGCGGCTGATGTGGCGAGGACTTGCGATAGGGCGCATAGTTGCCAGAGTTGCCGCTCGACTGATAGTTGCCACCGCCATTGTTGCCCGCATGTTGTTGTTGCAACGCCTGATTGGGTGGCAAGTTGGACGGGTCGTAGTGGTAAATGGAGCTGCAAAAAGTTAAGCTCAAAATCAGTTTCTACAGTTTCAAATCTACTGAAACTCTCAGAAATATATATTTTTTTTGGAATCTCGCTCGTCGCATGCAATATGTTGCGCGTATATTTTAGTGTATAAAAGTATAAAGGAAGAAAGTACAGTTGCCACAGGGTTGCCACAGTTTTGCGTTAAAAAAGTGCGCAGTGAAGGCGACGGCAGCGACAGACAAATTCTGTTATAGTTATACATAATATATATATTTATATTTTTGCGTATTATATAAAAGAGTAATGGAAAATCAACAACAACAAATGTTTTTTTTTTTTTTTTTTTTTTTTTTGATACAATGGATGCAATGCAATTAGAACGAACAACAATTAGACGACAACACTGGCAGACACGACACACACTTAACTGATATTTGGTAGTTTGTTTGGTAGAGTTGTCAACAGGAGCAGCAGGCGATCATTGACTAAAAAAAAAGCTGGTGAATGATAACGATAACTGAGCGACGTATTAAACGCGAGAGAGAGAGAACAAACGAGCGAGGCGAGCAAGTGGGAGAGGCGAGAGAGCGACAGAGCTGTGAGGTGAGAGTTTTGTGGACGATGTACAGGTGAGAGCGTGAGTGACGAGAGCGTAAGTGGAGGCTGAACTGAGAGAGTTTGATCACGAGTACACATAGTCATAATCATAATCATTTCATATATATATATTTTTTTTGATTGATTTTTAGGCAGATAATTTACAAAAACAACATCAACAAGTTGAAAGTAGCACATTGAAATGGCCTTAATAATGCGTGTATAATATATATATATATATATATCAAAATAGGTATGCAAAAATCAAAAAGTTAAAGATATTTGAATAAAATTGTAGTAGTATTGTGAAGAGCGCATAAGTTAAACTTTGAACGTGTTTTGGTTATTGTCTATAACAAAAATCTAGTTATTATTAGGCATATTATGTTATTTATATAAAAAGTTATATAGAAAAGCTAAACTGGCATGCCCGAGTATTAAATATCTGCTAAGATTTAGTAAAGCGAATTAAATTCCTATGGCAGCTATATATGTATATTCAACATTAAGTTAAAGTTATGTTAAACGCAAAGTAAACTTTACAAAATTAATAAAAAATTAATAAAATAATGTTGGATATATGTATAAAAAAAGTGTTCGAATTTAGTTATGTTTTCTTTATATTAACTGATCTTAAAGAAACAGACTGACAGACAAACATGACAATTTAAAAAATTAAAGTTTTTGTTTGAAATATGCCTTGATTTCGTTTTTGAAACCTTTTTCTATCAAATCACAACTGTTATTTCTTTATAAATTTCTCAAGTATTCAAAACAAATTGAAAATATTCAAATTTTTGGCGCTTTAAGTACTTTTTACAACAAGAACTAGTTAAGAATTATAAAAGAAATTGAATAAAGAAAATTTAGAAAAATATTAAATAAAAGCATTGCGATAATAATTTTGGTGAAGTATTTTTTTTTGAGTTTTTCATAATTTTTGGGTGACAACTGATTTTTGTTGATATTTTGTTTTGATTTGTTTTTTGTTTTGGTGTGTTTTTGGTTTTTGTAAATTACCCGTCTGCATTGAGAATTGGTTGGAGGGTTTGCGGATCAATGAGGACGCTGCCAATTGGCACACTCGAAATGTCTGTGACGGCCCAGACGAGTCCCGAAGCTGTTGCCGACTCTGGCGTGCTGGACGTTGTTCTTGTTGTTGTTGCCATACCACGGTTGGACTGGTTGGACTGTTGCACAGGCGGCGGTTGGCTGAACTCCGGCGTCTGCCTGTCGCTGCCGTAGCCCGTGGGCGAAGGCGTAACCGAATCGGAGCGCACGGATTGGGTGCGTGTCTTGTAGCTGGATTGGTAAATGTTGTTGTTGTTGGTTGGATTGTTGTTGTTGGTTGGGTTGTTGATTGGTTGGTTGTTTGTTTGTTTTTTGGGTGGCATACAAAAAGGTTTTTGGCAATTTTAACAACAGTTTCAAAATTTGGTTAACAGTGGGAGATACAGAAAGAGAGGTCGAGCGAATTGGGTATGGATATGTTGGGTCCAAATTAAAAACACTCTTTTTTTTCTGGGATAGTGGGAGGACTACTCACCCGCTGCTCGAGGGCGACAAGCGCCAGGGTGTGCTGGTGCTGCCAGTTGAGTCCTGCTTGGTAAAGCCGCCACGTCCGCTCTTTATAGAATTGGTGGAGTCGCCACGCGGCAAGGAGCCACCGCCGCCGCCACCACCATTAGGACCACCTGAACTAGGCGGCCCGCCATAGTTGCCAAAGTTGTGCGACTTGGGCACAGCGCCGCCAGATCTCATGTTGCCGCCGCCGCCGTTGCCATCGCGTGATTCCGTGGACTATAAATTTGACATAGTTAGTTCAAATTCTATAATATTTCTCAATCCAGCTTACATTCTGCATTTGCAGCATCTTGCCATTGGGTCGCTTGGGTCTGGGTGGCTGCGACTGCTGCTGCTGCTGCTCCACAGCATTGTGCCAGCCACCATTGCCGCCACCGCCGCCATAGCAATCATCATTGGACAAGTCACCAGCATAGGCATCATGCTGTGAAGTGCGACTAAAGATGCGGCTGCGTGCACGATCATAATCCTCCTCACGCTCCTCAAAGCTCTTGGCCTTGCGATCTAGCATGACGCGCTCCGGGCACAGATATGGCGACTGACGCACCTCATCGAAGCTGTGTGTATCACGCTTCAGAATTGATTTGCGTGCAGCTTCTTCACGTATGTCAGCGCGTACTAACGATTTGAAGCGTATCTGTGTGAGAAGAAAAACACATTTATAGCATGTTACAAATATAAATGAAAGAAAAAACCACCTCCGGCAAGCGTGAGCCCTTGGTAACGGCTACAATCACGCACTGCTGCGTCTCCGAGTCCACATTGTGCTCCAAGCCAAAGAAGGCAGCCGTGCGATGAATCAGCATGCGATTGTACGAGGAAGTTGGCGGAAAGCGAAACTCACAACCGCGACTATAACAGGGAATAAGAAAGATTAGTTGGAATTGAACACAATTTTGGGGTTTCCAATAACTTTTACCTCTTATCTTCGACGAAATCCATCAAATCCTTTTCAATTTTCATCAGTATATGCCTATCCTTGGGATTCTTATTGAGCGCATCGCGAAAGAACGTTAACAAATCAGTGCCACCATAGTCCGTATACTGTTCGCTCGAGTTCTCTGATTGATGAAAGACTAGAATTCAATAAATTGTTTGCCAAATGAGTATACAAATGGCACATTGGCCAACATCCTTTTTGGTTTGAAAGGATGCACTTACCGCGCGATATAAAGCCTGATGTATTGTTGCTTGAATTGCTCGAGTTGCCTATGGCTTGCGCATTGTTGTTGTTGTTGTTGTTAGCGTTGTTAGCACCATTACCACCACCAGCGTTGTTGCCACCGTTGCCACCATCAATGCTGCCCGATGAGCTGCCTGCAAGATTCTTCAAGCGCGGCTTGGAGCCTTTTGAATTGGTATTGGCGCGATGCTTCTTGCCACCTCCGCCGCCGCCGCCTGAACGCTCGTAATGATACAGATCCTCCTCATGGTTGCTGTTGCTCAGATTGCTATTCTGGCTTGACATTTCATGTCGCTCGTGACGCTCATGACGCTCTGCAGCTTTATAGTTCATGCCTGAGTTGTAAAGCAGCGCATTGGAGTTGTTGTTGCTATTGTTGTGGCTGCTGTTGTTGTTGCTGTTGTTGTGGTTGCTGTGATGCTTGTCCAGACCATTGGCTTTTAAGTCCACCACATATTTCTTGCCACTGTTGCTGTTGTTGTTATTATTGTTGCTGCCGCTGCTGCTGTTGCTGTTGTTGTTATTGTTGTTGCCGTATTCCATAACAGAGCTACCATTGCTGTTGGTGCGATTATGCTGTCCAGATCCTGATTTCTTGGGCGGCGACAATTTGGGAAACTCGGCCTCATCGCGCAGCGGCACATTCAGCGGCTGCTGCTGTTGATGTTGGTGTTGTGGATGTTGCTGCTGCTGCTGCTGTTGCTGACTAGTAACAATCACAGCAGGCGTTTCCATAAGCGGCGAATTGCCACGTCCAGTTGATTGTGCTTTGCTATTAGTATTAGTATTGCTATTGTTGTTATTGTTTATTATGGCACTATTGTTGTTGTGCTCGTGGACATCGCTGGGGTGTTGCTGCTGCGACTGCTGCTCGGAGGCAGCTCGCGGCGTTGGCGTGCGTGGCGGCGATGTGGACTCGCGCATGGCATGACTGCGTGTGAGATGTTTGCCCTTCATGTTGCCCTGCAGCAGGTGTAGTCAAAAGTAAATCGCAGAGCAGCAGAAAGAAAGAGAGAGTGAAAGCAATTAGTTTCGTATTAGTTGCCACCAATATAATGCCAAAGTTGACAGCAAAAAGGCAGCCATAAAGCAAGAAGAAAAAACAACCCAGAAAGGGGAGCCCGTGCAATGACGCTGTTGCCCCGTGATGCAATTGTTTGCTCATTAAAATGTAAAACAAATGCCAGTCCCAGGCAACGTTAACGATCCAAAGCACACACATGTTGTTGGGGTAGCAAAATCAGCGTTTGATGTGCTACACTCATACCCTGTACTTGACAAATTTGTATTGAGGTTGCAGTTTAAAAGGCTCAAACTCGGGAAAATCTTGAATATCTTTAAAGAGTTCCTTTTCAACACTTTCAATTAAGACTGCTTCAAAGCGTTCATAACTACGAATCTCAAAAGTCTCTCAATTCATCCAAATGAGAGTCTTTTAGGACTCTCTGTAATCTGTACCTATCAAGTTGTTATTAAGGATGCAGAAAAACAGTCTTCAATCTCTGAGACTATCCCCACTTAGTAAACTTTCAAATCCCTTAAAGAGTTTCCTTAAGACTCTTTTTCAAGTCTTATTCATTACGTTTATTGTTGTCAAATTTAAGAATAGAAGAACCTATTTAACAATTATCGGAGCAATCCGAAAAGATATTGTTTAAAGGCTCTCAATTCAGTTGGCTTTCAGAATATCTAACATTTAGAATATCATTTTCATTCGTTCATAACTATAAAGCTTAACTGATTCTCAATCCATTCAAATGAGTGTCTTTTAGGACTCCTAATTAAGACTCATAATAGTGTATAGATCAAAACTTGAAAAAATAACTAGATCTAGAGACAATTTCCAGAACTCATATAAGCAAAACATTTTGAATAATTAGTCTTAAGCTAATCTTCAAAATCTCACAAGATTTACTGCGTTAGGCCAGATCTACTTTCTCAGTTCCAATTCATTGTACTAATCACAAATTTGACAATAATTCAAAAACGATTCGAAATGAAATGAACTCGTAATTGGGTAAGCTCTAAAAACAATATTTATTAAGTATACGCATATATTTAGAGCTATCTATGAAAAACTTAATTTAACTTGACACAGGATAACTCTCTCGTCGAGCACTTCCAGCCAATAACAATTTAATATATTCTTTAGGGCTGTGTTTGTGTACCAGCCACATAAATCGCTTCATAACCTGGCTGACTTTTGACATTTCAAACAACAACGACGAAGGACAAGCAGAGCTCAACACAAGCCAAACTCAGTCAGTTTGTTGGTCAATCAGCCAATCGGTCAAACGGTTAGTCAGTCTAAAAATTGTTTCATCAGATATCAGACTATAGCCTGATCCGATTCATTGGGTTTTCCATTGCGTTTATTGCTACGGGGCCACATTGATTTTCATTTCTTTTTTTTGTTTCGCTTTTCACATAGGCCATATGAAAGTCAAAGTTATTGAACACCATTAATCAGTGCCATATTGGGTGTGCTTATGAGACAGCAATTTTATACTTGAGCTTGCCTCTGCCTCTGTCCCTCCTCTGCCTTGCTGTGGCGCGCATTCACTTGTTAAATGCCCCAAAATGTGGCATTGTAACATTGTGACGTTGCAAACAAAGCGCACAAAAGCAATAAACACACAACTCGCAAATGTCAATGTCAAAGGCATTTGGCGAACTCGAACCATTTCGCCAACTTTGTACGTTTATTTCGCGACTCACACTGTGAATACAGTGGGCACTAAAAGTACATGCGCTTCATAATATTATATTGCTTTGCATATTTAGTATGAGAATTTCATTTATTTATTTGTTTTATATTATTTTATATACATATTTTATTTTATATACTACAAATATGACCCATTTACGCTTGAATTCTCAAACAACATTAACCAGTGGCGTTTCCAGGGGGTTTGTGGGTGATTTAGCCGCTTTAGGAGCTAAAAAAATGACCAATAATGGCATCAAAGCATCATTGCAACCTTGTTTGCACAATATTGAAGCCTGACTGTTATTTTTGTTTAGCTACTAATAGATTAAAGCTTCTATAGTGCCCCCCTTAGATCCACCACTGGCATTAACAACTTTATCGATTTAGCCATATCTTTACATCTCTTTTTATAAACGCTGCAATCTCAATTCAATTTCAATTACATCCATAAAAATATGTATATAACTCATATTCATAAAGCATGCAGCACTGTTCCTATTTCCGATACCGCTCAAATCATTCAAAAGTTTAGATTTCACGAAGGTGGAATAGTATTTGATCCTTAAAAAGAACGAATGATTGCTATTTCCTTGGAAAACTGATACACCAAATCAAAAAGGATTCTGAATGAAAAGTTGTTCAAAATGGGAACAGACCTGATTGTATAACAACTATATTAACCTATAATAAAAGTAATATAGGCTTTAAAAAGTATGCTACAAACTTTTCTGTTTGAATGTCTCCACAGTAAATTCCAAAAAGAAACATTTATCTCCCACAACTTTTCTCTTATTCTTAAAAAAATACCAATTGCAATCGTCTTGGGTATTGAAAGATACATATTTGTTGCTTCATGATATCGTATTCTATAATATACTTTGTTAAGGCGTTTCCTATTTCCGTTTACTTTATCTGAGCAGCCACTGTTACAGTTCCAGCCAAAAATCTAGAGACAGCAGTCTGAAATCCTTATACATTAGCACACTAATTTGTGAATTTTATAAAAAGCTAAACATATTCTGTTGAATTTGTGCACTTTCCAAAATAACGCTTAGCTATCATACTAAAACTTACTTTATATACTTCACACACACTTACAACTTAAGCAATTTGTTGGCAGTACTTTTTGGCTTGTTGGCCAAAATCAAAGCGTAGACAACTTCGTGTTGGCCAACTTCCGCCAACGTCATCAGTTTTTGGGGTTGGGAAAAATCAATAAATCGACCTTGGCAGCGTCGTCACACAAAATGCAGCTACACAGTTTTCCACCGACAGATTTAATGTCAAGTTAAAATAGAACTATGCTGCATGCCACAGGGCACACACACACACACACACACACACACAGACACACACAGACATAACTAGCCAACGAGCACACCTGTCAACCAAATGCAATTATTGGTCACACATAAACCTTGAACTCCGTGACAAACGAACGCTTAGCAACCGTCTGGAGACTATTTCTGTGTTGTGTGGGAAGCAATCAAAAGCACATTTTGCAATCGCATTTGCATCGATTGGGAATTTCCAATTTTGGATTCTCAGAAATGCAGCACTGTGAAAAACCCAACCCAAACTAACCACCCCCCAATGCCTGACCTGACCCAGTTTTATGCATTTTTTGGGCGTGTATCTTTTGCTTTTGCACGGGAGCCCAGTTTCAGTTTATGGCTGCACTTTGTACATATATCGCAGAGCAAAAGTGTCGCAAAGAGAGATAATGAGAGAGCAAGCGTCTAAGAGAGAGAGGATGTCAGAGAATACCTGCACATACAGATTGACCTATTTATTATAGTTTTCTTAAAACTTAAGTTGCTTCAAACATGGTTGAAAACTTACGCGTCTATTGCCAAAACTATTTTGACGTCCCAAACTGGCTGAATCCTCAATGTTGTTGCAGTTGTTGTTGTTGTTGTTGTTATTATTATTATTGTTGTTGTTGTTGCTGGCTGCTGTTTGTGTTGTTGTTGAGGCTGCTGTGGCTGTTGATGACGTCACTGCTGTTGTTGCAGCTGCTGTTGTTGCTGCTGCTGCTGCTGCTACGACTGCTGCTGCTGCTGCAGGTCCTGTTGCTGGTGACGTCGTTGTATTGTTGGAGGCAACGGCGGCGACAACAACAACGGCTGCGGCCGCTGTAGAGGTGGCTGAGGCGGAGGCGGAGGCTAAGTTGGTTGGAATATTTGTAGCAAGGGCTACTTGAGATTTCGTGGAACTCATAATCACAGTTTATGTAAAATGTACTGCAATTAAAAAAAGAAAACAACAAAAGAAATTAGTTAATATAGCTCAAAGATTTCAAAACGATACTTTCGGAATTGATAATATCATAAATAGTCTAAATTTTCATAAACTAAATAAATGTAAGTATAACTAAAGTTTATGCATAGGCAGAATACTTTTAGCTCTACTTTTTTTTTTTTTTAAAAACAAATTATCACACCTTTTTCGGTATTCACTTCCGTCAAAAATTATTGTAAAGCTAAACTTACATTACATGTGTATAAATATGGACAATCCATATTGTTGTTTGGTTTAATGAGTTGAATTATAGTTCATTGGCAAGTGAATTCAAACCCAGTTCAAAGATAAGTGATTTCAAACCGCAATATCTTTTAAAAAATAAAAATGGGAAAAACCATGTGATATTCATAACAGGACTGTATTTTTTGAATACACTTAACTAAAAATTGAGGAAAAGGCAGAATACTTTTAGGTATTTTCTTTTCATTAAAAACAAAGTTCCGGTATTCACTTCCGTCAAAATGCTGTAAAGGTGAACTTGTATTAAATGTGTATGGACAATCCATATAGTTGTTAATTTAGTGAATTGAATTCAAACCAAACTCAAAGATAAGTGATTTCAAACCGCAATATCCTTTAAAGAATGAAAAAAATTTGCAGAAATTTTATAAATTTTTAAATGAATTAAAACAACTTTATTAATCATTTTAAATTAAAAGATTTTTCAGACTTTTAACAAAATTTAAATGAAATTAAACTTGACAAACTAAAATATTAAAATAAATTCAGTTTCGATTCCGATCCTATTCGGAACTCAAATTGTTGGGTGTTTTTAAATCGAACATTCACTTCAAAAAGGAAGTACGCTTGCAACTCAATTCAAAATTGAAAACATTCAAATCTTAATAATATTATTACAACAACTATAAATACCACATATTATCGAAATACTCTTTCTCATTTTCTCATCATATATTCTCTTTATATCTTTACCTTTTTCGAGTGAGAAAAAACTATTGCATTTTGTTAATTTGCTCCAACTTCTTTTGTGGTTGTTGTAGTCTGTTGTCTTTTTGGTTGGTTTCATAAGAATTTTTTTGTGTTTATACGTTAAAAGTTTTTTATTTTTGTAATTTTTTCGTACGTATTCTTGTTTAATGGGCTTTATACTTTGTGTTTTTTGAATAAAATCATAGTTTTTGTCAAAAATATGCCGGCAGTGCAGTTTGATAGAATAATTCTTTTTAAAAAATCCTTAACTTTTGTTGTCTCTTTTTCACAGGATTTTGTGGTATTTGGTTTTTTGTGCGTCTTAATGTAGTTTATATATGTATATATATTATATTATAGCAAGGCTTAGTTTAGTTAAGAATATATATATATATATATATATAGGTATATATATATTTGTGTATATAGTAAAGGTATATTTTATTATTGTTCGATAAAAATTATGCAAAAAACGAAAAAACGTAGAGTCGAAAACACAATTTGCTGAGACTTTTTGCTGCTGTTGTTGTTATTGTTTCTTATTGTTTTTGTTGTTTGTTATTGTTGTTATTGTTGCTTGTTGTTTGTTATTTCATTAAAAACTTTTTTTATAACGTTGTTTATCACATTTACACCATATCACCCGAGAATCACAAACTGCCTTTAGGTATAGTTGTTGTTGGTCTCTGCACTTGCGAAGTTTCTCAATTATTTATTATTATTTATTATTAATATTATTATTATTATTATTATTATTTAAACGTAGTACTTACAGCTTATAGCTAAGTTTTTCTTTTTAGTGTATTTTGTATAGTTGTATACTTTAAAAATTAAGTTTAGTTAAAGCTTTTCTTTGTGGTTCTGATTTTTATTTTATTTTTCTCTAGCTGCTTCCGTTGTTTTGTGTTTTTTGTTTTCTCTGTTCTTTTAATTCTTTTTGTTTTCTTCACTTTCTGTTGTCTGTGGAGTAGTTCAGGTTATGTGAGAATTTATTTGATTTCGCGTTCTTTTGTGGCACACATTTTGCTGCAAGTTGTAGAAGCTATACAAATTAGTTGAGGCATTCAACACTAAAACTTTTCAGAGAGAACTTTTCGGTGTGTGTGTGTGTGTGTGTATCTGTGTGTAGGCAACGCATTAAAACACACACACACGCACACACACTAGGAATGTGACCTTGTTTACGATTTATTTTGATATTCAAAACTACACGAGCTTAAAAACCGAGATGAGAGAGCGATATAATTGAAATGCGTGTGCCTTGTGTCTGCCCCAGGATACGAATACAAGCTAAATTATCGCATAGCTCGAGCTTGAACGAAGGGATGCTTTTTTACACAATCGAGAGAGTACACGAGTCCTTTGACCAGTTGTTATTGTTCTTGTTCAATGTTGTTGTTATTATCGTTATTGTAGTGCTTCCGCGTTGCGTTCTCCTTGTTCACTTTCAACATAATTATGTTAATTTTTGATTACTACAAGTTTCTTTTTTCCTAGGTAGCAAATTTTTTCGAGAGGGTCCTAAAGAAGGGTTGTTCAATGCTAAAATTGGCAAGAATATCATTTTTCAGCCACTTTGTTCTATTTAGAAAGAAGCCTTTTAGAACTTAAATTGAAAGTAAGTAAAACGATCGTCAAAAACTCATATTTAACATATACATAGGCTTCTCCCTATTTTCGAGAAGTTTTCATTTCGATTTTGTATATCTCTTTTCAAATAAAGAGAATTTCTTTTTAAAGATAATTTCGAGTGCTTCTCATTCCACTGTCTCAAAAAGGTTTATAAACCTTAATTTCCATTGTTATTCGAGTTTCAGAACAGCTAATAGTTCCGATTGCGAATGTTTTGATTGAAATCGCATGTAGATTACTATTTTTGATCTCTTCTAGGCTTCATAGAGCTCACATTGTTAAAAGAACTAGAAATTTCCAAAATTTCAACTGTTAAACAGTCTTAACTCAAATCAATCTTTCAAATCAGTCTTTCAACTTTAAAAATACTACATTCTTTGATTTGACTTATCAATCTTTTAACATTTGAAGTATCTTTTACCTCAAATTTCATCCTCTAACAGTTATTGAAACCCTACAAACAGAAAAAATCGAAATGTTTACGTATTTGCACAGAGAGGTCTCAAACAAAAGCAATTCCAAATCTGAGCCAATAAGAAAACAAACAAGCAATAAATATTGCATGGACACTACACAAAAGCAATATCAAAAACAAAAACGTAAATAGCAAGAAAAAAAAGAAGTGAAATATGAATAAGTCAAAGCACAAATGGACAACCATTATGCATTACCCCCAAGCCACCCTGTGTAAAAATGCACCCTTTCCTAAGAGTTATGCCATTTACGTTGTTATTTTTGTGCTTGGGAAATACCCGCGAAATATGCGAAAGACGAAAGAAATAACAAGCAGCAAAGATTTGGAGAAACAGGCAAGCAAGAGAGAGAGTGAGAGAGAGAGAGAGTAAGAGGAAGAAACAGAGGGAGGTAGCGCATAAGACGCTAATACAGGTGACAAATAGATGACGTAGTCGCTCGTAATAAGAAAAAGAAAAACACGCATACGACGTGTGGCACACGACCAAGAAAATGAAAGAAAAGAAAAACAGCAGAAAATCAAGTCAAAGGCAAAGTTCGCCCCACAAAAAGAAAAAAAAAAAGTGAGAAAAGGTAGAAAACGCTGTCAAGTAGCCAAAAGTTAAGGCAAATTGCATATGCTTAATGCTACCCTATAAAGAGTAGAGAGTAGAGTATTGCCCTGTCTCAAGTTTTTGACTGTTTACAGCAGCTGTCGCTGTCGCCGTCAACGTCGCAGTCGCAGTTGCAGTCGCCGTCGCTGTTGCCGTCTTTCATAAAGCTTTTGCACAGGCCACACTGTACTCGAAAATGTGTTGCGGCTGTCAATAGTTGCGGTTGTAAAGAGAGAGAGACTAAAGCTTTGCAAGCGCTTGCGTGGGAGAGAACAGAGTGGCAGAGTTGGAGAGAGAGAAGTTAAAGAGCGCCAAGTGCGTGCATTTTTAAGTAAATGAGCAATTGAATGCGTTGCATTCTGCTTGAACAAACAAAAAGAGTTTCTAGAAAACTTTAAGCTAATTATTTAAATATTTAAGTATAAATGCATCAAAAACTTTTACAGGGCTTCGCACGCCAAGAACAACAACAACAACATATATACAACAAATAAACAACTGCAGAGCGCCAAAGCAGCGCTGCTCGGCAAATTTGGGGCGAGCACACGATGAAAGCACGAAGACGAAGATGAAAAACGAAACGAATGTTTGAATGTATGTGTGTGTGTGTTTGTTGTGTGGAAAAACGTGTGTCGTTGTGTATGTATAATACAGCTAAAAGGCAAAAAAAAGCAAAAAAGATAAAAAAAAAACGCAAAGGAAAAACCTTAAAATTCAAATTGAAAATTCCGCTAGCATGAAAAACAAAAAAAAACAGCGGCACATGAGAAATTTGCAATTTATTTTCTTTTTGCACTTTTATATGGTATTTATATACGCTGTGCCGGGCTTCCTTTGACTGCATACATATATAAATATATATGTAATGCGTATATATATACGTTTTACGTTGCGTTCTTATCTCACACACAAACACACACACACACACACACACACACACACATGCTTCAGTCTCCATCTCCCACTTTACTGCTGCTGTTTTATTTATTGCTACGCGCGTGCCATTTTCTTTTAAAATTTTTTTTTTGTTTTCCACACGTCTTTTTTGTAGTTTTTCTTTTGATTTTTGTTCGTTTTCTTTTTTGGTATTTGTTTCAGCTAAAGAAGCACAGCGCAAACTAATTCATTTTTCTCTTGCCTTCGCCCGTTTGCTTCATTGTGAAAATGTATTTTTAAGCTGCTGCTTCTGTTCCTCTGCTGCTGCTGCTGCTACTGCTGTTTCTACTGCTGCTGCTATTGCTGCTGCTGCGGCTGCGGCTGCTGATGACAATGACAACGTTGACGACGACTGCGACTGCGACGAGCACTGCGCTCCGCTGGCAGACATTATGGGAACACGACCGAATGGATACTGGGCCATCGCATGCGAAAAGCCTGACAGCAAAAGCATCGCTGGGGCACGCGCTCCCTCTCTCTCTCTCACTATGGCTCTCTCGCTTTGCTCTATTTGTGCTTTGTGCAAAAGGGTGGCAAGGTGAGTGTGTAAAAAGCGAGAGAACGCCGCAGCATGCTGGGCCGACCCGACTTCGCCGTTCGATTCCAATTCCGAGTGCGTAAAAGCTTTTTGCGGAAAACAGGTTAAAGCATGTTGGCCCCCGCAGCCCGCGACCCCCTCTCACTCATTTACTCTCACTCTATATCATCGCGCTCTCTCTTTATCGTTTCCTTTATTATTTTATGCCCCAGAGCCGAAATGAGCACGATTTTGCTTTTTGGGGTGGCATTTCTCATTGCTTTTGTCCTTCCTGGTGCGTGAATTTCTGCAGTCCTTGTTGTTGTTGTTGTTGTTGTCGTTGCTTTTGTTGCTGGGCATCATCTTTGTCTATCTACACATCGCTTTGGCTTCCAAGCAGGCCACGACAAGACCTTGGAGTAGCCCTTATGTATATACTTACACACACACACACACACACACATACACATGTATATTTGTGTGTGCGTGCCAAAACTGGATTGTTTACGGCAAAAGTTTGTTGCCTGCAATCAAAAACTTGACGATTTTCTACCACTAAAGCCTTAAACGCTTAATACTAGCTGAACTTCAATGTTAGCTCTAAATCGAAATTCCAAGGCAACAACAACAAAAAAGGACTTCTAACAAAACGAAATATGTTCTTTAAAGTGGCACAGAAGTAAGTCAAATGAAGAGACCATTACGTTTTCCCATAAATGTTTCCATTTTAACTTTTGACAGGATATTGAGAACACACAAGCACATTGCCACTTCTGTTGTTGCAACTAAACAGTTTTTGGGCTTAAACAATTGAGAATATGAAAATTGGTAGAGAAAAGTAATTTCCAAACTTTTGTCAAGTTCAAGAATCTGTCAAAAATCTTGCCTAAAAGGACAATTTTTGAATTGAGATACTTTCTCAACTGCCTCAACTTTGTCAAAACAGAACCGATTTTCATGCGGAATGTTTTTTTGATCATAATTTGACATCTAGAGTGAATTTGCATTCAAATTTGGCTTGATTTCAGAAAATAAGGAATATTTAGTCGATTTTTTAACGAAAAATTCGCGTACCTTAACCATTTTGAAAAATAAAGTTTTTCAAAAACTAAAATCTTGAATTTTTGCCTATTAAACGATTGCGGACACTCAAATTAGTATAGATGCTATTTTAAAACTTGTTCCTAAAGTATTTCAAAAACCGATTAAAGTTCAAAGACAAAGTGACAACAAATTTGAGTTGAAAAATTTCCTAGATTTCAAACAAACAGATGCAGTTTTGTCAAAACTGAACCGATTTCCAGGCGGAATGCCTTTTTGGTCATGATTGATTCAAAATTTTATTGATTTGAGAAAAATGCAGTTCACTTTTTTATGAAAAATGCGAGTACTATTCCTATACTTTATCAAAAAACTTGATGTTTTAAATATTTAAAACTCAAATTTTTATTTGCAACAATTGTGGAAGATCTATGAAGATCCCAAAATACACGTTCTTAACTTTGAACTGCCATAATTTTGAAAAAAGAAGAAATTCTACCGTTTTCAACTGTCATCACTTGTCATTGAACTTAAATTCAAGTTTTATTGATTTCAGCAAATAATTTGAAAAGGTCTATCAATCAACCAATCAAATGCATTAATCATTTTAGACTTTCTTAAAAACAACCTTGACTTTGTTTAAAAACTTGACTGTTATCAAAGTTCATTCAAGCAGCTAAAATTGATTAAAATCTAACGATTAATATGCAACAACTATTTTTAGCTTAGCACATATTGCTTTTCCGCAAAAAAAAATAGGTTACACCAATTCAATTAAAAAACGTGCAATTTTTTATGAAAACTACATATTCGAACATGGCATGGCCTGTCAATTATGAGTTCCAAATTGCATTTATCCTCGATGAAAAATGTGAGTTTTTTTCATTGAATTGATGGCATTTCATCAGCCGTGCAAAGTGGGCAATAAAAAAGCTTTTAGGAATATATCAAAACTGTAAATCTAAAGGCTGGGAAACTGGGAAACTGAGCGAAAAAAAAAGATTGCTCAAAATCGCAATCAACTGGCAAAATAAACTGTTGTGTGTATGTGTGTGAGTCTTTGGTTGTGTGTGTGTGTGTGTGTGCATAACTATGTGGCAGGATTTCATTGTCAGTTGCATGAAAAAAACCTTAATATGCTGCCCTGTTTGAGTAGTCAAAGGATGTGCAATGAGCACAGCGTGTCCTAGATTCCAAATGTCAGGTTAGAAGAGAGAGCTGCTGCAGCAGCCACAAAGTATGCAACACAAAATGTCAGACCATAAGCTGCGCTTGCAACAAGCCAAAACAACAGCAACAAAATCCAATTGCGGGAGGGGATGGGGGGCAATGCGTTTAAAAGTGCGTCGCAATAGTTAATTTATGCACAATGGCGGAACAAAATGGCAATGAAACACCAAAACGACGCCACTTAAAGCCGTTAGCTTTGATTCGCTTTGGCTCTTGTTGTTTACTTTGAGCGCGCGCTCACAAACAACCAAACGAGAGAGAGAGAGAGAGAGCGGCATAAATGGCCACATTTAACGTAAGGCGTAAAACGTAAGCGTTAGCGTAACGCAATTGCAATATAGCAAAGCGTTTGAGTGAATGTCGTGTGCTGTGTCGCGCCTTATTGCAATTACGACATCCTTATTTGGGTCAGCGTTGACAAGAGAGAGAGAGAGCCAGAGAGAGCGCGAGTTAACTGCTGAGCGTGGAAGTTAGAGAGAGCGTAAGTAAGTTGACAAGTGACTGTCGCACGTGTGAGCTTAAAAGCGCAACGTGTTTCGAGGCCAAGTGCCAGGCAAAACGAAGATGTGCACAAGGATGCTGTGTGTGTCTATCACTTCCGCTGCTGACGCTGACGTCGCTGCTGCCTACGCTGCTGCTGACGCTGCTGTTGTTGCTGTTGCTGTCGCTGCTGTTGCTGCTTCTGTTGTTGTTGTTGCTGCCGTCGCTGCTGCTGCTTTCCTTGCTTTTGTTGCTGTTGCTGCTGCTGTCGATATTGTTGTTGCAGTTGTTATTGTTGATGCTGCTATCGCTTCTGCTGCTGCTGTTGTTGCGGCTGTTGTGGCGGCTGTTGTTGCGGCTGTTGTTGCTCCTGCTGTCGCTGCTGTTGCTGCTGCTGTTGCTGCTGCTGTTGCTACTGCTGTTGCTGCAGTTGTTGCTGCTGCTGTCGCTGCTGCTGTTCTTGCTTCTGCTGATGTTGCTGCTGCTGTTGCTGCTGTCGCTGTTATTGCTGCTGCTGTCAATTCGGCTGCTTTTACCGCTGCTGCTGCTTCAATCCTTACTGCAGTGGCAGCCTCTTGAGTGGGCGTGGCACACTTAAAACCGTTTTTCGCATTTAAAGCTCAGTCAAGCTAGAAATCAACTTCAATTAATCCCAGTTCGCAAAAACTAAGCTCAACTAATTAGGCGTCAAATGGCACACACGCCAATTCTCTTAATCTATCTCTCTCTCCGCTCCCTATTCCGCCTCTCTGCACTTCCTAATCCCTACGCTCTACGCTCAAATTCTAGTCTTAACTTTTTTGCTTTTATGACGCAATTAAAATGTTAAATGTTTTATGGCAACGCTTGGGGGTACTTTAATTAATTTGTCGGCCGTGAAAGGTGTCAACAACAACAGGCGACAGTGAAAACAACTACAAAAAGCAACAACAAGAGCTTTTGTTGTTGTTTCCTTCACTTAAACGCTTGACCCAGACAACAACAGGCAAAGCAACACAGCACAACACAACACAACACACAAGAGTAAAATTTCACTTAAAACGCTGCGCGTGTTCAGGCTGAAAGGCCAACTCAAGCAACCTCCCCCTGCTACGGCCACCCATGCAAGCCACCTAACCAGACACGATTATGCAGCTTAGATGAGACACACGAGCGCGTGGCGTATTTCATCCTGTGCAAAGGCTGACTCGTAATCACGTTGCCTTGTTTCATTTTTTTCCTTTTTTTTTTAGATTTTTAGCTGACACAAGAAGAAATATGCGGCACAGGCTTTTGCGAGAATGCTGCATGCTGTGTCCTGTCCTGTCATGCTCACAAAGAGCATAAAACGTTAGCCTAAGCACATCAGACAAGCGTATGATTTAAGCGTAGGCGCTATACCTATATATTCGTATGACTCAAAAGATGTCCTCTGCAGCGATTGCAAATCCAAGTGCATAACATGTCAAATAAAACCTAAGCATATTTGCAAGTTTAAGTTATCAGTTTGTTTTCTAATTTAATCATTAAGTTGTTCAAATAAACAATTTATGTTTGTCTAAATTAAACATCTTAGCTAATTTACTGTTTTAATCTTTGAAATGAATTCAATTCTTTGTTTCATTTCAGGTTGCTTGATTCAAAAAACTTTTTTATTATGTTGACAAAAAGTTATGAAAGTGGCACAAGTTCAAAAACTTTGTTCCTAGTTTTTTATATTCCAAAACTTTGTATACCCTTGCAGAGAAAGTGTAACTTATTGAAGGAGGAGTTTCAGGACCCATAAAGTATATATATTCTTAATCAGCATCTACAGCCGAGTCGAACTAACTATGTCCTTCCGTCTATCTGTCCCAGTTTTAAAGCTATCTTCATGAAACTTGACACAAATGCTTATTTTTGCAACAGATCAGATTTCGCCAGATAGAACTACTATATCTTATAGCTGTCATAGGAACAATCAGTTGAAAAATTAGTTTTTTTAAAAACAAATTTGTTGTTTTTTCAAATGCCTCAACGAAATACACAAATACGAAATGTGATTATAATAAAGATAGCTAGATTTGATTTTCCTTCGGCAATATATTGTTATAACTCTTCAAATACTCAACCGATTTGGACTAAACAAGCAGCATTGTGCCAAGAATTGAATTTTGAGAAAAAAAGTTAATGTTTTTGAAAAAAAAAAACAAAATTTGATCATTGTTTAAATAAGTTACATTCTTAGCGACGCTTGCGCTCAATTCTTTAATACTCTTTAACCTATGAAACTCGCTGTGAAAGTTCAGCATGTCCCTGCCCTCCCAACCCCACCTCTCCCAAGCACACACTCAAGAATTTCTATTACCGCAGGTACGAAAAATTCTTGTTGCATACACAAGAGGGCAAAGGCGGACGCGCTTTGTTTGTTGGCTTTCAACCTGGACAGAGCCATATGATGCTTGCCACTTCTGCTGCTGCTTGCCACTTCTGCTGCTGCTTGCCACTATTGCTGCTGCTGTTGTTGCTTCTTTCGCTGCTGCTGCTGCTTGCCGCTTTGGCTGCTGCTGTTGTTGCCGCTTTGGCTGTTGCTGTTGTTGCCTCTTTGGCTGTTACTTGCCACAGGCAGCTATGGCAACTAGCACCTGCGGGAGTTATATGAATTATGCAAAGCGGCAGCTGCTACTTGCTACTTGCCACTTGCCTCTTGTGACCTGGCTGCTGCTGCTGCTGCCTGGGGGCCTGTCAAAATAGAATACACATACGCGTAGTTGCGCCTTGAGAGCATCGGTGCCAAAATCAAAAAAATCTTATCACAGATTCATACAGTTATATATATACATAAAGGCAGCATATATATAGTATATAGGCTACAAAGTATATAAAGATTGGCATATAAACTAAAGTCAGCGTGAAAAAAGGCATAAATTAATTCAAACAAATTCTCAACATTGCTAAGAATCGAAAAGAAAATTGTGTGCGCTTTTCTTTTGTATAGTAAAAATTGCAAAGATATTGTAAACAGAAAAACGGGCAAACGAAGCGTATCCAAGCGCAACAACAACAACAACAACAACTAACTAGCTAACATTGCAGCAACAATAATGCAAGATACAATATCTGAAGATGACGACGACATTTCGTTTATAGCATCATTTCAATACTCAAACAAAAACAATGCTTGTGGCATGCAACGCGTGCTGTCTGTTTTAGTTAGATTTTTAGTGTAAATATCGGTTTTGATGTATATACATATAAATATATAGCATAGATATGCAATGCTCTAGCCAAAAGTAATGCCGTTGCTTTGCCCGGGTTTGTTGCAACAACTAAAACAACAACAACAACAGACGACATGATCACAACGCAATGAATGCGAAATGACAGCCCCAGTCTGCTCAGTTTTGGTTACACAAAATAGATTTTCAATAAAATACAAAAACCCACTCGAGAAACGAAACGAAACGTAAAGGCAACAATGGCGCACAAAATACGCATCGAGCGCTATTCCAAATCTATTTTCAAACCAAACAAAAACATTTCTTTTTAATACGCTTGCCCAAATGCAAGGCATATCAAATATATCACTTTGTTTGCATGCACTTTCCTTCATTAAAAGCATTATTTGTCAGGCTAGGGTAGTTCTATAGGCAGCTATGTTTATATATCGATATGTGATACAAACTGATACTCAAAAAGTATTTGAATCGAAATCTATTTGAATTAACTTAACATTGACTGTGTGAACTGATTTCCAGTTTATCAACAAAACAGTTAAGCATTTTGTGTAAAAACAAGTTTTTTTTTAGAAGTAACTTCTTTAGAATCAACTTTTCTAGAACTAACGTCTCAAGATAAAACTCACTATGGTTAAACCAGTTGGGAATTGTAAGAGAGTTATATCAAAAAACTGCATGACGCATTCTAGGACATCCAAAAGGAACATATTTTACTCTTCAACTTCTCTAGAAGCAAACTTCTGTACAACAAAATTTTTGTAGAAGCAAACTTTTGTAGAAGCAAGCGTTTGTAGAAGCAAACTTCTGTAGAATCAAACTTTTGTAGAAGCAAAGTTTTGTAGAAACAAACTTTTCTAGAAGCAAAGTTTTCTAGAAGCAAACTTTTGTAGAAGCAAACTTTTGTAGAAGCTAACTTCTGTAGAAGCAAACTTACTTCTCTAGGAGCAAACTTACTTCTCTAGAAGCAAACTTACTCCTCTAGAAGCAAACTTACTTCTCTAGAAGCAAACTTACTCCTCTAGAAGCAAACTTACTTCTCTAGAAGCAAACTAACTTCCTTAGAAGCAAACTTACTTCTTTAGATGCAAACTTACTTCTCTAGAAGCAAACTTACTTCTCTAGAAGCAAACTTACTCCTCTAGAAGCAAACTTACTTCTCTAGAAGCAAACTAACTTCCTTAGAAGCAAACTTACTCCTCTAGAAGCAAACTTACTTCTCTAGAAGCAAACTTACTTCTCTAGAAGCAAACTTACTTCTCTAGAAGCAAACTTACTTCTCTAGAAGCAAACTTACTTCTCTAGAAGCAAACTTACTTCTCTAGAAGCAAACTTACTTCTCTAGAAGCAAACTAACTTCCTTAGAAGCAAACTTACTTCTTTAGATGCAAACTTTCTTCTCTAGAAGCAAACTTACTTCTCTAGAAGCAAACTTACTGCTCTAGAAGCAAACTACTCCAGCAGCAAACATCTCAAGAAGCAACTTCTTTAGTTTAAACCAGTTAGGAATTATAACAGAATTATATCGAAATACTGCCAGGTAAGGACATCTCACTATGACATCCAAAAAAAGATATTTTACGCAGTTTGCTTCAACTTAAACCTACAGAATCGATTCAACTTGGAAGGATCTTCGTTTTGACTGTAAATTCAAAACGGAATAACTTCAATTTATACTTATATTATACAAAACAAAATTTGTTAGCTTAGTTATGTTTTAAAAGTCTAGAGATTTGTTACATTTATATGTTAACCTTCTTTTTTTTATACATTTTTAAATTCGCAAGTCTTACTTTTAATAACAATTTGTGGTTAAGTGATTAATTTGGTGATATAAATAATTAATTATAATGTTTAGCCTTGTGCCGCGTGGTTCGTATGTCGATGAGCGCATTAGCAGGAACTATGGCAAGGAGGTGCTGCTGGCCAATTGGCAGGAACGACGCGGTGGCAGCGATGAGCAAAACGATTGCATATTGCCAGGATTGAAGAGGGTGAACGCATGCGAAGAGCATTTAAGCGAGGTCAAGGATAACTACATATTGCCCTGGGATACAGATGAATTGGATGATGCGACACGTCAATTTCTGAACGCACGCAACGAATCCTTGCACAATCATAAGAAAAACCGAGCAACTCAAGTGCGTTTTCCTTTAACCAAAGAGATGAAAAACAATTTTACCACCACATATAAGATTATGTATGAGATTGTGCCACAGCAAGAGCTGAAAGCTGCCTCCGTGCAGTCCAACTGCCAAGTGCCTGCCAAGCCGCAGCATATAAACATACTGCAGAGCTATGGCAATCGTTCAAGAACAGGCAAACGTTGTCATCTGCGGCAATTGGAGGCTGTGGAAAGGTCACAGAGAATGCAAACCACCTATGCAGCGGAATTTATTCCGCGTGGAGCATTCAATTTGCAACCAGAGCTTAATTAACATTAAGAAATTGAAGTAAAATGTAAACTAAATTATTTTAGAAATATATGTAAATCGGTTATGTTAATGTATCGTATGTAAATGTGTTAAGGCCTGTTCCCATTTCCGTCAACTTTTCATTTCGAAACGATTTCATATTTGTTCTTTAGTTTTTGAAAATAATTCTAACAATCATTCTTCCCCCTCCTCCTTAATTGGCTACAAGCAGTAAAAAAGTTCTCTTATAATTCCCAACTGGTTTTACCAAAATGAGTTACATCTAGCTTGCTTCTACTCATGTTGTTTACAGAAAACTAGTCTATCGTTTTTAAATATATCTTGAAAAGAAAAGCATTAAATTTTTCAGAATCGGCCGGATCAGACCACTATAACATATAGCTCCTATAGAAACAATCGGTCAAAAATTTGGTTTTTCAAGATAACTCGACCAAACTTGCCAATTCAGAGCTTTAGCATTATCTAAACATGTTGACAAAATTTCAGCGAAATCGGAAGACTATATCCTATAGCTGTCATAGGAGCAATCAATCAAAAATTAAGATTTCATATGAACAACCTTTTTTGCATACATTTATTTTCACAAAGTTCAAGGAACTTTTGAAATTGTTTCTTTTTAGGTAAAAGATCGGTTGAAATGTGTTCGTTATAAGCAAATAGTACTTTATATTCGGCACGCCGACGATAACTCTTCTTGCTTGTTAAAAAAGGTAAGTTCGAATACTTTTCATTCCACCGTCTGAAGAGCCAAACTTTTCAAACTACCCAATTGATATTCAAAATTCAGCACAGTTAACAATACCAATTCCGAATGTTTTAATTGCAAACGGAAATAAGAACAGGCCTGTTACTATTTCACTTTATTAAAAACTCACCATTTTCAGTTCTGCTGCCCATTTTTGATGCTACTCGCAATTTGCACTCAAGCATTGTGTTGCTTTTGTGGGCTGCTGCGGCGGAGTGTGGGGAATTATTGTTGGAGTGGGGGGTGCGTGTATGTGTGTGTGTGTGTGTGTAAGTATTGGATTTGTTAAAGTGTTTTTATGCTTTGCGTTAATTTGTTTGCTGCGCTGCTCGTTGTTTTTTGTTGTTGTTTTATTGCAGCCTGTAGCTGCTTTTTACACGCGGCTTTTGCTTGGTTCACACGGGTCTCACGAAATGTTTGTAAATTTTGCACAAAGAAATTTTTCTTTTACGCTCGCTGCGCCAGTGTTGTAAAATGGCACTGGATTGGCTACCAAGAAACAGCTGCGGTAGTGCTGCACAAGCATCGATAGTATCGTTGTGCAGAATGCACTGCGTATTTAACAGCATTGCTCCACACATAACAGCAAGTGCTCCTCATAACAGAGTTGTTTATTTTGAATTTTTAAACAAAAACAGCCAAAGCATGAGCATTTTTATGTTTTTAACAAAAATCGAAATTAAGTCAGTCAATTTGCTATTTAAGAAACCAGTCAAACAAACACAAATAGCCAATTCCCAAAAAAACGCTTTAACTGCCAAAACTGTTAATGTTAAGCAACTGTTATCGCAACTCACGGTTGCATTGGCTGTCTTCTTCTTTCCTTTCTAGAGAATAGAATTTTTCCCGGAAACAAAAAGCTGTTTAAAAATAAAAAAAATTAATTCCCGTTTCAACTTAAATTTCCCATAATTTTTATGTTTATAACATTTATTTCGAGTTTGAACGTTTCAATTATTGCAAATAAAATATGTATAGCTTATTTTTATAAGGCAAAACGATTTGAGGTGCGAGTGCCAACAACAGAATTTCGAATATTGTGCGCGCGGTGCTGAGTTTTTTGAACTGTTTTCGATATTTATATAGGTGGTACGGCAGTTACTTAAAATAAATGTATATTTTTTGATTTTATGGAATACATAACTCAGTTCAAATGGCATTTTCATACTTTACGTGTTCACATTAGCGAATTTTCACAATAATTTATTTAGGATTTCGACATTATTCATTTAAGGTTCTTCACTTTTTTTACTTTTTACTTAATTAGTTAATAATCTTTGCTTGATTCGCAATAATTCTCTGCTGAGTCGGTTTTTGTCACGTTGTTTTTGTTTGTTCAATTTGGATTGGATTAATTTAAACTAACTCCAGGCGTTTCATCTCCTTAAACAGTTCGAAACCCATTTTGGCTGGACTTCTGGTCACAATAACGCCGGCCTTCTCCAAAGCGGCAATCTTGTCATTGGCACCGCCCTTGCCGCCAGAGATGATGGCACCGGCGTGTCCCATGCGACGACCGGGTGGCGCCGAAACGCCAGCAATAAAGGATACCACAGGCTTGGCCTTGATGCCCTGCAAAAGTTCAAAAATGAAGATTAGTCAAGATCAGATCAAACAATCATTTATTGTATTCAATTACCGTATTGAACTCAGTCAAGTAGTCGGCAGCATTCTCCTCGGCAACACCTCCAATCTCACCAATCAGAATAATGCCCTTGGTATCGGGATCCTTGAGGAACACTTCCAGGCAATCGATAAAGTCTGTGCCGTTGAACGGATCACCGCCAATGCCCACGCACAGTGTCTGACCCAAACCCACCTCGGTGGTCTGATGCACTGCCTCATAGGTGAGCGTGCCCGATCTGGACACAACGCCGATCTTGCCGCGCTTGTGTATATGGCCGGGCATAATGCCGATTTTGCACTGCAACCAAAGATTAATATTAAAGATAAGCGGCATTTTTGGGGTATAGAGATAATGAAACCGGTTTATGCGTCAGAGAGTTCCAACAGATAAGCGTAAATAAGCAATACGCGTTTAAACAGTGAACGCTTGTTATGAAGAACGTTTGTTATAAACAAAATTTATATGACAACATTTTTTTCGCCTTTATTATCAGTTTCCAAAGTTGTATCTTTAAGATACTAAAAAATATGTATTTCAAACGGAGTTAACATATCGAGAGCTCACTGTAGAATGTGCAGGCAATAAAACTTGAAAACAAAGTCAATCAAGAATCCAAAGACCAACCGGCCGGCCAGGCCGATCAATCCAATTGGAATGAACTTTGCACCCAAAGCTTATCAGCTTATCTGTGCTGCTTTGCGCATCTCAGCTGTCATAACAATAGCCATACTAACCTGTTCGGGTGCAATGATGCCGGGGCAGTTGGGTCCAACCAGACGCGACTTGCTCTGACTAACCAGCGCATGCTTCACCTTGACCATGTCATGCTGAGGCACGCCCTCCGTGATGCACACAATGAGTGGTATTTCAGCTTCAAGCGCCTCAATGATGGCTGCAGCAGCACCAGGTGGTGGCACATAGATGACGGTGGCATGAGGATCGGTGGCCTTCTTGGCCTCCGCAACAGAGGCAAACACGGGCAGACCCAAATGTTGAGTGCCGCCCTTTTTGGGCGAAATGCCGCCAACTAGCTTGGTGCCATACTCCAGCGCCTGCTGGCTGTGGAAGGTGCCCTGTTTGCCGGTGAAGCCCTGGCAGATGACACGCGAATCGCCGGTGAGCTTCAGATTGCCGCGCGTCTTGTTGTACTGCGAGCCGCAGCGTACGCTGGCAGAGAAGCCATCTAATTGGAATTCAGAAAAAGTGTGAAATTTGCATAATTAAAACTTGTTTCGCTTTTGTTTTGTTTATTTGTTAAGCGGGTCACATGAGAGAACCTTGAACATGGAAAAAGTGCCACCCACTTGCACCCCACTCTGCTTCTTGCCACAAAACACACATACACACATGCATACATACGACAAGTGCAGCCACGTCGTTTTACGTGATTTTTCCAATTAGATTTATAATTCATTAAAGAGTATTAATGTTTGCCACCTGTTGCCGCATTTCCAGCTTGCCACAACTGTGTTTTAAAGCTGCCACAAATCGTTTAGTATGTGCAAGCAATTATATAATTTGCACACCTTCGGTTTCTCAGTTGTTTCGCAATCGTTTCTTTTCACTTACCCCGCACTTTAAGCAGCGCTCTCATTGAAGCAGCCATTTGTATGTGTGTGTGTTGTTGTTGCTTTCGCTTGTGCGAGAAACTGTGCAGCAATTGGGCCGACTTTATTGTTTTAAAACGCGTTTAATTAATGCAGACGACGGCGACGGCACGGATCATTAAGGCAATATCGCGCTTTGCTTATCGATATATCGATAAGTACGTGCACATTTAGTGCTGCCAACTATTTTGTTTAACAGCAACAATTGCTGTTAGAGCTGCGCATTTTAGTTCATTTTGCAAATATAGGTTCAGTAGTTGTTTAGTTCATTTTGAGTTAGGGGATTACGGATACAGGAACTATTAGTTCCTTTAGTTCGCTCATTTAAATACAGTTAAAACTAACGACCAGATTTCGCTGGAAGGTTTCTAGCGTATATGAATGAACGAACAAAAAGCAAAGAAATGATTAGTTCCTGAATCCAGAAAATAAATGTTGGGTTCTTTATCCGGAATGGAACTAAAGTCGAAGATTAAGTTCAGTAGTTCTATTCAGAAACCTGAGCATTGGAACTAGTTCACATCAGATCGACCCAGCTCTAATTACTGAACCTTTTCAGACCACTGCAAAGCGCTTTTATCAGTCAGCATATATGCGAACTAGTTCTCTTTTAAAGGTGATGTGCATATGAATGAACGAACTAATAGAATTTTATGGAAAAGGAAAGTCAAGTTTGAGTTCTGTAACCGGAATGAAAGCCATTATTCACGGTTTTATTCAGTAGTTCCATTCAAAGGCCTTCTGTTGGAACTAGTTCAGTTTGGATTGAGCGAATGACACTTTTAATACCATTAAAAAGTGTATTTATTACAGTCAGTCTGGAATACCCCTAAATTAACGACACACATCTTTTCATTTGAAATTCAGATAAAAACGGTTTTTTTTTTTTTGAAACTGCACCTTTATTTGGAGACACTAAAGAAAGGACAGTAAACATTATAAAATATATATCTTATAAAAAATATACATATGTATATTGCCTCACTTTAGACATTTGTCGTCTAATACAAAATTTGATTGATTTAAAAAATTATTAACTACCACACAAAGTACGAGGAAAACGCATTCTTTTTACTGACTACATAATTTGAAAAAACGTTTTAAAAACTGTGCTAAGGCAGGACATATATAATATGCACGTAATGTTAATAATTTCAATTGCTTACTTCATTGCTTTGAACGGAGGGCTAAGTTTTAAGTCTTTTCATCAAAACTATATAAAAAAGAAATTGGCATTTCAAAAATTAGCTTCATGTGAATATTCTAAGTAAAATGCCATAAAGTACAGTTGTGTACTTTACTTTAATTGAATAGGTTCTCGCCACCTGATCCTTCGGCCTTAACAGCAGGTTCAGGCTGCTGCTCCTGGAAGTCTGGCCGATTAAATGCATTCTCCTCGCCCGTCTGCAGACGCTGATAGACCAGTATGGCATTGCCGGTACGAGCCTGCATGTGCTGCAAGAGAGACGCTAGGTTAGGTGGCTTTGTTCCCAACGAATTGGACCACTTGTTAAGGAGCGTCTGAGAATCAGCCAATTTGTTTACCTCAGCGTGCGCAATGTTGTGCACCAGCTTGTAATTGATTAAGAACTCGCTTATCTTGTCACCCAATGTATCAAAGAGCACCACGTGAGAAGGTAGCGCAGTGCGTGGATGTATGGGTATGTGAGAGTTAAGCCAGTGCATTGGTGCGTCAAAGAAACGATCAGCCTCGTCCTTGAAGTTGTCCTGCTGCTGCAAATTGGGCTCACAGGTTAGGAAGCGCATGGTGACATTCTCATGAATGTGACTAAAAACGAACACTCAAAGTTATTATAACAGGAAAGAAAAGTTAAACACTCACCTGTAATAAGGCGTCGAGTGGCAGGGCATTAGATAGAGTATGCTGGCACGATGCTCGCCTTCGTCACGATAATCATGGGCAATATCCCTAAGCTTGGGCATCAGTTCAATGGGTCCCTTTTGATGCACAGTGCTCAAATACCAGGCGGGCACAGCATTGCCCAGCAAAATGACCAAAGCAACCGCCCAGAGTTGCGCTCTCGAAGCGCGATAACTCCAGCGGGAGAGCGCATCTGTGGAGACATACAGGCACAAGGGCAGCAGGGAGGACACAAAGCGGAACTCCTTGTGTTGCACAGTGCTCAAAACCAGCAAAGTCAGCAGTATGGTAATCAACAATTGTTTGCTAACGGGAAATGCGGTAGTTTTGCGCACCGTCTGCATAATGCCAAAGATGAAAGGTAGAGTATTAATGCCCAGCACAGTGGGCAAACCAATGATAAAGTACCAATACCAAGGATGCGAGCCATAGAAGCTGCCAATATTATTCAAAATATTGTACTTGAGGAACTCCCAGGGCGTGACTATGAGATGACCATGCCAGTAGCTGTCTATGGCAATGCCAGCGCCAGCGACAATGAAACTAAAATAGAGCAGGTTCAGTTTGAGGATAAATGCTTAAGATTTGATGCACAACTCACCCAATGACAAAGAAACGCTTGAGGATTAGCTCCAGCACGTTCAGATGACTTTTGCGCAGATGATACACAGCCAAAGGCAGCCAAATGACCGCCGCTGTGGGCCGCAGGAAGCAACAAATAGCCGCTGGCCACAAGTAGGAGCTACCCTCGCCCTGCCAAGGGAAGTAGCTCAAAGCGATGGTTGTCAGCGATGCCTCCAAAGTGTTGGCCAGCGTTCTCGAGCCCGTATAGAACCAAAACCAGGGCACAAGTATTAAAAACAAAGCCCACTTGCGCTTGCCCGTCCACACATAGAAACGATAGTCCGAGTAGGCGGTTAACGTGGCTTGAAGCAAACGTGGCAGCAGCACCAACAACTGAGCGCTGTCCAGCTGCACCAGCGCCAGCAATTTATAGATGCCAGCGATGATCAAGGGATAAACATAGCTGCGTATGCCTTGAACCCATTCCCAGGTGAGATAGCCATAGCTGAGCAGTTGGGTAGAGTTATTAAATAGGCCATATATGCAAATACAGTTGGAAAACTTACCCAAATGTCAACTTATGAGCCACCTCCAAGCTCTGCCAATATTCATCCGGCACATAATACGTTTTGACCACAAAAACCGATGCAAGCCGCACGGCTAGTATCAAAGCAAATACGTAGAGTAGCCTCATTTCCGGCCTGTTGTTGCTAGCTTAAATGATAATATGCGGGAACTCACTTTTAATTTATGCATGTTAATTTAATATTTAAATCAAGTCATTTATTAGCATTTGTACGTGTCTAACCTTAAATTTGAGCAGCGCTGCGGCTGTGCTGCGTGTTTTATAAGTGTGAAAGTGCGTGTTTTGATGGAATTTTTTCTATTTTAGCCAACAAAATATACATTTGGCGGTTCTACAGAAAAAAAAAGAAGAAAACACTGCTGTGGCGGCCTAAAAATAACGCGAACTGAAGAGCAAAGCAAAAGAGCAAAGTGACGCTAATGCTGCCAGGGCTGCATTGATGTTGCTGGGCTTATCGATAGTTAATGGGTGTGGATATATCGCAACTGTACTGCAGCAATAAAATTGTAATTTTTTAATATTTTATTGCCATTTTATTAAAATTGTAAACGCTAACATTAAGCAGTTGCAGTTAAAAATAAATATTATTTTTATATTTGCTGCTTAGCTTTTCGTACAATAACTTCATGAGTTTTTTAACATAATTCATTCAGAACAGGAATATCGCAGCTTTAATGCATTTATTTGCTCATACAGCTTGAATCTTCCCTTTACTTGTCTAAAAACCACCCCAAAAAGCGTTAACAATCGAAGCATTGTTTTGTTAAATTAACTTCTAATCAAATTAAACTCATCCAGATTTATTCGATAGCAATCCGAAAGTGGACTGGTCACTCTGTTCATGTTTTGCTTTTGTATGGCACAGCTCAAATAACTCCCGCTGTGCAGCAGCAGGCTTAACACACTTATCGATAGCTCGATAGTTTCTGTTAATGTGCTTTTATCGGAATCGTGTTCGTAGCCGACCCTTTGAAATTACGTCAAAGTCATAAGGCTAAACAAAAATTCGGAAATACGTAACGTAAAAATCAAAAACATAACTCCAATACGCACGTTAAAAATTCAAATTGGATTAGTTGCACAAACTGGAACATGCTTGTGGTGGCCCGTGGAGTGGCCGTGTGTCTGCCGCTGTTGCAGCAGCACAGCAGCCGCCTTTCCATACGCATCGATTTGCCGCGCCGCACATTCGCTGCACTGCGCAGGCATCGAATCCTGCCCAGAGCAGATGGCACACAACATGGATATGGAGCAGGACGACGACTGGCGCATGGCAAGGGTGAGGCAAGCGAGGCATTCTCGTTTATGCTGTTGCGCTGGTCGAAGCAAGTATGGAACAAGATGTTTGGCAAATATCTGCTGGTCACCAATGTCCTGGGCTCCGGTGTGCTAATGGTTGTGGGCGATGTCATTGCGCAGGAGTATGAGTATCGTCATGGTTTACGCAGTCAGGATCGTTATGATACTGATCGCATGTATCGCATGTTTGTGGCAGGAGCATTACAAGGACCATTGCATCATTTTGTGTACATGTGGATGGATCGCATAATGCCACATCGAACATTTCGCAGTATCATCAATAAGATACTCATCGATCAGCTATTTATGTCGCCCGCCTGCATTCTGATATTCTTCTACTCCATCTGCTATCTGGAAGGCCAAACGCTGCAGGCCACACATCAGGAGCTAATTGCCAAGTTTCCCTACATCTATCTGCTCGATTGGATCACCTGGCCGGCGGCACAGTATGTCAACTTTCGCTACCTGGACACCAAATATCGTGTCGCATTTGTCAATGTCTGCACGGCTGTTTACAATGTGCTCATGTCCTATATGAAACATGATTTTGGAATCGATTTAGAGCCAGCATTTGAAAAGTCACAGAACTTGGCTGAATCGATTAGCAGTACAGCATCACCACCAGCAACAAACTTGGCTAAAACGATAAGCACAACAGCATCACCACCAGCGTCAACAGATCTGAATGATTCGAGGGAAACCAAGCGTTAATTCTAAGCATTTTAAACTAAATTTTATGTGTGATATATAAGCAAATGAACAAAATTTGTTATTGTTGTGTATAAATTTATATTTTAGTAAAAATTGAATATATCTTTTAGCACAAATTATTAATGTATACCATCAGGCATGTTCCCATTTCCGATTTCGTTCAGAACATTCGAAATTGGCATTATTAGGAGTTCCGAATATTGATAAAAAAGTCTTGAAACAAAGGAATGAAAAGTCTTAAAAGTAATATTTAAAAAGAATGAAAGATTGCTTTTGATTCTGAAACAAAAACGCAAATTTAAAAACTATTTTGAATGAAAAGTTTTCGGAAATGAGAACAGTGCTGAATATCTATGCATATCAACCGAAAGAGGCTTTTAGCGAATTTAAACCATAATAAATATAAATGTTTTAAAACAAAGTTTGCTTTAATAATTAGTTTTGTATACAGCTTGCAGTTCTTAATGAGTTCTATAAAGAAATCTGTCCATTACCATTACAAACCTGATCCGATTTACTTTCTCGGCAACATTTTGAGGAATTGCAATTTTTGAACTGCAAATTTTTAAGTTAAAAAATGTTGTCAAAAGTGACAAAAGGAATATTTGAAGATAATTCAGTTTCGAAATATTTCACCGAAAGTGGAAACCAAAACGCGCCCAATAATTCCCAAAGAACTCATTTAAAACTCAACTCAGAATGCTTTGAAAGTTTTTTCAAGAAAAAATATACTGAGCTTATTACGTCACATTTTATCAAATAACTCAAAATGATCAAAGCAAAATTTTAATCTTTCATGGAATAAAACTAAAAAGTATGAAAAATGTTTCAAAATTACTTCTTTGTATTCTACTATGGCATTACGTAAACAAAGCACAAGCTTCAAATGTTTGCCTTGACTGTTCGGACTACTTTAATCCCAGTTGCAATGTCAAAAATGAATCAGTGGCATGTGCTTTTGTGGAAGACTGCGATGCCCTTGATGATCTTCCGAATGGTGCAAAATGGGATTCAAGCTTAAAAGGTTGTCTACCGATGGACGCGATGATAACTCGTGCCTTAAAAAAGTTTGTGTGCATTCTTCAGCCCATTTGTGGTGTAGCCGCAAACGCTAACTTCAACGATATAGAATGGGCCTGTACACATTGTGCCAAGTCTTGTGAATGTCCTTTGAAAAGCAGTGGATATATATCAATTCGAGTTCCAGTTATACTCATGTGTTTAAGCGTCTTCATAAGTATGAATATGTTCTATTGAAAACCAGTGCATAAATATCTATATGTATTATCAAGCAACATATTGTACATATAATAATGCTTAAACTAAGAATCTTAAATGCAGGTTGAAATATACATTTTTTTAGAAAAATAAAATTTTGAAGTAGATGGAAAAGTTTTACTTAATAAACTTATAAGATATGCAGCTAAAATTTTATCGGAAATAAGCTTGGTTTTCAAAATATACCTTTCAGATCCTTGCGATAAATTGCTGTCAATTTCTTATACTAAATTGAAAATAGTCTCATTTGCGATTTTGATCAAATCATTTGGAACCGAAATTGTAAGGTGTTCTATAATCCGTAAAACGATTGAATATTCGTTTTGAAAAGTATTGAAAACTATTTGAATTTAACTTTAGAAAGGATCCCAAAATGTTTCGTAAAGCACAGTCTTCGGAAATGAGAGCTGATCTGACTGAGGATCTTTAAAAATCGAAGAGTTTTTTTTATAAACTCTGAAAACATCTGTTGGAATCAGCTGTAAAACTAATCTAAGATAGCTTTGACAGTTTTGCCATTTTAAATATTCTGATAACTCAAAATGCTCATAACAAAATTTATTTTACCATAAAATTAAACCAAAAACCAAAAAAAAAAAGAATGCAACATGTGGCTGCTTTTTCAAAACTGCTGTTTTATTTTCTACTTTTTCATTATTACATAAGCATGGCAAATGCAAAATTCAATAATGTGTGCCTTGACTGTTCTGAATATATGCAACAGAATTGCCATGCAAGTTTCAAATCAGTTGGATGTGCCAATTATAATGATTGCGATGCAGTTGGCGATCTTCCAGACGGCGAAGAGCCGGATAAAAGCTTGGCTGCTTGTGTACCTGCCAGGTTGAAAATTGGACGTGAGCTAAACAAATTCGTCTGTGTATTTAAGCCAATTTGTGGTGTATCCGCAAATAAGAACTTTAAAGATATCGAATGGGCCTGTACGCATTGTGCCAAGTCTTGTAATTGTGTGAAATTCAGTGGAACTACAACAATCCGAGATCAAGTAATACCCATATGTTTAGGCGTGCTCATAAGTATGAATATGCTCTGATCAAAATCATGGTCAAGCAACATATTCAAAATATACATATCACTATGCTTATACGATCTTAAGTGTGGATTGAGAAATGAACATTGGCGTTTTCGAAAATATACAGTTGAAAAACAAACAAATATGTAAACCCTAATACCAATACTTTGTAAAATCATGTGGAGAACAATTTTGAATAGTAAACATTGTAACTTTGGTAATATACATTATGCATTTATTGTTGTTATGTACATTTTTGAATCATTCCAACATTGTAATTTCATAAAAAAAAAATGGCATACAGTATGTGATTTAACAATTTGTCGAAAGGAGTAGTTTTAAGCTTTAAGAAAGTTAATCCCTTCAATAAGAGAACATATAATTGAACATGTTTACTTAGCATTCAATACAGTTTAAAAATGATTGCTATTCTTACACACAATTGTTGGAATCTTAAGTGAAATAGTTCGGCACTAATAACACATTGGGGTTTAAGCTTAAGTTCATGAAATAGCTGTATATTATGTATACTAATCATGTTATTCGCTCATTTGATAACAATAGTTTCCACTGGCATCAGCATGCCAAAGATGTGCTGTGCCAGCGTCAGATGCTCCTGAGTAATAAAGTTAGCCAAGAGTGTGGGCATATTTTCATTAGAGCGCGCAATTTGTTGACGAATCACCGATTTGAACTCATCCCGGGCGCCCTTGTCAGCACCACGTGTGCCAATGCGACGTGGCTGTGCAGCGCCGGCAGATGCAGCTCCGGCAGCACCAACGCCGCTAGTGGGCGAGCCAGTTAGCTCAAAGTTGGCATCATCGTGCTGCTGAGAGTTCCAGATATAAGCTAGCTCTTCAATGACATCCGTTGAGATGATGTAATTGGATAGAATGTGCAAATTGAAAGATTTGCGTTGCATAATCATATTGAAGATTTGTTGCCGTAGCAGCATATCCTTGTCAGGACTTAGTTGCAGCAGCGCCAACAGATCGGCCAGCATGCGATCCGAGCAGCTTGGCTCAAACAACAAGCGACTTAGGCGGCTTATGATGGCGCGTATGCAGTATTGTATGAGCGCACATCTGGTGAGCGGCAAGAAGATCATGTGACGACGGCCGGGCAGGCTGACGTTCTCCAGCAGTTGGCCAATAGTCGGCGGCAGCTCAGCTAGTATCTTGAGAATGCACTGGTAGCCACGAATCTGTAGAAGACAAAGAGGAATAAAGCAGTTTCTTGCTATGATAACAACGGGATTAACCTACCGTTATGCTGCCCTGCATTAAATTAAGACTAAGTATTTGTAGACTCTGCACCAGTGTGCTCTGTGTGCTCATTTCGGCCATGAGCTTGTTGGCCTCATCCCAATGTCCAAAGTATATAGCCAGATCGAAGAGAAAGCGTGAAATCCAAGGCGCCAGCGGCAGCGCCAACATCAATTGACTAAAATCACGCTGAAATTGATCCGTATTAAGCAGCTGCCAGCAGCGAGCGGCATGCAGAAAAGCCTCCGAAAGCTCCTGACTTATGGCTGTGGTTGAGGAAAACTTGGGCGGTTCCATGCTCTGAACATCGCCACCATCGGGCGCCCAGTCCATGCTTGGCACCAGCTCTTCACCGCCCGGCAGCCAGTCAATAAAGCCCTCGACAAGCACATGACTGACATCTGCATCCTCAATGCGCAGCTTGCGTATGTAACCATGCAGCGAGTATATAAACAGCGTGGTGGCATAGAATAAGACCTGTGAGCTGCCGGAGGGACTGCCGCGCAGTATGGTGACCAGCTTATCCCAGTAAACATTTTGATTAACATGTTTGCTAAAGGGCAAAAAGGGCTCCCAGCCCATCATTTGGCCGCACAGCACCAACACTTTGAATATGTTCTTCCAAGCCTCCGTTGTATCGCACTTCTCATCGTCCATGATCTGACGCAGATAATACTCCAGGGAATTGGTATAGAGACGACAGGCGAGCAGCGGCGACAGCTCCGGCGGCTTGTTTTGTATCAATGGCAGCACCTCCTCCACCAGCATGCGTTGATACAAATCCGGATCGGTTTTCATTCCCTCCGCCAGCATTTCTAGCAAACGTGGCGCCTGCGTTGCCGCCGTTTTTGGAAACTTGTTAAACATTAGTATATAACTATGTATGCATTGTTGTAAATTATCGCTGCTATTGTTGATGGTATGCACAAATATATTGTGCTGCACCTCCGGCGTTAAATGTTTGTACATCTTCACATAGAACTCCTGCTCCGGCGTGCTTTCAGTTTCATTGCGTAGTGCACTTGTCAAAGCATTTACCTCATCCCAAAGCTCTGTATGCTGATTGGTAAAGTTGCTGGCGCTGTTTTTGGGTATACAAACTCATTAATAATAAATATATATTGTTTTTCGATCTCTTACATGACACTGAAACACTTGGCCGCCTCTTCATACTTCTTGCCATCGCGCTCCAGCAAATAAGCCTCATACTGCACATTGAATGCATTTGGATAGAGCGTCTTGGCAGTTAGAATCCAAGCCTTGGCCGAGCTGGGATCACTGTTGCGCACGCTTTGTGCTTGTCTAACCATATACGCTTCATTATCCTCAATGCAAGTTGCCATTGCGCTTTGTTTATTAGTTTGTGCAACAAAATCGCAACAAATGTTTTGCGTGCTAGTTGTTTACGTTAAGAAGAAGAGTGGCAAACGGCAAAACAGCTGTTTAATTTGCTGCTGAGAGCAAACTTAACAGCAAATGTTAAAATTAACAGGTGAATGCAACAGTGACTTGAATCAACAGCTGTTCAATTAACATTCGGCGCGCTGTTATTAAGCAGCGAGAGCAACAAACTTCTCCACGCCCAGCAATTTGATTTGCCAAAAAACTATATTTATTATGTTTTGAATGCAATCTGGTTAAAAATAAAGTATGCTCACTCGTTAAATTGACAAAGAGCATTAATATTTAAAACAAAAAAGAGAATTTAAAATAAACAGCTGCTAACTGGTTCCCAGTCACGACCTCTGACACTTCATAACAGAGCCATAACAGCATAACAGCAGTCGTAGTCAAAGAAGCCGGTAATTAGGGATGAGCAAAATGCCATGTATCACTTTTCTCATGCTAGTACGCTGCTCAGCCAATTTTGTGCATGCCGTGAGGAATTCATATGTAATTATTTTGCCTCATTATTATGGCTGCTTTTCAAGAAAAACAATTTAAATTTATTTTTGATTGCACAAATCATACAATCAATTGATAAATCAAGTTTTTATCAACAAGTAGAGATGTTAGTTTGCAACACTTAAGCATCGATAGTGTGCAAAAAAAAAAACTAACAGTCGATAGTATCGATAATCGAATGACTAAACAGGTGGTTTTTGCAAACTATTTTTTTTCTGTGTAAAATTTAGCATATCAATTTTGAAAACAACAATGTAAATATTTTGTTGCCAATTATTCGTCATAAAAATATACGCGACATATAAAACGAAGCTAGATAAAGCTTTGCCCGTTCAGTTCGTTTCTTAAGTGCACTGTCATTGTGATTGTTTTGGTTGTTCAAGTGTCAAAAGTATGAAATGAATTCCATTTTATATAAAAACAGATGTTTAAGTGTAACGTAATGCGCACCAAATTAGAACGTACATAACGTAAAAATGTCTCATCCAGCAAAAACTAATACAGACGCCGACGGCGCAGCGGCAGCAACGTCCGCGTCATCGCCGCTACCCGCAATCGCAGTCGCAACCGCTGCTGCTGCAGTCCAATTGGATACAGCAGGTTAGTTAGCAAAGCTCAAGCTGTCAAATTGACAAGGGCCTTAATAATAACACTTATTTGTTAAACATTTTGTTTTAAACAGTATGTACATATAGATATTATTGTGAAATCGCTGCTAAAGTTCATATGATTTATTTTGTGTTTATGTTTTGTGGCTGACTAACGATTAGAGATGGGCGCGTGTCACGAACGCTAAAATCAAAGCACGATACGTTTTAGAGCTTGTGTAGAACATCCGATTAGATATCCAATGAGTACGTAATCAAATTTGAGTATTCTGATTAAAGAGATGGGACTTGGTGACTTTTTACGCTGATATGAGTGAATGAAGACTGTTCTGAATTCAACTTTCGAATCAATTTCATAGGAAAGTGTGTAATTTGTAGACGATAGATAAAGTGTGCTTCCGATATTTCTGTGGAATCGACTATATTGTTTTTGTATATAACAAAATCTCACCAAAACTCACCTTCACAACTCATCTGCTCATGTTAAACTTTATAAAAAGTTTTATATTTAAGTCTGTATGTAAAACTAATTTGAATATTGTAATTATTTGTGCTTTTTTTTGCGTTAGAAAACGATATACGATTTTATTTGTGTTGAAAAACAATATATAATTTTTAATTAATTTATTTTTTTTGTCAGAAAACAATATATAATTTAAACTAATTTTTTTTTTTTGTCAGAAAACAATATAATTTATAATAATTTTTTTTTGTGTTAGAAAACGATAACTTTTTTGAAATCGTTTTTTTAAATCATAATTCGTGTGCGTGAAAAACACAATACGCTTCCCAACTTTACTTAAATTAGACATTTTTTGAGTTTTTGTGTCTTATGTAGTGTGTAAATATAATCCATTAAAATATACATATATATATATATTAGATACATTATATATGTAAAAAATGCACGTAGACACCATTTTGATTTACGCATGCCACAATACGCACACAGGTTAGTTTTTGTTTGTTATAATTTTTAAATGTTCACAACTTAACTAATCTCTGTAATTCTCAAATAGACTCAAAAACCACATCCAACGCATCCCAACTAAAACACACACAACAACAACAACAACAACACCGCTGCAACAACCTCAACAACATCCTCAACAACAAACTCAACAACAAATGGTCTTCTCATTGCCCAAACCTTGCCTCATTACAGCGGCAGCCAACCAGGACGAACCTCTCAGCCTGGAATATGCCACAACGGATGCGGTGCCGCTGCATCTGCGTCAGCTGCTGAGCCAGCTGAGTGGACGCAAGATCTCTGCCGCCGAGCTGCTGGTGCTGCTCATCTATTTGGTGGCCTTGGAGTCGGGTTTTGTGGAGGAGCAAACCTATTTGGAGAAGCGTCATCTCTTGAAATCCGTGCCGCCAGTTGGCTGCTTTCACATCTACAATGTGCGTTTGCTCAGCCAGCTGAAAGTGAACTACGCCAAGGAGTTCGAGGACACTGCCTTTCGCTTCATCCTGCGCACCTTGCTCAACCAGCAATGCTCGCAGGAGGCTTCCGTTGTGGCCACGCTGCAAACGCGTCTCATGGCCGTTGTGCTGGGTGATCTGCTGATGGTCACTTTGAGTCCATTGCCGCCTTCGAAGGAGCCTGGCTTTAGCGTCTGCCTATCGATTGGACGCTTTGTGCTCAACGTGCAGCTGGAGCCGTTTTACAAACGCTTTCGCAAGCTGGACGAGCTCACCTTACAGCTGCGCCAGAAACTCTTTCAACCCATGCGTGCTCAGCAGCTATTTGCTTTAAAACTGCATCATCATCCATCGCTGTTGGGTCTGCCCTCGGAGCTGTATGATGAAATCTTTCGTCATCTGAATGCCAATCAGCTAAATGTCGTGGCTAATGTTAATTGGCAGCTGCTTAACTATAGCAAGCAGTTTAAGGATCGTCGGCAAAAGGAGTCTTGATTATAAATTATAAAGTTCAAAATTTGATGTAAAAGTAAAAGTAAAATTAAGAGTTTGTGGGAATGTGTTTGGTTTGTAATGGAACTGATTAAAGTACTGAGTTTCGGTAGCAATAGCTTTAAGTATCGATAGTGATAGCTTTAAGCATCGATAATATTAAAAGAAATCGAAATTATTTATAAGTTTCCAAATGTTACTTAAAAAACTTCAAAAGCTACATTAAAAGCCAAACAAGTCGATGAAGACGGCCAAAACTGTTTGAAAGAACTTTTTTGTACTATTTTTTTTATTAGTTTTTAAAAACTAAATTCATAAAATGGAAGTTGAAACATTTTTATGATATATATTGTGTATACAATTTGCAGCATAATTTTAAAATTTACAAAAATTGAATATAATTTAATACTATGGATATTTTATTAGACAACAAATACTGGATATTGTTTTTTTTTTTTAATTTTTTTTTTTTAAATAAACTATATTTTAAATACAAATTTTTAATAAAGTTAATTTTTCCTTTAAAATATGAAAATGTGATGTTGATTTCTTCGATTCGATTTGACGAAAAAAATCGATTGCCTTTTTTAAAAAATTAAACTTAACACAAATCGATTAATTTATAACTATTCAGGCCCGCTCCGAAATCGATTTGCGAATAAATTCCACATAAAAAGGTAAAGCGTTCTTTTATTAAAGTATTCTACACATTTTTCAGTGAAACTGATTCACACGTGAAATTTGGAACAGGTCTGATTATGCCGTTTTCACAAATGAAAATGTTTTTCTTTTTACAATTGAAGTTGTAAAAAAGAGTTTATAAAACTCACACTTCGATAGTATCGATTGTGGAAAAACCTCGATAGTGGCTCAAAAAACAACTAAAGATGTCATCGATATATCACTGTTATCGATACGTATATCGCTTATTTTTACTTTCCTTTTCTTTATACTTATTTTTATTTTGTTTATATTTTTGATTTTGCAGCAGAGACGCCCACAACGCCCGGTGCGGAATCCTGCGATTCATACAACATCTTTGAGCCAACGCCATTGGACTGCATCAGCATAAAGAGCAGCGCCAGCAGCTATCTAAATGATCGCGATGTTTCTGGTAAGTAAGAACTAAGGAACTGTAACCACACAAATGCAAACCACCACCAAACATCATTACAAACACTTGGGGGAACGCCCCTAAAGCAGCCGACCCTTAACCACAGCACTGCAGAATTTGACAACAAGCAACACAACCCACACGAACACAGTTTTCCCAACGAAAAAGGCTCCAATTTCTTGTTTTTTATGCGCACGCAAAATCAACAACCCACGCAAACTCACCCCACCCAGACCTCCCTCAAAAAAACCCCCTGCCAGTTTCGTGATATGGTTAGCATCCGATTTGATGCTGCGCTTGATGCTTGCTGAGCTTTTCTGTGCGCCTGTTCTGTGTTTGTATTATGATATCGACTTTCTTGGCGCTCCTTATCAAACCAAGGGGGGGATTAAACTGTAACCATACATTTTTTTTGTCTCCTGCGTGTCCTGCGGGAACCATCGAAATTATCGTGCAACAACTTTATCAGGCAAAAAGTACACAGTGACAAATACATAAATAAATTACGAGCATGTCTTGGAGTATATGAGCACATGTACAGCAGGATGTCTTTTAGGTCTCCTTTTCTCGCTCTGCCTCTCTGTCTCTCTCTCTCTTCACAATTTCCAGTTTATAAAAAACAAAGTCATAATATTAAAGTAGAAAGTTTTGTCTTTGTAAAAGCTTTTTTGCGAAAGCTTTGCAGCTGCTCTTGAAATTCTTTTGGCTCCTGCCTGGCCCCAGGAGCAGCTGTTTTTTTGGGGGCTGACTGGGCTGCTCCTGCTCCTGCTCCTGCTGTCCGTAACTTGGTTTGGGTGAATGAACCCAGCATTCGTATATTGTGTTTTGTGCTTTGGAGCCAACTGTCAGTGGGTTGAGTGCTTGTTAACTGTGAATGCACCACCAAGGACTTGCACTTTGCTTCGAGTACGATTTATTTTGGGGAATCTATACATATATATTGAAAAGTTTTTTGATACTTGCACTTAAAAGGCTCTTTCTAGGTCAAGTCACAACACAAAAGCGCACTGCAAAATATTATCTTTATTTTAATGTAAACAAAATATTAATATTGAAAAAGTTGTTTATGTTATATTTTGTTTTGTTTTTAGAATTGATTGAAGTTATTATTGATGAAGTTTTTTTTAGCTTATGCTGTTATACGAAGTGCATAAATATTATTTCGAATTCCACTTTCGAAACAATTCTACAGAAAAGTGTATAGTATACTTTAAGGATAAGGATGTCATAAAAATACTTAGATTTCTTCTAGGTTTAAATAAATTTTATAATATCCCAAAAGTAAGTTCTACATTTTTATGAGGAATTTGTTTGTGGGTGGAATTTGGAACAGGACTGTTTTAGTTTTTGAATAGAAAAAACTAGCTTTCCAATCATTATCTGCTTAATGTAGACTACAAATATGTAGTTAGAGTTCTTTTTAGATTCTTAAAATGGACTTTGTGACTTTATTGCGAAAAGTCTTAACAGAATAATCGTATAGCTGAGATTAAAGTTAAAAAGAAAACGATTTAAAGCAGTACTAACCCTTATTTTGATTATAATAATTCAAACTACTCAAATCTGAATTTTGAATTCCTGGGTTCGAATTCCATATTTATTCAAAAATATCTTAAGTTGCTTAGACTTTTATATTTGTACATGTTCATATCAGCTTAGACTACAAGATTAACTTTTAAATATAATCGCTACGTCTCAAATATAAATTCTGATTTCTTGGGTTCGAATTTTCTACTCCTTCAAAATAAAAACATTTTTTTATTTAAAGTTTAATTTTGAATAATATTTGGTTTAATATATTAAAAAGAATTCTTCTAACTACGTCTCAACTCAATTCTGAATGCTTGGGTTCGAATTTTCTATTCCTTCAAAATAAATACATATTATTATTATAAAAAGTTAACTTGATTTTAAATAATAAATAAGCGTATCTCAGAAAATCGATTGCTTATTTGGGGCTTATAGTTAAATTCTTTAATTATTTACAAATGTATTTTTTAAGTTTTCGCTAAGTTTTGCACCACTGTGCCGCGCCTAGAAGTGTGCCACATTTTTCATAGCTGTCGTTTGTTGTTTTCCATTTTTTTTTTTTACTTTTCTTGAACGTTTTTACGGTAAACAAAGCGAAAGAGTTGGCACAACATACGTTCGTTGCATGCAAAAGAACTTTCATAAACAGAAGTAAGGCCGTAATAGCTCCCCTAGCCGAGTGTCCCCCCGCTAAGCCCCTCAAAAAGCAGCGCCTAAAATCTCAACTAGAACTGGACCAGTTTTGTGCTTTTTGCGCGCTTTCGCGCTCAGCTTCGCTCGCTCGCTCGTTGCAGCCTCTCGCTCTCTTTCTCTAACTCTCCTCTCCTCTCCTCTCTCTCTCTCTCTCTCTATCTCTAACGAAAGTTGCGCTTTTGGCAGCAGCAGCTTTCGCACAGGATAACAAAGCTTCGCGCAATCAGTCGTTGTACTTAAGCCCAACGTTTCTGGTCGAGTTTCTCGGTTTTGTGTCTCGCGTTTTTATCCTTGATAAACCTCACAGAGTGTGTGTCTGTCTGTGTTTATGTGTGTGTGTGAATGTGTCAATGTGTGTGTGTGTGTGATGCTCGCTTGTGCTGTTGTTGAAAGTTTGCAAGTAGGTCCTGTTGTGTGACCGACATAGTTACACACAAGCGAGCCATAAATAAATGACAATCGTGGCCCAAACTGCATCAGCTGTTTGGCAGACGCGTACGCGTTTAATGTTGCCCCATTTGGCTGGCAACGTGCAACGCTTTAATTAGTGTCCACACCAAAATACAATTCCTGCTGGTCGGGAATGCCAGCTCTGTTTTAAAAAGTATATCAAACTGGATTACAGCGGCGACAGCAACGGACCCTGGGAGAAGCAAAAGCAGACCCAGCATCAGTCCTCGAATCAAGCGGCGCATGTTGCAAGCGACAATGTTGCCACTAACAACAAATCGAATGAGCAACTGCAGCATGATCTCTTGCAGCAGCTGCAGCAGCAATTCCAAATGGCCGCTGTGCAACAGCATCAGCAGCATCAGCAGCATCAACAGCAGCAGCAGCAACAGCGCCAGCTGCTGCAGCATCAACACTCGCATCCTCCCTTCCAGCAGCAGCAACAACAACAACAGCAGCAACAACAACACCCACAACAACATCCGCCAACTCATGCAACATACGCTGCAACCCATACACATGCCCATCCGCGTCCGCATCCACCGTTGCAACATCATTTGTCGCTAGGTGGTGCACCTATCTATCAGCAATTGCAGCTGCAGCAGCAACAACAAGCTGCCACATCGGTGGCATCCAATCCACATCATTGTCAGTATTCAACGCCGCAGCATCATTATCGCTCCACAACAACAACATCAACGGCAGCAGCGTCTGCTACCATACGACGTCGCACCTTAAGCCATGTGGCACGCTCCTACTCCGTTTGTGCAACCATGACACCAGCCAGCGGCAATCCTAACGTTGGTGTCTCATTAACAAACGCTGTGCAACAACAACAGCAAAAAGCCAGCAATCAGTTGGCGGCCACATCAGTTGCCTCATCCACATCCACATCCAGCCACAAGGCGGGCACACAGCTGAGCGTTGCTGGACACCACAAGACAGGCATCATGGTTGCTGCCTCACGTTGCCGTTCCCCAATTATGCTCTGTCACAGTCACAGCGATGGCGAGTTTCCCATGTATAAAGGTAAGTGTCGAGGATACAAGGATATAAACACCGATAAAAAAAACAACATTACTCTGCATGTTTTCAACTTTTAAATGTTGAGAAGTTTTCGCAAATTGTGCAAATAAACTGCAATCAAAGCTAGCCTGAAAAAGGAGAATAAAAAAAACGATTTTAATCGAGTTTTAAATATGAAAAAACGCTTGTTCAAGAAAACTTTGAAACTAATTATATTATTTAATAGTTCAAAGTTCTAATTGGTTATTTGTAGCAATCGTTGAGTAGTTTTGCAAATTGTGCAAATAAACTGCAATCAAAGCAAGCCTGAATACGGTATACGAAAAAAATAAACGATTTTAATCGAATTTTAATCATGAAAAACGCGTTATAATCAAGAAAACTTTAAAATTAATTATATTATAATTGTAAATGGGTTCCTATATATTTGTTTATGTATAGAAAAAGAAAAGCATCAATTCATTCTAATTTCCCCCAATTAGACGTTATATATCGATAAATTTTTTGTTATATTCTAAATTGATCATATCGATTGTTACAGAAATATTCATATTTCTAATGAAATCATAGAAAAGTTTTGCAAATTGCGCACATAAATTGCAATCAAAGCAAGCCTGAAAACGAAATATGAAAATCTATCGAAAATTAATCGATTTTAATCGAATTTGAAACATGGAAAGCTCGTTATAACCAAGAAAACTTTACAACAAAAGGTTTATTAAGGATTTTCTGTACATTAATCTGTATATTGAAAAAGAAAAGCATCAATTAATCTGTTTTTCGCCCGACCTAATTAGTTAAAAATATATCGATAACATTTTTGCCTAAATAGATTTTTGCTGAAGTATTCATTTTCCTAATAAAGTTATAGAAAAGTTTTGTAAATGGTTCAGAAAATTACAATCAAAGCGAGCCAGATTATGATATACGAAAAAAAACGATTTTGAAATATGAGAATCTCTTTTTAATCAAAAACTATATTTATTAATGGTCTCTTATATATTGATCTTGATATTGAAAAAGAAAAGCATCAATTAACCTTTTTTTTCTCTAACCCAATTAGTCGAAAATACAACGATAACAATTTTTATCAAATTGATCTTTGTAGAAATAACAAATTTGTTTTCCTACCAAGAATGTTTGTATAAATAGCTCGAAATCAAAGGTTTTTTTTGTAAACTTTATCAACAAAAGATATTCCAAACAGCATAATGTTTGAATTATGAAAATAAATTGAAAAATACAGAAAGAAAAGCATCAATTAACCTTTTTTTTCTCCAACCTAATTAGTCGAAAATACATCGATAACATTTGCGTATGTTTAAAAATTGATCAAATCGACTATAACAGAAGCATTTATATGCCTAGTAGAAACTTTCTACTAATCCAATTTGTTATTCATAGCATTTTTTTTAACAAGCTTGCGCACAAAGCATATTTTAGCAGCATATTTTATGTATGCGAATAAATTTACAAATTTACTAAAATAGACCCTATCCATAGGGACATTAAAAGGCATAAAAAAGAGCTAGCAAAAGTTCTTAATTGTGTTGTATTAACTAGTAAAACCAGCCCTTAAACACATACAAAGAAATATAACAACAAAATTGGCTATAAGGAAGTGGCCAACAATGCCAAGGATGTGTGTAAGTGTGTGTGTGTGTGTGTGTTGAAGTAAAGCAGGCTATTTAAGAGCCTTCATAAAGCAAAAACAAGATTTGTCTCAACTTTTCTTAATCGAGCAAAAAAAAACCAAACTAAAGCGCCTCAACAATGGCTAATTAGTTTGAAAGCTGTAAGAGCTTAAGGACTACTCAAACTATTTTCATTCCCTTTTGTTGCTTTATACTTAAACGTTGTGTAGTTACAAATGCACACTAAAATAAACATTTATATTTGAAATGTAGCTCAAAATGCCCAAAATGAGCGCTTGAAATGCGCTTCAATTATTTCAAATGTATTTAAATAATTGCAAATTAAAAAATACCTAAGCTTATTAGTGCATGCCATGAAAATTAAGTTTAATTATATTACACAGTTTGCACAAAATTTGCAAAAATTGTTGAAAAATTCCAATTGTAATTTGGCTAATTTTCTTAATAAGCTGGTTTTTCGCTCGCATGAACAATGCATTAAGCATAACCACTTTGAATTTTAGTTTTAATTTAAGCATGGCTATAAATGTAAATATGCCAAGTGCTTAACTTGGCCAATTACACTTTGAGGATAACACGCCAAAGGACATAATATGCTGCATAAAAATGCATTTGCCAAACTCACACCTCTCTCAGTTTGTGTCTATTTTCTCTTAGTTCCTGCTCTGTCGCCAAACAACTAATTAAGCGGCGCAGTGCATGTCCTTTGTCCTTTGTCCTTTGTCCCTTGTCTTTTGTCCTTAGCGTCTCCCTTGGCGCCGTCTAGCAAATCTGATTTTTGTTTCAGCCATTTCTTTTATGTGTGTGTCGCGTATTTTCTGTCACCATTTGGTGGCTCGCCTAATTAAATTACATTTTGAAGCACACGACACCCACACAGGGATACTTCGAGTAACACCAGGACCCACCCAGCAACAGTCTGTGATATCAACATCCTGCCAACACGCATACACATTCAAGGACCTCACTAATATCTTTTAAATGTTTGCTTCGATTTGTTTCTATGCCAAAACATTTTCCCCTATTTGTCACTTTGATGAGCTTGTTGCTGCAGATGCTGTGTATGTTTTATATATGCTATATGGGTTAACTTAAGGATACACCGACTTTCGATACCCTACAAGCTATTTACTGAGTGCACTATGTTGTGGATTCTACACTCCATCGATTCTGATTGTCTTGGCAAACTATAGTTGAAATAATCGATTCGTTCGATTATCGACTATACAAAATTGAAATCGCTGTTGTTTCGATTAATGTCATACAAATATCGATAAATCTATGCTGCTTCGATAAGTCGTACAGAAAAAAATAGATAAATAGATGTTTTAAGGACGAAAACAGTTGCTTTTTTATATGTTTATATATAGACCTGCTTCGTATGGCACTTTCGAAAGATTTTGAGAAAGTAAAACTTGCTTTACGGCTTATATTTTCATTTTTCACAAGTTTTTGCGGATTGAATTCTCTTGACTTTGGCCAACGATTGAACTCACTTTAACTTGAGATATGATTCAATTTTTAGTTCTATGACTATAATGAAAATCTGCAAGATTTGAGGGAAAGTCACTTCTCACTTTAAGACCTGATTAGAAAACATAGTGTTAATTCCATTTTTTATGCCTATTTTTTATAATTTGATAAATATCGACTATTGATTACCGATTATCTTATCATTGCGTAGTCAAAAGTGATTATATTAATAATTCAATATTTTAACCCAGATATATACCAGTTTTTTTTAATAAATAAAAATGACACAAGTTTGTAGAACTAAGATTTGGATATTATATAGTTTATTGAAAATATAAGGGATGCAAACTTATAATATCACATGAATATTGGCTATATAAGCTATATAACTTCCATTTCCACATCTTAAGATTCAGTCACATCTGCCAAATCAATAATACGCGATGAAAAATTCTCATAAGTGCGTTCCAATAACACCACATACTCCTTAAACCGCGCTGCGCTCAGCTCAACAGTACGATCATCCAACAGAGACAGATAAGGACAAATAGGATCTCTGATAAGGATGCGATTACGTGGCATATCAGTGGCTAAAGGCAATATGCTACGCTGCTGACTATGAATGGTAGCCAAGTTTAGCATAAAGTACATCTGATTCGTCGATTCCGGCAACATTTCCTGCAGCATATCATTAAAATCGAGCGATATCATCGATGGCATTAGCTCAAAACGTACATTCGTGAGCACACGACGTGTGTGTATTTGGCGGTTCTTGTAATCACCTAGCACCCACAGCAAGCCACCATAGAAGACCTCAATTTCCGAGTGCACACCAATCAGATCGGAGCTTAGAAAACGGCAAAGTGCATTGATATCCAGCTCAAGAAACGCATCGGTAGCAACCAGCACCAAAAACATTTTGCCCACGTGATGCAGCATTAAATCAACCACATCCTGCATATCCTTGTCATATGCTTCGGCAAAACATTTGAATGCATGTTCATACTTGAATAAATCCTCATCACTAAGCGCCTCATAAACACTAGTCATAAGATCTGGTACACGCAAATAATCTGCAGCCAACAATAGATCCAATAGCTGACTACGTGTGCAATCCGTATGACAGGTAACCATCCAACTGTAGGCCAATTGAAAGGCTTCAACGGTAACCTTATCCTTGGGCAAATGTACAATGCTGCCAATCTGCTTGCCATTCTCAAAGATCTCACAAAATGTGTGTAGCACACATCTGTGACACTCGATTATTTCATCGCCAATGAAAACTTGCACATCGCTTGGGAACAATATTCCCTCTTCCATATCTGTCTGAATGGCCAATACTCTGCATTTGTTCTTTATTTTCTCATCTAAAGCATCATCACTTTCATCTGTGGACCAGTAGTTGTCCGATTCTTTATCCGAATCCGATTCTTTGTTTTGCGGAAACATCTGCAAGAAAACCTTTTTTAAACCTTTTGAAAAACAAATTTCCATTTGGCAGACTTACCTTGATTGGATTTTCAAAAAATATTATTTTAGTTTTTTAATTTTTAGTAAAAATATTATTTTATGAAAATAAAAACGTTTTTCAATGCAAGCAGCTTCAACTCCGTTAGCAGACTGAACTATTTTATAAAGTTTGTAAAGCAAAGTAAACTTCAATTTGCACCGCCTGCTAAGATCTTAAAAAAAAGTGAAGTTAAAAACAGCATGCTCAGGTCTTTTTTGAATTTCGCTTTCTAAACAATGTCCTCCTATGGAGGACGCACACAGGATGTGTATTTATTTTTATGGTTAAAAAAGGATCGCAAATTTTCATTAATAGAAAAATCATCTGATTTTGAAATATTGAAAAAATTGGTTACGAAGTATGCAAGCCAGAGGATTATGCTAGCTAGACAAACTAACTCAAATTAAATATTATATTATTCTTGAATTCCACATGAAATTTTCGAATAATAATATTATGTAAATTAGGACGATTTTTTCCTTTTATCAAAAGTAAAGGTACTATAATTTCGTTGTAAAATGTGTAACGCATAGAAGAAGTTTTCTCCGATTCCATAAAGTATATTTATTCTCGATGTGCATCGACATTCGAGTTGATATAAGTCATGTCGAGCGATCCATCTATCGATTGTTCTATGCGAACTGTGCTTTAGTTAAAGCTACGTTAATGAAACTTGGTACAGATACTTCTTATTATAGCAGAATGCATATATGTAGAAACCGATCGGATCGGACCACCATAACATATAGCTGCCATAGGAACGATCGGTTAAAAATTCTGTTTTTCAAGATAATTCGACCAAATTAACATATACTTAGTATAAGCATTATCTAAAAATGTTTTCCAAATTTTTTGTTTCTCAAGTTTTCTGCAGATGGCTTTTCTTCCTTAATATATTGGAGCTTTTGACCAGAGATAGATCTTCGTTGAATAAAATCAAATATTTGATTGGTTTAATTTAAAGTTGAGTAAGTAAGATAAATAAAAAACTTCTTATTAAGTGGCATGCCACAGGATATACAGCTGATTTTCTTAGGTCATTTCTTAGTCGATCTTTTGCTTGACTCTTGAGTTCTAGCCTCTTTGTTGCCTGTCAATATGGCGCCATTTATGACAAACTGCGCAACAATGGCGAGGTACAGCTTTTGATGCTTGTAATCAAAAACACACAAATACACACATGTTGACAGGACATGTTTTGTGCTTCAGCTGGAGAGTCCTTTCTTTAACTGATGCCCCCGCTGTGTGTGTGTGTGTATGTGTGTGTGTGTGTGTGTGTGTTGGCTGTGGCACAAGCTAATGAGTCAATGGCGTGTCTTTAGCGCTCGAGTTAATGTTTCGCGTATTGATTTGGCCCTTTTGCAGCTGTGGCACGCTTTCGCTGGCAGTTGTGCCTCCTGCTACTTGACTGCTGTTACTACTCCTGCCACTTGCTCTTTTCATGCCACATAATTGGCTCGACTTGGCAGCTATCCAAGCTACACGGGTCGAACAGGCCAAGCCAGGGACTTCTTTCTGACTGCAGCATCTTTTGTGGCGCTTGTTTGGCAACGCAATTAAGGGGCATGTGGGGCGCTTCGTTTTAGTCTTCTGCTCTTCTCTGCCTTTGCCTATGCTGCCTTCGGTTACGTGCATGAAATGTAAATTTAATTTGCAACTTGTGCCAAAAATTTCTAGCCGCATAAGTTTTACTTTGTTTTCGGCCTATTGATTGGACTAACTGTGTGCTAAACGTTGACGTCATTAGCGAATGTTCTATATATGTGTGTGTGTGTGTGCGTATATGTGTGTTTGAGTGTGTGTGAGTGTGCGGGTGTGAGTGTAAGCGGAAATAGATGAGCTGCGCTTGGATGAGCAAATAGATAAAGTTTTTGCTGGTATTTTCAATTATAATCGTGTACTTAGCTTTGACCCAAAGTTGGAAAATTAGCTATTTTAAAAAGATTTTTTATTTGAAAGTCATCTTTGTGTTTTTTTTTCTTAAAAGTCAACCAAAAATTGTTTTTATTTTTGGAAATCAACAAAACTTAAATGCAAAATTAATCTGGTTGTTTAGATTTGACCAAAACGAAAGTCCGCAAGGAAATCGGTTCAGTCTTGGCAAAGCTATGGTAGTTGAAACATTAGAAAATTAAATAATTGTTCTTTTTAACTGATTTCGGACCGATTATGCTTTGCAGCCATGATTTTTATAGAATTTTTTCAAATATTTGTTCATATATACAAAGAAAAATCAGGTTCTTTTATATAAGCTTTTAAATATATGTTATTCTAATGCATATATCGATAGTATCAAAGTTTATAGAACAATTTTCACGCTTTTCACTTTGCTTTTCCACAATAAAAGAGAACAAATTTGTGCCAAGTCTAAAATAGTAAATGTACTTATAAAGTGATAAGCACAACTTTATCAATAGTTTCAAACACTTGAAAACTTGAGATACTTGTACAAAAATGTGAAAACTCTGTGCAAGTTGCAGCGTTGTGTGAAAATGGTGCAAAATGTTGGAAAATGTTGGAAAATGGTGGAAAATGCGCTTAAATAGACACGATTAACATGCATTTGCCGAACGAATGCTGTGTGTGGAAAGCAATTTTTATTTTATGTGTGTGTGAATGTGTTTTGTGTGTGTGTGTATGTGTGGTTGGTTGTGTGTGGGTGTTTGTGTGTTTTGGGGGGAATTTCATTTGTTCCGTGATCTGGGCATAGAATTAGGCCATATACCAAAAGTCTGCCCCCCAATTCCCTTGAATTTCCCACACATTCAAGTGCCAATTCATTTTTGCCTTTATGCGTTAGGTTTGTTGTGCTTTCTTCTGCTTCTTATGCTTTTTCTGCTTTCTCTTCTCCTCCTGCTGCTGCTTCTCTTTTGCCTTTCGCTTTTGGTGTTCTCGCCTGGCATTGGCAACAAGCCGGAATTACCATAAAAAAATGATGGCAAAGATAATCTTTATTTGCGCACACTGACAAAACCAATTCAAATGGCAAGTCCTTGAACCTTAAGGACTTTTATGTCAGCCTCGACATCCTGCAGCCAAAAAGAACAACAATAATTGACAGCTTAGGCTCAAGATTTTCGTTAGCTTTAACAAATTTAATGCTCAATCAGAAATTGCATTCGTGATTTGTCTGCTCAACGTTTTTATATAATGAGTATCTTTTTTTGTTGTATTTTTATTTGTGTCTGTCTTTTATTTATTTATGCTGGCCTAGTTACCTGTTCAACCACCCAAACCACCCACTCCTCCATCAGCGTCATCAGCATGCTGCTCATGTGCTGCACATAATTGCATTCAAAGCCAGAGACAGAGCTGCAGCTGCAGCTAGAAAGAGATAGAGAAACAGAAAGAGAGAGCGAAAGAGGGGGGGGTGTAAAGAGGCAGAGCGCCGAGGGGACAAACAAGTCACTTGAGCTCAGATGAGGTCGTTCTGTGCATGTGGCCAACATTGCTGACCAGGCCAACACTCAGCCCTTGCATCCTCTCACTCTCACACCTCCCACTCTACACACTCCCTCTCAACCTCACCCTTCCCCTCTCTCATTACTGAGTGGCGTTTATTGAGTGGCGCGGCAAATGACAATAAAAGCGGTTACTTATACGCCACGTTGCACGCCGCCTGCTCCATGCCTCCCCCACCAGGCCATGTAACTAGCCTGCCCCATGCCACATTGAGCTGTCATGTCATGTCATTGGTAGCTTTGTGTGGCAGCTTTGTTATTACTGAAAGTTCTGCTTGCTCCCATTTGGAACATTTTATTTTTATTTTTATTTAACATTTCTTTTTTTTTGCTGTAATTAAATGCATTAAGTTGGCAAAAAGTTTTGCGTCTGCATATAACTTTTAATGGTTATACACAAGTGCTTGGAGCATCAAATTGGATGTATGCCGACTTCGTTAGCTGATATATACATATATATATATATATAGTGTGTATATATATGTAAATGCAACTATGCATCATAGACAACGTTCGTTTGCAAACTTAAAGTTGTCGTTGCCTTTGATGCTAACCACTTGTTAGGTTTAGTTTTTTGTTCCCTTTTAGCTTTAGTTACAAAAAAAAATACTTTACAAAGCTGACTTTTTCCTTAAATAACAATAATAATGATAATAAAGAATCTTTAATTTGTAGGTTTAAGACTACTTTTTTGAAGCAAGAAGCCGCTAATGTTAGTTTTCTAGCAGTTAGGTCAGTTTGCCTAGTCAAAAAGCAAGTTTTTTCCAAGTTGGGAACCAAAAGTCCTGTATTTATTTATAAGCATTTTTTAATGTCTGTATCTAATCTAATATCTATGCATATAAAACTGTTCTAGCTGACTGACTAATTGGCAACCGCCGCACAGCCCAAACTATAAAAATTAGAAAGCTGCATTTGTCACATTAGCTTAATTTTATGCTTAAAGTGCGTACTAGGCGCGGATTTTTCAAATTCCGTCGGAAAAGGTGAAAAAATCACTGAAAACTGTTATATGATAGTTTTTTGTTCTTCAACGGTTCAGGCTGAAACTCATTTTTAAAGATCTATCAACACTGACTGCATACTAATTTTTCGGAGAATTTACCATCTTAGGCGGAAATTTTTTTTCTAAAAGTTTGTATATTCGAAAGCTGTATTTTAGTGCGATCAGCTTTAAACTCATTTTCACAGATCTATATTAAAAATTTAACAATGACTGCATACTAGTTTTTCGGAGTATTTACCCCCCCGTGTGAAAATTTGTTGGTAAAGCTTACAGTTTTATCGTAAGATTAATGCGATCAGTTGTAAACTCATTTTCATAGATCTTTATGAAAATTTAACAATGACTGCATACCAATTTTTCGAATAATTCGCAAATGTAGCAGCCATAAGCTAGTATATATAAAAGATAGCTAAAATAGTTGCATATATTACAATCAGAGAAGAAAGTTCTTAACGAAAGATCATTAGATAAGATCTTTTTATTACCGATTACGTAAAGAAAGCCTTCCTTTTTTACATTTGTGCTGTTTACAACATATCTTGTCTATACTGATGATAGTTTAGTTCGTTACGTTTGATGATCTTTGGGTAACCAGTTTGTTATATTTACAATTCAAACAGTTGAAAGATGGTCATTCCTCAATCGAAACAACCCTTTCTATACCATTCTTCAAAAGTTCACTTTGGTTAATAAGTTGCCTATTTGACCTACTGAATAATACATTATTTTTCAGCTACTGCTTTTCACTTTTGAATTGTTGCTGCTTTTCTTAAGACCTTCCATACATACCCTTAACTTAACTTGATTTCACATTCCCATATCATATACCTTGTGCATTCTTAACGTCTATTGATTTATATGTACTTATGTTCTGTGTGTAGTTCTGTGACCTTCGCGGCCTCTTTGCGTGCATTGACCAGCTGCCCACATATCACAAAGAACAACAACATAGACAAAAGAAAAACAACAAAATAAACTAACATAAAAGAAGAGAGAAAATAGTAAGACACATTGCTGACAGGTTTTTTTGTGCAATTCATTTTAGTAAGTTAGTTAAATGTGAAACGCGTTTGTGAAGCGACATACGCGTCGGCTGAGCAATTTCTCAAATGCCGTTTATTGTGTGGCATGAAAATCGATTATACGCCACGTTGAGCGCTGTAAAAAGGCAGCCAATAATAAATGGAAAAGTGTTGCCTTATCTGAAGAGATTGTTGAGCTTTGAAAAACGTCGCGTTTCAATTTAACGCCAGACTGGAATGCTGTTGTCCTGGCGGCTGTCTATGTGTGTCTGTGTGTGTGTGTGAATTGGCAATTGAGTTGAGCTCTTAGCAGCAGGAGAGGAGTCAGCACAGAGCCTGCTCATCAGCCACCTTGATTTGTGTCGTTAATGGGCCAAACATTTATCAGGACTTCTTTTTGCATTGACTTTTACAAGCTGTAAAAGGATGTTGCGCAAACGAAAGCAACAACAACAATTGCGACTGAAGAAACGTTCGCCGGGTGAGCGGAAACGGAAATTGTTGCTCTGCATTTTTAACAGAGGTCGGTCGCCATTTTCATTTACAACTTTTCCGCTACCCGCACCTCTTTTCCACCCACAACACGAACACAACACAATGTTGCTCCTTTTTGCGTGTGGCATTGTTTTGCAGCCTTTTTGCAGCCTGAATTAAGCAATGAATTTTTAATGAGTAGGCTCATCAGCGTATATGTAACGTCCAGCCACGCCCACCTAACGCCCCTTCCTGCCACAATTATGAGCTTTAAATAAATGACGATGCCAAGTGTGCTGGACACAAAAAATAAAAACAAGAGATCCATGACAACAGGACAACAGGACAACGTTCAACGAACAACGGGTTAAACGTGTTTTATCGTCACTTTCTCAGTTTGCTTTATGAAATTGAAACCCTTTGAAGTGGTCCTTCGGTACTTGGTCCTTGGTCCTTGGTCCTGCTCCATTCTCACTTGTTGAGTTTAATCAGCTGAGTGTTGTTTTGGGGCAAAGCATTCGAGATTGGCCTGCTTCACGCTTTTATTGTTGACACTAACAAGAAGGCAGCCAAAGGATGCCCAAGGATGCCAAGCATGCTCAACGAGCTTGACTCGAAAGATTGTCTTAAAGAATGTCCTGGCTATTAATTAGATTTTAAGCAATCATTAATCAAGCGAAATTTGATAATTGCAATAATGTTAGACAACTGATTAATGCATGTAAATTGCAAACTATTAGTCAAAACGTTGCTGACAGTTTTAAATTAGAGACTTGAGAAGTTTTAAGGAGTTTCTTAAATGGAAGTTGAGCAGGAAATCAAGGCCAGAATGTACTGCAATCGCTAGAAAAAGTAGTTGGACTCTAGGGAAGTTAAACTTGGAAACACAACGAACCCGAAATAGTAAACATTTGCAACTCTCTATCTCTCTTTCCTTATCAGTAGCACTTACACCTGCTATTTATACAAATTACCAAGCCAAACTGTTGCAACTGTTAAGCAAACATAATCACACATCAATTTTAATTTGATACAACTGGCAATATCATCAGTGAAATATTGCAATATACGACATTTACTTAGCTTGATTGCCAAACAATGCGATGCCAAAAAAAGTAAACAACGTCAAATGCGACTACATTTTCAATATATACAAAAGAGGATGCCAAGCAGATAAAAAAGGACATAAACTGAAATCAACATTTATTATATTTGTGTACATACTCTTTGCATAAATATGCTTGATTTAGTATTCGATTGAGTTTTGTTGTTGGCAACTTATATATTTTCTTAAGACTATCCGTGTCTTTTGCGGTTTCCCCTTTAGGCAACATTTTGCGGCATTGAAATTTCCTTAAAAGCTTCAAAAATAAACCTATTGCTGTTCATCTGGCTTATTGAAGGCTATCTCAAAGGCAAGTTAGTTCAATCCTTGATCGAATGAAAGCGAATTTAAAGTAATACGTTTAAAGGAAAATCTTTTTTAGATGCTCAAAGTCGACTTATTGCAGTCCAACTTGTGTATTGAGTTCTATCTAAATCCAAGTTATTTCAGCCTTTGATCAAATGAAAGTGAATTCAATCCGAAAAATCTTACCAAAACGTGGAAATGGGAACATTTTATGGAAAATCTCCCTGAAAAGTTCAAAATTTCCTTATTGCTGATCATCTTGTGAATTGAGTCCTATCTCAATAGAAGTTAAGTCAATCTTTGATCAAGTGAAAGTGAATTCAATCCGCAAAATTTAATCAGATTAAAAATGGGTAAATTTTAAGGAAAATTTTCCTTGAAAGTTCAAAATTTCCTTTTTAATGTTCATCTTGTGAATTGAATTCTATCTCAATAGCAAGTTAATTCAATTCTTTTTGAAAAAAAAGTGAATTCAATACACCAAATCTTACCAAAAAGTGAAAATGAGAAAATTTAAAGGAAAATCTTCCTTAAAGGCTGAATGAAAGTGAATTCAATCCGAAAAATATTACCAAAAAGTGAAAATGAGAACATTTAAGGGAAAATTACTTTTACAATACCTTACTGAAAGTGTAAATCGGAACAGGCTTGTATAATTGATATAGGATAATTTGTATTGGAGCTCATTTCTATAGTACAGATTCTGCAGAAAGAAGGCTAAAGTAAGGATCTACATCTGCAAATTAAAAACTTTACATAGTTAGTATTTTGGAACTTTGTAAGCTTTATAAAAGGTCAACTTAATGAACATATATCGACATCCATCATTAATAATACCATAGAAGTATTAATACCCTTAATATCTTAAGTGCTAATTTAGCTAATAGAGCATTCAGGCTGCAGCTGTAAAGAATTTTCCACATGCTTTATCACTTGACTTTACTTTATGTTATATTTTTCTTACAATATCTCATGCCATTATTCTTTTCTCTCTCTCTCTTTTGCAGGTAAGTTTGACATTGATGGACTACATTCCCGAAATATTTCGCGCTGCTGACGATGGAGGCTGCAAATGAACCGTTACAGCTGGAATTTGGTAGTGTGTGTGTGTGTGTGTGTACCCGAGCATTTCTTGTGACAACTGAGATTGTTGGGGCAGACCTCAAAGTATGCGCAATGCTGTCTGGCATTTCATATTGCCACCTACGGCTTTGGTGTCACTGTGCGTAGGCGTTATGTACATATAACATATATATATATATTTTTTTTTTGGCATTAACTGTCTTTGGTTTTCACGTAGGCGTTGCTTTGGCTTCCGATTTTCAGCTTACAAATTGAATTTACATTTTGTATTAGCTCACATCTCTCAAATTCCTTGCGGATGTAAACTTTTGTTGCACAACTCTCGTATCTTAAAGTTAGCTCTAAGCTCAGGTAAGTTTTTCTTAAAAGCTGCCACAAATGTCACTTCTAATGATGGGGAATTTCTCTTAGACAGCAGCAAAAAGCCACCGTGGTTTGGCCACAGCTGAAAAGTGTTGGAAACTTTTACAGTAGTTTGCATTTATTTATTTTGTTTTTTTTATTTTGGTTTTTGAGTTGCAACTTGTGCGTAAGCTTTTAAGTGCAAAGTTTTACATTGCAGCTGTTAAAGTTTTTTTTGAAGTTTGAATATGCTGATATGTACTTTTTTTTAGTACTATCTTATTTGCATAAGTGGTAGAAAAGAGCTGATTTTCAAGGGTTTGATTTAGAAAACTATAATGACAGCCATAAAATACATAAAGATTTCACAACTAGATTTCTTTCGTATTAAGTTAATGCTGCTTTAAAGCATATAGAAGAATTTACGCCATATAGATATATCCATGTTTCTGATTTCAAAATCTATCAAACTAACATGCTTAAGGCTTAAAAAATATAGATTAAAAAATAGCACAATTCTTAAAAATTAAATGATTTTTAATTCTATTCTGCACCAAAAAGTACATACGCTTCTCTGTGACATTGTTTCGAAAGTGAAATTCAGAACAGGTCTGAAAAACTTCTTTTACTCTGACTTATAAAAAAGCATCTATAAGAAACAATTGAATATGAAAACCTCCTTAATAAATAACTTAATTTATGCAGCATACAAAATTAATCAACATTGGACGCATTATGCTGTTATCTAGACCACTGTGCAGATATTTATAGCGCTTTTTGACTACTTCTGCTGGCATTCCAACAAATTCTTGCATGAAATAAATACAAAGTATTACAAAGTATGCAAAATTTGTAATATTTAAATATTTTTAATATTTTTGCTTATATTGTGTGCATTTTTCGTATGACTTGCAACCACAGTGCACAATGCGCCTGAAAGCATGCCACACAAAATATGCAAATGGAGATGGGCATGTCCATGCATGCGTAGCAGCACGTGAGTGGATGTGGGCGTGCATGTGTGTGTACGTGTGTGCATGTGTGTGCATGTGTGTACATGTATGTGTGTACTTGTGTGTGTGTGCGTGTGTGCATATTTCTAGCCTTCATTTTGGCATGCTTTTGCGTGTTGGGAACAACATGAGGCAACTTAGTTGCCATAATTTGCACATTTTAGAAGTCGACGCATGCAAGCGACAGCCGACCCCGCCCAAATTGTCTGCAACGCCGCCCCTGTGCGACTGTGCAACATGATATACGAGGCAGGCAGGCAGCAACCGAATGCTTTTGATGGCAAACGGAAATTGCACTAAATATTCACACACACACACAACACACACACACACACTCAAACCCACAAAAACAACAACAACAACAGCAAAAACGTAAATATTTTAAGAAAGTTCTCTGCGATTTTCTTATTTTCTCTTATCTCAAACGCTTGAAAAGTCAACAAGAAAATGCTTGTTTTGTTGTTTTTGTTGCAGCCGAGAGGCAGACGTCCATTAAAAGCTCAAAGCAAAATGATTGCAAATAGTTTCAAATTGTCGTTTTATTTATATTGTTCATTAAGTTGTCAACAAGCAAAAGCTACAGTATTTACTCCTTCCGCTTAACGTCTCAGGTACACTGAGCTGTAAGGATATGCGCTATAAGCATAGGGTGAAGCATAAGGTGAGGCATATACACCGCTGGTATAGGCTGCTGCATAGGGTGAGGCATAGACGCCGCTGGTATAGGCATAGGGCGAGGCAGCCACAACGGGTGCGGTGGTCAGGAACTGAGGCTTAGCGGCAGCCAGAGCGACAATGACGAACAGGCACAGAGCGAACTGGAAAAGAAAGAGAAATAGAAAGTGTTAAGTAAAGTGTGTAGGTTGCAGTTGATCAAATGAGCAGCTGTCAGTGAAACATTTACGAAGGCGACACAATAGAGAAACGAGAAATTTACGAGAGAGAGGTAAAGCGTGATACTCAACCGTGATGTTGAAGAGAGAGAGCTGATGGAGAAACAACAAAATCTTGATATATTTGTCAGTGAAACGTTTACGAAGGAGAAACTATAAAAAAGAATTATTAAATGATCCTTAATAAAGGATATCTGTGGAGCTTAGATCGAAATACAGACAAGCCTTGATGCATTTGCCAGTGAAACGTTTACGAAAGCAATACAATAGAGAAATGAAAAGTTATAAGTTCTCTGAGAATAGGTAATGCATGAACGTGAGTAGGCTCACTGTATCCGTGGATTTCGGATCGTGAAACAACAAAGTGTTGAGATAATTGTCAGTGAAACGTTTACGAATGCGCTGCAAAGCAGAAATGAAAAAGTTATTGATCTCTTGAGATATGTAATGTAATGTAAAGGATATCATAAAAAATATACTAAAGGGAGATACTTTAGGATATTTTTAAATTCCTTATAAATCACAAATATGTGTTCCCAAGAACTTGTTCGCCTCAGTTCGATACACTTTGGATTCTTTTCAAAAGAACTAGTAACTAGTTCCTTATTTTCACAATAACTTGCACTTATCATCAATAGAACTGTCTCTTTTGAGAGTGTTTAATATCCTTTTTCACACATTATTTGTTATCAACTTACAAACTTGAACATGTTGAATAGTTTTTTTTGGGGGGGTTGTTGTTGCTTGCAGATGACAAACTGATATGATTTATAACCCACAATAGTTGTCGCTTTTATAGCAAAACTAACAGACGTCACAAATCCGACAAATCGGATATATCAGAGTGTGGGAGAAGGCGCGGGGGAGGAAACAGAGAGACATTGACCATGGCACGTTTTGTGTATTTTGCGATGGATTCGGTAGCTCGTTTTTAATTTTGCTTTTGGCCCCAAAAGACTCAGGTCTTTATGAGCGTCTTGAGTCGTGCGCTGCATTCGTAATTTAACGTTGTGCGTTTTATTTTTGTTTACCTTGTAAATAACGTTGAAGGTTCCGCTCCGCTCCGCAATAGACACCCAAAATCGGAAGTAATCAAAAGTATATACAAATGCTGTCAATGTTAATTTACTTGAACCATGAACAATTAACGTTTGTTCCTGCGTTCTTTGGTTTTTACTTGCTTTGGTTTCCATGGTTTCTATAAGGATTCTTGGTGCGTTGTATCCTGGCAGCTTCTTGGTTATTTCCAGTTATGCATTCAACGTTTGCCATTGCCATTGTTGTTAGTTGCTTGCATTTTTCCTTATTGCTTCTTCGTCTCTGTCGACAAACATTCAATTTGTCAAATTGTTAAATTAAAGTTGCTTCGCTGCGTCTTCTTTGGATTCCTTTTGTTTTAAGTTTGCTTCTCTTTTTAGTATACCCTGCATCCAATTAAAATGCATCAAAAGTTTATATTAAAGTTGTGCAAATGTAAGTTGGAACAAAAGAGAGTATTGTGTATTCAGGCCTGTTCTGGTAAGATATTACGAAAGTGAATTTCCCTTAAATGTTACTTTTATTACTCTTGGTAAGATTTTGCGGTTTGATATCACTTTTATTTGTTCAAGAATTGAATTGACTTGCCATTGAAATAGTACTCAATTCACTAGATGAAAGTTTAGGAAGGGAACTTTGTACCTTTGCGGAAAATTTTCAATTACATGTTACCATTTTTACTTGAAAATAAGTAAATTTTGAAACTTTAAAGAAGTTTCAATTCCGCAATATGTACTCGAAGGATTTTGCGGTTTGAATTCACTTTCATTTGATCAACAATTGAAATAACTTACTATTGAGATAGGATTCTATTCATTCTGTTCTGTTCACAAGATGAACATCAATAGGTAAATTTTGAACTGTTAAGGAAGATTTACCCTAAAATGTTCCCATTTATACTTTTGGTAAGATTTTGCGGATTGGTTTCACTTTCTTTTGATCAAGGATTGAATTAACTTGCCATTGAGATACAAATTTAGATATTTTTAGATAGGATTCTATTCACAAGATGAACATCAATAGGTAAATTTTGAACTGTTAAGGAAGATTTACCCTAAAATGTTCCCATTTATACTTTTGGTAAGATTTTGCGGATTTGTTTCACTTTCTTTTGATCAAGGATTGAATTAACTTGCCATTGAGATACAAATTTAGATATTTTTAGATAGGATTCTATTCACAAGATGAACATCAATAGGTAAATTTTGAACTGTTAAGGAAGATTTACCCTAAAATGTTCCCATTTATACTTTTGGTAAGATTTTGCGGATTGGTTTCACTTTCTTTTGATCAAAGATTGAATTTACTTGTCATTGAGATAAAATGGAATTCACAAAATAAACAGCAATAAGGACATTTTGAACTCTTCAGGAAACTTTTTTCCCAAAAAATTAACTTAAATCTCCGAATCTATGTATATATAAGATTGGGAAAACCACTTTGTGTACTATTTTAGCTATTTCTCCGATTATTTTTGCATTTTATCTTTATATTCTAAAAATTTCCCAACACTCGTACATTAAACATGCAAGTTTTTAAAGAATTTTCCCTTATTAGGGGTATAAAAACAACAGGGCTACTTTAAACCTGAGTATCTTATAGTCCATCACTTTCCATCTAAAACTTACTTTTACATATTTTTAAGAGTAGCTGCACACTTTGCATTTTCTTGTAGATTCAACATAAATTAAGTTGGCAGCACTTGCAATTGAGGGCGTCATTTGGGAATCCAGCAAATATTTCAGTGTCCGTGCAACGAACGATGAGGCACTTTGTCAAGATTTTATAGTTAATTCACTTGAAGTAACGGTTGGCAAAATGAAAAATTGCTTAGATAGTTGTGTTCTTTACAAGCTGACAAAATACATATTCTTGCGCTGAAACTGTTGAAATGCTTGAGTTTATAAGCCTAGTTGTGAATTTATGACCAAGTTTGAAAAGAAAACAGTTATTTAAGGAAATTATTCATTTTTTTACTGGCTGTAATAAGAAGTACTTCAAGTAAACCTTCTTTAAAGTAAACTTTTGTAAATCTAAGGGTTAGAAAATAATAATTGTATGGTTGTCCTTTTTTTTTATGTCCAGTTTCCTCTTTCGGCAAAATATTGCTAAAATGAAAATTTCTGAAATGTTCTCATTTACGGTTTTTACGATATTTTGCGGCTTGAACTTAACGGAATTTGATAAAAGTTTCTATTGATTTAGGATTCAAATATAAAAATTCAAATTTAAAAAATTTCAATTCCACTAAAAGTTGAAAGTGGAAACCGGAACAGGTCTGATATACTTGTAAGATGCATGTAACGTGCATATAAAATTACAGAAAATGTTTAATATTTATTTTCTTTGATTAAGTTATATATTTCTTCAATAAAAAGTTAAGTAATATTTTAAAACTTGTACAATCTTTCATTCAACAACTGCTTTTCTCTGTAAACAATATTTAAATACTGTTTTCATTTATTTATTCATTCATAAAATTTAACTAGCCTTTCATTTTAGAGTTAAGATCAAAATCTGTAAAATACTGGTTTATTTTGTTTCTTTTATTTCTGCATTCCCAAACTCCCATTCAACTGCAAATTAGCTGTCACAGTTGAAAAGCCACTGTTATGCCATTAATTTCTCGCATGCTATAAATACAAAACAACATCAAACTGTCTAACAGCGCTGCTCAAACTGCAGTGACTCTCCAACTATTGTTGTTTAGTCTTTGCCTTCTGTGCGCTCTTTCGCTCTTTCTTTACTCACAACGCCTGCGCTTTAAACACTTTTGCCGGCATTTTTGGGCCAAACAACAACGCTCCCCCTCTGCGCTCACACCCCCCACTGACGCAGCCACTGGCGCCTGCTGTTGATGCTTCCGTTTCCTGCGCTATGTATATATACACACATACATACAAACATACATATGTACATACGTACATCAGTGCGTATGTAGCGTAAAACAAAAACAAAAATAAATATAATTTCTGTTTTGTGTTTGTGTGGTTTCTAAAAATAGCAATCGGCAATAATGGAATTTGGATTTTTTCAAAGTAATTTTGGAAAATGCAAAAGATTTCTTTTGTTTATGTGTGTGTGTGTATATTGTTGTTGTTATTGTTGAAAATCAAATGAAAGAAAACAAGGTAAATTAGTTTTGAAGTGGAGAAAAACAACAATATCAACATTTCATTCTTTGATTGCTTCATTTGCTTGTGAAATACTGAAAACTGTTTCTTGTGGGTGGGTTGGGCTGGAAAAGCAACATTAGGGATGGGTATAACATGCTTATACGCATAAATATGTCTATGTTATGGTCGGTTTTTGGTCATTGGCTCATCGCTGAGGATAGGGGAGTAGTTTTTATGGGAATAGAGCGATTTAAGTGGAATGTAAATGGTTTTGGAATGACTTTTTTGTATTTGGGGGAATGCGTGTTTTGCAACATTTTGTTTGTTTTGTCTCTCGGAAATTGGCAATTAATTGTATGCCAATAAAAGGGTATTAAATAGGCCTTATTTAATGTGACAATAACCGTAAATTAGACACATAAATAAAGCAACCAAAATGCATTTTAATTGAAAGTTATGTGGCTAACTAACAAAAGCGGTTATCAATAAACATTAGCGTTTGATTTCCACAAAAATGAAACCAAAAACTTAATTACCGCTCATATTGTTTTTAATATTTTCATAATTGTTCGCTGCGGGTTTAATTAACTTTTGGTTTTTTGGAAATTCAATCAAAATCAAATGCAATGCGTGCGAGTGAGTGCGAAGATCAGTTTTAAAGCGGCAGCAGTTAACATTTGGTTAACATGCGTCTCGCATGCTATAAATTTCTGTCACAGTCGCTCTGTTGGCTTGGCACGCTCAGCTGCCAGCGTTGCCACCTGACGGAAAGTTGAATTGCCTTATTTGGCAAATATAAAATAATTTTTTTAGGCTTTATTATGTTTCCAAATGCAGAAATTTCATAATTTTAGCAAGCTTATAGCTTTAATAATTATGCAAAAATATATTTAGCGTGTTTATAAATAAAACGTTGTCTTGACTAAATGACTGCTGTTAAAGTTAACATATGCTGAGCGCGCTGCTGTTAACTTAACAGACATGTATAGAGCGAGCGTGAGCGTAATTTTTCATTGAAAACAACAACGAAGCAGCTGGTAAACACAAATACATGCACACATTTAACTAGAGATGAGACGTGCTGTGAAGTGACTGCTACTTTTAAATGACAATTACTTATGTGCGACTGTTACTTTATTGACTTGAAAAATTAAATATAATGTTAACTAATATAACAGAGAGAACTAAAACAGCGTAACAATTAATGTTAAATGTGTGAAAACCCACTTCAAACTTGTAACATTGTAACAGTTACTTATCACAGTAATAGCGCTATCGCTGTTACTTTGCTGTGATCAATAACAGGTACGTGATTGTTGCTCATCTCTGCAGTTGACGTTCGCCGCTCTCGGCCGTTTGTATGCGAAGCGAGTCGAAAAAAAACCGTTGGACGAGTTGGACGCGGTCCGCGGTTAATACATATATCTCGTACACAAAACACATTTTGACGCCAAAATTTTTGTTAAATTTAATTCAACTAACTAAGTAAAGTTAGTGTTGATGCAATTTTCTACATTGTCGGCGCGTAATTGTTATTTGTGTTTTCCATTCGTTTACGACGCGTTGCGGTTGTCTACGTTTGTACGTGTGTGTGTGTGTGTATGTGTGTGTAGTTCTGCCTGCGTCTGTGTACGCTTATGTGTGTCAGTGTGCGTGCGTATTTATGCATTAATAAATTATTAGTAAATCACTAAATAAGCAAAGCTGAGAAGCAAAACACGCAAAATACTTGCAAAAAAATTATTATCGACAGCTGCAGGCAAGTGTAAGTGAGAATTGAGCAGTGAGAGAGGAGAAGAGGAAGAGATAGAGAGAGAGAGGAGAAGAGTGACGCCGCTGCGGCGCGTAAACAAAAAGGCAGCGTTCTATGGAATGTGAAAAAGAAGAAGAGACAGCCGCTTTGGCTGCGGCTGCAAGCGAATAAAATTTCAAAAACAAAAAAAAAAAAACTTGTGTTTAATCAAAAAATGGGTTTTCATTTCAATATGAAACGAAAATATAAAGTGCAAAAGGCAACAACAACAACAACAACAAGAACACAACAAGTACAAGCTACATAACTTAAGAGCGCCCAAAAAGAAAATCCGGTTTTACAACTTCTGAAGCTGATGCCGCAGCCGCAGCCGCTGCTGACGTCGACGTCGACGCGTCGTCGCATTCTGTGCTGCTTTTTCATTGCTCGTTGTGTTTTAAATTTTGGTCTCGCATTTTGTTGCATGCAGCATTTTGTAAGAAATTCCAATAAATTTGTACTAAAATTTGTATTGTTGTTTCTATTGTAGAAATGAAAACTGCAGGTGTGAATAAAATAATAAAATTTTCAATAAAGCAAACAAAATAAAACTAACAAAAACAACAAGCACAAAAAAAAAACATAAGCAGCTGCTAAACGTCAGCATTGACGTCGACAGCAGCGTCGCGTCGTACAGGTGCCAATGACAAGAACAACAATAGTTTTTTATTTCGTTTTTCTGTTTCTGTTATACACAAACAACTACAACAACAGCAGCAGAGCAGCAGCAGCACATGGTGACTGCGGCAGCGGGCAGCACATGGCGACTGCGGCAGCGGGCAGCGACAGCGGCAATTTGTGTAAAAAAGCATAAAATATTTATGAAAAAAAAAGTGAAATCAATAACAAAACAAAATGTTAAAATAAACAACAGCATTTTATAATATTTATGATTATTTTTTTTTACATTTTTATGCCTTCTTTATTTTTAAATAAAATACAAATAAAATTTGCTCTCTCTTTGGATTCGTTTTTTGGGAAGGGTACAAAAAATGTTTTTCCACATTTTTGCCGCAAATTGATATTGAACATGCCAACGTTTGTTGTTGTTTTTGTTTTTGTTTTAATAAGAGCTGCCCAGTTCCGCGCTTATCTTATCCGCAACATGCCCGTTAAGCGATGTGGCAACACCTGCCTACTCCACCCCTTTCTCGTTTTACTTCCTTATCAGAAATGCCTTTGCTGCGGCCGGAATTGCAACATCATTTTACATTTTTACACAATTTTCCTCAACATATTTTGTGTGTGTGTGTAATTTCTTCTTTGGGCTTTTGGAGCAATATTTTTATCTACTTACAAGTCTAGACGGGGTATTTTTTTATGTTTTTTTTTTTCCGCTTGTAATTGAAATTACACCAACGTCCTAAGAGTGAGTGAGATAGTAGCTGCACAGAGTGCTATTTTGTTCCGATTTCTCTCTCGCTCTCTTTCTTGCGCTCTTTGACTGTCTGCTGCGATTTTTACAACTTTCTGTTGTGCTTTGTTCCTTTCCCCCCGCAGTCAACATGCAACCCCCAGCGGCAGCATACCAAAAGCTAAGCAACCCCCATAAAACGCATTTACAGCCTCCCTCTTGCTCCCCCACTCACATTCCGCCACCCCTTATTGCTGTTTGCTTTACTATTGTTGTTGTTGTTGTTGTTGTGGGCGCCATTTGCGCGCAAATTTAAATTTATGCGAATATTTTCAGCGCACTAACTGCGACGCTTTGTCGCCCTCGTCCTCGCCCTTGCCGCATCCCTTGCTCTCCTCGCTTACCCTAAAACCGCAGGCTACTCCCCAAGTAAAAACTTTTTTGCAGCTTTGGACTTTGACACCGACGCTGGCGTCGACGCCAACGCCAACGACTGTCTCTCAGTTTTGTTGTCTGGCGTTCAATGCTTTTTACTGTCTGTCTCTCTTTTGTTGTTGCTGTTCTTGTTGTTGTTGTTTTTGTTATAGTTGTTCTTGCATGCAGACAAAAAGGGAGCCCAGAAGACGTTGGAGACTTTGTACAAATGCCTCCATTTGGAGCAGCAGCAGCAGCAGCCGCCCTGTGAATTGTGTTCCATTAGCAACAACCCCACACACACACACATATACACACTTGCAATTACATACACACATATATTTACACATCTAGTGAATGTGTGTATGTGCACATTGTAACCCAATGGCACAGTGGGTCCTAGGTCATTCAACTTTGAGCGTAAACAAAAAGATATTTTGATATGCACTAGAAGAGCTTGGTATATTGTATATTGAACTATTGACTATTAAACTTATAAAACGACTCTGTTAATTGAATTAAATTAAAAATAACTCAATTCACGAAACATTCGTGGAAAGTTTAAGTTTTAGTTTGGTTTTGAATTTCCCTAAAATTCGCATTGTTTTCAGCAAATAAATTAAATAAATTTATATGAAGAAAAAACTTAAGATTTTACTACACTATATAAAGATTTATTTGATTTACTTCAAATTTAAGACAAAGACTTATTTGATTTGCTTCAAATTTAAAGGAATTGTTTTTTAAAAAACAGCTCCATTGGCTTATATAAAATTAACCTCGATTTTCGTAACTGGTCAATATTCATCAAATCTTCAAACATTTTATGTGTATTAGTTGATTTTGTAAATTAAAAAATGTATGTGAAAACAGAGGAATTTCCGAATTTTCCAATTAAAGAAAGCATCAATCCGTAAGTAAAAACGCATTATCTATTCATTCCGACTGACTCAATATAATTTTGATTTTGAGAAAGTCTAAAAATAACTAGCTGACTTTCTTTAAAATTTGCTGCTCAATTGCAATTCTTACAATTCACGCTTTTCATTTAACCCCTGTGAACCACTGTGCAAGGTCTGCGGCGACAGCTGCTGAGCTGAGCGGTTCGGTCAGAGAGCGTTCGGTCGGTCGGTGTCCGTTGCTGCGACTGCGACTACTGCTGCTGCTACTGCTGCTGCTGCTGCGACTGCTACTCCGACTGCGACTGCTGCTGTTACTGTTACTTTTCTTATTGTTGTTGTTGTTTATTTTTTGTGGCTGCAGAGTTTTAGCTGCGCTGCTGCTGCTGCTGCGGCGGCGGCTACTTTGGCTTTGTTGTTTGCTTTTGCTGCTGTTTCTGTTTTTGTTTCTGTTTAAGTCGCGTGTGCTGCAAGTTGTTTGTTGTTGTTGTTGTTGCTGCTCAGTTTACATATGACACAAAACGTGCTCGAGACTCGCTCGGGTAATGGAACAATGTTCCATTTCTTTTTTATGTTTTATTTTTTATATCTCTTCTTTTTTTGTTGTTTTTTCCATTTGCCGCGTTTTTTGCTCTTAATTGGATTTGATTGGATTTTGGCGCTGGAGGCGCTAAAGCAACTTATAAACTCAAATAGTTGATGTGTGCAGCAACAACAACAACAACAACTGTAACTCCGTTGATTTGATTGCTGCCTACAAATCGCATTAGTTGAACCCCACTGCCCCCTGAAAGTTGCCCCAACGCTACCATGATTTGTTTATCTATCCACTTTGTAGTATTTTTCCCACAGCGCTTTCCTTTCTGTTTCATGCTGATCTTTTGCACACCATTGTTGCTTGTTTTTCTTTAGTTTTTTTTTTGGCTTTCCCAAAAGCTCAGCTTACTTTGGCCCCAAAAAGCGCAAAACAACGGCCCACTCGCCTTGCCCCAACTCAGCCCTGGGGCACATTTGGCGTTGCCACAGTGCCATAAAAATCGCTAAACTACTGAACTGTAAAGGTTCATTGAACCTGCCACACAGCGCCACAAGAGACCCAGAGTCAGTCCATTGTATGCTGCCTCTGCTGCTGCTGTTGTTGTTGCAGCTCCACTGCCTGTGTGCGCGTTGTTGTATTTGCTTTTCACACACGCTTCAAGCTTTTTTTTTTCATATTTAATATGCACCGCTGATGTTGCAAGTTACAAGTTGCCAGCGTCATCGTTTTTCCGTTTCACATATGTGCAATATGCCACCAACACAAGAGGCTCATCGCCCAACGCCCCCCTGCACCCTCTTCACTGTTCCCTGACGCATGACGACTGCGACGCACTTGCTAATTTAATCGTCCCTTTTCATGTATACCCTGCAATCACAAGTTGCAACAGTGTCTTATGACAATTATTATTACACGTGTAATTTGGTTATAAAATTTCCACGCCTATATCTTCAAATTAATCCAATTTCCATGCGCATTGTCTTTTTGTGCATAATTTCTCATCTAGATTGATTTTGCTTTCAAATTTTGCTTGATCAAATAATTGTTATAGGTATGCGAACAGCTGTCAACAGTCAAAATCTTCTCAAGGCTCAAACAGTTGTTAACAGACTATGCTAAAGTCTGGTAGTTATTTTCGAAGCTTAACAGCTCTTAACAGAAAGTGCTCTAATTCCCCTATACTTAACAGCCGATTACAGAGTATGCATAAGTCTGCTACGCTGTTAACAGAGTATGTTATAGTCTACTACTTCTGATCAAAGCTTAACTGCTGTTAACAGAATCTGCTCTTGTCCAATATATTACATCTATTCAAAGCTTAACAGCTGATAACAGAGTATGCATAAGTCTACTACGTATTTTCAAAGCTTAACAGCTGTTAACAGAATGTGCTCTGAGTCCACTTACTACTTCTAATCAAAGCCTAACTGCTGCTAACAGGATCTGCTAAAGTCGAATACGTATTGTTAATGCCGTTAACAGAGTATGTTATAGTCGTCGACTTCTTTTCAAAGTTTAACAGCTGGATGCATCAGCTTAAACTGTAACGTTCTTCTTCGACGTATGCATATATATTTATCTTCTCTTTCTCTCTCTAACATACTCGGACTCTGTCTACCTCAATGGACACTCGTTAAAATAAATGTTGTAGCATTTTCTCTGCCATAAAACGCTTTATATTGTAATTGTTGCTACTGCTGCCGCTGCTGCTGCTGTTGATGTTGCTGTTGATGTTAATGCTTAAATGGCATAGTCTATTGTTAGTCCATATTGTTGTTGCCTGTCATTGGCCACATTGGCCAGATTGAAGCTTAGCGCCAACTGCTCCACATTTTGCCACAATTCTCGAATTCTTTTTGCTTTTTTTTTGCCTGGCCGCGTTTTTAATACGTTTTGTTTGGCAGCGGCGCGCGCCAAATCCCAAAGCCAAATAGCCCCAAACTAACGAGCTGAAAGTCAGCGCACTGGAACACTAACAGTAAGAACAACAAAACAGTAGCAACAGTAGCAGCAGCAGCAGCAGCAGCAACAACAACAATTGTGGTTACAGTTAGCCAAGTTTCGCCTAACGTTAAATTCTTGTCTGCGCTTTTCTGGCTCAAAACATATTGTTGAAGATCTTTTCGTGTTTGTTTTTAAAGAGCATTAAATAAACATGCGTTTCACTTGATGTTGTTGTTGTTGTGTGTGTGTGTTATTGTTGTTGTTGTGGTTGCCTTGTCTCGCAGCGATACGCAAATTGAATTTGAATTTTTGTTCATTCCCTTTGTCTGCGCAGGTTTATTTCATTTTCGTCTGCTTTTTGCTTTAGACGTTTTGTGTATCCTGTCATCATCGGCTTCAACCTTATCCACGTTTCGTTGCCTGCCTCTTCCTCTCTTTTGTATCTGTATCTGTAGATGTATCTGTATCTGTAGATGTATCTGCAGCTCAACAAAGTTGAAATCTACCTGACCCTGGCTATCCAGTTTCTGCTATCTCTTTCATCCTTTTGCCATGCAAAGTATGCACATTATTCTAATAAGATTTGTCTGCTCAAGGAGTGCTGTCAACTGGTTTTCCTCAAGGATTGCGTCGTGACCCTTAAGCATGAAAAAATAAACCTAAAAATATAAAGATTTAAACTGACTTAGTCCTCAATGTTTGCTTGTAAAAGGTAAAACCTATTGAATGGATTTGTTGCCGTCTGTAAATATCAATTTCAATGCATTTCACACATCGTTTAAGCAATTTTTTTTTGGGGTTTTTGAAATAAAATTTGTTAAAGTATTCCGAAATGAATTCTTTGTTACTTTTTTTGGTTAGCATCTTTTTATGGTTGTAGTTAATCAGCTTATAAATATAATGGCCTATCAATTTGATTGGTGTTAGGGCTTAGCCTATTAATAGGCTGTTGACTTTTAACACACAAGTCTTGGGTTCGAATTCCAGTCGCGAGTATTGATTTTTAAAAAAACTCTTTGATTTTGTACTCACAGTTAGAATGTGATTACGTTCAAGGCTTAGCCTATCAATAGGCTGTTGATTTTTAGCGCATATGCAAGTCTTGGGTTCGAATTCCAGTCAAGTTATGAATTTTCTATATTTAAAAAAATTATATTAAATTATTTTTCACAAAAAGTATTTCTAAAGCAGTGATTTATCTGTTTAAAACTGTTTTAATAAGTTGTTGATTTTAAACAAATAAGTCATGGGTTCGAATTCCAGTCGAGTGATAATTTTAAAGAAAACTCTCTTACTTATTTTTTCATAATTAGAATGTGCTTTGCATTTGCTTAGTTTCAAGGCTTAGCCTATCAATAGGCTGTTGACATTCGGCTCATACGTAAATCTTGGGTTCGAATTCCAGTCAAGTGCTGATTTTTCTATATTTAAAAATTCTTTCAAAAGTATTTATAGACCGATAATTTCGTTGTTTTAATAGGGTTTTGATATTTGGCACTTAAGTCTATGGTTCGAATTCCACTCAAAAAATGCTTTTTAAGTAAACTCGTTTATTTTTTGCTTCCCTGCAAATCTGCTTTATTTCTGAAAGCTTGCTTGTTATTTTTTTCCGCCCTTTTAATAAATGCTTACCACTCAATTTTCTTTCTTCACCTCAACATGCTGCTCTGCCCCTGCCACAGTTAACAGTTATGAAGCACCTGCTGTTACATTTCCTCCTTTTGACAGATTTCATTGCCATTGTCGCAGTTGCTGCCACAATTTGTGTTTTATTTTTTTTGCTTTTGTTTTAGTCAAGTGGCCCTCAGGCATTGCATATGGCTAACATTTCAGACTCTTCAACTGTTTCCGACTCCATTTTCAGCTACAATTCCAACTGCAGCTCCATTTCCATCTCCAAACTCAGCTCCAGTCTCATCTCCATTTCCAAAACCCATCTCCAACTTCATCTCGATGTCATTCCAACTGCGTCTCAGCTGGCAACGTTGTTGCTCTTGATTAGGACAAGTGGCTTTTGTTATTGTTGTTTTGATTGTATTTGTTGCCGCTTTTTACACACTCTTCCTTGCCCTGGCTGCTTTCCTCCCTTCTCCCAGCTGTTACGCTTGCATGTGCATCTTTCATGTGCATTTTAAGTTAATTTTCACAAAATTGAAAACATTTTACTGAATGGCACTTCACATTTAAATTCTGTTCTTGTTCTTCTTTCTTACTATTATTACTGCGTTTTTGCACGTCATGAAATCATGACTTTCATTGCATAAACGCTTTATTGCTCCCTCTCCTTCTCTCGCTCTCTTTCTGCCTCTCTCTGTTGTTAATGTTGTTGCCATCTGTGTAAATTGTCAAGAACGTTTAAATAAATTACTTTTTTCAATTAAATTTTCTACGTTCGTTTTTAATATCTTGTAGGGAACCATAAATAACTTTTATAATTTGCTTAAGTTGTGCATAATCATGACTGTTCTGGTTTCCACTTTCGACAAACTTTTTGCGGAACTGAAGTTTAAGAAATTTAATCCCCATTTAAACATATAAGGAAAAATCTTCCTTAAAGGTTCGAAATTCCTATCTGAATTTCAAGTAAGTTCAATCCTTGATCACATTAAAGTGAATTCAATTCGCTAAATCTTAAAAAATGTGAAAATAGTAACATTTAAGGGAAAATCTTCCTTAAAGGTTCAAAATTTCCCTATTGCTGTGCATCTTGTGAATTGTCACCTATCTCAATTGCAAGTTAACACAAACTTTGATCAAATTGAAGTGAATTCAATCCGCTAAATCATAACAAATGGGAAGATTTACTTTCACAATATCTTCAGGAAAGCAGAAACCGGAACAGACCTGATAAATATTAATAAATATATAAATAAAATCGTGTTTGTGGCAAAGTAAAAGTGTAGAAAACCACCCAAAAAAATACTCAAAGGTGTCAAGACACCATGTTAGATTGTTGTTATGATAGCTTGTTTAGTTGTTGTTGTTGTTGCCTTTGGGAGGCATGTTTAAAAATGTGTATTTTAATTGCTTAATTGCAGTAATTAACGAAAAGTGAAACCCTAAAGAAAAGACAAGAAAGTGTAAAAGCAAACAAAGTGTGACAAACTAAATGAGCAACCCACGCGTGTTGTTGTTGTGTTGCGTGTGTGCAGCCAATTAAAATAAACAACAACTAGAACAACAACGTGAACAACAACAACAACAACAACAACAATTGTTTACACATGATGACAGCTCAAATTCCAACACAGGATTTGGAGTTTTAAGGCGTGGCATTCTAATTGGACGTGTCGCTGCGCAGCAACAAGTTGCAACAACTGACAGCAAGCAACAATAACAGCAGCAACATGGCCTACCAGCAGCAACAGCAACAATTGCTCGCACAGCTGCAGCAGCAACACAAGTTTCAGCAGCAACAACAACAGCAGCAGCAGCAACAACAACTCGGCAATGGCGCTGGCTCCAAGTACGCCAACAACAGCAACACCAGTCGCAACAATCTGGCCACACTGGTCGCTGCCATCAACGGACACGATGCATCGGACACGCCGCCAACAGTTGCTGCTGGCTATCAGCTGTCGCCAGCAGCTGCCTCGCGTGTGGCACATGCCGCACCGCTAGGACCGCCCTCCTACAATGCGGCAACAGCGCAGCCCGCATTTGCCTACTTCAGTCAGCAGCAGCAACATGCGCTTGCCTATCAGCAACATCATCAGCAGCAGCAACATCAACAGCAGCAGCATCAACAGCAGCAACAGCAACATCAACAGCAGCAACAGCTGCTGCCACCGCCGGATCTCACCGATGGCATTGATCATCATCCGCCGCTGGATTCACCAAATGCCGCCTCTGCCGCCGATTTGGAGCAGCAGCTCTGCGTTGTTGCCAAAATGCAGAAATCTGTAACAATTACAGTTACTCCACAACGCAGCAATTCAATGGATTATCTCAACTTTGAGGAGAAACGTCAGCTGATTGCCTCCTCCTTGTCCCTCTCCGACATTCTGCAGAACAATGCCAGCAATGCAAAGGAGTCCAATACAATCAATGCAAATGGTGGTAAGTTTTCGGGTAGGGAAGCATTTTTTCGGAAATACTTTTATTTGTCGACAAACTTTTAATAAGTCTTCAAAATTTAGCTGGAGTTTCAAAATTTATCGATTTAATTACTATGAAAAAAGAAACTAAGATTGTATTTTTGAACTTATAAATAAAATGGAAATTCTTCATTTGCTTTGGCATTAAAACTAAACTTCATAATCAGAGCTGTTCCCATTTTTGAAAACTTTTTAATCAGCTTTTCTGATTTTGAAAGAATAAGCAACTCTTCTTTCTTTTTAAGGTTATGTTCTAGGGTTGTAAATAAACGATGTCTAAAAAGTTGAAAAAAGCTTAAAGCAAACTATATCTTGCTTTTTATTTGATTAAAACCTTATAGAATTCAAGTATTTTATGTAATTTTTGAAATTAAAATGTTGCGTAATTAAAAAAAAATTGTTGGTGTCTTTGAAACATTAATTTATCGATTTATTCTAGACAATTAATCGAAATACTATCGATTATAATTTTTTAAAATCAAATATAGAATAATATCATGAATATTTACATTCCAATTTAGCTCGAAAAGTCTTTATTCCCAAGATGATTAGTTTTGCGGAGTTCAGAACGCCTAACAATAACACTTGCTCAACAGCAAAATCACAATTTTCTGTAAATTTCGAAACAGACCGATTGTTAAATAAAAGTTCAGCCATTTTGTAATGGAAAACTTAAACACTTAAAAAACTAAAACCCAAAAAAAAAGGTGATTTCCACATGCCAATCCAAATGGAAAGAAGTGTTTTTCATTTAGATTCAATTTCCATTTCCATTTAAATTTCCACATTAATCGCTTCGATTGCTTAACTCTGAGTTTTAAAACGAAACAAAACGAATCGAAATGAAATGAAATAAAGTGAAATAAAATGAAAATAACTTGAACAATATTTATTTTGTTTGATTGTAACTTTTATTTTTGGTGTCTTTCTGTCTAACAATTTTTGATAGCCAAGCTGCGCCTAACAAAACTTTGTTTTGTTTTTATTTGTTTTTTCTTTTTTCTTTTTTGTTTTTGTTTTTACACATCTGCCGCAGAACGGAAATGTTTTTGTTCTTTTGTTTGTTGCCCAGCGACGTGCCCCAAAATGGTTCACTGCACTTGAATGTGATGAGTTAAGGGGGGGGTTTAGAGGGGTGCTTTAGGGGCCTAGCAAAATGGGGCTTGGCTTTCGTTTGGGTTTTTCGAATCAAGAGAAGAGTTGTCAACGCTTTTTATCTGTTGTTGTCTGTTGTCTGCGGCAAACAATATGTTGTTGTGCAGAGGGGGGCTTGGTATGCAGAGGGGAAAACGCTGCGTTTTATTGTGGGTGCCACAGAGGCAGGTGCAGCTGCAGCGAGAGAGATAACAACGGGAGACAAGTGCTCTGATACTATTTAAAAACTTTGTTAAAAGCTGCAACGAAATGTGGAAATTGATTGAAAAGTTTTTGTTGAACATTTTGTGCCTTTAAAAGTTAACTTTTCTTAAAATAATACTCGTATATCCCAGATCTGTATATATCTCAAGCTTTTTAATTGATACATTTAAAGTCTTTCAACAAATCATTATTTGCATATCTGATTTTTATGCTTAATTTTTATATTCACACATAACCCAATTAACCGTTTCCCCTCTCCGCTTCACCTTCTTTGCTTATTGTATAGCATTTGCACACTTTTATAATGCCGTCAGACAAGCTTCCCCCTATGCTACCCCGCTTAACACCCTGCACACACCCCTTGTTAATGCTCAACAACTGACAGACTGAGTCATAATCGCCGTCATCAATCAAAATCAACAAGAAATTGGAGCTCTAAGCGAATGTTTAAGTGATGCAGAGTGGATAAAGTGTGCAAAGAGCTCAAAAGATACAGAGAGAGAGAAAATAATACTGTTTAATGTTGATCTCATCGGGAAATTTGTTGCTTTTATAAGTAAAATCGATATTCGTAGCATGGTTTTTCATTTTCGATACTTGCATAGTAAATCTACATATCGAGTTGAAATAATCGATTAGACAACATGAAATAAGCATTCAAAAGCAAGTTTTCTTTGTAGTAAATATGGTTTATCACATTTTTTACAAGATAACTTTACAATAGCTGTAACCTCAATTAAGGAAGGCATTTTTCCACCAAAATCGAAAGATATCGAAGCTTAAAACTTGTATCGATACTTGCCAAATATCAGTACATCAAAGCTAGAAACAAGCATGAGTGTTTAATGATTGTGATCATGATCAATTTTGAGATTCAAGTCTAAAGTGTAATGCAACCCTGGTTGGTTATCGATTTAAATATTCGATAAACAACATAAAATAAACATAAACAAGTAAGAACGTTGCAGTCGGGCTCACCCGACTGCGATATACTCTGTTTTCTGTACGTACAATTTTTTTTCTCCAATCTATCGAAGAGTTCAAATGGAGTCATACTGCAAAATTTGGGGTTTCTAGCTATAAGGGTGTAGGAGATACAGGCTTAGCTCATTTGCGGGGGCGGTAGTGGGCGTGGCATATTTTTTTTTGGCAGGTCGGTCAAGGTTGTGGTCACTAGTCTTTATGTCAAATTTGGTTACTCTAGCTGTAAAACTGTGGAAGATATAGGTTTTTGCGGTTTGTGGGGGAAGGGGTGGGGGTGGGGGGGAGATCTTGACACTTTGTCTGCCTATGGTATATACCAACACGTATACCAAGTTTGGTTGCTCTAGCTTCAAAATTGTGGAAAAAACCTGCGTTCATACAGACAGACGGACAGACAGACGGACAGACGGACATTTCACAAACCCAATATACTTTTTTTTTTCCATTTTGGAAAACAGAGTATAAAAATAGATTTTTTTGTAGTTAAATGCACGTTTGTCGCATTTTATTTTAAAATCTAAATTTCACAATATCTGTATACTAATTCTCTGCAATTAAGCATAGAACTTTTCCACCAATACTAAATATATCGATATATTAAACTTTAATCGATATTTTTCAAAAATCAATCATTTTGATTAGTGAAAAGCTTGAGTAATAATTCTGATCATATTTGATTTTGCGAATCGAAACTAAGGCAGTTGTTAAGCAACCCTATTAAGCAACCCTATTAAGCAACCCTGTCGCATTGCAATTTCAGGCACACATTCCACAAAAAAAATGTGTAGAAAGCAAAACCACAATAAAAACTGATGGCAAAAACAGCAGAAAATTCTCATTGACTGAGCTGCTATTTTTAGGTATTTCACAAAGTAGCAGAACTTGGCGTCTTTATCATTGTTGTTGTTATTGTTATTGTTGTTGTTGTTGATGATGTTGTTTTGTTGTTTATTGGCATTTAAATTTGTTTGCAATTAAAATGCTCGTATTTCAAGTTCAAGTGAGAAGAGCACGTGTCCAAGCAAAAGGCAAAAAAGCAAAAGATAAAATGAGAGCTTCATAAGAAATAAAATCGTTGATTTTGTTGTTAGCATGTTTAATTAATTCAGTATGTCAAAGCGAGTCAATGAATCATTTAATTTGTTGTCGCTGTCTGTTTTTGCAGTCGACGTCGCAGTCAACGCCTTAAAAATTGCTGCTTATTTTGCTTTTGACTTTTGTTAAACGCATTCCGCGCATTGTTTTGTACAATCATTTACGAAATAATTTACCAAGTGTATTTGAAGCTAAAAACAAGATTTGAGCACAAAATAAACGCAAGCTTTTAAATTTTTCAATTGGCTGTTGTTCAAAACAGAAATATGTAAAACTATGTTGTTTGAAAGGGTTTTGTAATTGTGTAAGAAACATGGCTTGATTTGGGTGTGTTAAAGCCATACCGGAAATTCCAACGAATATTGTATTTTTGGCAGATTTTTTTGAAGAAACACTTTTTGGATTGTCAGAATTATTATGTGTTAAACGAAAAAGTTAATACAAATCAAAATTTTGATGAAATCAAAGCCGTTTTTAACAGGGAGAATTATGAGAATAGAATAAATAGAAAATCAAAAGATCTTAATCGCAAGTTATGCATAAAAGAACATAATTTATGAATTTTAAATCATAATATATGAATAGTATGTTATAACTGTTCATTCATAAGTTTTAAGTAGTAAACCAAAAGATTTGATGCAAAAGTTATGCATAAGAAAACATGTCTTATGACTTTTTACTTATTATTTATGAATAGTAAATCACAACTGATGATTCATAAGTCTCAAAAAGTAAACCAAAAGACTTTATTCATAAAATAACATAATTTTTAAATAGTAAATCATAATTTATGAATAGTAAATCATAACTAAAGATTCATAAATGTTTCATAAGACAAAAAAAAAGAAAAGGAATTGTGAAATAAAAACGAATCTCGAATGAATAACCCATTAAAGTCAGTCTATAAGATTATAACCATTCATTCATAGATTGTAGAACATTATTTATGCATAGTAAATCATAATTTTTAAACAGTTAATCATAACTTATGAATAGCAAACTATAACTGATTGTTCCTTAGACAACAAATCGGATAAATAACACTTCATAATCCATTTAACTGCAATATAATGAGTGAAATTCGAACTTTAATGCTGCACAACATTTCTCACTGTGTATGTTTTTACATAATTCACATTTTCTATAAATTGTACCCCAATCTTAAGCTCTCAAGGGGGGTTAAACGTGTGAAAAGTATTAGTTTCTCCTATCTAATCCGTATATCTTAATATACCTGCATACGTTTTTAATCAATATATCAATCTACATACAGCTACACATCTAAATTATTGCGTAAGCCGTAATTCTCTATTTATGGCTTCCGCTTTATTCTGTTCATTTATGGCTTTGGGAAACTTGCTACAACCGCTGCAAACTCTGCAAACCCCCTCAACAATAAGCAATTGTTCTAATTTCCGCTTATAAACAATAAAAAAAAAGAGTGTGTAGAGAGAGGAGAAGGGGGTTAGTGAAGTGCTTTTAGCAAACGCATTGCCTTCAACTTTGTTCCCATGACTTTGCTGAAAATAGTAGTAAATGATTGCTGAATTTATATCAATAGAAAACAATTTCAATTTCCAAACACAACATCTGGCAATTATTTTTTTTTTTGCAACGAGAAAATTGCCTTCAATAAAACATAAATCGAATCGAACTGCTCTAGCTCTGTCTCTATCTTTCTATCTATACCCATCTAACGCTTTTAACCTCCAAATGCCGTCACTTCTCTCTCAAACGTTTTCCAATTTAATTTCAATTGCAAACGTCAAACGTTTTTTTTTTGCTTTTTCTTCTTCCTTTCCATTTCCACCCAAATAGCTACCTTTTTTTTTAGCAGAAGACACTTTTTGCTTCAAACCGTTTTCAGCCAGCTGTAAAATCGATAAATTGTTGCCTATCGATAAATTTTCGGTGCCAGTCCCCGAACATAAAAGCTTTCTCAATGTCAACGCCGCCCATTTGCACTTCACTTAAATATCATTTGATGTGCGTCAAGCAAAGAATTTTCCTTCACTTCTTTTCAATTTCCACGCCAATTTCGCTGTCGACTGCGCTGTCAGCAGCAGCACACTCTGTCAGCAGCTCTCTGTCAATTCGCTGCAGCTGCGATTAGAGCTGTAAAAATACAGTAGCAATAAAAGCAAACGGCAGAAGACTCTGTCGGCGTTTCACACTCTTCACACTCCACACTTAGTTAAAGCCAATACAAACGTGGCTAAAAACAAAAAAACTGGCTACAACAAAAACTGGCTACAACAAAATATGGCTTACAACAACAACAACGTTGACTACAACGGCAACTTTGTATATCAAAAACTGAGTGAATTTGGGGCTTGCCAAAAGGATAACTTTTGTAGGTGGAGCTGCTTATTTATAGCCTTCAAAAAAACAACAAACAACAAGGCTTTGTTTAGCCACAAACAAGGCTTTAACCATGTGTATGTGTGTGTGTATGTGTATGTGTATAGGCCCTCTCGATTTGCCTGGCTGGCCTTTGTCACATTCCTTCTGACCAACTACTTCTCTTCAGCTCACATTTTTGGTCGACTCTTCAGTCTCTGTCGACCAAACAAAATTAATTTGATTGTTATGCCCTGTAAAAGTGAGTGCAAACAATGGCAATGATCGACTGATAGAAGAAAGTTCCAACAAAACTTTACAATAGATTTTATAGACCACTATAACTAAAGTTTGACGTAGAAATATGAAATTTGAAACAAGTTTTGTTACTCCTGCTGAATTAGCGTCCAGTTTGTTACACTACTGTTTGATTAGATTGAAATTTTTAATTTCAGTTTAACAAGCAAAGAATCAAAAGACTTTATCATAAAATATATCATTTTTATAAAAAAAAATGTATAATCCAGTACAAAAAAAAAAAACAAAAAGCCAACTATGGGCTACGAAGCTGGATACCAAGACACGGCACTAAATCTCACAAAACACAACTCTAAAGCACTTATGTTGCTAGATGAGCTTAGAATTCTCAACTGGTTCTAACGTAGCAAAGGGTAACTGGATGCTTGACAGTGGAGTTGGTGCACTTTTTGCGCTTGATGAGCTTAGAATTCTCAACTGGCTCTAACGCAGCGCAGGGTAACTGAATGCTTGACAGTGCAGTGGGGAAGTGTGGCTGTGCTATCCGTACGACCTGCCGCTCCTTGGCTTATGTGATTTGATGTGATTTGTTGTTGTTTTTCATAGCTACAAAATTATCTATCTTATATATCTTTTGACTACTAAAATATATGCAATTTTTTCACAGTTTTTCGTACCATTGAAAAAAAAAGTGTTAAGATCTACTTAACTGTGTATTTAAAACTTGAAACTATCGATATGGTATCTCAAAGTCGAGTATATGCTCTCACTCTCCCTCTTTCCCACTCTCTCTAACTTACACAGACACTTAAACCGCCCCCTCTTTGACGGACTTGACGTCGCCTATTGACAGCCAACGATGATAAAAACAAATTTGGCCAAGTCTCCCCTTTTAACACCGCCCCTTCTTCAGGCTCTTCTTTGCTGCGCTCATTCAGTAAATATTTATATGGCACGCTAATCGAAAGGTATTAATCAATAAATTGACGTTCGAGTGTTTGCTGATTAACTTTGCTATTTTTGGTCTGCGTCTGTTCCCTCAGACATGTTCCCCCCGCATAATTCTCGTTTTGAGATTTCTTGCGCAACTTGTTAATACTTTTGTATTCACATTTGTTTACAATAAGTTTTCTCGTGTGAGAATTGTTTGTGGGCGGTTGAAGCAACAGCTGAGAGGTGTTAATGAGGCTCAGCTCTTGCTGCTTAGCTCATCATTATTATAATCATGATGAACGTTATGCTCATCATCATATAGTATTTACTTAAACGACAAATTGTATAATTTGTTTGCAGTCACGATCTGAAAATAGCTGCCACAAGTTGTGACTTGAGGTTGGGTTCTAAAATGTTGCTTTACTATTGTTTGCTTAACTTGTTGTGTTTGGGCTTAGATAAGCGGCCATAATAATCATAACTCATATTTATTTCTTACTTTTTGTTGATATTCCTAATCGAATGAAACGAGCGAGCGATTAAGCGTATTTTCTTGAGTCATCGATTCTTGTTTCATATTTTTATGCAAAGCTTTGTTCGCCAGATAAGAATTGTGTTTGCATAAAACGTGAGTCTTAACAAATGTTGATAAACTTGGCAGTTGGAATTGTGTAAAGAGCTTGAAGTGCTGCCAACTTACTTTAAACTAGAGAAGGTTTAGATATTGAAACTATGCAAGATGTTTTCATATTCACTTTTTGGAAATATGCAGATTGAACTACGATTGAATTCATTTATTACCAAGAAAAGTGAATCCTTGTTAATTCGAAATGTGTTGACAAAGATCTAAGAGTGCTGCCAACTTTGCTTGGTGAGTTGTAATGAAAATGCGGTTTGAGCTACGATTGAATTCGTCTAATAACGACAAATGTATCCGTAGTGATTAGAATTGTGATAAAAAAAAGCCTGAGGTGCTGCCAACTTGTTTAAAAGTGATGAACCTTTATATAATGAAACTATCAAAGCGTTTCTCATATTCACTTTTGGTGAGTTGTTAGGAATATGCATTCTGATTTCACCTTAAATCAACTCTATCGGTATTTGGTATGTTAAGACATCAAAATTACCTTTGAGTGCTGCCAACTTGTTTTGAAATACTAGAGTTGCCATTTGCACTGCTTTTCTCAGCAAAAAAACACTTAGCTGTCGTATTACGTAAAGTTTTAACGTATCAATCCACTTGATACAAGTTGAAAGTAAATTAAAAAGTGTTCAAGTATATATTCAGCTAACATATCAATATCTTAAATACACTTTACTACCACAAACAAATATCGAATTGACTTTTGAGCAACACAAGTTCAACTCGAAACCTCAATTTTTCAAGTTCTTCACAATTTTTGAAGTTCAAGTCGAAATCGTGTGCACTTTTGTACAAGTTCCATCATAGCCTAAAGCCAAAACAAAAAATAAAGGCACTTAAATTAGAGTTAAACTACAATTAACAAGCTTCAAAAAGCGTTTAAACAGCGTTTTAGCCAGCGGCAACTCAAAACCTTTACAAAAAGAGTATGCCATAAAAATTGACAGCGTTTAAATATAAAGCTAAAGCCATGAATGACCCCAACGGATGACGATCAAAAAGCCTTTCCTTTCTATCTGTGTGATTAATGCGACTTGCTGTTCGCTTTTCGATGTTCCTAATGACCCTCAACTCAGACAAGCAGACAAGTTCGACTAACTATGCCAATAAACTTGTCACATTGGCCCGACACAAATCAGAAATCGAACAATGATCGATCAAAAGGCCGCACCCAGCTACAGCTACACTTAAAGAAAAAGCAAGCTAAGAACTTGCCATTTGAGCCATTGAGACTTGATAATGTATTAAAGTATTTGACACTGCGCCAAATTGAAAGGTAGTTTAGTTTAGATGAGTTATTGATAACACATGGTATTAGATTTGAATAGACAATGATATTATGCATACTTTCATTTTGTGGCTAGTATTGATTTTACTTTGCATGTTTCAATTAACTTGATTTTTCAAATTTCGAAATAGCTCAATATTGCAAATACTTAAATATACACACAGCTTTGCCTATTGATATTAATCTTACAATATTGTAATTAGTCAAGGCGGGTTTCAGGCTAGGAATCTCTGATTAGACTATGCACCCCGTGTACTTTAAATACCTTGTCAAAATGAGTAGAAGTGGGGTATATTAAAGCTGTACAAATGAATGAGAAGTTCGAAAGGCAGTCTTTCTAAGTATATAAAGTTTACAGATGTGTGCCTTATTAGCAGAACTCTTATCTCAGAGTCTATCGAATTTTTTTTCGGTTTCCACTATTGTCAAAATATTCCGAAAGTGAATTTTTTTCGATTTTTATTAGGCCTTATGAGCTATGAATCGAAATCTATCTCAATTCCCAAGTCAATTCAAACCAATATGAACGGTAATTGAAATACATGATCAAAACCTTGTCAAAAGCGAAAAGGGGAACACTTAAAGCAAATTCACTTTAAGAGAATCTTTCTGTAAGAGAGCTAAAGTCACAAAATTGTATATAAATTTCTTTATATTTTTAATAATTTCCCCGTCTTTTGTCAAATCACAAAGAATGATAATTATAATCGATTTTCGATAATAATCGATTTTTTGTTGCACTTATCATCTTTATAAGCTAGAAAACTTCACAAAGTTTTTAGTTATTATTAACTTCAGTTTATAATTTATACATACATCAAGTCAACTTAGGGTATCTGCCCGTCGAGCACTCTGCCTTAAATTATGCAAATGTCGCTGTTAATCAGCTCATTCAATCGATTAAAGATTCTCGCATCAGTTTTTGCATTTTTGCTTTTGATTTAAGCATTTGATGATCTCATGGAATGCTGCGTTCCTCATGTGGCACGTGGCCAGACGAGGCAACTTCATTAAAAAATTGTGCAATTTGCTCGTTATTTAATGAAGATATAAATACGTGTATGTATCTGTAGCTGTATCTTTTGCAGCTGTATTTAAGTGCGGAGTATATTTCATAGATGCACATTGCTGCCAGTTTTCATTTGAGTTAATTAAAAGCAAGAATAAAGCGGAACTGAGCAAGTTGCAATTGTGGCAAGTGTGGCAACTGTGGCAATTGGCAACTGGCAACTGGCTACTGGTTGCATATTGCAGGTCAAGAGTTTGCTGCAATCCATTTGAATTGATATCAATTCAAGAGACACTCAGCCAGCTTTTTTTTTTTGCATTTACTGCAGAGTCATTGCCCGTTTGTACTGTACGTGTTTTATTGCATTATGAAATCGGTACAGTCTGTCCCAAGTCTACCACATTGTGCTGTCAAAATGTCGCATTCTGATTTGATAAACAAACAAAAACAAAAAAAAAATGTCATCATCATTTCCGTTTATCTTGCAGACGTCGCCGGTCGTCGGTTGCCGGTTTGCTCCATTGTCAACTCATCTCAACTCAACACACAATTTACACTATTCATACAATTCACACAGTTCCAGACAATCGTGTCCAGGTGTCTGCACAGCCCACACTTGCATTTTTGGTTTTGGCTGTCTGCCAATTTGCTTTTGCACACTTTTCAACATCATTTGAAAGTTTTTCTTTCGATAGACAAAGTTTTCTAGCTGTGCTTTAACTGGCAGCCTGACGAAAATCCATTAAGTGTAGTTAAAGCTTATCTTGAGGCATACCAAACTGCACACACAAAAACTTTGTAAAAGAATTTTAGTTTTTCCTGAGAAATTATTGGTTGCTGATGTGTATAAAGATTCATTTTGAATGTGTCTATCTATGGAATTTGGCTTCTTTGTAGTTTTAATTGTCTTTTGATTATGTACAGTTGAGTAGATACAAATTTGGAAAGCATTAAAACGTATGGCAGTGCAAACAAAAGTTTGCGCAAGCTGGCATATTGTTTGTTTAAATATTTGTGCAAACTAGTATTGCCTTTTTATTCGAATTGTTGAGTAGGTCAAAATTTGGAAATTCTAAAATGCATTGCAAACAAAAGTTTGCACAAACTTACAAATAATTTGTCGAAATATTTGTGCAAACTAATACATTCTTTTGATTATGCAGAATTTAGTAGATCAAAGTTTTTAAGCTCTAAAATATATTGCAAACAAAAATTTACCCAAACTAGCAAATAGTTTGACTAAATATTTGTGCAAACTAATATTTTCTTTTGATTATGTAGAATTGAGTAGATCAAAGTTTTCAAGATCAAAAATGTATTGTAAACAAAAGTTTGTGCAAACTTACAAATAATTTGTCGAAATAATTGCGCAAACTAAAATTTTCTATTGATTACATACAGTTGAGTAGATAAAAGTTTGTAAACTCTTGCAAATAAAAATTTGTCCCGACTAGCAAATAATTTGTCGAAATATTTGTGCAAACTAATACATTCTTTTGATTATGCAGAATTTAGTAGATCAAAGTTTTTAAGCTCTAAAATATATTGCAAACAAAAGTTTGCACAAACTTACAAATAATTTGTCGAAATAATTGCGCAAACTAAAATTTTCTATTGATTACATAGAGTTGAGTAGATAAAAGTTTGTAAACTCTGCAATTGCAAACAAAAGTTTGCACAAACTAGCTAATAATTTGACTATATATTGACGCAAACTAGAATTACCTTTTAATAATGAATAGTTCAGTAAATAAAAGTTTGTAAATTTGCACAAACTGCTATATAATTGTATAAAATATTTGAGCAAGCCTCGCAATAGTTAACCATGCAATTAAACCTATAAAAACTGAACAAGTTGAATACATACTGTCGAAATCAGTATAAACGTATTGACATATCATAATAACAACTACAAATATCAATAAAAACAATTCGTAATTAAAAAAAAATTAGCACAAAATGTTTGTCATTCAAGTCTTTGACAAATATTACTAAAAGTGGTTTAATTCGCTGCAGCCGCAAAAAAATCATGCAAGACACGTAATTTTGACAAAGTTATTTAAGTGCTGCAAATTTTAGTGCAAATTGTTTGGTATTTTAAACAATTTTTTGTTTTTTATGTAAGCTTGTCTGTTTAATTTAGCGCATTCCATTGATAAAGCCGACACGCAATAATTTTCATCTGCTTTGTTTTAAAACAAAACCATTTAGCAGCTTTTAATTGTTGAGAGTCGCTCTCAAAATGTTTTTAATTAGTTTGTCTGGAATTTGTCTGTGGTTTTTTATACTTTTTTGTATCTATCAGTTATACAGATACATATATAGAAAAACCTACACATGTTGTTACTTATAAAGCACAAATTCTACATCTTGATGTACACAAGTTTTATGTTAATTCAATTTGAATTTATGTTTGTTTTTTCGCTTGTTTGTTGCAAGTTTCGTGCAAATATTTAAGCATATTCAACTGAGTTTGAAACTTTTATTTGATGTCAACTAATTTTTGTTTTTTTCTGGTTTTTTTTTTTTCTTATCATTTTGTTTGGAACGCTGTCCAATAAACTTGTTTGCCCACCAGCGACAATGTTGTAAATTCTCAACTTGCCACAGGCAGCTAACCACAGCAACACCGCAGTACCACCTCAGGTTGCATTTATAAAAAGGTTGTTTGGTGTTGGTAATTTGAGCTGGCTGTCGGGTCACAGACAACACTTTACCCTTTGCACCCTGCTCGAGTCTTAACTGTAATGTTAATATGCTTGTTTTTTATTTCTCTTTTTATTTGTCTGCTATTTTTAGACATAATTTAGCTTGATTGAAAGCCATCGAGCATGTCAAATGTCATGTTATTTAAATGCAATTAGCAAAACGATGTGATTTGTAAACCAAAATGCATTTTAATTGGCCCAATCACGTGTCTAAAATAAAAACAATTTTCCATTTATAGCCTGGCATTTAATATCGTATATATTTCGATCAACGACATGATTCATCGTCCATTTGTTATGCATGGGTTTTTACGCAGAACTCTTTGATTTTCAAATTTTTGTTGTAATTTTTTCCTACGATTATCGTCACAACATTTTGTACAATTTGTTTTGGTATTCGACGTAATCGAAAGGAATTGTCTAACGTAATTGACTTTGACTTTGATGTACGCGTGCAGGCTGTCAAATGGGGTCGAACGCAGCACTTTTGATTGGATTGTGCTTTGAGTTGTTAAAATGTTGAGTGGGTGGGAAAAAAGATTGGATAACCAAATTGGTGCACATTGTGAACTATTTTAACATTTATTAGCGCTTGCGTCATAGCGATGTTATTTGGATTGGATTGTATCAGGTGAATTTTGATTATTTCCAATCATTTTAAATCAAATTGTACAAGTATTTGGAAATTATAAAAATAAAATATGTAAATTTGTAAAGCTAGTATTCAAAATGGTCAGAATTATTGTATATTAAGACTTTGAAGCAACGTAGAGTAGTTGGAAAAAACGTTTACGAACAGGACACAAAGCAAAGTAAAGAATAAAATACTCTCTCTAGAAAGTAAGCGAAAGAGAGTACCATAAATGGTATGCGCTGAATGAAAAAGCATCTGTTTGAAGCCTTTGAGGCAATGTAGAGTAGCCAGTAAAACGTTTACGAAAGCAATACAAAGCAGAATGAAGAATTTAATACACTGTCGAAAGCGTAAGCGCAGGAGAGAACTACAAATTATATGCGATAAACGCACAACGAATTATTTGAAATTTTTTGAAGCAATATAAAGAGGACAGAAAAACGTTTACGAATGCCACACAAAGCAGACTGAAGAATATAATACTCTCTGGAGAGAGTAAGCAAAAGAGAGAAACAAAAATGGAAAATGAAAGCGACACAAAGTAGAATGAAGAATTAGATTCTCTCTCGAGAGAGATAGTTATCGAAAGAGAGAACGACAAATGATATGTAGTAAACGAACAACGAGCTTTTTAAAGGACAATGAAGCTAACTTTATGATAATCTTGCCTTATAATAATATCTAAATCATTATAAAATTATGATTGTTCTTATAAACATGATGAAAGCTCGGTAAGATTTGAAAACTACGAGCGATAATTTCAATGTGTACTTTGATGATAGCCATGCAATTGCATATAGACTTGAATTTTAGACTTTTCTAATAATATATTCATATCCAAAGTCAACAACTATCGATTGTAAAGTAAAGTTTTGAAAAAAGCAGCTGCACTTGTTCCCATCACATCTCCCACTGTTGAACACTTTTGTTGTCACATTTTGGCATTGGCTATGGATACGCTGCTGCGCTTCAGTGACGCAGCTGTCATTCATACGCGACACACACACACACTCACACACACTCACACATACATACGCACGTCATATAGACCCACACACACTTTGGTCTAACACTCCTCCATGGCTTCAAAACGCAAGTCCCATTGCCAATGTGATTCGCTCACGTTTTCTATTGCCTGCGCAACGTTGCGTATACGTAATGTGATTTGAATTTTGTATTTTTTGTTTCTTTTTTGTGCATGTGCATTGAACGCCTTGCTGCGCTTAGCAAAGCGCCAACTGTGACACAGAGACAGAAATAGCGACAACGACACAGACACAGATACAGATACAGAGACACTGCAAAAATACTGATACTGTGTAGCATAGATTTCCATTTTCATTTTCAATTCCATTTCCCCCATTTCCGAAAGACCCGTTGTCAAAATACGTGCCAGGCCAGGCGTAAATTGGCCATACAGCCCCTGTATTCCCCAGTTTCCCAGTTCCACAAATTGCTGTAAACATTAGAGATGAGCGTTATTTTTGAATGAAAACTGTGACTTTTATTTGAAACCTAAAATTAGTGATAGGTTTATGTGACTTGCAGAAATATATGGTGTATAAGTTTATACATTTAATCCATGACATTTATCATTATTATCATTTTTATTATTATTATTATTCTCATTATTATTATCATTATTATTATCATTATTGTTATCATTACTATTATCATTATTATTGACATTATTATTATTGTCATTATTATTGTCATTATTATTGTCATTATTGTTATCATTTTTATTATCATTATTATTATCATTATTATTGTCATTATTATTATCATTACTATTATCATTATTATTATCATTATTATTATCATTATTATTATCATTATTATTATTATCATTATTATTATCATTATTATTATCATTATTATTCTCATTATTATTATCATTAGTATTATTATTATCATTAGTATTATCATTATTATTATTATCATTATTATTATTATCATTATTATTTTCATTATTTTTATTATTATTATTAATTTTAAAGTCGAAAGCAAAACTTTTTCTTGCGGTTTTGATTGAAATACGAAATGGAAGATTGATCTGTGTCAATAAACCGTGACTCAATCACAGTGACTCAGTCACAGCTGTGCGAATATTGCTCAACTCTGAACAAAGCTCATTGAAAGTATTTTATCTTTTCGCAAGGCGAGTAATTACAATTAATTTCAGGTTTCATATTGCAATCAAAATCGACAGCCAGAAAGCTGCGACACGGCAAATTAGTTCACTAATCGCGCTGTTGTTGTAAATTATATTGCTGCTGCTGCCGTTGTTGTTGTTGTTGTTGTTGTTGCTGTACAGCATTGTACTTGTTGTAGTTGGGCGTCAATTAGCGACGCCTGCGACCTTCGACAATAATTTTGTGTTTTTATATTTTGAGTTTTTCTCAGAAATTTGAAAGCAAACTTTTTTTTTGTTTTGACGCATTTTATGAACACCTTTTATAATATTGCTCACTTTCTTTGTCACTTTTTGAACTTGGCTGACATTTAATTTGGGTTTTTTTTAACCCCCCCTTCGCCTCCCTTTAGGTCTTCTTCTTTTTGTGGTCTAATTAAATTTGTTGGGCGTATTTTCTGCTTTGCTGTTATTTCAATTTTGTGCCGGATTTGGCTTTTGACACATTGTCAACTTGACTTTTTTTTTTGGCATAATTTATGTGCTGCAAATGTTGTCATGCGTTAGAAATTTTTGACCAAAGCAGGTCTGAAAATAAATTTAAATATAATAAAATTCAAAATTTGTTTCTATTTATTTTGAACTTTTTTTGTTGCTTTTGTAAATAATTGCTGGGTTGTGTCACGTTGAATGCAAAACTAAAATTTGTTGCTGTGATTGTTGCCTGTCAATTTGTGTAGCTTAGTTATCAACATTACTGTTGTATATATTTTATATATATATATATATATATATATATATATGTGTGTGTGTGTGTGTGTGTGTGTGTTTGTATACATGTGTATATGCACTTGACTGTGCTTTAAGTGGAACACGACATTTGTCAATTTACATAAGCTGGGCAAACATGCATATAGCTAGAAATATACATGTTTGATTGTGCTGCAAATTGTGTTGATGATAAAGCTTTTTAGTTGATAGCGATAACAATAAAAACTGATTGAGATAAATGTCGATTAGGTAAAACAGTTTGTTTAGTATAGCTAAATTTAAATTGAAACAGAACTGGAAAAGGTTTTGAATAGATTTCAAATAAGCTAGATTTGTTTGAATTGTATTGATTTTCACGTTTGGTTTGATATTGCAAAAGTTTATATTCCTTAAATGTTGCCATTTTCACTTTTGACAAGATTTTGCGTATTGAATTCACTTGCGATAGATTTTTCGGATTGAATCGACTTGTTTTTGTTTATTAATTGAATAAACATGCTTTTTTTGAGAAGGGTTTTAATTCAATGGATCAACAATAACATTTAAGAAAATTTGTATGCCGAAAAATTTTGCTGTAAGTGGAAACTGGAATAGAATTGGAAGACGTCATAATAGTTTATTTGTTTAATATTTCTGCGTATTTGTAGATTCAAAGTTCTTTTAAGTTATACATTTTGAATTGCCTTCTTTTTATATTGATTCAGAAATTCTTAAACAACAATCTTTTCATCTTTAAATTGAACAATTCTTATTCTTCCTGAAATATGAAGACAATGCAGTCGCAGCAGAAGCAATTTTATATTACATACTATTATAAATCTAATGAATACCTTACAATTTATTATGCAGCATATCTCAAACTTTGAATCAAACAATGCAATTTGTGGGAATTGTTTTCTAGCAAGAAGTTGCCAGCTTAAAGCTTAATATGCGTTGTTTTGCAAACTCGGGTTCGAATTTGTGTATATCAAGATTTTGTCTTAACATATTTGTATTTGCATTATTTATAATAGAATAAAATTTATACAATTGTGTGTCTATACATTTTAATGCTATGTTTTTATGCCTTATTTGATGTACATTTAAAGAAATATTGCCTGTTAAATTTGTTATGGGCTTTTGGGTAGGTTTAACGATAACAACAACAACAACAACAACAGCAACAACAATCAAAAACAACGAAAATAATGATACCGACAAACAACTTTCGCGAAAACTTGTTTTCCACGCGTTCGCATAAAAATATTACATGCTTTGTTGTTGTTTGTTGTTGTTGCTGTTTGTTGTTGTTGCTTTTTGTTGTTGTTGTTGCCGCCCTTGTCGCTTATATAGAAGCTAAAACTGAAGCCAAACGACAAACCGAAGCTGCAGCGAACAGCAGCTGTGCTGAGCCCCCAAAACAAACCGAAAACCGAATTCGAAAACCGGTTTTTTGTTCCCCCACAACAACAAGCGAAATATGTAAAAAATATAATATATACAATCCTATACTATGTATGACGACAACGTTTGGCGCTGACGCTGACGTCGGCAGCGACGCTGACTGCGACAGCGACGTCTTATTTATTTATGTGTGTATTTTGCATATTTTTTTGCGTTTTGGCCACATATGAAAAACAACAACAATAACAACAACAATTTGTGCCTGCTTTAAACAAATTTTCTTTATTTTGGTCTCGTGCTGTGAGATTTTCCGCTCCATTTTTAGTTTTGCTCTTGCCTGGCGCCATTTAAATGAGGCAAGTTTCCGTTGTTGCCGCTGCTTGTGCCACCAAATGTGGCATTCACGTGCAGCCTCAGCTTTAGTTCTTTCTCTCTGCCCCGCTTGACACACTTTTGCCCACTGTGCGCGCTTTAAGTCGCTTTGCTTTTCTGTTCTGTTCTGTTCTGTTCCCTTGTCTCTCTCCCTCTGCTTATGCAACACAAATCAAGCATGAAAAGCTGCTCCAACAATTGACCACAATTGGCACAGCTGACATAGGCCGAGGTGCAACAGTAGCTCTCGCGCTGGGAACGTGCCCCATTCCCGCCTCCCGACTAAATACAGAAACGGAACGAAACGGGGAAGTTTGAAGGAAGCCAAATAGTTGTTAGCCCATTTGCCACATTTCTTTTTTTTTGCGGTATTTATAAATACACTTTGAATGAAGGCTTACAACATTTTTTTGCGGAATTTGAAGTACACAAAAGAAAGCAAATAATGTATATGGTTTGATTGATTGAGTTTGATTCGGAAATGAGAGATTTGTATACAAAATTACTTAAAAAAGCTAAAAATGTATAACAAAATGTTTAAAATCGCACTTATTAAACTTATTTCTTATCATTATCAAAAACTAACTCAAGGAACTCGGAAACTAAAAGAGCTTTCTTCACAAAATTTGGTTTGAAGCTGCTTTAATACAAAATACACAAGAATATTCTTTCAAATTTTGAATATTTCAACTTTAAACACATTTTAAGAAACATTGAACTCAGGAACTGTAAGAACTTTAGTCAGGAAATTTGGTATGAAGTTGCATTGATATAAAATACACTAAAATATTTATTTATTAAATTTGGTACGAATTAATTAAACTTGTTCATTTCCATTATCAAAAACTAACTCAAAGAACTCAGGAACTATAAGAGCTTTCTTCACAAAATTTGGTTTGAAGCTGCTTTAATACAAAATACACAAGAATATTCTTTCAAATTTTGAATATTTCAACTTTAATCCAGCACAAAACTCAGGAACTATAAGAGCTCTTTCGTCAGGAAATTTGGTTTGAAGCTGCCTTAGTACAAAATACACATTTTGCCAGCATAATAGCTTTGTTATAGGGTATAAGCTCGCCTATTCTTACAATCTTAAACATTCTTTTTATGTTTGCATTAGTTTTTGTTTATGTTTTTATTAAGCACTTGTTCTCTATTTTTAAATACTTCTTTTTGCAAGTGTGTCTCAGCTACGTAGAGCATTACTTTTTTGTATGTTTCTCTTCAGCTATTTGTAGGTAGCCTAATTTCAACGCTTGAATGCTGTCCATACTAACATAATACGTATACATGGATGTGGGTGTGTGTGTGTACTCAGCTTATCTGAGGCAGAGCATCAGAGTCAGCAGCAACAACAACAACAACAACAACCACAGCTGCTGCAGCAGTCGAGTTGGCAACTGTGGGACAACATTTTTTTTTTTTTGCAGTACCTTTTTTTTAGTCACTCTTTAGACTTCTGCTCCCTCTTCTCTCTGCACTTCTCACTGGTTTTTGCAATTGGCAGTGCAAACTGACAAGAAGCACAAATATCATGGACTATAAATATTTGAAAGGCTTGGACTTCAAAGAGTTTTGGGAGTAGCTTGAATTAAATGCAGCAGAAAAACAGTTTCAATGCATATAAAATAGATAAAATATTACTTAAATTCCATTTTTTAATTCGACAATTAGTATAAAAAGAAAAGAAGAGAAAAGTCTATGACTTTATTTTCTATCTAGATGGCATTACCATATCTAAAATTGAACTGTCAGCCCCGTTCTCTTTATCGAAACCATTTAAAACATTCGGAATAGAAGAAAATGTTCTGCTTTAAAGAAAGTATTTTCTTAATTTTAAGGAAAGTTTAACTATTTTTTAGAAAGAACAGTTCTACAATTTTGAAAATATAAACCTTCTTTTAAAGGTTATTATTCTAATTCTAAAAAATATCTTCGTTAAACTTAAGGCGTTTTACCCTTAATTTTAAGAAAATCGAACCCTAGATTCTAGATTGCTTTTTTATTAGAGCCTGATGCACAAAGTGAAAAATGAATCGGAATGAAAAGTTCTTGGAAATATGTTCAACATTTCATATCACTTTACTTTCTGTCTAAGTGCGTACTAACTTTGGGATTTACCTAAACATTTCAGCGCATTTCTTGCCAGCCTTTAGGCCAATTAGATTTGGCTCAAGCTGAACTTGTGTCTAGTTGGACATTTGTATGCAAGCTGAGCGCCGCCTCAAATGGCTGGCAATTTGCTTAGAATTTGTAACTTGATTGTTGTAGTTGTTCTTGTTGTAGTTGTTGTTGTTGTAGTTGTTGTTGTTGTTGTTGCAGCAAAACTCGTTTTGAATTTGTAATTGAATTGTCAATGATAATGATGCAGCTGATGATGATTACATAAAAGAAATAAATAACTTGCCAGCGCAATTTCTGTTTTGTAATTTTCGCTTTTCAATTTTTGCTTTCGATGGGCAACAACAACAACAACAACAACAACTGTAGGAACAACATTCAACGTCAACATTCCGCATGCCACATAGAGTTAAAAAAAATAAAGTGGGCGTGGAATGCAGCATGTTGAATGCCGCCCCATTTTCCAGCGCTTTCCGCTTCCGCGAATAATGCAACTGTTTTTCTTGTTGTTGTTTTCTGACGATGACACAATTTTTGAGATGTTTGCTAATTGTTATCTGTCCCTCTCCTGCTCACTCACTCATGCTCTCTCTCTCTCTACTATTTGCAGGCAAAAAACAAAATGGCGCCGCCATACGCACAAACAGCCTCGGCTCCGGCACCCGCACCCCACCCCTCGAACGCAAAAGCAAACTAAGCGCTTTGGGCAGATTCTTCAAGCCCTGGAAATGGCGCCGAAAAAAGAAGAGCGAAAAATTCGAAGCTGCCTCCAAATGTAAGTGCTTGCAACACGATTCTTTTCAGACTTGACTTGACTTGCTTATTAATTGTTTTATACCTCTTCTCTCTTTCTCTTTCTCTATCTTTATCTATCTCTCTGTTTTGCTTTATAGCTTTGGAACGCAAGATTTCTGTACGTGCCAATCGGGATGAGTTAGTGCAAAAGGGCATTCTGCTGCCAGAGAGTCCGCTGGGCAATATACCAGAGCCGGGTAAGTGTTTTCCAAGATTATGGTATTAGTTATGGTCTTATGAATTGTTAGATTAAAGATTTTGTGCTTTAAATCATAAGTCAAACAGTTTATGAATCTTCTTTTGACTCGTTTCAATAGTTCAGTTTTCCAAGTCAAGTTTCGTGTTCGAATCACATTTGGATATATTTGTTTGTTATGCATTGCTAGATTTAAGATTCAAAACTGATGTCAAACAGTTTGTGCATCTTAGATTATTGCAAAAGTACAATATTTGTAGCTCATTTCAATAGTTAAGATTTCTAAAGAAACTGAACAGTTTAAAGCTTAAAGTTCGAATCCCAATATGTACGTTTTGATATCTTGGCGGCCTTTTCATTACAATCAAGGCTTTAACCGAAGGTCTAACATTTGATTCTAAGATTCATATTTCAACATCTTTCTATGTCAACTGAACACTGTCAAGTTTAAGGTTCGAATCCCAGTATATATGTTGTGATATCTTAGCTGCAACTTATTACAAACAAAGCTTTAAAAGTGGATCCACAGTTTGATCGTTAAATATAGCATATTTTCAGTACAATATTTTGAAACTAACAATGCCGAGCTTAGGGTTCGAATCCCATTATGTATCTTGTGATATCTTGGCTGCAGTTCATTGCGATCAAAACTTTTAATGTAGGTTCACAGCTTGAGCCTTAAACTCAATATTTTCAATACAATATTTGTGGTAGTTTCTATGGCAACTGAAGAAGGTCAAATTTATGGTTCGAATTCCAGTATGTGTTTGTAATATGTAAGCAGGACTTCATTACAATCAAAGCTTTAGTTGTAGGTTAAGAGTTTGATTCTAAACCTTTTAATATTTGGGGTTTTCTAAATCAAGCGAACAATGTGAAGTTCAAGGTTCGAATTCCAGTATAAATGCTTTGATATCTTAGCTGCAGTTCATTGTAATTAATCCTTTTAATATAGGCCCACAGTTTGATCCTTAAACCCTTTTATAATAACAGAATATTCCTACAATTTAAAGCCTATTTTTGAAATATTTCTTCCTAGTTTTTACTTTTCCAAAATTTCATCAGCTTAAACCTTGTTTAGTTCTCTAGATTCATTAGTAAAAGCATGTGAATACTTCAAAATTTATAACGAAATAATAATGAAAATAGCTGAAAGTAATTTAGGTTTTAATTCCCAGAAAGTTTTTTAGTTTTTAGGCAAAAGTTGATGAAGATAATTATTGTATTAGTTTACAAACTAAAAATTATGATTAAATTTTAGAAAAAATGCTTGTGCATTAAAAGGGTGCAAAATATAGAAACTTTAAAAACTATTCTTGTTTAGCTTCGTTTTTTGTTAACAACTGAAACATTCCTTGTGGCTGCTAGTCATTGTTCCTTTTTATATATGATGAGATATGATGTCTGCAAAGATGCCAGATATATGCATGCATATCAATATAACATAAGCTTTGACTATGCCACAGCTAATCCTTAATGCCGCTTGTTGATAACAAACATGCAACAAAGTTTTGTAAGCCTGCAAACTGTTGCCAACTTCTGCAAACCACAAAACACAAACGCACACAGATGTAAATACATACTTATATATGTATACAGTATCTATGGCTTACTTAGTTCAGCTTTTTGCCAAGTCAACAAAACGGAAATTGACCATAATCCACGCACGATTTAGCCAAATGACGAGTCCCGTCAGCTTAGTCACAAGTCACGAGCTACGCTCAGAAGCCAGGTTTCAATTTGCCTGCCACTTTGCTAAATTGTTTGTGCAGACTTGCGAACTGTGACTTGAAAGGGGCGGGGGGAGGGGGGTTAAATTGTCTTCCTTCCGTCTCACTTCAGTCATGACGCGGCGTCTGGCAATGTTTGGCTGGACTCCCTGTTCGAGCTTGTCGTCGCCATGTCGCGACATTCTCCCGATGCCAATTAATCAACGACGGCTAATTGTCAATGCGAGTCTGCTGCTGTCTCTTTCGGCTGCTCTGTCGACGTCGCTGTCACCTTTGCTGTCGCTGCCTTTCTTTCTCAATGCACGTGAAATGCATTCAAATCGATGTGAGGCAATTGTTGCCGCGGTGCGTTGAGGAGGGGTGTACAATAGAAGCAAACGATTCGAACCTACCTCAAGTTGAAGCTGCTTGAGCTAGGCTAGCTGGTTGCGGCCGCTCAACAACAGATGGCGCTGCTGCGGTGAAAGTTGTTGGCTGAAAAGTTGCGCGCAAGAAAGCTGAATGAAAAAAAAAGCTTTGGCCAAAAAGCTTGCTACATTTTATGAATGACTAAAAAGTTGCTCACACTCTGCCTCTACTTCTCGCTCACTCTCTCTCTCTCACGCTCACACTCTCTCTTTCACTCTCTGCTTGCAGGCGAGGAGTCGTACTACAACAATAGTGGAGCCACTGCCAATGGCTCCCTATTATCAGCCGTCCACAATAATTCCATAAATCAAGCCAACAATTCCATAAATGCCACCACCTATGGCAGCGCCGGCAATGCGCTTATCACCCAACAACAACAACAACAACAGCAGCAATCGGGAGGCGTGCCCAGCTCCATATCCGTGCAACAGTTCAATGCAAATTCCATGCTCAATGGCCCCAGCCACAATCAACAACAACAACAACAACAGCAGCAACAGAATTCCATGGCCAATGGCGGCCACGTCGGCGGCTTAGTCGGCGGCGATGGCGCCTCGGATACATCCTCGCTAAGCGGCGGTGTCCCCCATTCACAATCGGCGCCCCAACAATTGGGCGTCGGCCAGCAGCAGCAACAGCAGCAGGCGCCACCTCCGCTCACACCGCTCGCTCAACATCATCAGGCTTTGGCCCAGCAGCTCCAACAGCGTTTCGCCATCAGCAATAATAATGGTGAGTCCTACAATAAGAGAAATTGCAGGGGGGGCTAGGAAAGTGCTGGGGGACTTGACTTGTTTAGTCTAAATTGATTGTTGATACGAATGAAACTATTGTCGCTAGATGTTAACTTGATAAGAGTTAATTGAAAAAGCTGATCTTTGCTTAATATTAAAAGCAAAACTGGAGTTAAAGTGAAATTTTAGGAATTGTGATAGAGTATATAAAGAGAAATTGGAGTAAAAGTGGAATTTTAGGAATTGTGTTATAGTATAAAAAGAGATTGGAGTAAAAGTGGAATTTTAGGAATTGCGAAATAAGTTGGAACCAATATAAAATGGAAAAATGGAATAAACTCAGAGTTTCTGCTGGAATTGAGATTTATAGGAAACAACTTTAGAGGAAAAACGTTTTCCTAAAGGCAAGAAGCTTGTTAAAAATGGATATTTTTAAAAAGAACATTGAATCCAAAATAATCAGGTCTGTTTCTATTTCCGATTACGCTGAATTACGCCGATTGTTTTGAATTATTTACTTAATCATTTCAAAACTCGTGTCTAAAAACCGTTGCATACTTTCGCGCTGCGGCAATAAGCTTTAAATATTATTGCCTACTTTTAAGCGCTTGGCAAAACTCAATTAGGAAGACATTATCATCATTAGCCATAAATTGAACGCGCTTTAAGCCAATTAGAGTCCAGTTAACGCCTAGTTAAGTCCCCAAACAGTTCAAATAGCGCCACTCGCAAGTCACATAACTGTTGTTGTGGTTGTTGTTGTTATTATTGTTGTTGCTATTGTTGTTGTAGTATTTGTTTAGTCATTGTTCTTGACTACCCAAAAAAACAAAAAAAAAATGTTGTCAGCACTTGCGGCAGTTTGCCAAAAAGTCAGATAAAATGTTAAACAAAACACAAACAAATTCTTTTGACATAGTTTTTGGGGCGGTGGAAGGCTGTGGGGGTGAAGGGGGACGGTTTTGCCCGGTTTGCAGCAGAGCTGGCTATTTAAACGGTAAACAAACAACGCGCTGTGTTCCTGCTCTTGACATTAATGTTTGCATGTATTTTATTTATATTGCTCATACGCAGGGTGTAATTATTGTGGATGGTATTTTGAGAGCTTGCGCTCAAATTGGGCTTAAGAGTTACCAAAAACACAATATTGCAGATTGGGAAGTTAGTTTCGATACATTTCGATTCATAGTTCTAGTGTTGCTTCAAATGTAATTCAGCCTGTTCTGGATTCCACTTTCGAATCAATTCCACTGAAAGCATACATTTTGGCAGTCATATGGGAATATAATACTTAGTTTTCTTGTTTTATTGAATTTTAAGAAGATTATTAAGTATTTTTTTTAGTATATGTTTTTGGAATTGTGTCCGAATTTGTAACTCGAAACAGGCATGAATATATTCCACAATAATTGTTTTCCTTAACATATTCAATTTTCAATTAAGTAAGAAACATCTTTATTTTAGAAACTAACAAATGTATCACGAGTTAAATTACAATCGATAGTAACATAAAAGAGCATCGATCTACTACTATCGATAGTTTTGTTGCATATCTAACTTTTTCAATCTGATTAAGCCTTAAAATCGCATACGAAAATGAAAGATTTAAGCCTGCTCTCAACTTCTTATCAGCTGGTAACTGGCAACTCGCTTAACACCACCTTTTAATAACTGACGCCATTTGAACACACAAACATTGCATAGTTGTCGCAGTTTTTGCAAATTCCCACTTCCTCCTCTTTCTACCGCTCTCTCTCTCTCTCTCTCTCTCTTTCATAATAAGCACACTATATATTTGACGACTTTTAAAATATTCAGTGCACTTGAAGCTTTTCGGCATTGCGTTTCGTGTTTTTGTTTGTTTGACGCTGGCGCACGTTGGCGCTGACTGCATTCAGCCGGCAACACGCGTTGACGTTGCGCGCGCTCTTCCACTCTCTTTTTAGTACGCTCTCGCCGTTGCGCGCTCTCTCTCACGCCAACGACGTCATCGTCAACGTCGCTGTCAACGTCGTTGCTCTCGCTACGCGCACGTTTTGTGCTTTTGTTTATTTTGCACTTGCTTCGCTAACAGCGCCAAAGAGAGAGAGAGAGAGAGAGAGAGAGAATGAGAGCTAGATCTCGAGAGCAAGTGCACGTTGCTCTCTTTGTTACTTTTTATCATTTGCTACTGCGTCGTTTTTGTTGTTGCTTTTGCTGCTTTTGGCTGGACGGCGTCGCATTTTTATGGCAAACTGTTTTCGCTGCCGTCGCTGCTGTCATTTCCTATGTTCAGTTAACATTAAAACGCAGCCCGCAAGAGCAGCGCGTGTTTTTGTCGTCGCGTTAGAGCAAGAAAAAAAATACAAAAAAAAAAAATAAAAATAAATAAACAAAAAAAAAAAAATACTGTAAAATATGCGCAAATATTCGTAATTGTGTTTACTGTACAAGTTTTCTTAAGTGTCTGCCCTCCCCCTTTCGACTAATGACCCCCCCCCCCTCTGCTACACTCTTGCTGTGCGTCTGTGTTTCTTCGTTTGTGTGTGTGTGTGTGTGTGTGTGTGTTTTGTGTGTGTTTTGTGTGTCTGTGTGTGTTTGTCTGTGTTCTAGCTAAACAACAACAATTTGTACATGAAACATGTAATATTTGTTAATTGTTTTTAAATCATTTTTGAAGCCAGACACTTTTATTGTTTATTATGCATAATCTCAAGGTGAAGCTCGCATATTATTTAAAACATGCGCCAAATTATTATTATGGGGGCTAAAACAAAGTTTTGTTTTTGTTTATTTTGAAAGTTTTTTGTTGTATAAAAAGCTATTTTCTAATGAGTTGCTGCATTTTATATATGCTATCTAACAATTTGCTACAATTGGCATTTTTAAGATCACATTTCAAATAAACTGTCAACGTAATTTAAATAAATGCAATTTCAATTGAGGTTGCCGCAACAACAACAACAACAAAAACAACAACAAAAACAAAACAAGCAATCAAAAAAACGCCCACAAAACAACAAAAAAAACTATGACAAAGTTTTGGTTTCAATCGTTTTGAATGTACGAAAGGGCGCACAAAGCGCACAACACAAAAAAATATTGCTGTAAAAAGGAATTTCGGCGTTGAATGCAACAGCGAGGTGAAGGTGGACAAGGGGTGTGGGTGAAGTGGTTCTAGCTAAGGGCGGTTGGAGTGGGGGGGTGGGGGGCATTAACAGGCCGCAAAACGCAAAAGCATTTTTAATTTGCATATGTGTTTGTGTTTGTTTTGGTTGTATGTGCGTGTGTGAATGTGCTATGCATAGAAGAAGCAGAAGAATAAGGTGGAAGGTGGCGTTTATTTTGGCTTATTTTCGTAAAGAAGGGGGAGTGGGAGGGCGCTGCAGCGCCAACAAAAAACTTTAATTTTCCAACGTTCCATTTTCGTTTGGTTTTTCGCCGACTGCTGCTGCTGCTGCTGCTCACATTACGCATACGCAGCGTCGTTTCGCGTCAGCGTCGCGGCAAGTGGCTGCGAAAGTGGAAGGAAAACAACTAAAATAATATCAAAGTGTTGCCTGCCATTGGGCGCCGCTCTCTCCAAATCTCGCCGCTCTCTCTTTGGCGCTCTCTTGTATCCTTTTTGTGCTTTGGCTTTTTTGCTTTTGTTATTTTATTCGTTGCGTTTGACAAGCAAGCGTGCTCTCTTTCTCTTTCAAAACTCTTCTCTGCGTTTGTTTTGTATTTGCTTTAAGAAGAAAACAATAATAAAAAAAAAATGAAAATTCAGCAGACTGTGCTTAATTTTTTCATTACAAAGTTTTTGTTGCTGAAAAGTGCTTGAAAAAGTTGATAAATAAATATTAAATATTTAATTAAATTGCATAAAATTGTGTTTGAAAAATTTTGGAAAACAAAATGTGCTTAATTGCGCTTGTATGTGTGTTTCAGCGTGTGTGTGTGTGTGTGTGTGTGAGTCAACTAGCATGCTGCTCTTCGTAGGCTGCACTGCATCCTCTGAGGTCGTCCACCTTTTTCCTGTTTCGCTTTGCTTTCGTCATTGTTAGAGATGCCATTGCAGCCTCTGTATCTATGAATCTCTCTGTATATGGATGTGTGTGTGTGTGTGTGCGTGTGCATGCGTGTTTGTGCTTGTCTGTTGCACTGATGCATTAAGCACATATTTCAGCTTTTCTTTTCTTTTTTTCTTGCGTTTTTATTAATATGTATGAGTTTTTCTGAGCAATTCACTCAAGTCTTTTGTTGTTGTACTCTCTGCAAAGTGCATTAAGCATATGATGAATGTTGGAATAGTTTTCCGACAACAATAATATGAAAAAACGAAATGAGAAAGGAATGAAGACAAAAATAGATTAATTCTTTGGAATTGAAATCAAAATCTTATCTAGTCTAAGGCAAAGCGTGAAGTCACGTGATTATAATACTTTTTGGAATGAAATCATCTGTGATTTCAAATCACTTTTTCCTTTTGAATGAAATAATTTTTGAATTCTAATCACTTTTTCACTTTGAATGAAATCATTTTTGTATTCAAATAACTTTTTCACTTTGAATTTATTTTCATTTAAATACCATTTTAATCAAATGAATGAAATAAATTTAAGGTAATTCAATGTCTGCTCGGCCCCATTTAACAAATCTTCTTCAACAGGACGACTAGCTTTTTTAGATTATACAGTTACAATATGAATAATCAGGGCTTTTTCCGGTTTCCACTTTCGGTGAAATTTTACGGAAGTACGTTTTCTTAAATGTTTCGATTATAGATCAAGATACGAAAGGATGTGAAAAAGAAGAAAACGTTTTGGAAAGCTTAATGCGGAATTACTTATTTTGCAATTCTGAAAGGGTATTTAGACCGACAACAGCTTTCTTTGCTTTGTTTTCTTTTTTTTTTTCAGTGTGTTTATTTATTGTTTATCAAGTTGCTTGACTTTGTTTGATGGTGTGCAATCAAACTGATAGCATTGCTTGTTCTTGTGCTAGGTTAGCAATCGAGTAGAATGTTGTAATATGACACTGCAAGCACCCCTAACAACTCAAATACCACCCCGCTGTGCTGTTGAGAGCTAAAGTCTTTACACATTTACTTGGAATGTGCAATTGATGAAAGCTGAGGTCATATTCTTAAAGAGCTCTTAAAGCGCTGCTAACTTGTATTATTGTTCGAATTTCAACTGCTAATCGCTTCAATAGTTCAATATTTATTGTATTTGTTGCTTTTGATTTCCTATCATGCCGCATTCTAATCTAATAAGATATGAGCTCTGCTATTTTTGGGTTTCTCTAACCAAATCTTATTAATTTGCCAGATAAATGACTATACACAGCATTCCCTAGATAAGCAATGCACACACAATATCTACATCTATCTGTTGATATAGATATATGTATTTATCTGTATATATCCGTATATATAATATCTAATTGAGTCAGTGTGTATTGCCGCCCACATTTGAGATAATGCAATTAGGCGAGGCAACCAACTGAAGTCTGTTGTTATTAGTTCCAATTGAGAAGTGTGTGGAGTGTGGCAAGAAGAGCAGAGCTCTAAAGTCACGTAATATCTGTGTGTGCTCTGTGATTGTGTGTCTTAACTATTGTACAAACAATTTAATATACATGACCTGTAAAGTAGAAAAAAAAACGGGTAGATTGATGCTTCGGGAAGTTCTTCATTGAGATTTGAGAGATTGAAATCTTTGAGTTTGTGAAAGACAATGTGAAAATTGAAACAAATTTCAACTGAATAAGCTTTAAAAGTTTAGGTAAATTTAAAAAAAATGTCATTCGAATTGTGGAACGTTGGAATGAAACATTGAAACATTCGAATGAAATCTTTAAATTTGTAAAAGACAATGTGAATATTGAAACAAACTTCAACTGAAAAATAGAACTTTATGTGAATTTAATAAAATTTCATTCGAATTGTGGAATGTTGGAATGAAACATAGAAACATTGAAATGAAGTCTTTAAATTTGTGAAAATTGAAACAAACTTCAACTGAAATCTAAGAGTGTATGTGAATTAAGGAATGTTGGAATGAAACATAACTTTATTTTTGAATTCCTAAAGGAGAATATGTAAACTGGAACAAACTTCAGCTTTAAGAATGTATACAAAAATTGAAAATTAATATATCTAATCAACTCAAAGCGAAGAATTGTGTTTTTAAGTTCTGGAATGATGGAATGAAACATATTTGAATGTATACACAATATTTATACACATATTGAAACTAAATCAACTGATCAACTTAAAGCATTGGAAAGCGTGGAATGGTGGAATGTTGGAATGTTGGAATGAAACATAAGATCGTCTTTGAATAGAAAATGCGGAACAACCTACAACTGAGCGTTTATGTGAATTAAACAAAGTTTAAATGAAAACTGAAACAAGTTTTAAAGAACTGACCTCCAAATTGAAACACTTTTAAAAGGGTAGAAGCCAATTTTGCCTTTTTAACTGGCTTGTGCTTATCTCGAAAAGTTTAAAAAGCTTTGTCATTAGCGTTAACAGCAATCTGGCAATTAGGCCAAGCAAGGAAAAGTTTCTTACTTATTGATAAGTATTGATTAGAAATGATTGAAAAACAAAAAAAGCAAAAAAAAACATTAAGCTACATTTTGGGGTTGCTTGAAAAGTTTATCAAGTTTTTAGTTTAACACTTTGCCAGGCTGTTTTTGAATTTTGAAATATTTTGTTTGAAGGATGAATGAGTGTGTGTGTGTGTGCTGTGTGAAATTGTTAGCTGTTATTTAATTGTCTAGCAATGAAGGTGTTGTTTTCTATGGTTATGGATCGATTTGCATTTAATTTGCTAATTAAAATGTGGCTCTTGTTGTTCTTGTTGTTGTTGTTGTGGCTGGGTGTGTACTGTTTGGAGACTCTTGAAGTTAATTTCTAGGATATTCCAGGATACCCACAGCAATGTCAATAGCCTAATAGAGACATCGTCCTGCCGCCTTCTGTCTGGGCACTCCTTGAAGCTCCTTGCATGTCATTGGCTCGTTATCAAGCAGTCTAGCGGTCATTTCGACATCCGTTTCTTGTTCTGTTTCAGTTTCTCTGCTGTTCTCTGTTTGTGCTTCTGTTTTGTTTGCTTGTCCGTTTCCGTTTTTACGACACATGCAAATGTGTTTCAGTTTGTCCAGTTTGCCAAAAGTTTCCTGGCAACGTCGCTTCCTAATTTGTTTAACAAAATATTATTGCTGTTTTCTCGCACTGAACTTTTCAGATTCTTCCCCCCCACCTTTTTCTTTCATTTTCCAGTCTTTGGCTCATTAATTAGAACATTTTTACTCACTGCGCGATTTATTGTTTTTCGCATTTTGTGTAAACACTGCCCAAATTTTCGCACTGACACAAAGTGTTTTTCATTTTTCATTCAAAAACAAGTAAGAACGTTGCAGTCAGGCTCATCCGACTGCGATATACTCTGTTTTCTGTTTACTGGGGCGGGGGTGGGCGTGTCAAAATTTTTTTCTCCAAACTATCGATGAGATCAAAAGTATTCATACTGCAAAATTTGGGGTTTCCAGCTATAAGGGTGTAGGAGATACAGATTTTGCTCATTTGCAGGGGCGGTAGTGGGCGTGGCATTTTTTTTTTTACAGATCGGTCGAGAATGTCATCAGTAGTCTTCATGCCAAATTTGGTGACTCTAGCTGCAAAACTGCAGAAGATATAGATTTTTGCGGTTTGTGGGGGAAGGGGTGGGGGTGGGGGGAAATCTTGACACTTTGTCTGCCTATGGTATATACCAACATGTACACCAAGTTTGGTTGCTCTAGCTTCAAAACTGTGGAAAAAACCTGCGTTCATACGGACAGACGGACAGACGGACAGACGGACAGACGGACGGACAGACGGACAGACGGACATTTCACAAACCCAATATACTCTTTTTTTCCATTTTGGAAAACAGAGTATAAATATGCTTTGCAGAAGTGGGGTATATTAGTAAAAGTTGTAGAGCATACTTTGATAATTCAAAATAGTGCACATAAAGTCGTTTACCCTCAAGTTAACAGTATTTTTCTTTCAGTGTAGTATTTATCATATGCCATATTTTCATTTTCAACTCGTTTCTGAAGTTGCTTCAACTTTAGTTTTGACTTTTCTTGCTGTTGGCTGAGTTTTCAGCTTGAAAATAGTACGTTTCAAGTGATTTATCTTCAATTTGACTAGACTTTTCTTGCAGTGTAGCATTCTAAAAGATATCTCTATATTCGCAAGCTTTTGTACAGAGCATAAGATATTCGTTTACAGCATTTAAGCTTCTGCTAAAAATTGACAGGAAGGTATATTGGATATATGAATTGTCTGTCTGTTTGTCTGTCAGTATGTCCGTCTGTAAGTCCGTCTGTATGTCCGTCTGTCTGTATGAACTCAATTCTTTACACAGTTTACAAGCTAGAGCAACTTAACTTGGTTGACAGACAAAGTGTTAATTGTTATTTCCACAGCCACTTTCTACTTCATATAGAGAGTATATTGCAGTCGGGTGTATACGACTGCAACATTGTTGTTTCTCGTTTTGCTATTTCTCGACTCTCGTTTGGTTTCGTTTTGATCGCTTGCCTCAATTAAAAACTGTGCTGCCCACATGCTTTTGTTTTTGCGTCCATGTTTTCTGAGATACATTTTTAAGACGCCATAAAAGTCGAAAAATGACAATGTCAATGTCTCAGCAGCAACGCTTGTACGGCTTGCCACACTCCCCCCGCCTTGTGCTACTGACCTCCAGCCGGCGGGGGCCATAATAAAACAGAGAGAGATAGAGACAGGGAGAGAGGGAGATAGATTTCGAATATGTGTTGTGTGTGTTTTTTTGTGGTGGGCGCCACGCTTGTTCATCAATTATAATTCTCGCATCGAAATTCACTTTTATGGTGGCGTATACTTGATGCGTATACTTGATCTCGTATATATATATCGCGCGAGAGTTGTTGTTGTTATTGTTTTTAATTATGCACAATTTGCTGCTAAATTTGTCGCGCTGCAGCTTCCGGTATTTTAATATTCTCTCGTTATTTTGTTCTGTTTGTTTTTCCTGTGCTATGCTCATTGTTGGATTTTTCTTTTGTCATTTTCCGCCCTGCCGCTCTCAATTCCGATTTCAATTTTCAATTGCTCTTGTTGCTTCTCAATGAATTAAAATTTTCAATTGAATTTTCGCTGCTTTTGTGCAAAGTGTGTGTGTGTTTGTGAGTGTGAGAAGCTATCAATGCAGGCAGCCTCTTCGCTCGGTTCCATGTCGTGCCTGGCGCGTTGACTTTTGGATTATAATCTTTATCAATTTGTTTCGGGGCTCTGTTGTGACAGCGTCTTGTGCAAGTGTTTTTCTCAGAATGTGCTCGTCATTTCCCAAGTGATGATTTCAACAGTGATTTATATCGTTAAATGTGTGTAATGTGATATGATAATTGTGATAATTGTGACTTTATCAATGTGTCTCTAATGACATTAGCTCACAAAGTTTTTCTTTGAGGAAAATTGAAAAAGTATAATTTTTGAATAATTATAACTAACTAAGACAAACATGTTTGATTTGTAGTTTCCAAACTAAACTTTTTATAGAAGCTTTAATGTGCTTTTATAGTTTTTTTTTTTTGCAAATTTGTTCTATTTTCTTTGAAATGTTTTCTCCAAGTTGAGCGTTCAGCTGAAAGCTAGCTTTTCATAGAAACTTTAATGTGCTTTAATAGTTGTTTTTTGCCAATTCTTTGGATTTAAGCAGTAATTCTTGGATTGTAGTCTTCAAGTAGAGCTTCAGCTTCAGTTAACGTTTGCAGAAACTTTAATGTGCTTTAAAGCTATTTTGGTGCAACTGTTTTCTATGTTTTTAGTCCCATTTGAATCTAATTGATATTTGCTTTAAGCTAATGTCATTATAATATGCTACAATGAAAGAACGTGTTTTCCTTAAATGTTCTTCGATCATTCAACCGCTCCAAATTGAACAACCCTTAGTCAGCTGCTTAATTATGCACAAAAATCGAATTGAATTTTTTTGTAAATTGTTGATGAATGTTGCGCATATTTAACAATATACAATTTAAATTGCCTTCACAGAGATGCCTTTGTGATATTGTAAATTAAATAATAATAATGACGCACAAATAAAGTATTATAAAAACAAGAACAAGAACAAGAACATCCACTGCACAATCAAATTTAATAAATTTAAAATACAAAATAAGCAACAAAGTAAAATTCAACGCACAAATCAAATAACAAAAACAAATCAACAACAACAACAACTGGAAAATCAACGAGTGAAATCATCGAAGAACATAAATTTTCCACAGAAAAGCACACACAAATTTTATATTAAAGAAATATCTGCAGCAATAAGTGATAATCAATAATCTAAAAACGTGAAGTGAAATCAAATTGGAAGCACAAAAGCAGACTTAAGAAATAGAAAAATATATATAAAACAATAATAAGAACTAGTACATGTGATAAAGACGAGTATAAATCAAAGTTTTGTCATCAGTATCAACAATAAATAATTGTTTCAAGAGGGGGACCATACATATTTGTATATATATATATATAATAATAAAAGCACATTAAACATTAAAAAATTTTGATAACACCAAAAAGCTGAAAGCTATAAAAGCTGATTGCGTGATTAAAAATACATGTTAAAGTGTAAGGCTGCAGTAAAAAGGACTTTTTTCGAAAACTTCAACTTTGTATTCCCAAAAGTGCCATTAATTGATGCACAGCAGCAACGTTCTTGTTGATGACAACTCAAAAATCTGTGGCAAGCAAACGAATAGCAAGAAGCAGCACGAAATCAAGAATATAACGTTAACGTTAACGTTAAAGTTGCTGGGCAGCTCAGAGGCGACATCAAAGCCACGCTGATGATGGGCTACATCATGGGTTGTGCTTGTTTCAAAGGTATGTAAGTGCACTGAGCCAAAACAATTGCTTCAAATATGACCAAAAATGAGTATAAAATCGATAACAGTTGTAAAAAACAGACCTCGATTTCAAAAATTGTGCAACTTTATACGGTTTTTAATCAACGATTGTTTCATCTTTACTAAAAACTTGATTTCAGTTCAATTAATAAACGCGTCGTATACCTGCACTGCGCGAAAATGCACGTTTACAAACAGCTTAACACAAGTGTTCGAAAAACCAAATCGATTAAACGTTGTTTTGAACACGAAATCAGTGCTAAAAGTCGATTAAGTTTGTCTTGGACTACGGAATGAGAACTCAAAATCGATTAATCGAATTTTTATTACGAAATGCGTATTCAAAATCGATACTTTTTGTGTTACTACTATTATCGATCATCGATATTTTTAAGAAAACAACTCACAACAACAAAAGTTAACAAAATAAGTTGTGTGTGTATCTAATTTGATACATTTTGAATACTTAATATTTGAATAGACAGTGAACTCTGATCAAAGAAACCCTGTTGTGTTTAAAAAAAAAAAAATGAATAAAGATAATTTTTTTTTTTATTACCATATTGATTTTTGTTAAAAGTCTAAATAAAAGGTAAAAAAAAGTTTTTGCCATTATTTTGACACATTGAAACAGCATCGACTGTAGCTTTGTATTATCGATAATCGAACTAATTGATTATTGCATAATTATTTATAATCCTAATATATACAAGTACAGTTTAAATACAAGAAAGATTCAACATTATAATCTTTTAAAAGTTTTGATTTCCTTTTTCTCAGTGTATGCACTGTGTGCGATTTTAAAACGCACATCGTTAGCATTTACATACGCGCTCTCTCTTCCTTTTCATCTCTCTCTCTCTTTCTTATTTGGCAGCTCGCATTTGTGTGTGTTGGCGTCGCGCTTCCTTCCGCTCATTAGGCAGCATCTCATCTTCACAAATAGTTCAGGTTTCACACAACGCAACGCTGCAGCGCTGCTTTGCTTCCATTTTTTCGTTATCCTCTGCTTCTTCTTCTTCTTTGGCCCAACAAGCGTTAATCGTTTTGCCTTTTACGCACTTTCGCATTCTTCGGCATGCAAAACGTCATTAACATTTCGACGACGTCACAAAGCGGCACAAAGTTGAGTGCATGCGCACGTGTTACGCTCTCTTTCTCTCACTCTCTTTATCCCTCTCTGCTGATCCCGCTCTCGCGCTGCTTTATTTTTATGGCGAACTGTCGATTAACAGTTTTATGGCAGCGCAGCTTCGTTGGCCGACAGCGCAATGGCAGCGCTGTCAGTTTTATTGCCCTGTTAAATCAGTCTCTGTGTGTGTGTGTAAAATGCATGAGATTTTCTTTGCCTTTCTTGTACGTGTGTGTGTCTGATTTCTTTATTTCTGCTGCTGTCTTCGCTTTTAGCGTTAAAGGATTTCACATGAGCATATATGAGTGTAGGCATGTATGTGTGTGTGTGTTAGTGTGTTTGTGTGTGCGTATGTGTATTTGTGGACAGCTTGTGAATTGCTCAACAGCCATTTTGAGTGCAAAGTGATTTTTAGTTGTCTTTTGCACTTTTCGAACAATTTGTTTTACGAGCTTTAATAAGCTGCCATGTTTTTTGCTGAACTTTTAACAGTTTTTGACAAAAGTATGTTGGAATTTAAGTTATCACTCGAACTTTATTTTAAATAGGGTAAAGAAATAATCAATAATATGTATAAGGAGTAAGTTCAGCTTTCGAAAATATAGTTGAACAAAAAGAAAGAAATCAAGCTGTTAAAATATGCCCAAAAAGACATTTCGCATTGAAATCGTACAAGTTTTGACAAAGTAATGGGAGTTGAAAACTTTTGGAAATTTTTTAAGTCAAATTTTTGTGGTTGACAGTTCTCGAAACAAAAGTTATCGCAGCTTTAAAACACAGAGATGCTCACACGGCGCTTTTGTGCGTTGGAATTGAAGAAGACCCCTTTGCAGGGTGTCTCGTAGTCGGTCAATTTCGTTTAGAGCATTCTTACTTTGTTTTTATAGAAGTACATTACAAATTGAAGTTTTCAACACATATTTGAGACTTCAAATTGACCTCGAAATTCTCACTTAGTAGGCTTTGAAATGCATTTTGATATTCAAGTTCAGAGCGACTAGCAAAGTTTTTAAATAATTTCATTCCTTCGTTTTCAACGTGTTCACAACTTGTACTTATTTTCTTTTTATTTATTTCTTTATATTTCATCTTCACTTTGTATTTATTTTGAATTTTGAAAAATTTTGAAAATTTTCACTTTTACACTAACGATTAACGGCAAATGCAATTATTTGCTATGCTTCAAATTGCATATAAATTAGAACTCAAGCAAACATTGCACTTGAGCAGAGACAAGTGTTAGGCATAAAAGTGCATTTGGCTACTCTATATAGAAGCACTTTGCAACAGTGCCTCTGCCACCGCAAAATGTGGCAACTAAAGCAGAGGAAAACCCGCCTTGCGCTTGTGGCAAACTAAAGTAGAGAAAACCCCCCCTTGCGCTTGTGGCACGCACAGAAGCCCTCTTCTTAACCTTTAACATTTGCATCTCGCACGCGCTCTGCTGCTGCTCAGTTGCTGCTCTGCTGCTGCGCTGCTCAGCTGCTGTGTGGCAAGCGGCTCTTCTCAGAGTTAGTTTGATTCAATTTTAACGCTCGTCGCAGTGCCTCGTCGCAATTTGCAGCTTCCGGCTCTTGCCGCGCCCAGTTATCTTTAGCAGCTGCAGCAGGAAGCAGAGGTGGCAGAGGCGGCAGTGGAGGCAGTGGCAGTTGAGGCAGCATCAGCAGCAGAGGCCGCATCATCATAGCTGACAACAAAACCGGCAGTGCAACGTGAAGTATTTGGCTATGACGAGTTGGCCTTAAGTGCTTGGCCCATTAAAGTATGCAATCATTTTGTGGTTAGCAGGATGCGCTTCGCCTGCTCCTTTCCTCTCCCCCACCCCCCCGCTCTGCTCCTTTCCCCTTTCTTTTTTCACATAAGTAGTACTCAACTCAACTAATGCCTTTGGCGCCGAGGCAACATCGCTTTGACTTTGACAAGATTAACGATTTGCTTGGTGTCCTTAAGGCTATTGACTATACTATGCATGTGTGTGTGTTAATGTGTGTGTGCTTGCTCTAATTTTAGTGTGCAGCTCTCTCTCTCTCTCTCTCTCGCTCTGTCTCTGTCTCTCTTTAATTTTGTTGCTAGTCTCAGCGGGTTTCATTCATAAACAAATTAGTTCCATTTCTCTGCTGCCCGCAATTAGATCGAAAATGAAAATAAAAGGCAGACACACATGCCTCCTAAACATGTCGCTGCCCCTCTATCTCCCTGTTCTTTCCTCTCTCTATCCCCTCCATCCTCTTTATCAACAAGCCACAACCGCCTGTGGGAGCATCGCATAAATAAATAAATAAGCAAACGTTTAATTGAACCGGAAATTATTTTTGTGTGGGCGTCGATTGGTTCTCTATTTATGTGTTAATGTATGTGTGTTTGTGTGTGTGTGTGTGCGTTGCATGTTTGCTTATATGTGTGTGTATTTCTGAGTGTGTTTCCTATTTGGAATTTATTTTGTTGTGTGCTGTTCAATTTGCGTTTTGGCGCTTCAACTTGTTTGCCCAACTGCGCAAAGGAATGCGTTGAGCTCAAAAGGGGGGTTCAATTGGAGCACATAACATGCTGCCTTTGGGAGCCATAGTATCTAAGCCCGGTTATGTTTTTAGTTAGCTAAGAAATGTCATCAAATTGTCATTGAAAAATGTTTAGATTTTTATTTATTCAATTTCAATTGGAAAGCTCAACTAACTTGCGCTTTTTAGATATTCTAAACTTTAGCAGAAATAAGAATTTGATATTTTACAAAACTATATGAGGATTAAAAAAAGTTTCGTTCAAGAGTAAAGTTTGTTAAATAAAAATACAATTTTTAATATTCTTAAAATTTTACCGTCATTTTTGTATTTATTTATTTAATGTCGAAAATTTCAAATATGCAATGATTTAAATTAAAATATAAAATATTATTAATAGGAATTAAATTTTAAAATAATAATAAAATTAAAAAAAAAAAAAAAAATTAAATTAAAAATAAAAAATCAAGGAAAAAAAATAAAAACTAAATAAGAAAAAAAAAATAAAAAAGAAAAAAAAAAATAAAAAAAGAAAAAAAAAATTAAAGAAAAAATTAAATTGAAGAAATAAATAAATAAAATAAAAAATCAAATAAAAAAAAAATTAAAATTAAAAAAAAAAAATTAAAATTAAAAAAAAAATTAAAAAAAATGATTATTAAAATTTTAACTTTTATAAATGGAGAAAACTCGGTTGATTTGACATTTAAAATATGATTTATTTCTGAGATATATTACTCAACTCACAAAATGGATTGCAAAACTAAAAATTGTTTATAGAGTATTCAAAAGTCGTGCTGACAATTAACAGTTTACGGTTTTGACTCGGTTTTCTATTAATATGCAACGTCGCATTAGCAAGTTTGCCTATTCTCTATTCTCTATCTCTATTCGCTGAGCGCGAAATTGACTTTGCAGCTCGTTATATTGCATGTCTGCGAGTGTCTTGTGTATTTGTATTTGTATCTGTGTGTGTGTGTATGTGTGTATTTGAGTGTGTGTCTGTGTCTGCTTGTTGTGCCTGCCTTTTGCTGCGTCTCACGCTATTTGAGTTTACTTACTTTGCATGTGCCTTTTGACTTGCCACAAAAAATAAACTTTTCAACTTAATATTATTATTGGCTCGAATAGCTTTTTCGCCCACTTGTTGAATTAAATATAATTTACATGAAATTGATTGCTCAACACGCAATCTTATTCTATGCTTAAATATTATAATAACTATTTAGCTATATATGTTCTTAAGAAATTTGTGTTTGAGTAAACTCGTTACAATTTAAAAGTTGTTTATAAAATTGATATTAGCATAATTGATAGCAGTAACTTCATAATCTGATTTTATGTTTTGAGTATCCTTTTTTTTAAAGTAGTAATTAGTTAAATGATGAAGCAGGAGTTAGTCAGGCCTGCTGACTAAATCAGCGCTGAGTTCATACCTGATTTCTCAGAATTGCCTTGAAAACTTTCAGGCCAGAGAAATCTCTGAATAAAGAAGCGAAACCGGAAGCGAACCCGAAATATAGCACTTACGTTAGAAGCGAGAAAGTAATGCCTACGAGTTGTTATTTCTTATTTTATTAATCTAAAATACTCAAGTTGTTCCTGACTTAGTATTAGTCCAATACTATTCGAATAGAACGTTGTGTATTTACTATTCAGCTCCTAAAAGTATGCTAGCTTTGACAAATTAAAGTTTTTGCTGGTAATCGCTTATAATTCCCAACTAGTTTAAGTAAACGCTTGGTGTAGTATCTGACTGAAGCTCTATCAGAACTACAACGTTAAGTTAAGGTTACGAATTTCAAATACGAATGTTCTGAACAATGTTTTTGCTAACTAGGCATAACAAGTTTTTAATTATATTGAAAACTATTTCTATATTATTAGCTCTAGTTTTTATTGCCAAGTCTGAGCTCCTTTCTTTTTATGGTCTGTCACACTAAACACAGTTTTCTATTGTTTTCACTTGTCACGCGATAATTATATCTGTATTTTTATAAGTATTATAATTTACATGCTTATCCTGGTCACCATCAATGGTTTTGTGGCTTGGCTCTGACATTGTTCTCATCTGATAAGCTTTAACATTCTGCATATCGTGTGACACTATCCTTAACTTTATTTCAGTCTAGTTTGAAATGTCTCAGCTGAATAAAGCAGCGCGTGACACGCTCGTCGAGTTCTTCAAGAAGACGAGCTTAAATGGCTTTGGTTTGCTTTATTTTATACGCAAACGTCGCTATCAACGCTTGCTTTGGTTCCTTTTTATTGCCGTGGGCATATCCTTTGCCAGCTTTGTGGTATTTACCACATTGCTGCAGTTTCTAGCTGAATCTACGATTACATCTTTGTCCGAGCAAAGCTTGGATGCGGAGGCATTGGCTTTGCCGGAATTGAGTATTTGTGGCGCCAACAAACTGAGTCGTCGGAAGGTGCAACAGTTTGCGGAAGAGCTGTCCAGGAAGTCCTCTTCCTTTGGAAACGCTTCCTCTGATGGCAACTCCTCCTCCGTCGCCTTCTGGCTGCAACAGCTGCAACTTCTAGCAGGCTACTTCGCCCCATCAGCTGTCTCAGCAGAGGCTGCCGCAGCGTTGCAAGCAGCGCTAGGTGCAAGTTGGCACCAGGATGTGCGAGCTCAGCTGCTGCAACTGTCGCCCAGTTGCGAGTCCTGGATAATAAGCTGCCACTTGGATGCACTTGTGCACAATTGCACGCAGCTGTTTCGTCGGATAATCAGCAATGAGGGCTGCTGTTGCATGCTACAATACAAAAACATTACCGGTGTGCTCAGCTTGCGTTTGAATGCCACACGTGCAGATGACTTTAACTTGCCACACGTAACGCGCATCGCTGGCTTTAGTCTACACCTGCCTGGCTGGCGTGGCAGACTCACTGTGGCAGCTGGCGAGCTTGCAACCTTTCAATTACAAGCACTTAAGTTGCAAGCAGCGCCACAGCTACGCAGTTATCCTTTAGCCGAGCGTGGCTGCCATTTTGTGGATGAGGCAGCTGCACAGTTGCAATGTCTGCCGCTGTGTCGCCTGCGTCGCAGCATTGCTGCATGCAACTGTGCACCCTTTAGCTATGAACTGTCCACTGATGCTGTTGCAAGTCAGAACTTTAGCTACTGCAACTTGGCACACATCGCCTGTCTGCAACGTCTGGAGGGTGAGTGGGGTGTGGCAAGGTGGCAAGGTTTCAATTATCGGTTTATGACGCATCTTTTACAAGTTTCTTGCAGCACATTTCTTGCCTGTCTTATAAAAGTATTTGTTGTTTTGCTATTTATAATACCTTATCAAGGGTAAAGTTGAAGAAAAGTGCAAAAGAGGCAGATGATCCGGCACATCAAGTAGCTACGTATCTTGCAAAATTGTACATCATTAAAACTTAACGAGTCTATTAGAAACTTCACCGCCAACAGCAAATAACTAGCAGCACACGTAATTTAATCTTTCCACAGCAGTTTTAGTTTCAACTTTCTAAGAATTTCTGGCATAAACTTTCAAATTAATCCTGTTTTATGCGCATTTTCAAGGGCATTGTAAAGTTGTGATAATGAAGAGGCTTATAAAGTAGTTGTGCATTGTACATCATTAAAAGTTATCCAGTTTATATACATAGTTCACATATTGCACAAAAGTACTAAGAAGCTCGTAATTTAAGCTTGCCTCAGCAGTTTTAGTTGGAATTTTCTAAGAATTTTTGGTCTTCACTTTCAGATAAAACTTGTTTAAGGCGCATTTTCAAAAGAAACAAGCCTCTTTCTAATTCCGCGAACTTCTTATTGCGAATCACTTTGAATTTCCGTTTTCGAATGAATTGAAAGGATTTTATTTAAATTGTATTTAATACGAATAGTTTTCCATACCACGAACTTAAAGTCAAACTTTTGAAAAACCGCATATTCTGTCAACTTTTGAAGTTTAGAACAGTTAATAATTTCAATACAGATTGCTTTTATCAGAAATGTATATGGAAACAGATTCGAATATAAATTTTAAATAAAAGAAAAAGAGTTTTTTTAAGTTAAGCTAACAATTTTCTTAAAAATTTAGGCCAGTTTCTGTTTTTGATGTAGACATTCGGAATTTGTATTGTTAGATGTTCTGAATTTCGTATATCAATGGGAAAATCAGTTTCAAAAGTTTTGCTTTTGAGACATTGAAACCAGATGTGTTTTAATTCGTCTCTAAAGAAGCATAACAATTGCTATTTTGTTCGAAAAACAGGAACACAGAATGGAAAAGAATTTGAAATGAAATGTTTTCGGAAATGGGAACACCTGAATTTCAAATTCCTTTAATATGTGCAGTCAAAAAGTTGAGAATGAAGCTTTTAATGTACTTTAGCCAGCTTCTGTTTGTTTTAGACTTTATCAGATTGATAAAGGATTAGTAAATAGTTTTTGAATTTCAAATTGAAAGTATTTTCGTTATGAAGAGTTTCTGAGTAAAAACGAACTGTATTTTATAACTTTTCTTTTACAAATGGAATGTAATTTCGATTTTCAGAAACTCAAAGCTTTGTCTCTGTTGAAAAGCATATTTTAGAGAATGATAACAGTTTCTGAGTAAAAAACTACTTCTACGATGAAATGTCAAATTGGATTCTAAACCACTTCAAATGGAGTGTAATTTCTAAATAGTTTATCAAAAACTCAAAGCTCAGTTTCTGATGAAAGTATATTTTGTAGAATAGCACAAGTTTCTAGGTAAAAAACATATGCGATTTAGATTTTATAACTTTTCAGTCAACTGGTCACCCTGGAGCTGTGTTGAATGTCTGCCCGCTTGCAACGATTGGCGCTACCAGCTACGCAAGAGTTTGTTGGGGCATGTGGTGCAGCAAGGGGAGAGCAAATTAAGTATACGCTATGATGGACATCGTGTGCGGCTATATAGTCAAAACGGGCTCTATAATTGGTACGAGCTGCTGTGTGAGTTTTGAAATAGCAATTGGATTTGAATTGAATTTGAATTTGAATTGTAATTATGATTGTGATTTGTGATTTGTGTTTCTGTTTTGTGTGTTTAATTTGCAGCTAATGTTGGTGGCGTTTTGAGCGTTTGCATTGGCTGCTCATTTATCAGCGGAGTTGAGATTGTCTACTTTATGTTGTTTCGACTCTGGCAGAACTGGCATCATTTGAGCAGACACTGAATGATTTTGATCAGAGAGACAGCAAGTGTGTCCAGTACAATAAATAATCCGCATACGCCATGTGTGACAGCAAATGAAATTAGTTTTGATTTATTTTTTTTTTTTTTTTTTTTGGGGCCAAGGCAAGTACGCCTAAGTCCTAAGTCGTCAACAGCTTGAGGCAAACATGAACAAGGACGCATCTGTAGATTTATCTTGATTGCAGCCATGCCCACATTTGCACTTTATTCTACTTTTTGCTATACCTCAGCTTATGGCACATCATTTATTTGAGTGAAAGCAATTGATGAAATGCTGGAAATGTTATCAATAAGCAAAATAAATGTATAAAGATATGGTTGACATAGCTACAGAGTGTGCGATCATCAAGGTTAAGTTGTCTACTGCAAAAAAAAGAAAAAAAACCAAAAACACTTTTAAGCTGGCGCTGAAGGACATTTGGCAAACCACACATACATATATATGTTTGTATGTATTTGTGTACATAATATATGAAAGTGTGTCAGGTTAAGAATATAAATCGATAGCTACTTGTGTTCTCAGGTGGCTCATAACCTATGAATAGTTCATTTTTATGAGCTGTTTGTTCTCGCAAAAAGAGCATTTTATTTGCCGTCAGTTCAGTTCAGTTGCATTGAAAAAGTTCAACTTGCAGTGTCAACAGTTTTGTGTAATATACAAAATTCAATTGAAATGTCCAACTTGTATGTTTTCAACAAGTTTTTCTTACCAAGTTCTTGAGAAATCGCAATTGTGTGGTGCGTTAACTGTAGCTGACAATTATAAGCAACTTTTATATGGTATTTTTCATGGAATTGGATAAATGTTTTACTGTGAAACGAAAGTTCACTTCAGGGGAAGAATTGAACTGTGATTATATATAAGTCTTTAATTAAAGAAAAACCCTATATTTGATTTTGTTTGTAAGAAATAATTAGCTTGTTTTTGAACAACATTAACTATCAAGCTGATATTTTTATAGTTGTAAAGATATAGTTAATATACACTATATCAATCAAAACTTATTGATTTTTCTATAACTTAAATATTAATTCAACTTTTCTTTGCATTTTCTCATTGCAGGTGAGTTTTCTCATGACTTTTTAAACCCTAAAATAAAGTTAACATTGTTGTGGGTAAGTTTAACGTATTTAAAAGCATAACAGCAGCTGTTAAAGCGCTGTTAACTAACAGTGAAAGTCAAAGCTTTAAGCATGCAAAGCTTTTTTAGACACAGGGTGTTCAGCGAAACTAAAAGCTCACACAAAAGCGCTTAGTCAGCGCAGCTTTTTGAGTTTGAAAATCATGTGTAGAATATGGTGTTTTTTTTTTTGTGGAAAAGGTCTTGAATTTCCACAAAGGACATTTATTTCAAATCAATTTTATGTGCGTTTCATATGTTGAAGTACTTTCAGCTTTTGTCATAAATAACACGCATAATGTTTGTGAATCACAGCACACTGCAAATCATTGTGGATTGAGGAATTGCAAGCTAAGCAGCCTCACTTTTAATGGGTTCAAAAAGAGGCGAAGAGGCTAACAAGTTTTGACCCCGCCCACTTTTGGTGTAACACACACAAAGCACTCAGCTTAGCTTGGCAACGATTTGAACAATGCTAACGTCTCCATTAATTTTAAAACCGCCAACTTATCAGGATGCGTCATGGTCCTAAGTGATTTCTTTTCCTTGATTTACGCGCCAAATTGTATACAAATGAACGAGGGTTGCTTGTGAAGTATAAGCTATGACAAATGAAAGAACGTGTTGATTATAATAACATTTTTTGAATAATTACATTTAAATACATTTAAATATATAATGAACCATTTGATATTCAAATTAGTTTACAAAAGTATTTTTATGATAATACAGCATCAACTTTCTTAAAAATGTTTGCTCTTAGTTTGCCAATTCCGCTTTAGTGCGACATTCTTAAACGCTTTTACGCTATTTTATAGAAGGCTTAACTTTTCTATTTATGAGTTTGGCTTGCAAAAGTTATTTTATGGATAGTACAGCATAAACTTTCTTTGAAACGATTGCTCTAAGTTTTGCAATTCCTCTGTAGTGCGACATTCTTAAACGTTTTTCGTTTTTGGAAGAAGAATTGTATTTGCAATTTATTTATGTGGTTGTAATGAACAGTCTTACATTAAAATTAGTTTAGAAAAGTTATTTTAGGACAAAACATAATCTTATTTTTTCAATTCCTCTTCGGTGCGACATTCTTAAACGTTTTTGTAAAAACATTAAGTTCTTGATAGAAAATTGTGTTGCAATCAATGAAACTTCCCTCGTATTTTTGAATTTATATGTAAGACACATTCTCACTTGTGGCAAGGCAAGGATATGTGGCTTCCTTATTTCTATATGTATGTATGCATGCCCTTCACCTTGCCACACACGCACACACCTTTACACACACACTGCCCTACACACACACACACACATAAATAACATAGTTGGGACCAACTTGGCATACCTTAAACGGCATTTTTGTTGACTTTAATCAAAGTCATTCCAGCGTATAAAACAGCAGCCACATTAAGGCCAGCTCCGAAACTCAAATTGAGCCACGTTTAAAAAAGGCTTGCTTGGCTGCCTGCTAATTCGGATGGTGCACAGTTTATGTGATCCTTGGCACTGGTGTTTAAGGATATAGCTGAAAACCAACATCGATATAAGTATATATATATATATATATATATGTATGTATATATGAGACATATGTACGTGCACAGGATGCGTTGTGGTGCTGCTGCTTGGCTTTTATATCCTCTCGGTATATGCAACGTTCTATCACTTTCTCTTCTTGCTGTGTCCTCAGCTCATTTGCATAATTCTAATATGGCATTTTTGGCCATATCCATAGCCATATATCCAGCCATTCGCATGAAAAGATGCCACAGCCCAGCAACAATGCGATTTGCATAAATAAAATTGTAGTGTGCTTTCTTTGTTGTTGTTGTTGTTGTTGTTGCTGATGTGTCAGCTGCTGTTGTTGTTGTTGCTGTTGTTACGATTGTTGTTGCCGTTGTTGAAGCTGCTGTTGTCGTTGCCTGTCAACCTAAATTACGGCCATTTGATTTCGGCAATTACAACGCATTTTTGTGCAACAATTTTCATCGTCCTTTTTTTCCATTTCCATGTCCCTGTGTCATTTACATGTCCCTGTATCATTTGCCATCTCTTATCCTGCTCTCGCTCGCAGTTTGTTTGATTTATGGCTGCTTCATTCTTTTTTTTTCTTCTTTTTTTTTTTTTTTTGAGAGAGAGAATTTCAATTTCAGCTTTGGCAGCCGCTTTCAAGTTAATTATTTGACTGGCCTTGGCCATTGACAAAATGACAATTGCCTGCAGTATCCCTGCTTGATTTATAAATTTACGAGTACGTGTATCTACAAGTACAGCGCCGCTTATACTAACCGTTGCATATATGTATGTATATATACAATGTATCTTTTGGATATCTGTCGCATTTGTTTATTATGTCATTTGAGTTTACGAGTTCTGTTCAGCACTTAAAATAACACGAAACTTTTGGCAGGTAGTCAACAAAGTGCAAAGTAGAGCTTGCAAAAGTATCGAAATTTTCATTTTTTGCTATATATATCGATATTTTTGTATAATAATCGATATTTTTCTGTTAATGATATATTTTTGTGCAACAAAGATTGCCATTTGTGCAATAATTATCAATATTTGTATAATAATGATCGATATTGGCTTGTTGCTCGAATATTTGTGTAGTAGTTATCGATATTTGTTTATGTAATTATTATCGATATTTCTATAAAAATGACTGATATTTATGTATTTATTATCGATTTCAAATGTTTAACTGGATATTTGTGTAGTTATTATCGATATTTGTGTAATAATTATTGCTGTTTGTCTAAAAATGATCGATAATTGTCTAATTGTTATTGATATTTATCTAATAATGATTCACATTTGTCTAATAATGATTGGCATATGCCTTATAATGATCGATACTTGTGTCATTGTTATCGATATTGACTTCTTGATCGGATATTTTCGTATTAATTACCGATATATGCGCATTAAGTATCAATATATGTCTAATAATTGTCGATATTTGTATAATAATGGTCGATATATGTGTAATAATTATAGATATCTGCCCAATAATGTTCGATATTTGAGTTTTAATTATCGATATTTGTGCAATAATTATCGATATCGAGTTTTTGAACGAATTTCACAGCACAAAGCTAACAACTCAAGAGTCTTACTTCAGCTATTGGAATTCCTGATAAGAATCGATAATATTGAAATTACCGATATTTTGACCAGCTCTACTCTCCATCTTTATCTTTAGAATGTCTGTCACTTTTGTTCATGGTTGTAATTCGGTTTAGGAGTACTAAAAACAACACAAAACTTTTGGCAGGTATTCCACAAACGTGCAGAATTTCAAAACTTTAGTACACGGAAAGTATTGTGCAGTTAGATTCTTGCGCTTGCTTTGGCTGTGGTTTTGCTGCCATTTGCATTGCACAACTAAAAATGATAATCATTTATTTTCGTTAGCTTACTGCCACAAAGAAAAAAGCAACAACGTCCGAATGGTGTATGTCCACGTGCCCCCAAAACAGCAGCCGCAGTTGTGGCAAGCAGCAGCAGCGGCAGCAGCAGCAGCTCATAAAAATGAATTACTTACAGAGTACTGCAGACAGTTGTGGGGGTAACGCGGTTTGAGTTATACAGAAAGGAACTCTGCCCCTGTCCTGTTTTCAAGGTTAGCTAATTTGTTTATGGCGTGTTTTTGGCTCTCGGCTTATTGCTCATGCCTCATGCCACATGCCTTATGCCTTATGCCTCATGCAACTTGAATCTTTAATTTATAGACATTTTTTATATGTTTGACTTCACAAAAGGCAAATGGCATTAAGCGTTTTAATGCCTTTAAGTGATTTGTTTGTTTGAAGCAAGAAAACATGAAATGAAAACAATTTTTTTTTTATTGTTTTTCATCTTTTTAGCATTTCCTTTCAGCATTTGTTCGTAACATTGACATTGAAAAGTTATTTTAAAAGTTTTTCTTGGCTGTGCTTTGAACTTTGCGAATTTCTTTTTTATCTACTTTCTTCGTGTCAGTTTTACTTGTTTTACTTTTGCAGTTTTCTTTTTTTTTATACACGCATCATATGTGGTGTCGAAATTCTGCTTAATCTAGTTTTAAATTCCTTAAATATTAACATTTATGTGCTGCAGGTTTTACACTAATATGTTTACTCCCTGTTCCCATTAAAAATAGGAAAAAGGGAGCTATAAAGTACTGCAAATGTGTGTAACAGACAGAAGGAGGCATTTCCGACTATATAAACTATATATATTCTTGATCAGGATCAACAGCCGAGACGAACTAGCCATGTCCGTCTGTCTGTCCGTCTGTCTGTCCGTCTGTCTTTCCGTCTGTCTGTCCGTCTGTCCGTATGAACACACAGATCTCAGAGACTATAAGAGCTAGAGACACCAAACTTGGCATGCAGGTTCCTGTATACCATACGCAGATTTCGGATGCACCCCCCCGCACCCCCGCAAATCGCAAAAGACTCCCACAGCCACATGTATGTTTAATAAATGCCTTTCGGATGTGTACACGATGTTTCAACACGATCGGATAAATAGCACAAAAGTTATGGAAAAATTTATTTCCCCTGTCTCAGCAGGCAGAAACAACAGTTTGACATGCACTGTGCAAGTTGAGTATGCTGCTTGCTTGTATTGCCGCTGAACTGCTTGAAATGCAAGTTGGGAGCAGGGAGACTCGTAGGCGGGCACACTCGACTAGAGTATTCTTACTTGTTTTAAATTAAATTAACGAAAGTTATTCAATGCTGCCAATATTTGTTCAGATTTTCATAAACTTGATGTTTTTATGTTCACTTAAATATAAATTTATGTGCGTGGACTTTTTGAGGATAATCTGCTTGGCTTTGCTACCTTTTTGGCTATTAGCTTAAGTTAGAGCCTTTAATACAGTTGTTTTTGCCTTTTTCCACTCGCTTTTCCATTGTCCATTGTATTTAAGTCTTCGAGTCTTATGCAAATGCTGCTCAAGTTTGCTGCTAGTCAATCAAAGTCGACAACGACGGCCTGCAGCTTTTTTGCTGCTTTGCTGCTTGCTGCTGCCCATTTTCATTTCCGGGAAACATGATCATCAGCTTTTCGTTGTCGTTCTGCTCATCATCGTCATTATCAGCATTGTGTTTTAAAATGGTTTTATTTATGCAACGACATGTTTCAAGTGAGCTCCTCAAGCTGTTTTCCTAACCGAATTTCGCATGCAAATTTTCACGTGGGCGTCGTTTGGCGGCGGCCTTAAGGGGGTAGGTTGGGAGGCAGGGAGGTACAGCGAATTGGCGTCAGCTTCCAGTTTCCACAGTTTGCTTTCTGAGGCACTGACTGCATTTAATTATTAAAATTTAATTTAGTCAATTTACTCGCTCTCTGCCTGCCTGGCCGCCTGCCGCCTGCCTGTCGCCTTTCAGTTATTCTACATAAAATTCTTTTTATTGGCCACCTTTTGGATTCGGGCTCATGAATATTGCGGATGCCCGCATTAAAACTACTTTGAATTTTGGCTTTAGCTACCAACTTTTGTTTTTACATATACCCTGTAGGCAAAACAGTTGCAAAAGAAACGAAACAGATCTGTTCCTGTTTTCACTTTTGGCAGCATTTATGGGAATTAAAATCGCTTTGAATGTTTCAAATTTCCATACTTCTGCTAAACTACTGAACTGCAACCTTAACTTAAGTTTAAGCTAGCTTATTTACTACTTGGTCAAAAGTGTAAAATATTTACAAATGTGAAAATGTGCACCTTTGTGGAAAACTAACTTTTACAATATTTTGACGAAAGTGGATACCGATTCTGGATAAGTATTAACAATTAAGTAGTTTGTAAAGCGAACAAACTATCGATAGTTGACCTTTTCGATAGTTTGGACAACAATAGTTCAAACTATAGATCGATGAAATGATAGCTATCGGTTTTATCGGTCAAAACGTTTCGATTGTAAAACCCATTGATTCTATTGAATTATTCTGAATAAGAATAAACAGTTAAGTATTTCGTAGAGCTGAACAAATAGCAATAGCTGCCTACCTCAATAGCTTCGATAGCGGTAGCTTACACTATCAATCGATTGAAGAAAGACTATCGCTGTTATCGATCAAAACATTCGAGTGGAAAAGCCATTCTTTTGAATGCAATTTTAATTAGCCAATATTTGTATTCTTTTTTATATCTATCGATAGTATTAATGCTTCTATTGCAAAGTGGTTTTTTACACAATTGGAATTATCGATAAATTTACTATCGATAGTCTTCTCAGTTGTTATTCAGCTCTTTTATGTCTCACTAAGTTCGTACATTTTCAGATTAAGTATTCATTTTTGATACTTCCTACTAAGATGAAGTTTATCCAAATGTTATTTAACATTTATCGCAATTTATCGAAGTTTCTTCAGTTCTTCTCTGCAGAGTATCTTCTAGTTGTTCAACTTGGGTCTAGCTTAGTTTTTATTTGTTTTTATCTTTTTGCTTTGTCCATTTCAATGAATTTCATTTTGGTTGCCGCCTTTTTGGGGCAACCTGTTAGACACATAAAAACCATTCAAGTTATGGCCGAAAAAATTATCATCAACATGCTAAATAGTTGGTTGTTGTTGTCGATTGTTGCTGCTGCTGTTGTTGTTGTTGTTGTCGATTGTGCTTGTTGTTGTTGTAACTCTTTGGCATTAATTTTTTATCACTTGCGTCACTCGCTTTTTTAATGACGCCCATCAAAAACTGACTTTACCACAGTGAGTTAAGAGCGAGTGAAAGAGAGTTTTGATGCTTATGTGTGTGTGGGTGTAAAAGCTTTCAGCACGTGCGCGCTTAATATGCTACACACACACACACACACACACACATACATTGAAAGAGAGAGCGCGTGCGAATTCAAGTTCAAGTAAAAACATTGAAAAGCAAGTTCAGCTTCAAGGCGCAGGCTGCACACAAACAAACACACACGCACACACACACACACATACTGGCACACACAGCATTGGGAGACAAACACGTGCTGCGCTCTCTCTCGCTCTCTCTCTTTATGCCTGCCTCTTTGCCGCCCCTCTTTGCTTTTTCTCTGATTATGTAAGCAACTTTTTTTTTTGTGTTCGCTTTTTGCTGTTGTTGTTGGTTTTTCTTGTATTTTTTGTTTGGCTATTTGTGCTTTTTGCTGTTGTTGTTGCTTTTGTTGCTTTTGTCGCTTTCGGAGCACAATTTTCAATTGCATTTTGCTGCCGCCGACGTCGCGTTGTCTTCTTTGTCGTTGTTTTGTATCTTTCTGGTATTTATTTTTCATTTGCCTTGGAATTTTGAGCCTGCGGTCATCCTTTTTTTATGCTGTTGTTGCTGTTGTTGTTGTTATTGTTGCTGTTGCTGTTGTTGCTGTGTTCTTGTTGTTGCTGTGTTGTCTGTGGTCTGTTGCTGTCTATTTGTTGTTATTCGATGCTGCCTTTGTTTGCCATCGCTTTTGGCTTGTCAATGGCAACAACAACCACAACTAGAACGGAAGGACGCCATTTTTTTTCCGCCATTTTGGATGGCTGCTCGCACATATTTTCAGTTGTTGTTGTTGTTGCCAGTTGTTGTGTTGTTCCCCCTCTTCGTCGTCGTCGTCCTTTGCTGCGAGCAATCTCATAAACTGTATGGCAACAGTATTTGTATTTGTATTTGTATGTTTTTATTTTTATTATTTGTTTTTTTTTTATATTTTTGCGCATATTTCACATAATTTTTTTGTACTTTATTTCTTGTATGCCGCTTGTGGCTACAAATTCATTTGACCCTGAAGGTCCTGGAGCGCATTTTTCACAGTTGTTGCTGCTGCGGCCTTCTCACTGAACTTGTAACATGAATTTGAGCGCACAATATCTTCATTTTCAAAAGTCGTTTGGTCTTTTGATTTTTGGTTTGATTTTGACATTTCATCAAAACTATATTGAAGGGGTTTTAACTATAAAATATACATGTGCGTATGGATATACTTTGGGAGGAACTGTATGTATGTATGCAAATATATTTGCATTGTGTCTAGTTGTTAGCTTAAAATAAATCTATCTTAGGTGAAAATATTTCAATATTGAAATATAAAACATTCATTCCGGATGCCACCTCCGAATCATTTCCACAGCAAAAATGTCTAGCATACTTTTTAGAGCAACCTAAAATAAAACCCCTGCTTTTGTTGTACTTTGTATTTTTTTTACAAGTTATGTTCTACATATTTGAATGAAATTGATTTGAAACTGGAATTCAAAACAGGCTTGCTAATATCAATTCTGAGTTTTGGTTTATTTCGTTGGCAGAGTTTGTTAGATAAAGAGTAAAGTAGAAGGTGGTTTAATGCAAGGATTCTAGAAAGGATTATGGATCAAACGTAATGAAATGTTCATAGTTGGGTTAACTTGTCAAACATGTAAACAATTGTATATGTATCTAAAAAGAAAGACACAAGTCAAACAAGAGGCATTTTTATGATGCACAAAAAGGATCTTTTTCAGAAACGGAAATAAACTTAGTTTGTAACTCCTTTAGTAATAATTATATGCACAGCAACAAAATGCTACTAACTAAACAATTAATAGCTATTTACACAATAGTCCTTTTGCTAATCAGCAATACAAATGTTTGTTTATAAGTATTTATGCATGAACATAAAATTGTACAGTCCTTGAAATTGGTAAACATGTACTTGGCGTGTGTCCTTTTGAGCAGCGAGAGTTCACAATCATTGTCAGGGACACAATAACTTTGGACAGGGTTATATTTAGCCGCAACGAATGGAAGGACGACCTTCGACAATGTGCACATCCTTTTGGCAAGCAGCGCCCATCAGGATGCTCATAATACAGCGTGCTGATTGCAAATGAAAAACGTTTACCACACACACACACACACACACACACATACACAGACAGGCAAAAACCTGAAATGAAGTGTTGACAATGCGGCACTTGGCATTGAATTGTATAGGGCGACAGGGACACAGGAAGCCAGCGCTGGCATTGGCAGTGACAGCGCCAAAAAGGATATACAGGCGTCAAGTTATGACTTTGAAGCGCTGCCAACAACATTTGCAAAGCTGCAACTTTCTACGAAGAGCAAGCAAAACTACAGACGACATTGAAATACAAGTCGAGTTAAGTTAGTTAGAGACAGGCAGAGCCAGAGAGCGAGAAAGGATGCTTAAATAAAGTAAATAAAAACCATAGCATACTTAGTTGGGCCTGGCTAATGAGCACACTGCTTTTCTAATTTGCTGCCTCTGCTCGTCCTTTTTGCTACTTTTGCTTTAGTCAAACAGCATCTCATTTCAGTTAGTTGATTTTCTCATTCTGTTGGTATACTTTACTCTTCTAATTACAATAATTAATCAATGTTGTTGGCTTTGTTTTGTCGTGTTTTGACTTGTTTTGTCGTGTTTTGACATGTTTTGACTTGTTTTGCTTGCGTGTCCTTTTTAATTAAGTTACGCAACTAGTCAACATTTATAACAGACGCCCAAAAAGTCTTTAAATTTCTACTGTTGACTGTAAAATGTGCAACAGGCAACACAGACACAAACACACACTAATACCAACACACACACACACACACACACACAGACAGAGACTGGGATGCGGAAATACAAATACAGACACAACTTGCGTTCTGCTGCATTGACGCACATAATCTACTCAAGCCACAGGTTCCCCCTCAGCTGCCCCACTTCACTCTTTACACTCCCGCTCTTCCTACGCTCGTGCTCTGCTTGATTTTAATCAAACTGTTTGCATAAACAGCGAAAGGACAACATAGTTTAAATGTGTATGTGTATGTGTGTGTGTGTGTGTGTGTGGGTTGTCAGTGTGTGTGTGTAAGTAGCCGGGCCAACAAACAGGCCTAGCATAAACAAAACACACACAGTAAAAGAGCTAAATAGAGCGAAACAAAGAGAGAGAGAGTGTGTGGGAAAGAGCTAGTTAGCCAAAAGCTCTCTCTCTTGCAAAATACGCGTAATAAAAGAGATTGAGCTTTTTTTTTAGTTTCTCTTTCAACTGAATGCATTGAACTAGAAAATATTTTAAAATACATTGTTGCCATTAGAGCTGGAACACTATCGCTGGGACTATCGATAATATCAATGTTTTTTTGAGTGCAATTATTGAGGTTTATCGAAGGTGAAGCAAATCAAAGAATTGATTCAAATTTGAATTCTCTTGATGAGGTTAGCGGGAGGTGACGTTTCCAACACTATTAAATGTTAATGTTCTTGCATCAGCATCAACACTCGGGTCAAACTAGCCATTTAAGACTATCCATCTATTCATATATCTTATTTGTTCTATGTGAACTAGTCTCGGTTTGAACCGATGTTGATGAAACTTGGTACAGATGCTTTCTACTATAGCGGAATGTATATATGTAAGAACCGATAGGATTGAAGCACTATTACATATAGATGCCACAGGAACGATCGGTTGAAAATGTGATTTTTCAAAATAACTCGAACAAACTTACCATTTCTGAGTTTTAGTAATATATATGTATGTATTGGATGTCTATATCTTATAGCTGCCATAGGAACAATCAGTTGAAAATCAGTTTTTGTATGAACAACTTTTTTGTTTCTCAAATTATCCCTTTCAAACTCACTCTATTATGAGTTTTAGTATGTTTTTGTCATTATGACTAAATTTGATCAAAATCGGATTACTATATCTTACAGCCGACATAGGAACAATTGGTTGAAAAATGAGTTATTGTATGAAAAACTTTTTAGTTTCTCAAGTTATCTCTACCAAACTCATGCATTATGTGTTTTAGTATGTTTCTTTCATTCTAACTAAATTTGATCAAAATCACACTACTATATCTTATAGCTGTCATAGGAACAATTGGTTGAAAAATGAGTCATTGTATGAAAAACTCTTTAGTTTCTCAAGCTATCTCAGCCAAATTGAACTATTCTGTGTTTTAGTATGTTTCTTTCATGCTGATTAAATTTGATCAAAATTCTTCGCCTATATCTTACTGCTGACATAGGAACAATCGGTTGAAATGAAAAACTTTTCTATATAAGAAACTTTTCTATCTTGTTTTATAAGTATCATTAATATAATACAGTAAAATGCCTATTTTTCTGCTACTTCATTTGATTAAACAAAGTGCATAATTAGTTAATTGCTACACTGTCTTTGTTTATAGCTTTTAAATAGTTGATAGCTAATCCAAGTGAACAATTGTGAGTCGGAAATCTTTTTCGTAAGAGAGAGAGAGAGAGAGTTTCCACAACACACAATCATGCTCTTTTTATGCGAAAGCTCTTTTGTGCTTATCAGTTTTTTGCCACACAGCCACTGACTCTGTCGCCGTCTACTTCTCAGTCGCAGCCTCAGTCGCAGTCACAGTCGCAGTCACAGTCGCTGCTGGTTGGTTGGCTGTGGCTGCTGTGTGTGTTGATTTTGAGTGGTCGCCGCGCCTCGGCAGTGTCATGAAAAACATTTGGACGGCTTCCGTTTGGCATCAGTTTGTTGGCAATACTCAAACGCGTCGGCCGCAAGCGGCAGTAAAAAAAATATCTAAAAACCCCCCCCAAAAAAAAAACAACAACAGAAAGAATTTAACAAATTTTGTGGAAAAGCGCGGCACAAGCAAAACGAACAATAACAAGAACAAGCTACAATATAAAAGCATAATAACAAACAAAAGACAACAAAACAAAGTCTAAATATTTATCTAATTAAATGCCAAAACATTTTGTGATGTGATACAAAAGACAATTTGACGCGTTGTTCTTTTCGTTTCGATTCAGTTCACCCTTCTTACCCCTTTTGCCTGATTTAACAAATTGGTAAAACAACTTAACTTGATTTTTCGTATATTTTTATTTGTATAATTTTGAAAACGTTTTTATGAGCTGTTAAAGCACATCGCGTGGTTTTGGGTGTAAAATTCAATTATATATTTATGCTTTGGAATTTATATGTGTCCAATGTTTATGATTTTTTCTCGCTGACCAATAAAAAAAAAGTAAATCAACGCCCACGCCAAAAAAAAATAAAATAAAAACAAATTTTAACTACAAAATACTCGCGTCTTAAAATAAAAATTCAACGCTGGCCGTGAATGAAATTGAAATTGAAATTGTTTTGAGTACATTTGTCTACTACGCTGCGCTCTCTTCTCTTCTCCGGCGGCATAAATAAAAACATATATTTTGGCTATCCAAGTATGCCACGTACTACATTATCATTATCATCATCATCATTATGTTCTTTATGTTCATAATCATCTTGTGAAAGTGCATTGACTGGCAGACAAGGCACAAAGTCAAGGTGCCATCCACAAATTCCACTCTTAATGCTTTTTCATAGACATGAAATTTATTAAACGACAAAATACACACAATATATTTACATAAAATTCGCATTTTATATTTTGAATATTTTTTATTTTTTTTGTTGAAATTCTGTATGTGTTTGTCACACAGATTGTGTGATAGATATGCGTACTTAACGTTATAAATTAATTTTGAGTTTATTGAAACATGCGTTGTCTTTTAATTGGTGCGCTAATTGCATTAAAAATATATATGCAATTTGTGTTGAAGTGTGTGTGGTTGTGTTTGTGTTTGTGTGTGCGTGTTTGTGGCAGCAGCATCCATGCATAATTTGTCAACTATAATTAATATAATTTTGCATCATTTTTTTGGTAGTCAAAATTCAAGGTTAAATTGGTTTTGTTTTTGATTGTAGCCTGAAAAAAAAATAACATGCATATTTAGCAGCTAAGAATTTGGTTATTATAGGGCCTATTCTGGTTTCCACTTGCGGTGAAATATTTTGAAAGTGAAATTTCATCAAAAATTGAAGATAAAGTGCAAAAAGTAAGTTTTAAACATTGAAACAAATTTGAATTTCGCAAAATGTTGCCCAAAGTCGAAAATGGAACAAATATATATTTCAAAGCAGTTTTCAATATTTTGTATTTTGTATTTCTGTTTTCGAATAAAATAGCAAAATATTCTACATTTATTAAAGTTCAAATACTTCGCATTCAAATTCCAAATGTTATGATTGCAATGGGAAATGAGAACAGATCTTAAAATACTTGAAGATACACCGAAATTCAATGCGTATGTTCTTGAGGTTTAGAGTTGGGAATAGAGTTTTTCACATAGTTACTTATAGTAGGCTGGTCACACTGCTGTTTAACAGCTGAATTGGCAGCTCAACTTATAAATAAAGCAAATCAATAAAAAATAAAACGCATTTCAAATACTAAATAACTCTTAAGTTGATTTTCTACAACTTTGCAGCTCAATGAAAACTGAAATTGCTTTTTGCGATAAGCTTTTGCTTTCCATGTTTGATTAAATCAGTTTAGTTACTTGATGATTATAATGTTTTAATACCATGCTATACACACACACACACACAAAAACACACATACATATACGCTTCACACACTAAACTCTTCTTGCAACAAAAACAAAAATCAAAAAGTCTTAGCTAATTGAAGTACTTGCTCAAATATATCACTAAATTATGCCAACAATTCTGAGGCAGTTTATTTCAATTTGTGGCAGAGATTTAAAACACACACATACAAACACACATTTCGAATTGCTATTCAATTACAAGTTTCAGTTTTCTACGAGCCAAAATAAATAGCCAAATTTGTATTTGATGTGTGCAACAAATAAAGCAAAAAGTTGTTAAGACTTTTGCAAATTGACATGAGACCTGAAACTTTTACAATTAGTGCAGGCAGGCAGGCATCAATACTATTCACACACACACACACACACACAGATACATACATACACACACACACAATTGGAACTACATATAACTGTTATGTTCAAGTTGAAGTATCTGAAGGATTTTTGGTATTTCCTGCTATTATCCTGCGCCATTCGTTTGGTCAATTTGTTGCCCCACGCCCTACGCCTTAATGCCAAGCCTAACGAGCGGCCATTAGGCGCCTTTTCCTTCATTTTCCTACACTTGCCACAGCATCTTGCTCTCACAACAACAACAACAAGCAGCAATGTCAGTAAAATAAGTAAAATAGAATTATTATTATTTACAGACGTAGCGCTTGATATAATGTTGGCGCGGTTTTTCTTCCTTTTAGCTGTTGCTTTTAAAATACGCACCTGAGAAAAGTTGTTTTTCTTTTTGGTTCTTTTGCTTTTCTTTTTGTTCAGCTACATAAATAATAAGTTGCGCACTGATACGGTTACGGATAGGACTACGTTAAAGGCCGCAGCCATCTGCCAGCTACATTGAAATGTCCTTGTGGCAGGCAGGAGCTAAGCAGGCTCAGTTCTCCCCACTCCCTTCTCTTCAACTTCAATCCCATTGCTTCCATAAGGCTTACGTGACTTTTGTGGCATGCGTCGTCGTCGTCGTCGTCGTCGTCGTCATTTATTGGATACTTCAGTTTGTCTGCTATACTTGGCTGCTCTTCATAATTCCTGCAGCCCGACTGAGGGAGGGCTTTTGTATGCTCGCCGAGTGAAATTAATGAAGCAGTTCATCTGACACTGAATTGATTGGCTTATTATCAACGCAACTTGATAGCTGGCTCCAACTTTCAGTTCCCAGTTCTCAGTTCATCCAGCTTTCAGCTCTCGCCCAGTTCTCCCAGAGTCTCCATCTTTAATGGAATTCTTTTACTTTGTTGTCTTGCATTAGATGCCAAGTGGATTGCGCTGTCATGCGGCGATGACAAGCAACGCCTGGTCATTTATTGATACCCTGTAATTATATAAAGTGCAGTAGATTTAGGTATACACTTGAGTGAAACACTTAAAATGTGTTAGTTTTTGTTGTTGGCAATTTGTCTTCGTGAAGAGACTTTTGTTAAAAAGTTTAGAAATTTGTAATTTCAAGACTGTGACTTAGTACAATTCCTAAAATTTAGAGCTTACAGCAACTCAAAACCGAATATTGCAGTCTTAAAATCAAAATTTATTTGAAATTTCATTTAAAAGTTTAGTTTTTGTACATTTTCTTTGAAGTTCCTTCAAATTTCAATCAATTAAAAATTCAAAAAGAGCTCTCTAAGCTTATTAGATTATGATGAAGTGCGGTTTTAAAGATTATATTGTTATTAAAAAGACATTTCATTTTAGATTTCAAGACACATTCCTCAATTTTGCTCTTCACTCACAAGCACTGATCACGAAAATGATCGTCGTGAATGGGCCACTTTAAGCTGAAAGTGATTTTCAATGCTTTGTTGTCAAAGTTATTGCTGTTCTTCAAGATAATTTTTAATTGTAATATACGTTTTAATCAAGTGCGAGTTTTTCCTCTCCACTCACAAGCACTGATTATGAATATGATAGTCGTGAATGGGCTGCTTCAATCAGAAAGTGATCTTCAATGTTCTGTTTCAAAGTTATTACTGTAAGAGAGGCTCCTTTGAACACTCTGCTAACTATTGGTTTCAAGATACATTATAATCAAGTGCAAGTTTGTTTTTCACTCACTGATCACGAATATGATAGTCGTGAATGGGCTGCTTCAATCTGAAAGTGATCTTCAATGTTCTGTTTCAAAGTTATTACTATAAGAACACTAATTTTAGATTTCAAGCAACATTATAATCAAGTGCGTGCTTTTCTTTTCACTCACTGATCACGAAAATGATCGTTGTGAATGGGTCGCTTCAATCTAAAAGAGATCTTCCATGTTTTGTTACCAAAAATACTTTTGTTATAAAGATTCTCATCAGCAATCTGCAAACTTTTGATATCAAGAAACATAAGCTTTTCACTCACTAATCGCGAATATGATCGACGTGAATGGGCTTCATCAATCAGAAAGTGGTCTTCAATGTTCTGTTTCAAAGTAATTATTGTAAGTGAGGCTCCTTTGAACACTCTTCCAATTTTTGATTTCAAGATACATTATAATCAAGTGCAAGTTTGGTTTTCACTCACTGATCATGAATATGATCGTCGTGAATGGGCTGCTTCAATCAGAAAGTGATCTTCCATGTTTTGTTAACAAAAATACTTTTGTTATAAAAATTCTCTTCAGCAATCTGCAAACTTTCGCTATCAAGAAACATAAGCTTTTCACTCACTGATCACGAATATGATTGTCGTGAATGGGCTGCTTCAATCTGAAAGTGATCTTCAATGCTTTGTTATTAAAGTGTTGTTATTTAAGATAAAGCTTTCTACAGGGTAGTCTATTAGTCGATCACTAGTTGTGCCTCATTTCTTTTCAACATTTATTCGCCTCCATTAAAATGACAAGTTATAGAAAATAAGCATCGTTGAATTTCTGATTGGATGTTTCATTTGTTGTAAGCCATATGCGATATTTCCCTTGGCTTGAGCTAAGATGCTTATATAAAAGCCTCGTGCTGCAATTCAATTTGTTGAAGCGCACACAAAACATCAAAATTACATTACTCCCAGTCGATTTTTGCTGTGGTTTTGCAGCGACTTAATTATACTGCTTGCCACGCCCCAAAGAACCAAACGCCCCAACGCCCCTTTGTCAATATATTTCTGCTCTTCCTTTTTTCGGTTTTGGTTCCTTTTTTTATGGTTCATCGTAAAATCAAATGGAATATTTTGGGCACGTTTCAATGCTGTTAATAGCGAGCTGCCAATATGTCAATGCTGGCATCAATATAAACTTTTCTCCATTCATCCTTGCTGCCATTTTGGCATCGAGCTTTTCTAGGATTGGTCAGAATTGCCACAATGAATGCTGCTGCCTCTGCCAAGTCATTAATTTTATGAAAAATCAACATTTACATAATGATGAGCATTGCGGCTGTTTCTCTGTGGCACATTTGATTAGCAGCTCGTGGCATGGTAGACGCACCCACAAGCACACACACACACACACACCCAAACACACACACACATACACTTTGAAAAGGCAAAGAAAAATTTACATTCATTGCCTGGCAATACATTTGGGAGCTACAATTTATTGGCAGGCCAATGAAAACTCAACTTAATTAAAAGGATATGCTCAATTTACAGGCCACAAAAAGAAAATAAAAAGACATTTTCAAAAGTTTCTAACAAAAAAAGACAGCAAAGAAAAGTTACTAAAAAAAAAGACAAAACCAAAAAAAAAAAAGAAGAAAAAAACAACAAGAAAATTGTTTCCTGCTTGAAGTGAAGTTTACAATACAACAAGAACAGCAACAACACTACGATTTTAATGAATTTTAAACTAAAAACAAACAACAACAAAACATATATATATATAAATAATTAATAAGGTTGATTAATTACTCAATTATATACAGATATATATATTATACAAATATACATATACATATATATATATATATTTAAAAACTAAACAAAAGACGTGCGTGTGAATAAAAAGAGGCTTTCAGAACTAAAACATTGATGTGAGTTTGATTTTTGAAACAGTTACAATTAAAAAATAAAAAACATAAACAATATTTATGCTACAATATACAAAACATAAAAATTTAATAAAAACGAAGAAAACATATATTATATATTAAATATAAACGCTTTGAATTTGTTGTTGCAATAATACAAAAATATTACAAAATATTTTTAATATATACATTGAAAAATAAACGTTAATGTGTGCAAAAAATCAACGCCAAAATCTATATATAACATAAATATATATATATATATATATATATATACAAATATTTATTCCAAATGTTATGCAAATAAAATGCGCAAAACAATTGATTTGAAGCAAAAGTCAAACTAAGCAAATATTTAGCTAATTTAAAAGCCAAAATAAACACAATACAGTTCAAACAAACAAACAAACAAACAGCAACAACAACAACAGAAGAAACAGCAACAATAACAGAAAGAACATTATACAAATTAAAGCAAACAAAGTTACAAACGCAGCAATTGAAAGCTTCCATTTTAAATGCAAAGAAAAAACTAATTAAATAAATAAATAATAATTATAACAAAAAAAAAAAGTTACTATTTTCTATATAAAATATACGAGACCTTTAAATATATACTTAAAATATAAACAAAAAACAACTCAACAATAAAGTACATTTGTAGCCAGAATTCGGCAACTCAATGCTGCAATACGAAAGCAACTGCAGCAGCCATAGCCAAGCCCAGCAGCAGCAGCAGCAGCAACAACTGCAGCAGCAGCAGCAACATCTGCAACAACAGCAGCATCGTAAGCAAACCTACAAGGAGTATTTGCAGCAGCATCAACAGCAAAAACAACAACAGCAATCCAAGCAACCTGTACGCATCTTTCGAGTTCACTATATACGCCTCAATTCCAAAGACGGCAACAACTCTTCGAATCGCGCTGCTTCGGCGGCGGCCTCCTCCTCCACGGCGCATGGCCCCAAAATGAAGACCATTGCGCCAAACATACGACGGCGGCGACGCTGCGAGAAGCATCATTTGGAGCTCTATTGCAATGAGAGCAGTCACAGTCATAGTCACAGTCACAGTCACAGTGCTGGTCACAGTGCTGTCGTCGCCAGTGGCAGCAGCTCCAATCTCAGCAGCAGCTGCAGCAGCAACACCACGACTTTAAAGCCAAATGGTTTGCGTCTACGCGAATCGATTACTGCGCCCAGCACAGCCGCCAGCTCGCCTGTTGATGAGCAGCTTTGCATACCGGCACCGCCCATAACACCGCCGCCAGCTTTTCTCACAGAGGGCTATAAACGCTCCAGTACATCGGTGTCTACTTCGGCGTTGCCCAGCGCCACGCTCCAACAACAACAACAACAGCAGCAGCAGCAGCAGCAGCAACAACAACAACAGTCGCTTTTGGTCAAACCAAAGCCTTTGGCTTTGGCGCCTCCCAAGTTAAAGCCAAAGACAACGGCGACCATTGCCGTTACAATCAATCAAAGCAAGTCACGTGGCACAGTCAAGCGAAGTTTGGGTAAGCAAAGAGACACATAGGCATAAGCAGGACTATCGATTAATCGATAACTGTCATATTCATTGGTGTGCAGAATCGATAGTTAGATTAAAGTATTTAAACAAGCCCCTTGCTGAGAAATTTCCTACTTTGGGTAAGATGTGAGACAATAAAGAATACGCAGACCTATCCATTAATCGATAACTGCGATAGTCGTTTATCTGCATCATCGATAGCTATCGATAACTATAGTTCTAAGTGTTTTAAATAGTTTCAATGATTTTTATATTTCATAGACTAAATTATCGAAACTATCGAATATCAGGATTATGAATTAATCGATAGCTGCAATAATCGTTGGTGTGCAGAATTGGTTAGTTTCAAGTATTTTAAAGTCTATTTTGTAGTAATGCTAAACTCCATAATTTGTATATTCGATAGTCTGCATTGTCGGTACTATCAAATATAAAAAACCATCAGCTAATCGATAACTGCAATAGTCATTGGTCTGCATCATCGCCAGCTAATGATAAGTTAGTTTTAAGTATTTTTAAAAGTCGCTTGTATAGTACTTGTATTGGACATTAACTTTTGTATGCGATTGGCTGCGTTATCAGTATTATCGACTATCAGGACTAACAATTAATCGATAACTATGATAGTTGTTTATCTGCAACATCGAAGAAATCGAAAAGTCTTATTGTGTGGTAGTGTCTAACTTTAACATTTTGATAATCGATGCACCATCGTTAGTTGAAGGATCCTTTATTCAGATTAAAACTATTTTGGAAATCGACTTAGGAGAGTTTTTCTTCGAATGCGGTGTGAGCTCAACTTAAAGCTACGATTAGACTGTTGAAAATTAAATTACAAATAATTCCTGAAAATTCAGTCTAACAACTCAGTACGCACTCAGTTCATGAAATGCTGAGATGCAGAGTTCAAGAGTTCAAGTTTGCTACTTTTAAGAGTTCCTAACTCGTTAAAAGGAGATTTTTAATTAACAAAATTATGAAATTATGAAGAACATTTTGTTGAAAATTCTCTTTAAGCATGTCTGCTCTGCATTTATTATGAAGCAGTGTGGCTAATGGATGTTGCATGAATTCGCAAAACAACCATTTCAGACACTCTGTCTAATAATGATTATCTGTGTAGATAGACAAGACAAGCGGACAGTTCGACAGACACTCTATAAACATACGTGACTAGTGACTGAAGTTTTTCTTGTTGTGAGGCAGGCTCTTCAGGAAAATCGTTAGAGTTCGTGTCTGTTTGGAAAATTCGATAGAAATTGGTCCCTGGTTGCTTTATATCTGCTATCTGTTATACTGCACATGGTTGGATGTCTACATAAAACGCGTGAATGTTTTATGGTTCTGGCGAGAACATAAAGACGTGAAATGTGGGGGAAGGTTGGGGAGAAGGGGGTTGATTTGAAGAAGGAGCATGTTTTGCAGAAGGTAGAAGGGGGCTGTTGGGCATGTTTGAAGGTCGTCAAATTGTTGCTAAGAACCAAGGCTGATTGCTGGTCAGAGGATTTGACTTAAGCCGAACGCGTGCAGTGTGCAACTTAATTGAAAATGTTCTTGTTATTGTTGCCCCCAAATTGTGCTTGTTCGTGCAGCAGCTGCTACTGTGTGTGTTTGTGTGTGTGTGGGTATGTTCCCTTATACTACTTTACTCTTATTTGTACGCCCAACCAGCAAATCGATGTTTGACATTTTATATTTGTATGTAACATAGTACTTATATATACATATATATGGAGATTATAATCGTTTGAGCAGCAGCTGGATAAGTGTTTGCTTACTACTCAGTTGCTTGTCATTGAGGTCGATGTGCAAATGTTGAACATTGTATGCCGCAGGATAACAGCGTAACTTCTAGAGTTGAACGTGTATCGTGCTTCATTTCGTGACACGAAGTCTTATTATAATAGGACAATAACTGAGTTTTAAACCCGGGGAGCAGACTAAACAAATTCAGAATATAAGTTTCATTGTCTGTTTTCACTTGGTATTCACTTCAAATGAAATACTTCCGAAATCAAAAACTCTTTGCTAAAAATTTATGTTGGCACTTATAAATTCGTCGTTTTTACTTCAATCAAAATAACAGAAATGTTAAGTTAAACGAAAAATACCTGATTTTCCAGGCCCGAATTCCATTTGAAGTGCATACCAAGTGAATACAGAATTTTACACAAAAATAATACTCATCTTAATATGTCAATAGTTATTGATATAAACTTATCTTGTTTCCTGTAGTCCAAAGTGTAGTTTTTCTTATTTAAGGCATTTGGTATCATTATGTAAGAAGTAAAATAACAACTGAACTGAAAAACAGCACATCAATTTTGTTAAATTTTTGTTTTTTCGCGTGTTTTTGTTTTTCAAGATGTGCTCAGCTCTAACAAGCTCTACAACCGCCTCTGAGCTTTGAAATGCCAATAAAAATACTAAGTTTAAGTTGCAATCCGCAATTCGCAATTGCAATTCGCAATTCGCAATCGCTGTTCAATAGTTGATTGCATTTTGTATGTGCTCGAGCGATAAATGCATATTGAGCAACGTTAAGTATACGCGCCCGTATCCCTTGCACCTTCCGGGCAATTTGGAAAATGGTGAAAATTTGTGGGTGTCGAAAAGTTGTCGCCAGCTTGTCGCTACAATTTACGAGCTAAAAGTCTATGTTACAAGCAACTATATATACTAGATTGAGACCTGTGGCAACATATATTGCTTTATTATGCAATGTTCCTTTTTTTTTTTACAAGTATTTCTTCAATTTGCCTAATGCAAATATGCTGTGAGCGTAGTTAGAATTGTTGTAAAGCAGCCAAGCTGCCATTGATGATATGGCAATCTAATAATGCAGTTAGTCCTTTCATAAGCTCAGGCACAACAACAAAAGCTATGCCAGCAGCTAAACACAACAACAAACAAAAATGTTATGAATTATTCAATCAAATTAAACAATTTGAAGCCATAAATCCGACTAGCAAACAAACAGTGAAGACATTGCTGTCATTTGCTCCATTACTCAGTTAGTCAAACAATCAACTAGTCAGTTACTCATGCAGTCATGCAGTCATTCAGTCATTCATTCAGTGTGCTCCATTAGCTATTCATTTCATTATTAAAATATTTTGGCCTGCATACACCTGGCCAACGATATTTTGGCCAACAAAATTCCAAGCAAAAGCAAACTTAACGAATTCTAAAGCTTAATGGAGCAGCAGCAGGGGTAGCTGAAAGGAAGAGAGGCAAAAGATGCTTTGCTAGCTAAAAACTTATGCAATACAATGCGAGTCAAAATGATGATTACTACTGTGAACTATTTGAATTGAAGCTGCTCGTTTGCAAACTGCATTTTCTTTTTACTGTTTTTTGAGTGTGAGCACACTCAAATCGGATTATATAATGTAATATGCTGATTTTACAGCAGAGTTTTCTAAATAATTACAAAACTTGACTTGCCAAGTTTACTGAATTGATGAAAAGATCTGAAAGGAACGCCACAAGAGACTCTTTGCAATTTCTTTTGCTTGATTAAATGCCATAATATACAGTTTTGAGTTTTTATTTAAAACTTTAAATGTGCTTAACTTTAATATTTCAAATACCAAAATGTAGTTGACTGCTTTTAAAATAATGCAAATTTTCATCAATTTGCACACACCCAAAAGCCAAAACCAATTTTTGAATATCGTTGATGAGTTTTGGGTTTTGTTTTGCTGCTGTTGACCAAAAACTTTTTAGACCAACTTTTTGCATGTGAAAGAGCGGGTCAAATTAATTGGCAGTTAATTGAAAAGTTTGCGTTTAGTTGCAACTAACTTTTAAGTGCACTTTTGCATTGGCCATAGCAGCCAAAGCAGTCTAAGAAAGTAAAGCGCACTATGTGCAATGGTTTTAAGAAAAACTTGACTCGAATTGCATTAAATGCCGCACATGCGGTGAATGTTGCAACAGACTCTCGACTCGACTCGACTCGACTCGACTCGACTCGAGTCTTTCTATAGAAAAGTATCGCAAAAGAAATTGCGCGCTTTGCAAAACATCTCTCAAGGCAATTGGTAATGTGGCATTGAAGTTTGCCACAAAACTTTGGCACTCGCCTCTGGGGGGCAGACTAAAAGCTGCCGCATGCCGCATTACATAACGCTAACGGTAACTGTAACTGTAACTGTAACTGTAATGATGGCAAGCTTCTTAGGTGCCACATATTAGGAATGTACATTGTAGTTCTTAACTTAAGCTTGTACTTGAGTAGTTCTATTCAAGTAGGTAGTTCAGCGGTTTTATTGAAGATAGTTCAGTGGTTCAACTGAAGTTAGTAGTTCAATTGAACTTGGTAGTTCAGTAGTTCACTTTTGTGGTGAATGAAAAAGATGTTCGTTTGGTTCGTTTGTTGCTTGATTGGTTCATTTGCTACTTGTTTGATTCGCTTGTTTGTTGAGTTTGTTTGTTTGATTTAATAATTTATAAAAAAAATGTAATCTTACAATAATGTGAACTATAAATGCACTTTGAAGTGCTTACTCAACTTCGATTTAAAGTTCCCATTAGCAATTCTATCGATAAACTGTCGATAAACTAGTTTCATGTACTCAAGTTACGTTTAAAGCAGAGCTGTAAATGAGTGCTTCACTTTTGATTGAATCTGCAAATCATTCAGGCATTGAATTATCAAAAATTTGAACTCATTCATTTGATGAAAATGTGATTTGAAATTGAAAGTTAATTTCATTCTGGTTTAATGTAACAAGCTTTTAAATGTTGGTATGGCAAAAACTTCTCTCTTCAGCGCGTTTTCGAACACTATATGAAATATTAGGAAAATTAAGTCAAAAACTTAAGTCTGAAATCAAAAAAGAGGTGCAAATTAGCTGTTTGCGTTTTCCCTTTAAGAAGCAGATGACTTCTTGTTAGCTATCATATCGAAAAGCACAGGATTTCATGGAAGGGAAAACTCTAAAAGGAGCATTGAAAAAGTTAAACTTACTAGATGAACAACAGTTAGAGATAGTTCTGTTGAGTATTTCATTCGTTCACATTGGGAGCTAGCTCACTTTGAAAAATTCGCTACAACGCTAGGACGCACCCACTTTCTTGCCACAAATGTTGTCGCAGAGCAAAGGCAGAGGCAGCCGCAACGTTTAATAATTAAATGCAAATGCCAGTTTTTATAACCGCATCGGTGGCTTTGCAGGCCTTGGCGTTATAATCCGCAAACATTAACGCATCACAACCACAATACTTAAAGTTGAGAGATGGGGGACGAGTGTGGAGAAGGATGTGAGTGTGGGTAGAGGCAGGATATGCAGAAGCAGCAGACTGAGCGACTGTTTTTAATTGAATGCGTGACTTGTTGAAACTTTTTATGATTTGCCAGCAGCTGACTTTACTTGGCAAAAAAGATGGAAAAGCGGAATAAAAGAAAAGTCAGGGAATGTCAGCTCTATGTTTGCTGCGAGAACAACAGTACATTGTGACTGTGCTGGCATGCTCTATAAGACGCTTAAGTAAAGTTAAGTTTGGTTAAGCTCTTAAGGAAAGTAGATTAGGATTAAATATGCAATTTTGTGGATATTAATTGGTATTGATTAAGTAACATTTGGAAGCTGGGGAAATGTAAACTATATAATAGAAATGATTAATAAATATTTGTATATTACTTTTCTTCATATAACTAATGAAAACATTTTCTTTCTATTTATTTACAGGTGAGTTTCTTGTGCCAAAACATTCGAAAAAACATTGCAGCTAAGTAAAACCTAAAATCAAAAGCTTTCTTTAACTTTTATTTATAGACTTTGCATAGAAAACAATTTGTTAGACGCAGTTTTTTGTTGTTGTGCATTTTGAACATTAATCAAAATGTGTCGAAAGTTTTGTGCGAGTGAATGCTGCCTGCTGCAGCTGCAGCTTGCGGTAATCAATTATGTGGCAGGACACATTTTGAAACTCGCTTTGGCTGCCACTTCATAAAATGCCAGGACAAAATGAAAAGTATTTGTTGCTGCTGCTGCTGCTGCTGCTGCTGCTGAGATCGCAACTGAGTTGCAACGTTTGCAAAGTGGCCACGTAATCTAATGCCAATGTCAGAGGCATGCGCTTATTTATGTTGCAAGTTTATAACCTGTGCAACATTGTTGCTGTTGCCTGCAGCAATCCCAACAAGAGAGATTTGCAAGCAGAGCTTACATTTTTTTCTAGAATATTTCATTTTGACAGTTGTTGCTTTTATTTTGCTTCGAGCATGCCAACAATTTTGGAAAACAATTTAAATTGAATTACACATACACACACATACACACACACACACACACACACACATACACAAAACAGCAAAGACTGCAATCAAAAATGTAGCTTGATTCTTCTTTTTTCATAGCCTACTTTTTGGGGCGGCATTTAAATTGCCATTTTTGATAGTTTCTGCTATTTTACATAACAATACATGTGTCTGTGTCTGTGTTTGTATATGTGTGGGTTGGCAATGAGCCAAAAACAAAAACAACACAACAACAAAAAAAAGCAGAGATAGAAAAATATGCACGAAAAAATTTGCATTGCACTGAAAATGTGTAATTAAACATCAAGCAGCGGGTTTGATAGCCTGAAAATAATCCTTCAGCCATGGACGGCAAAACTTTACGCACTTTTCAATGCATTTTTTTGCATGCGGCACGTGGAAGCAGTCATGTGTGCTGCTGCTGCTGCTGCTGTGCATCTATGTGTGTGGGTTTATCAGCTTCCTTGCGTCCTTGCAGGAAAAACGCAAAACGACAACCATGGAAATCAACATCCGGCAGCAGCAACAACAACAAAAACAACTACAACTGCAGCAGCAGCAGCAAGTGGCAAGTGCAAGGTCAACTTTGTTGAAGGACATGCCACAACAGCAGCCCTCAGCAGCAGCAGCATCAGTCCATGCTCATCACCACACGCCCACAGTCAAACGCCCATGCAGTCAACATGGACACACGCACACACAAACACCCACATACACACACACACACATTTGCTCACTCGTATTTGGTTTGCTTAGTTGTATTTGTGTATTTGTGTGTACCGCCATTTTGTGCGCATTGTTTGCTGTGACGTTTCATTTGATTGCGTTTAACATTTGTGCGGTTTTGGCTCTCTGAAGCGAAGTTTAAGCATCAGTTTACAGTTAACAGCAATTCGCTGTCGAATGTCCTCAGGCAACGCATGTTGTTCTTGACAAGCATTTCAGTCTAAAGCAACACCCACAAGCTTGTATACTTCTGTCAAGTTAAGCTTGAGCGTAAAAGCTGTCAGTTATTGAAATTCATTTACTTTGAGTACTTGAATTCTTCAATATTATTGATTGTTTGTATAATTGCGTAATTTTGAGGCAGCATTTTGATGTTTCAAATGATGCAAATATTTTGCGATAAAGAATTGGTTCGTAAAGCATCAACAGCGTCTTTCTATTTAACATGTAATATGTATGAGTGCAATATAACATAATGTGAGAGAAACCTAACAGAGTGTTAAAGCATAACAGAGTGTGATCGGAGTCAACTCGTTACTTAACACAATGTTAACGTCCTGCTAATAACATAATGTGAAAGGCATATAACAGAGTGTCAGATCATAACAGAATGTTAACTTCATACGTGTAGCTTAAACATAGCAACTTTAACTTTCAAAGAAAAGGATCAAAAAGCATTACAGTGTCCTTCTGTTAATATGTAATATGCAAGAGTGCAACATAACAGAATGTTAACATTGTCAGATCTTTAAATAACAGAATGTAGCCGGTGTCAGCGAAGTGTCTCAGAGAAAGAAAAATAACAGAGTGTTTAATCATAACAGAGTGTAAGATCATAACAGAGTGTAAGATCATAACAGAGTGCTTCATCATAACAGAGTGTTAAATCATAACAGAATGTTAAGAACACAAGTCTAGCCTTAAACGCATGTTAAAATTAAAAATGCTACACAATGTTGAATATTTCACAAAATTTAAAACAAAATTTGTGTGCTTTTTCATATTTGTTTGGCACGAAAGAACTCAAGGCTGCAACAAGTGCGGAAGACAAACAAGCAGCTCGACGCCATGTTGAACTAATTTGGAGCCCATTTATCTATGCTGTGCGCCCACTTTTTCACCAAAACTGCCCGTTTTTCCTCCTCTCCCTCTTAGCGGGTTGCTCTAAGCTCGTCACTCAAAAAAAAAAAACTGTGCATAATGCTCAACGCCACATAATTCAAATTGTTTGCTCACTTTGCTCTCGTTTAATAATTCAACGCTAATCTTTAAATTAAAATCAGCTCCATTAGGAACAAAGAATACAACAAAAATTCTTTTATATATATATAGATAAAAACCAAAAAAAGGAATAAGAGAAAATGGAGCAGCTGGCTGCTAAAATGTTTGCACTTCCTGTTTCCCCCCAAAAAAATATACTTCACTTATTTTTTGGTATTTTTTTTTTGTTTATTGCTTTTGTTGCTTGCAGTGTTAAAGGCAACCAAAATTTATTTACTAACGTTGAGGCCGCCACTTTATGCGTTCTTTTTTGGCATAAAATTTTCCGGCGAATGGTAAAAAAAAAAAACACCAAAATCCTGCTCCTTCTCACTCTCTCTTTCTGCTTTAAGCTTGCCTAGCTGTAAGCTGTTTGTCTCTTTCTGCATGAAATATGCGAAGCTGGTTTCAACAATTTGCGTTGAAAATTTGCACAATGTTTGTCAGCTTCAGCTTGTAAGTGTGTCTGTGTGTGTGTGTGTGAGTGTGTTTGTAGGTGGGTGTTTTGTGTGGTTGTGTTTGTTTTTGTTTTTGTTTTTGGCTGTTGCTGTTTTATGTAATACCCCAACAAAGTTTTCAGTCACTTAAATAGATGCCAGTGGCATATATATTTCAAGCAAGCGACCCCAACCCACTCGCCACACATGTCAAACTAATGTAAAATATGCCACTTGAATAGAAATTAAAAATTCAAATGGAAATGTGACAACCATGTCTAGGCACAAATTAAGCTTTTCCGTTTTCTCTACACTTGTCTATCTATCTATCGTCTCTGCCTTTATCAACAAGTTCTGCTTGAGACCATTTTGAACATTTTTGTTTTAAATTTTTAATTTCCTGCAACTCAATGGTGTCTTCCTGGCCTTCCTCTGCGCACTTATTGTCTTCCTGTTCGTCCTCTTCGTACTTATTGTCTTCCTGACCTTCCTTTTCGTACTTATTGTCTTCCTGACCTTCCTCTGCGCACTTATTGTCAGTTTTTGTTTTAAGTCCGAGTCAAGCTTTTACTTGATTGGTTTACATGATTGCTTGTTGTAAGGCGCTTATGAGACACAGACAGAAAGGAAAACACCCCAAAGGACTACATATTGACTAAATACTGCAAATACTTGCTACCTAGTACATGCTTAAGATATCTTTTAGACTTTTGAGCCAAATTAAATTCCACTGCAGCAAGTCTTTAATTGTACAAAAACAAGCGTTTTAATTAACCCTTTTTTGCGAGCTTGCGGGTTTACTTTGATAACTGGGCAAAAGGACACCCGTGTCCCGACACTGACAAATGCCTCGCACATGCGACCTCAACTAAAAAGGTGACCCCTCAAAGAAAATCAGCGCAACTCCACCCTCCACCCTCCACCCCCCACAACCTTCAATACGTGTATTTATTCTTGCTTTATATATATTATATAGCATACTATGTATTTGATATATGTTTTCCTTTTGTGTGCTTTGTGCCTTTGCTTTTTGCGCATTCCTCCTTTTGCCTTTGCCTTTTGTGCGGGCTTTCTTTTTGTTGCATAATTTTCTTGGCCTGTTTCTTTTGTGTTGGTCTTCTTTTGCTTTAGCCAGCTTTGGTTTATTAGCTGCCCAATGGCTAAGAACATTAGAAAGCAGCACATCTGTGTAGCTTTAATTGTAAGTGTATTATGTAATAATTATAAAGTTAGACCTAATTATCAGATACACATGTAGGAACTATCTTTGAGCTTATACATTTAAAAGCGTGCTTTAAAATTTAAAAGAATGCAAAGTATTTTTATTTCTTATTAAAAAGTAGACTTCTCTATTGAGTTTACTTTCCCTTTTGTCTTAAAACAGCTCTCAGAAGAAGTTTTAATACTCAAGCTTTGATTTATTTTAAATGAAAAGTGTATAAAATTTGCTTGTTTATCAAAATTTAAACTTTCATAATTACATTGAAAAGTTGAAGCTGCTTATTAAAGCTGTCCTGCAAATCATTTACGAATGCAGCACAAAGCAGTTTAGAAAAGTTAAGTTTGTATTCCTTTTTGCATAGTTCTTTTCAATAGAGTCAGAAAAAAAATAAGTTTGTATTCTTTTTGCTCCATAGGACATTTCATAGTCCTCAACTCACTGTTGCATAATTTTAAATGCTTTTCTTTTTTGTATTTTTACTTTCTTGCGGCTTTCAACTTTTGAATAATTCATTGGTGCCTTTGGTCAAGGTCAGGCTTGGCACACCAGCGAAGAAGCTGACCACAAAATATGCATTGCTGCAATATTGCTATGCAATAAAATGCAGACGCTTCGTCCTTCTATTTGGTATCCTTGATATTGCGGTTTTGTCAGACCTTGACCTTGGACGCTGCGTTTCACTTTTTTGTGCGCTGTGTCTGATGTCATTATTATTATCATTATCATTATCATTATCAGCATTTATTGTCATCAACGTCAAGAACAGCAGGCTGTGCATAAAAGGACTTTCTTTTTTATTATTTTTATGACTAATGACTGTCGAGCTTTGAATTTTTTCTAACGCAGACAAAAAGCAAAGTTTTCGCGTCGTATCAAGTTAGACATTTTTTGTAAATTATTATGCTACTTGGGCAAGTCTCATATGTTTTCAAATACTTTATTCGAATACCATTTTCTCCCCAACTGAATCTACTGTCATTTCCACCAAATTGTAGTTTTATTTATGTTTGAATGGGATTGATTTATGCTTCTTTTTCGAATTCAGATGAAGTTGTTTGTGGCCTTAAGACACGTTTCGACTTGTTCAGCTGCCAGCTTAATTACATTGTCTCCCTTAAGCTAAACAATGTTATCAAAGTTGTTGTGTTGTCGAAACCAAAAACAAACTCAATTCAATTAGATTGCCCCAAAAAGCAAATTAGTTGCTTTAAGAGTAAAAGTGGGTAGAGATATGTTGTATAATATTGGCCAACAGAAGTTGCTTAGCTTTGATTGATTGCGGCTTAATTACCTTAGAGCTAATGATCCAAATGCTGAGCGTATTATTAATGTTGTAGGACAGCGGAAGTGGCTCTGAAACATGCGTAGAACTTGAAGACAAGGCAGGCTCTTTGAAAGTTAATTAACAGCAGCATTAGAAAAATGAATTAAATGTATATGGGATCTTTATTTACTTATCTAGGTAATCTCTATGTTCACTTTTTTTTGCTCAGCGTTTGCCATTAATAGCGACAATAACATCTAATTGAAAGCTTATTGTAAGCTTAGTTACATTCGTTAAAGATACAACTACATATAATTGTCCTCCATGGTCATTTATAATTGGTTTTATTATAGTATTTTCTGCCTAAATGTATTCTCTTCCATGGTCACTTTACTTTCAGTAAACATTCGTAATAACATCCACTTGAAAGCTCCATGGTCAGATTTTTAATCATATTTCTTTGCTTTAAATTTGATTAAAGCTTCATTGTTACCTTCAACCGTTTTCTACGGTCAATTAATATTTGTCCTCCATGTTCAGTTTTCGGAGCATATTTCTTCTATTTCCTACACACGATTCCTGCTATTGCCATATTTTCATTGTCAGTAATCATAAACAAGTCACACCTAACTACAAACAGACTATGGTCCTCCATGTTCACTTTTCGAAACATATTTACTCTTCTATTTCCCACACATGTTTGCTTCCATTTCTACTTTTTGTTTTGCCATAATCAAAGGCAACTGATACCTACAAATCGACACTCTCCTGTCCACCATGTTCACTTTTTGCCCAATGAGCAGTTAAACGCTGATAAATCGCTTGATATTCGCAACTGAATTCACACACATTTCTATTTTATATGGTTTTCATATCTAAATCTCTTTTTTTTCTATTACGTACTTTTTTTTGTGCGCATTTTTGCTGTCAGATTAGCATTTTCCATTTCGCTTGTGTTAATCTCATATCATCATCGTGCCAATCTGCAGTGACTGAGCTAATCCAAAAGTGTTTGTGAACGCATTTCCGCACATATCCGCAGCATCAGCAATGGAAAGCGACGTCATCAACCCACAAACCAAAAAAAACACACCTACATCAGTTGCCAAGATAAACAAACACAAACAAGCAACGAATTTTCCAGGCAGGCAAATATACGCTAAAAATATGCTGACAATGATGGTCAAGAACAAAAATGAGTAGCAAATTGAACATAAACTATATATATATATATACATATATATATATTATATATATTTACTTTTGCTTTGGCACACCGTACTGACCTTCACCCAATGTGTTTGGATTTTTGCTGTGGTCGCATTTGTTTCAGTTTTCTGACGCGGAATTTAAATGAACTTCACCTTGAACGGAAAACAAACATTTGTAACATGTTAATGAACTTTTCGTGTGTGTGAAAATATTACAATAATTTTGAATATATTCAAAATATTCTTGGCTAGTGCGCTATTTATATAAGTGTTTTTTATTTATAAAATTTCTAAAGATTGTCATAATTTTTGTGCATGTGACACGTTGACTCACACGTTGAGCATTTTTCGTAGAGTAATTTTGAAAATGTGATTCATTTTCATTTCATGCAGCCAAATGAAAATCCTTAAAACAAATCTGCCAAATATTTTTCTCACTCTGGCGCTGTGACGTCAAGTAGAACCTGTAGCAGAGCTATGACAACCAGCAAAAAAACACATAATTCAAATGTTTTATTTACTTGAGTTGAGTTCTTTTGATTGCCAAATGAAAAAAACATGTAGCAAATAAACTGAGCCGAAAACTTGCACAAATATTTTGTTGTGCACAATAACAATAAAAGTCAACTAGATACATATTTTTGGTATGTGTTGTCTCTGCTTCATTTAACGACTCTGATCTAAATAGCTTGATGAACATAGCCAACAAAATAGATATAAAAAAAATATAATAAACATAAATCAAAACAGTTGTTTTTTTTCGCCAACTTGTTTGATTTTTTAGTATAGAACACAAATTTATAGCATAGATTATATGATATACATAGATGTTACTGAGACTTGACTAAATTTAAGTTTTTGCGAACTTTTATAATGTTATGTTTAATACACTTTAATTTTAAATTAATTTTCAGTTTACAATCAATCTGCCTTATGCATTAATCATCAGCTGATCAGCTGCTGTCATTTTGGTTTAGTCTAATCAAATACAACACTGCGTCTTGTGTTTTATAGCAGCCAGCTTTTGTTGCCTACACTGAAAGTTTGATAATGTTATGATTGATACACTTTAAGCTTGAATTACATGTCAGCTTACAATCAATCAGCTTTGCAAGTGCAATTCATTAATCATTCGCTGATCAGCTGCTGTCATTTTTGTCTGCTCTATCCAAAAATACAACACTGCGTCTTGTGTTTTATAGCAGGCAGCTTGTTGTGGTTGACCCTGCTGAAATCATCAATCATGACAGACTGACGCTGCTTTTGCTGCTTAGCTTTAATTTATGTTTATTACCGTTGAACATTTTTGCCATAAATAATATCATTTTAATTATGTCGAATTTTTTGTTGAATTGCGCAGCGCACCGCAGCGCAGCGCACATTTGCTTTTGAGCCATCGAATTGCCTACATTTATTTACTTTTCGCGCGACACTTTTGTTGGCCACAAATAAACAACGTGGCCAAATCAAGAGCCACATCTTCAAAAGCATCTGCTGCTGTTGACCTTGCCAACTTCCGCTGTGTTTGCCAAATATTATTGCCAATTTATCACATCTTAAAGCATCATCAGGCAACATTGTTGGTAGGCACAGCTGGTAATATTGTGCTGGCCATGTTTTGTGTAGGCCAACTTCCGTTGGCCAATTCGATTGGCAGCAACAATTTACAGCTTAGCCTGGTCGACTTGCCTGATGCTGATTGAGAGAATCTGTCGCATTGCTACATAATTCAAAAGGACCAACAATTTATGTGGCAACTAATTGCTGTATATGTATGTGTATACCAGTCAAACAACACATGGCGTATGATTAATGCGCGCCTGGCTCTTATCATTCGTGTATGCTTTTCTTGTAGCATGTACAATGTATGTTACATGCAGCTGTGCTAGCAGCTTGTGGGCTTATGGCTATTGATTGAAGTATCTGGCAACGCCCCAGCTATGACAATAAGTATACACATAAATGATGAGCATAGCGGAATATTAAAGTCTATTTGATTTTATGGATGCTCTACAGGAGACTCAAGAAGAGTGTTCAACGTTTGCGAAGACGACACGATGAAGAATAATACAACAAAGGGTGTCGAACTAGGATAACACTTAGAAGAAAGTACTCTTCTAATTACATTTTAGACGTCTTCCATTAATATACCTGTTCCGAAATCCACTTTCGAATCAATTTCACAAAACACTGTATTGCCTACTTTTTGGAGAACGATAAAGCTAAGAAACTCTGACTGAAAGTATTATATTTCTGTCAAATTGTTTCGAAATTGACTTCAAAACGGGGCTTATAGTTTTCTGTGTTAGACATATGCATTTCAGATTATTTTTTATCAATCAGTTCCATGATTCAAGCCTAAGTTCCCAGTTAAGCAGTCGAAACACGAAAGCCGCATCAAAGTTATTCAAATCAAAATGTTGTCGAGCAGTATGTCTAATATGTAAGTTTCTATATGTAATGCATGTATAGCTACATAACTACGATACGTAACCCTATGATATACTATATATCCAATACAAACACAGATATTTTATGGTCTTTAGACACGCTATTTAAGCTCAGGTATCTAATGTACCCATACACATACATAGTTGTATACATTTTCAAGGCAAAAAAGAAGCATTTGGCGAAAGCAGGCGCTGAATTTATGGCCCAAACTGCTGTACAACATGGCCAACACATACGAGATAGAGTGTACAAGAAGATACAAATACATATATATATGTATATATAACAAAATATAACCATGTATATATGTATATAGATATTTGTTTTGCCTTGGTCTGGGCCAAAATTGTAATCATAACTCGAGCAAGGCGTTAAACATAACAAAAAATAGCTCTGAGCACGTAGCACAACAAATGTGAAGGTGTGTGTGTGTGTGGTGCATGTGTGTGTGTGTGGTGGGTGCCATTGTTGTTGTTGTTTCTACAGCCTGCCTGGCTGTCAAAGTTTTCTCTGCCTGAAAAAAGCATTTAGCTCGCGAATGCTCGTCTACTTTTGCCTTATTATTATTATGGCTATTGTTGTTGTTGTTGTTGTTGTTGCTGTTGTTTTAGTTGTTGTTGTTGCTACATGCGTGCAGAAAATTGGGTGTGAAAAGCACTTTGGGCCATTTTAGCCCCCGGCGAGTGGCAGCGTTAAAGTGCCGTTTACTGTTATTCGAGTACTCCACGTGGCATCTTCTAGTCTGCTGAAATGTGCCTAGCACAAAGAGCTGAGACGTTTAAGCCTTTAGGCAGCTTTATGTGGCCAAAACCCCCAAACCCCTCCTTTTCCTTTTTATTTAGTTCTTGCCTCGCTCACACTCACACCTAGGCACGTTAAAGGATTTCTTTTCATTAAATTGTAAACCTTAAATATGACTGAGCCGCTTGAAAAACTCAAGTCTAAAACAAGTGCCTGGAGAGAGTTGCTTGTGGCATGCTGCAAGAAAATGTGTGTGTGTGTGTGTGTGTGTGCGTCTTCTCGTGTTGCCTGGCAACAAATCCTATTTGATAGGTTTTTCTTTCATTTCTTACTTTTTATTTTGACTTTGGCGTGCTTTCACCCAGTTACTAGCATTTATTATGTGTCTGTGTGTGTGTTTAGAAATGAAATCAAGGACTATGCTGTCTGTGAAGTGTGTTGAGGTTACTTAAATGAATGCCAGTTACTGTAGTGATTAAACTTAAGACAAAACAAATCCATTTTGTAAGTGCTGGCATAAGCAATTGATAGTTGTTTTGATATCGATCTAAACTATCGATAAAAGTGTTATCGGAGATGTTAAATAGTAGCAAAATCTAATGTGGCCTAAGCTTTTGTCCTAAACTTTTGTTTAGGAATACAATGAATGCATAGAAAATGATACAAACGATACTATGTATCGATATATCAAGTAATATTATCGATAATGCTTAAAATGTACAGCTATCGATTTTAACAAAAGTTTCATTAGATTCTAGTTTTTATAAGAGGTGGCATATGCATTTGATAGTTGCTTTGATGTTGATTTAAGCTATCGATAAAAGTGTTATCGAAAAGTTTAAAAAAAAGAATAAAATGGACAGTGTATATGTATTATAGTATAATACTCTATTCAAGACTTTTGTTAAGGCATAAAATAAAACTAGTTTAGTAACAGTTTGTCATAAAAAGTGATGCAAACGATACTAACGATACATCGAATAAAACTATCGATAAAGCCAAAAAAGTTCAACCATTGTTGCTAACAAAAGTGTCATTGATATTTTGACAGTTTTCAATTTTTAATATATTTAATATTGCTACTTTTCAAGGATACTTTTCACTTTTCCACAGAAAATGTCTCAAAAATGTCTCAAGCACATTTCTGCTTAAATTTAAGATGCTATTGTGCTATTGAGAAATGATTGGAATTCATAAAAAAGTAAAACAAGAAAACAAGAATGGTATTTCATTTATTTTTCTTTATGTCTGCTTGTTGTGTTTATTTTTCTAAGGAAATTTATGCCCTATCTAAGACAATTTTGTGTTGCCTACTTTTCGGCGCACGTCTATAAACTTGACACCTCTTGGGCGAACGTGTCTCCTCTCTCTCTCTATCTGTGTGTGTCTCTAAGCGTGTGTGTGTCAGTGTGAGTCTCACATGTGTGTGTGTGTTGAGTGTGTAGCTCGTAAACTTTTTGGTTGTTGCTGCTGCTGTTTTTCGGATCCTTTGATTATGTTGAAAAGCAGAGCTCAAGTTTCGAGCAGGCTCTGGCAACAGGCTCTGTCCACCAAGTTCTCTGCTGTTGTATGTTGTGTGTTGTATGTTGTGTGTTGTTCACTTTTGGCATAACTTTTTTGTTGTTCACTGTTCGCTCGGTTAGAGTTGCTCTGTCGGCTGCTCATTTTTATTTTCATGGCATTATTTTGTACTTTGACCTGCTGCTGCTTTTACTTCTACGTTGTTTTTTTTTTTTATGCGGGTTTGTCGAAACAGTTTTTCATCAAGTTTTTGTTGTTGTTGTTCTTCTTTGGGCCTCTTTGGCAGCAACAAAATTAAATGTTATTTGTTCGGCCTGCACATTTTTGGCGCCCATAAATCAGATAGTCAGCGTCAAAGAGCAACAAAATTTACGCACCTTTTGCAAAGGGCAAACGAACCTTTTTCGATAACCAAATTTCTTGAATCTTATATATTTTTTTTAAAACTCTGATTGTGTTTTGTGTTGATTTTCTGGGTCTGCATAACTTTGCGCTGATTTCAGCTATCGAAATTAAGCAAGTATTTTCTTGTTGCGCTCGTAAATGTATGGCGTTGCTACGGAAAATATAGCTGCCTCACAACATTGTATTATAATATACCAAAGTGGTTTCACAGCTAAACAATGCGACAAGAAATAAATTTTATTTATTTTTATTTTTTGGGCGAGTGGCAAAGTGTCAACTGCCATTAAAAATTAATTTCAACGACCTGTCTTTCTTTTCTTTTTTTTTTTTGCGACGTCTACTCAAATTTGATGCTTTGTTGCCGAACAAACTCAATTAAGTCGTTTCACAATATTTTGTTTTCGTCAGGTTTCTTAAACGGTCTAATTGAGTGCGGCAGCCAGCAAAAGTGGCAGACAAAGCAAAGAAGGCTTACGAAAAAAAGGGCATTTTTCTTATAATATGGCAATTAACAAAACAATTTAGCAATTTGCACCAACAATTTTAAGCAGCTTTTTGTGGCTGACATGACTTATTGGCGTAGTGTTAGACATAAGGATGAAGAAAGTCAGCAAAAGGAGAGAAGAGGTTCTGGAATTGCTTTGCCAAGTTTATACAGAAGTCATTTTAGGAGACGTTTCAGACCCCATAAGTTGACCCCCCGAGTTGATTCAATCGATCCATTTCAATTTCAATCTATCCATCTATAGAAAATTCTATGCGAACTGTGTTTTGTTTGAAGCTATCTTGATGAAACTTGGTACAGATGATGTTTTGTAATGAAAGCGTTACACATGGCAGAATCGGTCGGATACGAGCACTATATCATATAGCTGCCATAGGAACGATCGGTCGAAAACTTTGTTTTTTAAGATAGCTCGACCAAACTTTTGAATTTCGAGTTTAAGCGTTATTTTAACGTATTTAAAAAATTTCGTCAAAATCGTGCGACTATATCTTAAAGCTGTCATAGGAACAATCGGTTTAAAAATTAGTTTTTGTCAGAAAAAATTTTTTGTTACTCAAGCTATCTTAAATAAATTTAGCTATTCTGCTTTTTGGTATACTCTTGTCATGCCGACCAAGTTTTAACAAAATCAGGCGACTATATCTTATAGCTGTCATAGGAACAATCGGTCGAAAATTAAGTTTTTACATGAACAACTTTTCTGATAGGGTATATATAACGGCAGACTTAAGATAACTTATCTTTCTTTTTTCGGTAATAACTTGTTTTATTATGTAAATAAACTATTATTGTTGATAAAGTCAATAAATAGGCATTATTTACACTTAAATCTATTTTGCGCAACACAATTCATGCAACTCATTTTGGAATATTTTCTTAAAAGCAACAATCTTGTATTTATCATAGCGCTGAATTGCCGAATCAAAGGCTGCTATTTATAGACATTCAGCCGCAAAAAACACACATGATGCTTCACATCATCAATAAATATTTATATTATCAACAAAGTTGCAACGATCCATTCATAAATAGTACACAAAGGCAGAGGCAGAGAGGCATATTCAACTAATTGACTATATAAAATCGTATTTCAAAAACAGTCCAAATCGCACTTATAAAGACATGAAACTATATACTATAATGCTGTATCGCAATACAAATTGAGGCACCCACGCAGCAACTTGGCAGGCATTGGGAAATTAATTTTATTTTAATTTCAATTTTTCACTTAACGCCGCTGCGAGTTTTTCATTTGGGATTAGTTGTTGTTTTTTTTTTTGTTCTTTTCTTTTTGCATTTTGAATTAAATTCAAATTCAATTCAGTTGCTAAGACGACAAGAAATATCTTTCTCGTTTAATCGCATCAAAAATGCGGCAGTGGCAAGCAGCTAAAAATATATATTTCATGTTTATTTATAACCTGGCTCTGAGTTTTCATTAGTGTCTGTATGTGTGTGTGTGTGTTTGTTTGTATATGTGTGGGTTGTGTTGAGTTTGCTTTTGATGATGACTGTGGACCATCCGGTTGGTCGGCTGACTGCACTCGACCTTCACCTTTACACCCACTTTTCAGCTCCAGACGCTAAGCTTTAATTATTTATTTATAACACCCTTCGCTTTTGTTGTTGTTGTTGTTGTTGTTGTTGTTTGCCATTTGGCGTTTAAACAATTCGTTTATAAAGTAAACTTAATTTATTTTTAATCGCCATTTAATTGGCTGCTTTTTTTTGTAAGTACTTCGCTTGAAATTGCAGCATTAAAAACTTTTTTAATTGATGCTCAGGAATTTGTTACCTCGTGTCTGTCTGTTTGGTTCACTTCTCTTTTTGCCATGTTGGTTTGTTTATTTTTGCATTTCGTGCTCAACTTTCAAATGCCAAACGCATTTGCAGCAACCACAAATTGTGGGCCAATGTGTCATCGACATCGTTGTACCTGTTTCTCTGTGCTCCCCTTTTTTCATTTTTAAAAGAACTTGTCTTTAGCAACCTACGCTTCAAGTATTGAAAATAAACATTAGGCCTGGCCAAAAGGGCAAAGTTCAGTTAGTAAATTTTACGTTTAAGCTGCCGGCTTTGCAAGTTCCTTCACTCGACTTTGATGTTGATATTGGAATTGAAGTTGAAGTTGAAGTTGACTTGACAAGTGTGTCCTGAGGGCTTTGTGTAGAGCTTCCTTGAAAAGCAGCAGCAAAAAGCTGAAACTGTAATGAAATCTGTGGGCTTATTGTTGAAAAAGCTGCAAAAAAATAATATTTATATAAACATTATCTTGTAAAACTGAAAGCTAAAAGCGTTTTAAAGCAAAAGAAAGTAGCAAAAGAATATTTAAAACTATATTTTGTGAGTTTAGCTAGGTCTAAAGTACTGATTTGCTTAAATTGTCGGGTAAATACATGTTTTTTTCAGGTTTTCACATCCGCTTTAGTTTTGTCGAACGAACAATTGAAAATTGTGTAGTATTTTCTACAACACAATACCCCCAAAACACACACATTTCAAATGCACATCACATTTTCAGCAAAAACAATTCAGAACATGTTTTTGCCTTCAAAATGTATTTGACAATTTCAGCAGCTGGTTTTTGGCCAAAACTCCACAAATGTGCACCAATCAATATTATTTTCAGGCAACATTACACAGTTGGAGTCGCAATCGAAGTGTTTGACAAACACAAAAACACATTTTGCAGCCAAAGGGAAAACAACAACTACATACTGGATTAGGACTCTGCATTTGTTGTCCTGTTTCTCTCTGGGTACTGCTTCAAATCATAAATGTGAATTGTGCCTCGAGTGTGGCACAAAAGAAAGGAAATTTCAAATCGAATGACAAAAACATATGTAAATTATGTATGTGTGCAGTGTATTGGTTAAGCATCGTACAGAAACCAGACAGCATAAGCAATTGATATTTGAGTTGGCAAATCAAGAATTCGTTGATAGAAATATATATATGGTAGTTACTAGAGATGTCAAGTTATCGATTGGCACTATTTGAAGCTAAGAAAACGATAAATGGTTATTATAATGTATAGCTGAAAACAATCAAATAATACTTTTTTAAAATGAACCTCAAAGCTTACAAATATTTAAAATTTAAAAGGATAATGTTTAAACTTTGTTATCGATTTAACTATCGATATCTAAGACTTTCTGAGGACTGAACAATACTTATCAGATAATACATTTTGAGTTTAAGCAGAGCTTACAACAGTTAATACGTATCTAAAAACTAACAAAGCTTATTTATACTCCTCAGTTTCGGTATCCACTTTCGCTAAAATTTTTCTAAACTGAAATTTTCTTAAATGTTTCGAGTGTCTTTATTACTTTTTATAGCTAGTGAACTGAATCCTAACTCAATGGCCAGTTATTTCAATCCTTGATCGAATACAAGTGAATTCAATACACAATCTGGTCATAGGTGAAAATGGGAGCATAAAAGGCAAACTCACTTCGTCAATATCTGACCAAAAGTGGAAACCTGAACAGGAATGAGAGTTTTCTTTAAAACTATCGAATATTAAGTAGTATCGAAATAGAGAACGCATGAATCACACACAACGGCATGTGGCTGTGATGGGCGTTAGTGGGCGTGGCAGTGCAGTCTAACGATGTGCCATTAATTAAATTTAATGAATTATGTCCGAGCGTTGATTTTGGCGGCTGCAAGAAATTTGCTCAAAATTTGTTATTTCGTGCTTGTTGCAACGTGCTTATACAATATATACATATATATTAAGGCCAAGAACAGAGAACAGAGCAGCGTTGCATGCCACCGCGTGGGTGGGGCACGTGGCCTGGCACGTTGTGGCACTAGATCTTCGTTGAGTCAACTGCTGCACGTGTAGCACTGCCACTGCCACTGGCAGTTGTTGCCGCTGCATTTCATTTTGAGCCAACCCTACTCAAAACCAAACAGACCAAGCGGATCACGCGGCGTATGAGTAACGTAATAAATGTCACTGCCATTTGACAGCTACTCCGCAGCAGAAGCAGCAATCCCAGCCAGATCCTGTCCTGTGCGCTTTTGCGTACTTTGAGTGACGTCAGCAGCTGCCAACGACATGTATTCCCGGACGTGGAGCCTGCTTGCTTGCCCCTTGCCTCTGCCTGGCCCTCCCACTGGCTCTGGCTCTGACTCTGTCTGCTGCTGCCTCTGCCATTCTGTGTTTGAGTTTCTCTTTTTTCACACATGCCAAATGAAAATTAGGCTGTGAAGCGACGTCTCTTCGGCTACGAATATGTATATATATATATATTTGGGACTGCTGTTGCTGCTGTTGCCCAAAAGGACCAAACCCCAAATGCCTGAAATTCACAGCCTCTCATTGTTTATTTATCAAATATCCACACAATGTCAGAGCAAAAATCCTCAGCTGCCAAAACGAACAGCAATACAAGCAAACCGCAATAACAAAACATGCTTGAAATGTGTCTCAACTGTAGTATACTCTATAAAGTTTTGTTATATTTGTTGAAATGTTTGAAAATATGTAGATATAGTTAAAATATGAAAATGAATTGATTTACGGAACAAATCAGTTAAGATTGGATTGAATTGAGTGAAACTGCATTGTATGTTAGCATATTTCATAAAGTTGAAAAAGAGATGTAAAAATAAACAGTTCATCTGTAATAGTAGGTATTATTATTATAATTAAAGAAAGGATCGCTAGAAGATAATCAGGATATTGATAATACGAGCTAAGATTGTTCTTTAAAAAACTTTATAATGATAGATCTAACTTGGATTCTAATTAGATCTTACTTAGATCTTACTTAGATCTTACTTAGATCTAACTTAGATCTTACTTGGATCTTACTTAGATCTTCCTTGATTCTTGCTTAGATCCTACTTGGAACTTACTTCGATCTAACTTAGATCTTACTTTGATCTTACTTAGATCTTACTTAGATCTTACTTCGATCTTACTTAGATCTTACTTAGATCTTACTTAGATCTTACTTGGATCTTACTTAGATCTTACTTTGATCTTACTTAGATCTTACTTCGATCTTCCTTAGATCTTCCTTAGATCTTACTTTGATTTTACTTGTATAAATATCACATCTTAAGTTTTCCTTTCCCATCACAAGAACATTATTTTACACAATCGCAAACTTATTGAAAATATGTCAAAGTCTTCGTTAGAAAGTCAACTCTTATATAGCAATATATCTAGGGTATAAGCACCAAATGTCTGTCGCTTGTTAGGCAATTCTTTTTAGCCTTTTGTTGCAACCCTGTTTGGAATTTTGTTTGACTGTGTAAACATGCAGGCGCACAATTAATTTGTGGCTTCTTAACAAAAATACTTTTTGCCAGACTTCCTTTTTTTTTCTTTTTGGGTTGTTGCTTTGAATTATACATAAATCTGTGCATTGTACTCTATGGAATTGCAATTCCCAATGACGTCACAACGCACCTACACAAGCACATGCATAACTGCACACTTAAACACACACACACACACACACACACACACCTGTACACATAAATACACCCACACAGAAAGCTGCTCTTGTACGCTGCTCGCATTTAATATTGCCTACTTATTGGCATGTCTTCCAGTTGCTTGGACTTGGTTTGGTTTGCTTTTGGTCTTGGTTTGGTTTGGTTTTGGACTTGTACTCTGCTGTTGTGCCTGCTCTGCTAAAGATAATTGATTAAAGCCAAAGTGGGAGCCATAATGCTCCAGCCAGCTGCTGTTGTTGCCCGTCTGCTAATTAGGCACTAAACTTTCTGGTTAATTAATATTGTCATTAGAACGCAGATTGTGCGATAACAGAGGGAATGCCAAATGCATGAGATAAAAGGCAAGGAGAATTTAGTAAATAGGGACAATTGAACGTTATTGAAACCGGAAGTTATGATCTAGAAGCTATCCTGTTAACTGAACGTTATCCTGTTAGCAGGTTTCAAGTGTAGCAATGCTTTTTGGTGTTTTTTTTTTTCGATTGTCTTGAAAGTTTTGGGTTGTAGAGTTAAAATTCTAAGATAATCTTTCACTTTCTGCAGTTTATTGAGTCTCTCAACTATATGTAGATAATTCTGATCAATCAGCCTTGTTCTGAATTCCACTTTCGAATCAATTTGATAGAAAACGTTGTGTCATACTTTTTGAATGTGCGTAAAATTAAGAAACTCAATAGGCTGCTATGTTACTGAAAGTATGCTTTGAATATTTCTGTGGAATTGATGCGAAAGTGGAAGTCAGAACTGGGCTGAATAATACGTTTACATAAACTTTTAAGCTAACAACTTTTATATACAGTTTTCCAAGTTTGTACAGGATATCAACATGCAAATGATATGGAAAGCAACATAGTTTGAAATTCTCGCATTGAGCAGATAAAACAGTTAGATTGTAACAACTAATTTCTGTTTTTAAGTAATTAATATTTTGCACAAATATTTGTAATAGATAAAAACTATAATTGGCTGGAAAATGCAATTAAAATGTTTGTCCGGAAACAATTACTTGCAACATTAAACATGTGTTTGCCTAAAGAGAATTAATCTTGATTTTGTTTACTTCAACGTTAAACCTAACTCAAAGTCAAGGGATTTGTTTATGCGGTCACTATATCTTGTTGTTGTGGCTGTCAGAACATAAATTCTAAGAGACAGAGATAGATAGAGAATGTGAGAGCGAGAGGGTGAGAGGGTAAAACTTGGCAGTTAATACAAAGACATTTGTCGCCATAATTTGACAGGCGCATAAATTCATTAAAAATACTTGCCACATACATTTAGCACACACTGTGTGTGCGCGCTCTCTTTCTTTCACTCTCTTTCTATCTCTCTCTTTCTTGCTTTCTGTCTCTTTTTCTGTCTGCTTTTAGCTATGACTATGCCCTAGACTTTTGCTAGGCATCATCATGAACTTGATGCATGAAAATGTTTTTCTTTGCTTTTTTGAAACAAATAATTTCATTACTTCATCACTCGCATTGTCAAACAAAAATAAACAACTTGTGTGTGTGAGTGTGTACATGTATACATGAGTGTATTTGTTTAATGTTTTTATTATTTTGTTGAAAATATTTTTGCAAACACGTCAAGGCTTCCTCGTCGCCCCAACCCTGCCCCCTTCGTTGGGCGCATCTTTTCGCACTAGCCTCTTTTTTTTTTTTGTTAGTTGGCTGCCTGCCAACGGAATTTGTATCTGTTTCAAATAGTTTTCTATCATTTGTGCCCCTCTCCGCTCATTTACCATCCAGCCCCTCCCTTTGGCAATTTGTTTAGCGTATTTAAACGCGCTTTGATATTTATTTACGTCTGATTAGCAAAATTGGCCAACAGTTTTGCATTCTTGCAATTTGATTTGATTTTGTGATTTGGTTTTCCGCAATTTTTAACATTTATATAGCGCATTATTCAAGTGATGTTTATGCGGCAGCAACTTGTTAATGAAATTTGTTGCCTTTTTCCTCATTTTATGCACTCAATTTGGCAATTAATTGGTTAACTCAAAGTTGCCAATGATATTTTCATTTGCTTAGACCATAAATACTATCAAAGTGCGCAGATTTTCTGCTTCAACGCAGCTGCCTGTCAGCTGTAACAGTTTTCTTTTTATTCTTTTTTTAATGACTGACATGCTGTGGAAAAGTAAGCGAAAAGTATTTAAGCACTTGTTTTGGAATTTTCTCTTAATTGCTTTTCGGGCATGTGGAAAATGATATCGTGGCAGTTGTCTGTTGCTTTCTTTTTGCTTTTTGCTATTTCTATTTCTATTGCGTTGTTTTTGCTTTGTTTGTGCTTCTTTTGACACAAAAGCGCTTAACAGGAAGGTACTTTAATTACTTTTATTTAAGTAGTCGCTAGAAAGTAGGTTATCATACAATTTCCGCTCCTTGACGTTAATGTTATGAGCTCGGGCAAGTCTGCCATAATTAAGGGTGTATCTGATTATGAAAAGGGTACACTTGATTATCTTTATGATTTTGGTTAACATAATTATGCATTAGTTTCTCGTTTTTGAAATTTATAACAATTTAGTTAGTTTTTACTTTGATTCTTTAATTTCCTCTGCGTTTTTCAGTTTTGTTTTCTTTGGACTGTCTTTTGCATTACTATTGTGTGACGCATTCGCAAACGTTTAAACGTTAGTCTAACTGCAAAGCAATGTTTGAAAATGTTTCCTTTTTACCTTGCTTATCTCCTACTCTCTCTCTGGAAAGCCTCTGAACCTACAATTTCTCTTTGAGTCACATCCGTAAACATTATTTCAGCTTCCCATTCAATATAACCCTATGCTTGTTCTAAAAATGTTTCTCTTTAGCATTTCTTTTTGTGTATATGTTCTAAAAAATATTTCTAATCTTGGTTTTACTTCTTTTTTTTACTCCTATTCTCTGCAAAGCCTCTAATCTTGCGATTTCTCTTTATAGCGTATTCGTAAACGTTATTTGAACTTGTCATCCCTGTTAATCTTATGTTTGTCATAGTCATAGCCATATTTAACTCTCTCTCTTTTCAATTTTGCCATTCTTCTTAGTGTCACATCCGTAAACGTTAGTTAATCTTCTCATGCTGTTCTGCAAACGATTCCTTTCTATCACTAAACTTATTTCACTCTAACTACTCCTTAATTTTCCAATTCTTCTTTGGGTTAAATTCGTAAACGTTACTCAGCCTTTAAATTCTCACCCCTGCCTTAACCTAATTTGAATTTAAATGCTGCACAAAAAGTGATAAGCATTAACTTGCAACAATTATTTCAACAACGTTGCCTCTTTATGTTCAAATAAAGTGGCACACATAATTGTTTGCCATTTCTCATTATTAACGAGAACGCTCCACTTACACAAGAAGTGCAAACATTTTAAACTACAGTATACTATATATTCGCTCAGTTGGCCATTTGGGCACTTTTTCTGTTAAAACAAGTCTCGCCACAACTGTCCAAATGTGGCCAGGTCCTATGTGAGAGCGAAAGAGAAAAAGAAAAGGATGCTTAACCCTTAAACAACAATTAAAAATATTACACTTGACCACTCGAGGGTTGGGTGTAAAACAAAAGACGAATAACTGAGTGTGTGTGTGCATGTGTGTGTGTGTGTGTGTGTGAGTGAGTGCTTTGTGGCCACTCAAGTGGCCTGGCTAGCAGGCAATTTCCAGTTGGCCAAAAGCTGTGCCAGCTGCGCTTGTGTGTGGTCTAGAGAAACCGAGAGAAACTGAGAGAAGAACCGAAGCAAGCAAATAAACCAAATAAACCACCAAACCGAACCAAGCCAAGCCAAACCAGCACGACAATTAATGTAAAAGCTCATCAAGCGAATGCTAAGGGCTCCCACATGGCTGGCTCTACTTTCATTTAGTTTAACACAAGCTCTTAAATTAGTTTGTCTGCTTAAAGACTTAACTTATTCATTTATTTTGTTTGTTGCTTTCCCTTTGCAGAACCAAGAAAAGACAAGACTGATGCACAACACGGTGGCAATGGCACATTATCAACACCGAATATTGAGCAGCCAACATGCCAGGGCTCTATGCTGCCACCACCTGGCGGTGGCAACATGGGTGGCATGCACCATCAACAACAGCAACATAACCAGGCCGATTCACACAACAACAAAGTGGAGCGACCCAATACACTCGGTGGCAGCAACAAACTGTCGCGACGAGGTGTCAACATTTGCTACCACAACGAGCATTGTAAGTTTCAATTGCAACTGTTTCTATTTAGTTGGTTTTATATGTATATGCTAGTGTATTACAAATAGACCTAAACCAGGAAAGGAAACCAGGAAAGTTTAAATATTGAAAATATGTTTATTTGGATAAGAAATGATTAACAATCACGTTTGATATGAATTTTTAGAAAATTTATATAGTGCATTTCTATTAATCATTCGTTTTATCGATAGAAATCGGAATTTGGAATTAATCGTAACACTTTTGCTGACCGATAACAACATTTATCAATCATTGATTAACGAGCTTTTTAGAAATGATCGATATTGCCTTCAAAAATGTATAGTTGAAGCCATATCGATATCATCTGAAAAGTTGTAAATAAAATATCGATATATCAAACGTGCTTTAAAATGCCAAAATTGAATTGAATTTAATACAAAATCGTTTGCATATTAAGTTAAATTCTGAATTTTTATTTAAAAATTAAAACACGTGAATTTAAATCGTCAACAATAAAAATAACATGGAAAAGTTATCAATCGGTGTATCGGAAATGATATCGATATGAAGGCGGTATATCAAAAGCAAAATCATATTAAACAAGCCGATGTTTTTCATTAAAATATCGATAAGAATAATATGTCAATCATTTTTTTATAACAGAGTACTTTCTATTGTACTACAATACTATGTTTATCGATAGTTATTCAAACTTGAACTTTCTTGTAAATTTGTCGCTTTTCATTACCACTCACAAACCTCTTAAAACTGATTGTTTTCTATCAAAATATATATCTGATTTATTAATCAATAACTTATCGATACAGATCGATAGTAAGCTATATTCTGTTATCGATACTATTTAACACTTGGTGTACTTGTATCGTTAGTGCTTTCTACTATTTTACATACATTACGTGAACTGTCTGTAATCGATACTTTTTAACACTTGCTCTACTTCTATCGACAGTTTTTCATAACGTTTTTCATAGCATAACGATAACTTTCGGTACATCTTTTGTTAAACATTTTAAACTATACGTAAACTGGTTTCCTTTTTCTGGTTTTAATCCCACACACTCTTCTCACGAAAACAACACACACACATTTCACACACACACCCACAATACACACACACATTGAAATCATTGGCTAGCAAAAAGATATCTCACATCTCACTCACTCTTTGTCTTGCCTCTCTCCCGTTTTGCGTCTCCCTCCACTCCGTGTAAAACGTGCCGTTTCTTTAGATGGCAGCAACAACGATGACAACAACAAAATTGTGGGTGGACCGCCGGGTAGCACACCACCGCCATATGGCAAGCTGCCGCCGGGCGTGATGCTCAGCGAGCTGCCAGAGCCGCCGATACCCGTGTCGGAGATTGGACCGATCCCACCGCCGCCAATGTTCTCCACGCCGAGCCCGACGCTCATCGCTGGACGACCGCACGGGCCAGGCGCCATGAATGATCAGGACTATCAGCAGGACTATGACTATGATGGTAAACACAACAATAACAACAATAACAGCTTCAGCTCATTACAAATGCGCACTTCATAACTATGCTAGCTCCTGTCCGCCCCCCAAAAAAAGGCCACCAATCAAAGCTAACTTAAAAATATGTTTAAAAAGTTAATAACTTTTACTTTCTTGGCTTTCCTTAGATCATGATCCCGACCAGGACGAGCTCGACTCGGACGATGAGTATGCGCCATACGGCGGCGTCGCTGTCAACCATGTACGCGTCATGGATACGCAACGCGTTGAGGAAATTCCAGCCAAAGAGCCAAAACCAAATGCAGTTCCTCTCAAATCGGCGCTAAAGAAGAAGGTCGCCATCTGTGGCAACAATCCCAATAATTCCGCCTCCACACCCGTTACGCCCACACAGGAACATCATAGCGCTGCCACCGCGGCTGCCATTTCCAATAGCAATGGTGGCATTGGTTCCATGGCAGCTGCTGCCGCTGCCGCTGCGCAGCAGCAGTCGGCGAATCAGCGTCCTTTGGTGGTGCGACAGGATGCGACGGGCAACAGCTATTCGCTCAAGTGAGTAACAAGCCAGGGTTGCCAGCCTTTTTTTTGTTCTTGTAGTTTTCTTGCGTTCAACAACCTTTTTTTTTTGTCGATTGTAGTTTGAAATTGTTTTTATTTTTCTTCTTTTTTAATATCTTTCTTAATATCTCTCTCTATAATCAATTGAAATTTGATGCGCGGTTTATGTATTTCGTTCTGCTGCCGCAACAAATAACAAATTATCAATAATAACAAACCAACATCCCCCTTTATAATACTTGTAACTTTTCAAAACAAAAACCAATATTTTTCTCTTCTATCAATTTTGTTTACGTTCTTGTTCTTTGTTTTTATTGTGTGTCGTGTGTCGATCAACAACCACGTGCTACTACCTTTTTATACCCTTATCTACTACTCTACTACAACAACAACAACAACACCTCTACTATTACAACAATACAATCTACAATCCAAAAAAAAAAAACGTTAATGATTGAAAATCAGGCCTATACTACGACCACGGATTAGAATATGGTAAACATTTTTTTAGCTAATTTATTTGTTGTTATGTGGAAATGCTTTTAGTGTACTCTCTCTCTCTCTCTCTCTCTATCTCGCTCTCGCTTACCCTCTAACTAGCTCTCACTTACACTTGCGCTGTTATGACAAACCTGCCCATTTTTGATTTTCATTTGAAAAACAAATTTCACTTCAAGTTTAAACGCGTCAAAATAACTTATTCTCCGAAATTTGTCCTTGAAGTGAAGTTTATACCCCCCACATAAAACTCCCCATGCACCTTAACAATCATATTTCGTTTATGTATTTTGATTTCAACTCAAGCACAGCCCCCTTTTCAAAACACAAGAAAACAAAAACATATTTAAGAAGAAGAAGCAGCACAAACTTGACAGCAGTCAAGCTTAACAAATGCGCAACACTCAACAACAAACATGGGCACACTGTTTTTTTGCTTTTTGTTTTTTTTTGGTATTAAGTTACTAACTTTGGTTTGTTTGCCATTAAGTTTTATTTTCTCATGTGCCTCCTTTGACACCCGCCTTAAACTCATGTGCCCCTCTCAATGTCGTATGTGTGTGTGTGTGTATGTATGTGTGTACACTTTTTTTTTATATATAATAAAAGTTAGCTTTTACTTTGTATTTGCCACTTTTTGTTTCATGTTTCATTTCGAAACAAGATTTCATTTAGACTTTCATAAGAAGCATATTAAATTAGAAAGTGTTTGAAAAAAAAAAGAATGATAGCTCGAAAAAACAGGCTTATTAAATGACATTCACATAACTAAGTAGCTAAAACAAAACAAAACAAAAAAAAGGATAAAAAAGGGATGACAGATGACAAGTTCCACATGTTGAATTCTGGAAAAGCCAACGAAGCGGCATAATCGAAACTCAATTGAAGGCAACCGCCGCCGCACATGCGAGTTGAGTCCTTGCCAGTTGAAGTCCTTTAGCCACGCCCCAGTGCCTCACACAGAGTTGCCAAGTGCCTGCAAAAATGCATGTAATATATATATATAATACATATGCAAAGCAGCAGCTGCAACAAAGCGTTAAAAAAAAGAGCAGCGCTCTGAACTGAACGTAAATGCATAAATTCCTACATATTTATCATATATTGTGCGAGAAACCAAACCCAAGCAACAGCAACAGACAATTTACCATAGTGATAAACAAATTGTAGAGCATTGCGTAAAAGATTGAGTACTTTGTTAGACAGAAATAGTTGCTTAACTTCATTTGGCTATATTTGACTAAGACACAAGATTTTTAAAGGAATTTTATATCAATTTGAATACAGTCTGCTTAAAAAGTAGTTTTTTAAAGGTTAATTTTACAACAAGCAAGTTTTTCTTAATCCTATCAAATTTCAGAAACAGCAAAGCGAGCAGCGTATTTTCAAAATTACATACTCAAAACTATTTGATTTCGGTTAAGTTCCTAGAAAAGTTGTCAGCCGTTTTGAGTTCTAGAAATTAACAGAATTTTGCGTTTGAAATGTTTGGAGCCAGTTTAATTCCTAGAAAAGTTGTAAGCTTTTCTGAGTTCTAGAAATTGACGGAACATGCCGTTTGAAAAGTTTGAAGCCAGTTTAATTCCCAGAAAAGTGGCAAACTGTACTAAATTCTGAAAATTGATTAACTATGCGGTATGAAAAGTTGAATGAAAACTATACCAGCTTAAATATAGAAAGGAAAAACAATTGATATTTCCATCGAAAACTGTTAAACAATATCAAAAAGTATATAAACCGAGAATTAACTCGAAACTGATTAATTTGAAAGCTTCAAAAACAAGCCAAAGTTAGGAAAATAGCTGAGGTTAAAGATCAAATTGAAATAATTCGTTGAAATTCTAATTTATCTATTTTTCTTTGTTTTGAAAGCTAAGTTTGACTTCTGCTCGTTTCACCATCTCAAAAGCAAAACATTTTAAAACTTACATTCCGCTGATATTGGAAAAGGGAAATGGAAATGGGAACAGGGCTGAAAAAAGCGTGCTCAAAATTCCTAAACATGGTCTTAACTTTAGGGCAGAAAGAGATCTTCTGTTGATTGCATTTCTATTGAAAACTGTTTGGAATAAAAGTTATCTGAAATCCGATTAAAAAAGGTCGGAAAACAGCAGAGAATCAAAAACAAAGAAAGTTTTCAAAATTCCTACACATGGTCGAAACTTAAGAGCAGAAAGAGATGCTCTGTTGCTTCTCTCAACGCTGCTTGCAACTAAGCCAAGTTTCTATATTTAATTAGTTTTTCTGGCCATAGCTTGAGTAAGAGTATTAAATAGTCGGCACTCAAGCGTTATAAATTGTTGCAACTCGCTTAGCATGGTAATGTGGCAGCCATAGACACGATGCGAAGACTACATACAACATATACTCTTAATGCGAAAGTGTTGCGGATGCGCCTGGCAGGATATAAGAGGATATGGCATGCTGGGAGGGCGGTGTGAATGCTTTTCAGCCAACGACAGCTTTAAGTACAAAGCCAAGCATACACACACACACACACACAGATACACACTTATGCATAAAAGTGGTAAATGTATGCGAATGAGTTGCCAGATGTGCTGCGCACACACGTGTCGTTAAAAAAAGAAGTGAAAGAAAAGAAAAAAAAGAAAAAAAACAACAGCAAATTGCCGCAACAGCAACAACATGGCTAAGAGAATTTTGATAGCAACAAAAAAGTTTAAGGACATGTGCCTGAGAGTAATGCAGGAAGATGAATAAATTAAATACGCTGTGTAAATCTGGCAGATTGCCCTTGTGAGATTGCCGAGAAGATGAAAGTGTTAGAGTTAGGTTTAGTTTACTTTCTTTTTTGGTTTGCTGCATGTTATCTATAGACTTGGTGTATGTATTTAGAAGGCTAATGATTAGAATGCTAGTTAGAATAGTTAACCTAATGAACTGTTGGACTAATGCCCAATCTGTTTTTTGACCACATTTCCCACAGCAGGCAGCAAATGTTCAATATCCAGCTGCCATGCACTGTGGAGAACAAGGAGAATGCGCGACCCTTTGTGATACGGGAGAGCAGCAGCGATAGCGATGAGAGTGATGGTAATATTGTCTATCGTGATGATGATAATGATAACGTACGGCTGGCCAAGCTGGCGCGCAAGGAGTCGCTGTCGTTGAAGCTGCAACTGCGGCCGGATAAGCAGGATCTAATAAATCGCAATATATTGCATCAGGTGAATGACAATGAGATGAAGGAATCAAAGGAGGCGATTGGGGCGCGACTAATCAGAAGGCTGTCAATGCGACCCACCGCCGAGGAGCTGGTGGAGCGCAACATTCTAAAAAGTAAGTATATACAACTTTTTATTATAAATAACTATTTTTAACAAACTTTTAATCACAACAGCTCAATCACCCGCCGAGGAGAAGAAACAGAAGGAGGAGAAGAAATCATATTTATTGCGCAAGCTCAGCTTTCGGCCCACCGTCGAGGAGCTCAAAGAAAAGAAGATCATACGCTTCAACGATTACATTGAGGTGACGCAGGCGCATGATTATGATCGCAGGGCGGACAAGCCATGGACAAGACTGACGCCAAAGGATAAGGCTGCCATACGCAAGGAACTGAACGAGTTCAAATCCTCCGAAATGGCAGTTCACGAGGGCAGTCGCCATCTGACCAGGTAAATTATCACACACCACTAAAATGTCCTTGGCCAAAACCAAACACACACACAAAACAAGGCTATAACAAATCGACGAAACTGGCCAAAATGTGTTAGCCAAAGCGCAAAATTGCCAAAATGCCCAATGAAGTGTCACGTGCAGTTCACTCTGCCATTGCCCAGTCCAAAACTCAGTTTCAGTTGCAATCCCAATCCCAGTTCCCCCCCCTTTTGCAGCACTTTCAGACCGTGCACATGTCCACCCACGTGCCCCACTTGGGTGCATTGTTCGTGCGAGATATGTTGCCACAAAGGACTTTCTGTGGTAACTGCCTTTTTCTCTCTCTTGCTCCGCTTCTTTTCGACATTTCTATTTCCATTTCTAACTGCTGTGGGAGGCAGCCGCCAACTTTTATAATGGCTTTTGGATTTTTGTGGCATGGCTGCTGCATTCAACTTGTTCTTAAAGCCCCTCGCGACATGCGGCCAAAAAACTCGGCTTTAACTAACTCTGTGTGTGTCTATGTGTGTATGTGTGGCAAGTTGTGGGCTTTGGGGTCTTACAAATTAGACAAGCAATGCGAATAGTTCTACAAACTAGTCACAAATACTACGACGAGCACCTACTATGCTGGCAAAGTTCCAGCAGACAGTTTAAATGTCAGCCGGGTTTATTATTTTGTTTTTAAACATTAGCACAAAGGTCGACAATTGTTGTAACTTTGAAGTAGAGTTGGTAAACAATCGATAGTATCGTATAATTACTTTTATGCAGGCCTGTTGCGAACTCAGCACGTTCTTAAAAAGTAAAAACGGATGAATTCCGAACGATTTACGAATTACAGTTCTTATTTTCACTCGGAATGGTTTCGTTTTCTTTTTTTCGAAACCGAGTTCCAAACTGAGTTTTAAGCCAATTTCGAAACCGAGTTCGAAACCGAATTCGAAACCGATTTTTAAACCGAGCTCGAAACCGAGCTCGAAATCGTGTTCGAAATCGAGTTCGCAATTTCGCTTTACAGTTTACGTTTTACAGTTTTTCAATCTTATCTCAAAGATTAGTTTTTGTATGAAAATCTTTTTTGCTTTTAAAGCTTTCTTAACCAAATTAATTTATTCTGTGTTTTAGTATGTTGTTTATATGCTGACTAAGTTTTATCAATATCGGGCGAATATATCTTATAGCTGTCATAGGAAGAATCGGTCGAAAATTAAGTTTTATATGCACAATTTTTCTATTATTAGACTATAAATCTCAATTCATGTAAACGTTTCGATAGTTTCGATAGCTTAAACACTTTTATAAGTAGTCCAGCACTACCTGTCTCCTTTACTTGCCCCTCCCCTTAAACAAGATTGAGAAATTCCCATCTAGACAGCATTTCACACTGTGTCGCACACTATTTTCACTAAAACTTTGCAGCGGAGAACTGAAACTAATCGCAACTTTTGTAATTTTGTAATTCTCTATTACAGATTCCATAGGCCATGACGATTGCAATGGCAGCAACTTTCCAACAAATTACAACAACCACAGCAACAACAGCAGCAGCAACAGCAACAGCAACAACCTAAACAACAACAATTGTATTTTGTGCAGCATCAAATTGTCAACAAATATTTAAAAGCAAAACATTAAAAAAAGAAACGCAAACAAAAAGAAAATACACAAAAAAAAAAAAAAAATACAAAAAAAAAATAAAATAAAAACAAATAAAAATGAGATAAACACAGTAAGAAGTAAATGCAAACAACAATTTCAAAAATGGCAAACAAAAAAGAAAAGGAAATGAACAAGGATAAAATGCCGTTGTGTTTTGTTTTGTTTTGTTTTGTTTTTTTTTTTTAAATAAGGTTTCTGTTAATTGCGAATTCCGCTCGGTTTTCTAATTTTAAGTTCTTTTTCTGTAGGTATTTGTGTTTTCTTCTCTTTTTTGTTAATTGTATATAAATAAATTATTTTGGAATACCCAAACACATTTCTAAAACTCAAAAATCAATATCAATTCGTGTTCGATTTGTTTCAAGTCAAGGCAAATATGTATTATATTATATAGCAGAGAGAGGAAGTTAAAAACAAACATAACAAATGCAAAACACACACATTTGAAATGATTAAATGATTAACAAAACTAAATTAAACAATTACTCGTAAACAACAACAACAAGTCAAGTCAAGCAACAACAAATTGCATAAAGAAATTCTTAAGATTTAAGCATAAAATTACTTTTACTGCTGCTTTCCATAAATTTTTAGATTTTTGAATTAAGCGAATTACAAAATAACAAACAAAAAAAAAAACAAAAAAAAAAACCGAAAATATTATTATTACAAATTAAACAAGAAATGCAAAACAGTTCGAAAAGCATATTATATTAAATATATATATATATATATATATATTATATTTTAAATTTATGATTATTGTAAAAAGCTTAAACGTAAACACAACACATTAAAAATAGAACTCAAAAAATATGGAAAACAAAACAAAATAAATTTTACATTTTTTGAAAGACAAAATAGAAAATAACTTGCAAATTTTTTTATTATTTATTTCAGTTCCTAAACAATTTATGTTTCATTAAACTTTTGATTTGTATATATAACATGTACATACATATCGCCAAATTGCATAAATCTTACAACAAAAACAAAAACCTATTGCGATGAATAGGTAAAGACAAAGATAAAACTATCGTATGAATATGAATAGAAAGGCAAACTGCTCAAAGATAGCAAAGTATAAAATTTTGTAAACCAAAACATAACACAGAATGATAATGTTCTAATAAATAAATAATAATGGCAACAAAAATATCAGGAAATACAAAAGAAACTGAAGCAAGTGTTGGACCCAGTATGAAGTTTTTTAGTGAAAGAAGACGAAGAAGAAACACAGTAACAATTTAAAACGTAAGTCACGTAAGATTTTAGAGGCAGATTGGAACCAAACGAAACAAAAACAAAACCAAAAACAACATCAACTCAATTGTTGAAATATCTCTATTTTGTAAAGCAAGTTGCGAATAGTAGTTACGAATTAAAGTATAAAGAGAAACTGAAACTTTTACTCCAGCATTCAAAATAGTTATGAATAACCCAAAAAACAAAACAACAAAAAAAAACAAAATTCCTAATTGTAAATTTGAAACAACAAATTTAAAACGAAAAAACCAAAAAAAATATTTAAATGCAAATGCATATTAAAAATGATCACGCGTGCTCGTGAATATTTCAAACATAAACGTAAAATATACAAATAATATAAACAACAGTTTCAAAAGTAAGTTGCAATCATGCAAAAAATTGATGATTGAAAACTAAAACGAAAAATAAAAAATGCAAAACTTAGTTTAAAGATAAATTGGCGCTTCCTTTGCAAGTTTCATATTTCTAAAGCAAAAATAAAAAGAAAACAATTTAAAGTAAAACAAAGATAAAATAGACTAAAAGTAAAATGAAAGTTGTTTCAGGGCAGCCATTCAAAAAATATAAATAAAGCTTTTGCTTGATTTCGCTGAAACTTCCAAAAAGGCTAAAAATATTAAGTATATGCCCGGAAGTCAAGATTTATTGGAAATATTGGGTTAAAATCTCAATCAAAAAACTAAAACTAAATCTGAATCTGAATTGGTAATACTGTCTCTCTCAAACTCTCTGTCTCTGTCTCTTGCTTCAAAGCGTTGCATTGTCGAGAGTTAAGTTATATATATATATATATATATATACATATACATTTAATATCTATACGAACTATATATATATATATAGTATATTATATGTATACAACTATTTATATATATATGAGATGAAGATACAGCAGATGAAGCTATATACATACAACTATCAAAATATGGGATAGCATAATTTACACTTTTTCTATGAATCGATTTATAGTGTACAATAAAACAATTACCACTAACAACAACAAAACAGGAGAGTTAACGTCGGTTTTGAGCCACATGCGTTTATTGAAAGCCCTACCTATTCAAAAAAAAAACAAAAAAAAACAAAACATAAACTAACGAAATGTGTTTAGTTCAATGCAACTTTGTGTACAGCATTTTCACACAGTCTTTACTAAATCTGATTTAAATTTAAAACAACATTTGCAGTTGCCGTTGCAACCAGCAGCAACAACAAATGAAATTAAATCCGTAGCAATAAATAAGAAAACACCACACGAAACAAACAACAAAAATTATAACAACAATTGTAGCCAGAGAGCATTAGAAAAAAAGCATTCGAAAGATTTTGCTGAGATGGCTAAAACCAATTTGTAGTAGCCACAAAAAAAGTGCAGCAAGAAGACGTTTAAAAGTTGTGAAGATTTGCAAAAGAAGTATAAAAAATGAAACGTTAAGTAAATTAGCGAAATAAGCTAAGACATGATGAAACGGGATGAAACTTGTACGAAAGCAAAAACAACAACAAAAAAAACAATGACAAGAAATATTGAATAATAATCACCGACAAATTGAGATTTAATAAAGATTTAATTACTTACAAAACACAACGTATGTAACATCATTTTTTTACAGTCCATAATTCTTTGGAAAACAATTTTGAAAAATTTTAAAAAATATAACTTCAATCAAATCTGATGCGATGTGAAAACGTTGTTTTAGTACTTTTTCTCATATCATATCGGCTATATAATTTGAACCTAAACTCTGAATGTCAAGATAATCGGCCGCCTGGATCAATTCCAGCAGCATTAAGCCATAAGTATTTTCCTGAGCTGTTTGTTTTCCAAACTCTTATTAAGATTCTGCACTGCTCGACACCAAGTTGACTCGATCGAGTGGCCAAACATTGTCATCAATATTAGTATTATTTTCATTACAGATGATCCTGTTCTCCAAAAGCAGCCAGTACTGTGCCAAACCCATTTCCTGTGCATCCTGATTACTCACTTCAAAGAGAATGCCATCGCTGGTGAGTATTTTTACTGATTCCGCACTTGAACTTGAAGTTGAGGTCTCCGACATATTTAAGTATATATATAATGTTCAGATTTTGTATAATAGTTGTATAGTTTTTGTTTTGTTAGCCAAACGACGAGATAGCTGACAACTGTATCAGGCACGCTTCAACTTTTTGATTTCCTTTAAATTTGCAAACAGAGCAGGCCTACTAGCTGGTACGCATCTTCAAGCAGCTGAACCTGTAAAATATGTAACATGTAATATATTTTGTAAGCTAAACAAAATTTTACAATAATAAATAAAAAAAATATATCAGAAATTTCAAATTCAACGGTCTTTTTATTAAAAAAGTTAAAAAAGTGCGGCATACTTTGAGGGGCACTTTTTTATCGACTTGCAAAATTTCAGTCTGAGGCCGAAAGAAAACATGCCAAAAACACAAAATCCTTTGTATCTCTAAAACTGTAAGGACGATTTTGATGTCCTTTGGCCTGTCCATAGTCCTTATTAAGACGCGTTGTTTGAAACAGGACTCGCAAGGATCCGCAAGGATACGGCCGAGATATGGCTAGTTTTCTGAATACAAAAAAGTCCTTATAACTCGGTTACTAAAAGGACGATCGTCCTTTGGAATACATATTGTGACGCGTACCAAGAAGGACTATCTTTTGGCCAAAGGACATTCAAATCGTCCTTCAAATGGCCGAGTTACTGGCAATTTTGTGATTTTACGTCCTTTTTCCCTAGCAACCCCCTTGATGAAAATTTAAGCAACATTTTTTAAAAAATCCTGTAAATCCTTGAATGTCAATCGATAGTTCTGATTTCTGTGATTACAAAATGGCATGTCCTTTCAAATTCCTTAAGGATACGACCGAGCTATAGCTCCGAGAAGAGTTTGTTTACGTCCAATAAGCAATTGTTGGAATGTTGTTGCATACTTTCAGGGGCAATTTTGGACTTAGAAAATTTCAGTCTCAATGCGAAAGGAAATAAGTCAAAATCACAAAACCCTTTGTATCTCTGAAACGGTAAGGACTATTCAAATGTCCTTTGGCCAGTCGATAGTCCTTTTTCTTTCTTTTCTTTTGACATCGGACTTTTAAGGATGCGCAAGGATGCGGCCGAGATATGGCTATTTTTCTGTATACAAAAAAGTCCTCATAACTCGGTTACTACAAGGACGATCGTCCTTTGGAATACATATTCTGACGCGTACCAACAAAGACTATCTTTGGGCCAAAGGACATTCAAATCGTCCTTCAAATGGCCGAGTTACTGGCGATTTTGTGATTTTACGTCCTTTTTCCCTTGATGAAAATTTAAGCAACATTTTTGAAAAAATCCTGGAAATCCTTGAATGCCAATCGATAGCTCTACTGTCACTGATTACAAAATGGTGTGTCCTTTCAAAATCCTTAAGGATACGACCTAGTTATAGCTCGAAGAAGAGTTTGTTTACGTCCAATAAGCAATTGTTGGAATATTGTTGCATACTTTCAGGAGCAATTTTGGACTTAGAAAATTTGAGTCTGAAGGCGAAAGGAAACATGCCAAACCAAGAAATCCTTTGTATCTCAGAAACGGAAAGGACGATTTGGATGTCCTTTGGCCAGTCGATAGTCCTTATTGAGACGCGTTATTTGAAACAGGACTCGCAAGGATCCGCAAGGATACGGCAGAGAAATGGCTAGTTTTCTGTATACAAAAAAGTCCTTATAGCTCGGTTGCTTAAAGGACGATCGTCCTTTGGAATATACTTTCCGACGCGGACTAACAAGGACTATCTTTTGGCCAAAGGACATTCGAATCGTCCTTGAAATGGCCAAGTTACTGGCGATTTTGTGATTTTACGTCCTTTTTTCCTAGCAACCCCCTTGATAAAAATTTTAGCAACATTTCTGAAAAAATCCTGGAAATCCTTGAATGTCAATCGATAGCTTTTCTGTCTGTGATTACAAAATGGTATATACTTTCAAAATCCTTAAGGATTTGGCCGAGTTGCAGTTAAGAGAAGGCTTTGTTTCTCAACTAAAGTACAGTTGTTGGAATATTGTTGCATACTTTCAGGAGCTTTTGTTTCCCTATAGAAAAATAGCAGCTGATAAATAAAAGAACTTCTTTTTATTGTTATCCGTTACTTCATTCAAACTTTAATTAAATACATTATTGAATTACAAATGATATGCATACAGAGTCATTTAATTATACAAAGATTGCGTATAAGAGGGTATGTATTTACATATTTTAAACGTAGATTCTAAAAGAGTAGGTATACAAGGACTTAAAAATATATATACATTATATATACTTTATATATACATTATATATGGTTAAAGAGTAGTTATCCTTTGAGTTCCAAGCGAGACTTTTGTGGTTGCGCTGGTTAAACTTCAGGCTTATACCTATATCTTAGGTCTTTATCTTTTTGCGATGCATGTTTTGCTGTTTGATGTCGATCTAAGCTTTGACCCAGGATGCTCTGATGATGACAGCGATCCTGTAAAGAATGAACGATTTTGAAAGGATTAAATAATATAAAAGATTCTTTCTTTTAAAACTATTTTCTAATACAAAACGAAAATTTGTTGCAATATAATAGACATGTTTTTATTTTTCTAAGCAATTTATGATAAACTTGCGATATTTTGTTGTTGAAAACAGGGTATTTGCTAGTCGAATAGTTTTGTTGAACATATTGTTTTTGTTTGAAACACATTTTTATTTCTTAAGCTAGCAAACTAACTTGTTCTGTATTTAAGTATATGTTTGTTATACGGTTTGAAAAGTTTAATTTTTCCCTGAACAATTTTCAGCCATTTATATTCCGAAACAGCCCAAAAGTATGCTTTAAGAAAGACGCTGCTGCACACATGGAAAGTGTGGTCTAACTTTGTCAGCTCCCTTGAACTTCACACTGTATTTTGGCCTTTTGAGCGAAAGACATTCATGGAATTCATTCATAAATTCCGTCGCGTTTTTGCAGCCGCTTCACATGTTTTACTAGCGCAGCAAGTGCGTCTTTGTATCTTTGTATCTTGGCGAATGTATCTGTCGCTTGGGTCGAGAGCGTCTGAGTACGTGCCAGACTGTCAGGCTAGCCAAAGAGTCAGGCAGGCAGTCGGCCAACTGGCAACACATAGCAACAACAACAGCTCAGGTGAGGCGACTCAGCCGAATAATAACAACAGCAACAACAACAACAACAGCAACAGCAACAACAACGACAACGACACCAATCACAATCATCATAAGGCCGTCGCCATCGCAGTTGATTATGATGAGCTCTTTTTGAGATGTTGTTGATGTTTTTTTATTTTTATTTTTATTTTTGCTTGTTGAGCTTTGCTGCTTGGCTCTGTCTTCGTCTTCGTCTTTGTCTGCGTTTGCGCCTTCAGTTTGTCTTTTGCTGCTGCTTTCCTCGCGAAAGTTTATCAACGCGGCAAGATTCTAACATTTTTGTGTGCATTCCACTTTGGTGCGTTTTGTCGGATTTCTCAAGACTCTTTGCCTTTTGTACGCTCATAAAACGTACTCGAACTCATTAAAACGCGCACTTTGATAACCGAAATGGCAAAATTATGGAAACGTAAGAGGGGGGCAGAGAGCTGCAGGGGCAGATCGGGTTGCTTGGCGACGTGTTTTGCATGTGCGTTTCTGACGCTGATTTATTTGATGGCCACTTGTTGTTGCTGTTGTTACCACGGCGCACAGGCACGTTGCAGGTTCTGTGTGTCGCTACAAAATGGGGCAAGTAGACAAAAAATTCTTTTTATTTTTGAAAACCTGCAAAATGTTGCCAGTTGTTAATTAGGCAAGTTCATTGTGGGAAAAGTTAAGCAAGTGGCCAGTTACTATAAACTAGCTGTATCAAGGCGGAATAGGATTAGCGACAGGAGCATAGTTAGTTGACTTCCAAAGACAACAGTTTCTATATAAGTTTCTAGTTAACTTTGATTTGCAGTGTCAGTGTCTGTTGAGATAGAAACTGTGCTAACTGGAATCTCAGGATTTTGTAGATTTAGCAGTTTTAGAAAAGCAGAGCTCAGAAATTTGTAAGGCGATGCAGTTTTTTCAAGCATTTTCAGCTTGCAGCGTCCAAACATGCGTCTTATTTTGCGCGCAAGTTCGTTACGTGCAACTTGCACAGGAATAGAAGCATTTGGATTTAGATTAGCTATAAGTATTGCCAAACCTTATAGCAACATATTGAATTTGTGCTTGAAATGGGTCAAATAAGTGTTGTAAGAAGTTGTTTACAATTTCTTGCACTGTCGGCTTAAATCATGACATATTTTGAAGCAAGATCTTGTGCGAGAGTTTATTATAAACTGGAATTTCAAATGATCGACTCAACCTTAATAAGGTTATCGGCTGAGGATGTTTGGTTTCTCAAAAAATGTATCAAATATATCTACACTTTATGCTACTTTTATAAAATGATGAAGAATTTATTTAGAATTTGAAGACTTCTCTGATGAGAACTCTAAGTCTACTAAGCAAACTTCAACTCTAAACGACTTTCCCAGATTATTTTAGAATTTAAAGCAGATACAGTTGCAATGCAACCATGACAAATCTATATAGATGTCTTGAAGCAAGGATATTACCCAGCTTGCTTATCAATGGGCATTCTTAAGGAAACATAGGTTGCATGCCACACAGTGCTGTCCATTGTAATGGGTCATGTCTGGGTCTGGGTCTCGGTCTGAGTCTGGGGTGGCCGCAGTCGAACAACAACAGCAACAAATGTAGTAAAATTTGCATTTGGCCCGATCGCAGTTCGCGACTTGTCGGTTGTGCTTAGGATTGGGATTGGGTTTGGGATTGGGGATTTCTTTATGACCCGAGCTTGGCACTGCTGCTGCTGCAGCGGAGTTTTATTTCAGAGCTGTGGCCTTTGTTTGGCTGCAAGTTTATTTGATTCTATTTTCATTTTATTTGAATTGTGGTTTGCTTTTATGGCCTGTGCATGAGCCTGTGGACTGAGATTTGTTTTGTGAAAGTTACAACAACAACGCTATCGATGAGCAGCAATAGCCGCTGCCGATGTTTTGGCCATTGCTGTTGGCCTTTTTTTTTGTTTGTTGTTGTTGCTGCAGCTTCAGCTTCAACTTCAGCTGGGTGATTGTAAAACAATAAAAGCAACACCTGACTGCCGTTTTGCCAGCCTCACAATGGCGTTGATGGCGACGCGGATGCGGACTTCGTTGTTGGTGGGCCTCCAATGCTACGTTCCTACAAAACCCCCTTTGGCATCGGCATTTGTGGCAGTGTCTCTCAGTGTTGTTGCAGTGTTTGCAGAGTTGCAGATCTTATCAAAATGGCCAAAAATGGCCAAGACAAAAACATGCTTATTGTTTTCGTAGTTTTTGGTGACGCGGCCTAAACATTTCAATTGCGTTCCTTAGCGTTCTGTGCGTGTTTGTGCAAGTCGCAAATAACAACAACAACATAAACAAACAAATTGCCGTCTGATTGCTGAGGAAGCTGCCAGACATGGACGTAGACGTAGACGGTGTGGAGGGGGCTGTAAGAGGTTTGAAATTCGAATCGAAATCTAAATCTAAATAAATAAAAATCGTGCGCTGTTGGCTGCATTTTCTGGTCTTAAGTGAAAGGCATCGAGGCGAGATCAGCGTCTTGGCCAAAGTATCTCAATGTGCTGCAAATTTAATCAATTGATGAGGCAGCATTCAGCTTGCAGTTTGCCAGTTGCAAGTTGCAGGTTGCACTTTGCTGCACTTGTTGTCGTTGCTTTTATTTGCTGTTGTTGCTGTGATGGCAATTTGGATTTTTGTGGCTAACAAAACCTGACCAAAAAGACATTTACATTCTACTATTAAGTGTTGTTGTTGTTGTTGTTGTTTTGTTGCTGCTGTGCAAGTGTCGCAACAACAACAACAACAACAACAACAATACATAACAACAACTTTACACGCTAGAAACCGTGACTTTAATTTTCTTTATTTTTCTTCTCCCCCGCTCGCTTGTATCTATTTTGATTTGTTTTTTTTTGTGCTTTTTTTCTAGCCGTCTGGTTTTTATATAATTTCAATTTTTATTTCCATTTGGACTTTTCATTAAATCGCTTCGCAATGTCGCTAATATTCCGCTTTTCTCTCCCTTGCTACTCTCTTCTCTCTTTTTGCAGTACTTATGTTTTTCCGCTTTTCATTTGATGCTGCTTTTCTGCTTGTAATTGTGTAATTACTTGCACATTTTACTTTCGTTTGTGCCATTTGATTTATGGCCCAAACAAATTGTGGTCGCCAAAATAAAAACTTGGTCAAAACGTGGCTAAATGCCAATTGGCAATTGGAATCGTGAGTGCTGCACAAATGTTGCAAGAATTTAAGAAAGTCTTTATTAAATTGACGGAAGTTGTAAGTGTGCCTATTATCATGATTATGCTATTATCTTTTACATAGTATTATGTTGAGCCATTATCTCTGCCTGAAACTATTGTCATCTCTTCTCATGAAACTTCCAACAGACATTTGCTTGTTATGCAAAAACATTCAAAAATGTTCGACAATGTTCCAAAGGCGTTTTAAGGCACACCAATTATTTTATATAAATATATCTATATCTTTAGCTGATTTGGAATTCCTTTCTATCAAAGACAATCTAATTCTAACTTTTCTATAGTCTACCAATCATAAATGAATCAACTTAAACTCCTTTCTAACTCACATTTTACGATTGTTTTCATTTAATATCAAAACACATCCTGCTGTTATCGCAGCTTCCTGTAAATAAGCTCATTAGTTTCATTGCAATGTTGCCATTGTCATCGTTGCCGCACTTGACACTTGCTGCTGACATGTTGTTGTCGTTGCACGCAATAGCAGCAGCAGCAGCAGCAGCAATAACAACAGCAATAGCAACTTCAGCAACACCCACTCACAATTGCATTTGCAGTCGCAAATGTGCAACAATTTCAAATGGCTGCCACTAACAACAACTGCAGCAACAGCAGCAGCAGCAGCAGCAGCAAGCGCAACAGCAACAAGTTGCAGCAAACAAAAGCAACAGCAGCAGCAGCAGCAGCAGCAGCAACAGACCCATTGATTAGGTGACCCTTGTAGCGGTCCGAGGCTGTCAGCTTCTCAGTCCGTTGGCTCTTTCAACTGTTGCTGTGTTTTCTTTGGCTTAGCTGTTGCCTTTGCCTCTTGGTGTTGCCCCCAATTGTCATTGACTGTTGCATGACTGTTGCTGTTGCTGTTGCTCTTGGCTGTTGTTGCAGCAAGCTCAATTGATTGAATTACATACATGCTGTTGCCACTGGAGCTGCAGCTCAAACACCCCCACATTTACTTGGCTTGACTTTTGAGCCCTGTCGCGACTTGGCTTCGCTTTGGGCCATGTTGCAGAGTCAAACAAAGTCAGCCCAGTCAGCCCATTTAGCCAGTTAATTAGTAGAGAGGCAGTTGCCTCTGTCCTTGTGCCACTTTGTGAGTAGGTTGATATAAGAAGTGTAGGCTGAAGTTGCTAGTTGCAAGTTGAAGATGGTAGATGCAAGTTGAAGATGATGCCAAATAACGTTGCAAGTTAGTTCAAGGATGATTGGCATACATTGATGAACATTGAACATTGAACATTGAACATTGAACGTTGAACGTTGAACGTTGAACGCTGAACTGCATGTTTTCAAATCTATAATCAATGCACAGATTTTTATTTAATATGACCTAATGTTCTTAGTTAACTAAATGGCAACTTGTTGCAAATGATAGCTGTAAAAAATGTTGTATCTAGAATCAATTGCGAAGCTGTTTTCAATTAGATTCGACACATTTTCGATACAAATTTCAGTGCATCACATGGATACATCACATGGATACATCACATGGTTACATCACATGGGTACATCACATGGTTACATCACATATGCAGGAGTCATTTTCGAGTCTTCCTTAAATTACGCTAGATATTTATTACTTTGTTATCAACAAAAGAGCTCGAAAAAGTCTGAGAAGATCTTCCAAATGATGTTTGGCATGCTTTTGCTCGTTAACCAATTCGTCGTCAAAACTAGCTTTAGTTATGTTCTTTTATAATAACTACTTTAGCTATCAAAATTCTATCTAAAAATGCAAAGCTTATCAAAAAGTTCAACTTGTCTGTTATTCTATGCACTAAATAGACATTTCCAAAAGCTGCTTCCAATCATTCAATGTTCAATTGCATGTGCCATAAACCTTTTGCGTAACATAGCCAACCCTGCTGCCTTGTGCCACCGCTTGTTGCATGCCACACAAGCCACAGCAAAGAGACAAACAAAATAAAATGCACAAAATGCCGCTGCCGAACTTGTCCTTAAAATGTCAGCCAAAGTGTTCATTAATTTGTGTCTCCCTCATGCTCTGATTGTTGTTGTTGTTGTTGCTGCTGTTGTTGTTGTTATTGTCTGGTTGCACTATTATTGCTGTTGTGTTTTTGTGGTTATACCCCGTTGCTGCTGCCGCTTGTGGCGTGTGTGCACAGTCATTGATCATGAATTCCGTGCGCTTGGCACTCGCTGCCTCACATGCGTCATGCCACCGCTTGACACTGTCTCCCCCTGCTGACACCACACCCCTCAATGCCGCCGCTGCCTTCCACAATTGGCGACACAATTTTTGCTGGCTTTGGCATGTGCCTCTCGCGCTGTCTCTCGCCCCGCCCCCCACTCCAACCTGCACCGCAGCAGCGCCAGCGGCAGCCTACGCAAGAAAAAAAAATCTGTTGCCAGTAGTTTTGTAATTTTCATGTAAAAGTCGAGACAAATGCAAAATGGCCCTGCAAATGACGACGACAACAACAACAGCAATAATAACAGCAACAACTGTTGTATGCCACGCCCCCTTTTTTATGCAGCCCACAGACATATAGCCAGCCCTGAGCCTGTCCAGGCCAGCCATCAATCTCAATTGCTTCGCATTTTCATATGCAGCTCTTCGATCATTTTGCTGCTTGACAAGCAGCAGCAGCAGCAACCAACACGCCAGCAACATCACAAGCAACAACAACAACAGCTGCTAATAAAAAATTGCAGATTTGTCACAGCAATTGTTGTTGTTGTTGTTGTTGTTGGCCTGATTCTTGTTGTTGCCTACATACTACGTGCGCCTGTAATTACTTTTTATGATGTTGACTGTTGCTGTTTTCTTTTCAGATTTCTGGTTTATTTGTTGCTGTTGTCTCTTGTGGCGTATTTCTTACGTTTGCTGGATTTATATCGCCCAAATGTCTACGCGTGATTAAACGTTTAACTTGCTGATATGATACGAGTATGATATGATATAAGTCCAGAGCCCTGTCGCCGTTTCTATACTGACTGACATATGGATATCCATTGTTGTTGCTGTTGTTGCTGCTGCTGTTGTTGTGGTTTTGTCTTCTGGTTTTGAAAGTTTGCGGCTGTTTGCCTGTCAATGTTAGCTGTCTGTTTTGTGTTTTGTGTTTCTTGATTTCCATAAATCCATCTTCTTGAAATACCTAATTTATATTTGAAAATAACACTTTATATACACGTCAATAGAGGTCACAATTGATAGATAAATAATGAATGGAAACAAGTATTAGTTTACTCTAGAAAGAGTTTTCCTGAGCCCAGGCTTAGATACTAAAATCTTTCGTATATTTTCAGTTTCTCTTCTGAGCGATTCCTTCTTACAGATAAGAAAAATTATCAAAAATGAAAAGTGTCGAATCAATAAATTCTTGCCGAAAAGTGTTTAATATGAAAACTTAATTTTCCTATGAAAGCTATAAGATATCGTCGACCGATTTTGTTCAAATTTGGTCAGTCTGCCAAGAAATTAATAAAACCTTGAATAGTTAAGTTTGGTAAAGACAGCTTGAGAAACATAAAAGATTTTCATACAAAAACTAATTTATCAACCGATACTTCGTATGGCAGCTATAAGATATAGTGTACAGATTGCCACAAAATATGTTTAGATAATGCCAAATCTTAGAATCCAAAAGTTTGATTGAGTTATTTACACAATTTCTTGGAGGTGTCCTTAAGCAGAACAGAATCTCTCTGCAATAATAACAACAACAAAGATGTTGTCATCAGCTAGCGCAGTTCTTAATCAGCTGTTCGATTACCGTTTTCATTACTTTGCATTGCGGCATAAGATTAATTTAAGAAACAAATTGTTATCAGCCATCAGCTATGATAAGCAACAACAACAAGCAACAACAACAAACAACAACAACAAGCAACAACATCCAAAATGGATACACACAGTTTGCATTGAGTAAGTCTGGCAAGCAGTGTGCAAGCAGTTCAAACTGTTGCTGTTACTTTTATTTGTTTACTCTCTTGCTCTTTGACTTTTGGCGCTTACAGAATTGTATGCTAATTGTTAAAGAGAAAGAGAGTGAGAGACAGCGAGAGAGAGCTCATTTGTGCTCGGAAGTGTCACTGCGGCAGGTGGCTTCGTTTAACGCTTAATAAAAATATTATAACTATAGCTAAAATCCGTATTAAAATGTGTTTATTAATTAGTTGTGAATGTGCAAGTGAAGTTTAGTGAGTGTGTGTGTGTTTAATTAAACATATATGCACATGTAAGGCGTTCTCATGGGTAAGTTTCCCATTTTGCTTTTATTTCAATTACTTAACTGCATACATACATACATACTTAAGTACATATGTATGCAATGCATTATACATTTACAATATTTAAGTGCAATATGCGTATGTAGACAGGTACATATATGTCTGTTAATGTATACATACATGTATGTAAAAATGTACATACCTACACCTGCAAGAACTTGTTGCTCTTCTTCTTTTCTAACGCGGCCAACAACACACACACATATTAACATACATACAAACATAAACACTTGTCGCCTGCTAACATTGAAAGAAGAAGACAGCGCGCGAAATACTCTTCTTGCTTCGTTTGTTTTGTTCTTTTCGCCCGCTACGCCATAATTACGTTCTCTCCTTCACCCATTTTTTCAAAGCACCCGCTACGCTCATTTTTTCTCTGCTCCTTTTTACTTATTGCACAACAACAACAATCAATGCAAGAAGAGATAAGCGTTAGGCTGCGTTTACATTATGCGTTTTTCACGCACGTGCGTTTTTTTGCATGCGCAGAAATTGTGCATTGCTTGCGTTTATTTATGTTTTATTTGTATTGTTACTATAACTAAAAAGCATATCTAGTTAAAGTTGTGTTATTTTCGTTTGTTTATTATTAAAATGTTAACGAAATCTTAACATTTGTTGACAGACGCCATTTTGTCTTTTTGTCCGTAAATAAGATAGTTTGTTGTGCACAATTTGATTGCAATCAATGTTAACTTCATTGTTCTTTTTTATATTTTTTGTGAATTTGAGTTGTCCATACTCGAGTTTTCAGACACGTTAGGGTATAACGGGACGACGAACGCAGCATTCAAAACGATCACTTTCTTACTTATATGTATAATAAAAATAAACAAATAAATAAGATTGAAACTACAGAAACTTGTAGAAGCAGAAAATAAGATAACGCAAATACTCGTCACCATTTCCCTTGAAGTACAGCGTTGCCACATCGACCAGCGAACCAAATGGCCACAAGGAAGACCAATGCAGCCGGATATAGTCAAATTCGAAATAAAATTAGATTTTAAATAAGATGTTCTGCTAGAGCTTCATTCAACTACTACACCAAGCGTTTGCTTAAACTGTTTGCGAATTATAAGCAATTGTCCGAAAAAACTTTGATTTGTTAAAGCTAGCATAGTTCTAGGGGCTCTATAGCAAATATACAACTTTCGATTCCAATAATTTGAACTAAAATAACAAAATATATATTAATAAAATATGAAATAACAACTGAACTGAGCCATGAAAGCTCAAAGATATTTTTTATGAAAAACATAATTATATTCCCAGTGGTTGGTTCAGGCCTGGAACAATAAATTCTTTCAGCCCTGAATATTAATGTTCAGGCCTGAGCGTTAACAATTTGTGTGGACATTTTCTAAGCTCAGTGCAGAAAAACCATGCTTGAAAAAAACGCATAGTGTAAACACAGCCTAAGATGTTGTTTATTTAGCATTGTAACTACTTTTAATAGATATCAATTCAACTCAAGTTTATATATGCTGGCAACATTAAAAAGGCTTGACTATCTTTATGATAAATATTTAAATATTTTATTACAGCTGCAGACAAGTTTTAGTAATTAGAAACACTAAAAACATTTAAATGTTATGTGCAATATGAATACAGGAATTATTTAAAGACTCAACGCCTACATAAAAAGAGTCAGTTTGAGTTTGAATAGCACCTTTTAAGCCTCAACTTCACGCTTAATTAGACGCTTGGAAAAATAACTTTATTGGGTGTCGAGTTAAGTTTTAAGTAGGGGGGGAAAGAAACGAAACTGAAACTGAGACAGCGGCTATATAAGTTGGCCAGCACGATGTCAAGACAAAAATGGTCAAAACATGAAATCCTATTAGACAAATTGAAATTACAAATGAGACAACGCCGAAATTAATTTATTAATTAGTCACACTCCATTATGGCTGGACAAAGAGAGGCTGCTGCCGCTGCTGCTGCGAACGGTAGCTGCGACTACTAACAGCAACACCAACAACAGCAACAACAACAACAGCAACAACAACAAGTGGCTAGGTAATGATCTGCCCACATGCGGCGTTGAGGCGTCTCGAAATGGTTGACAGCCAGCTTGAAGTCCAGTTGGAAGTTGGACATTGGTCTGAGCCATTTTTGCGCCTTTGTGGTGTGAAAATTGTAAAATCCAATTAGAAAACTCAACACGCAACGCATTTTTTTGTTGCGTGGGCTTTAACAGCAGCGCGCTGCTCACTCACTCCACCTCCCCCTCTCACTCTCGCTCTCACTCTTTCACTGCTGACATAATCAGTGATAAGTAATCGCTAATTAAATTGCATTAAAAATCTAAGCCCAATTTATTGGCCTTAAGTCGCCTTAAAGACAATGAAATGTCGCATTCTGAAGGCTGCTATCGCTGCAATCTGAGTTCCATTTTGGACGCTGACAGCGACTGTGGCGACAGGTTGTTTAGCGGCAAATTGGCAAGACAATTGGCTGGGCTGCTTGCGAGTACAGTTATCATGGGAAACAGCAACAGCAACAGAAACATAAACAGATATAGAAACAGAAACAGCCCCCGCTCTATTATAAAGCCGCCTTCATTTTCTAAATGGCCACAGCGTCTGCATCATTATCAACTGGAGCTGAGCTGAGCGCTGAGAAAGGAGCTGCCTGCATTATGGCCAACAAAAGCAGCGCCCAGATAGCCTTAAATGGTTGCGGCCAAAGTGAATGCAACGTGGCCATAAAGGAGTTTCGTTTGCACCGAATCAACCAATTCAAGCCAAAAAAAAACAAAAAACACAAAGGCAAAAAACCAAACGCGTTAATTAAGTGTTTATGGTGTCAACTGTACAGAATTCATAAATATTTGGTTTGCTTCGATATTATGATATATGATATTTGCTAGCAGCTGGGAGAAAGTTTTCTCTAGGCATATTTTTAATTTTAGCACCATAAATAAGCGTTTTTATTAATAGCAAATCATTAACCTCAACTAATTAATTAGAAACAAAGTAGAAAAACAAACATGTTTGTGAACTGAAGATATGTTTAAACTTGAAGTCGCTTATGGGTCGAGGCATAGAAGAGCTGATTGACTGACTGACGGAATGACTGAGCGACTGAGCGACTGAGCGACTGAACGACTGATAAAACGCTGGCCGTGCTGAGTTGGTGATGAGTTTTCAAATGATGCGTATCAATTTTATTTGAATTTGTTTTTTTGTTGTATATTAAACATTTATAAGCGCTCGTTAAATCATGCACAGTTGGCTGAAAGTAAAAATGTTACTTTGAAATGCGCTTTGATGCAGACAAGTGTCTGATGAGAATGAAGTTAAGGCTAGGAGCTCCTTAGCAAATATACAATGTTATATAACAATAGTATTGAACTAATACTTCGTCAGGAACAAGTCTGTTATTTTAAAATAATAAAATAGAAATAAATTAAATAAGAACTAATAACTGCTAAGGCAATTAACGTGCCAAGACATTGCAAATAGTAAACAAATTGATCAAAATACAAATATATAAATAAATAAGATAGTTTGTTGTGCACAATTTGTTAGCTAACGTTAAGCTTCATTTTCAATATTTTCTTTTCTGAAATTAAGATGTTAATGCCAGAGTTTTCAGACACGTTAGGGTATAACGGGACGACTAACTCAAAAACAGAACTTGAAGAACAAATCGAACTGATATAGTCAAATTAAATAAGAATTTTAAATAAGATGTTCTGACAGTGCTTCAGTCAACTACTACACCAAGCGTTAGCTTAAACTGTTTGAGAATTATAAGTAATTGTCCGAAAAAACTTTGATTTGTTAAAGCTAGCATAGTTCTAGGGGCTCTATAGCAAATATACAACTTTCTTTTCTAATAATATTGGACTAATACTTAGTCGGTTATATTAAAACAATAAAATATATATAAATAAAAGATATTGTTTATAAAAAACATAATTAAATTCCCATTGGTTGGTTCAGGGCTGAAACAATACATTCTTTCAGGCTTGCAAAGTAATGTGCAGGTCTGAGCGCGTACAATACTGCTGGCTTTTCTTTTTAAACATGTCCGCCGTCGATTATATATTGCAAAATGTTCAACTTTTTCAATAGTATTTTGCAAAAGCTAACTTGTATTTTTAGTTAAATTTTCAAGTTAAAGTTCTCGATTTCAATTTTGATTTTAGACCAATGGTTTCTTGGGCATCTTCTTTTAGAATTGTGCCTAGCTTCTGTTTCATTAAATTCTTGGTTGGATTTCTGTCTTCCATTCAAATTGACTCGCTTCAAATTGAATATAGTTCATCCAGAACTTATTCAGTCTTAAAAGCATGTGAATGATAAACCAAAGCTGTCTCATCCGACAAAACTGGCCAGCTGGCCGCATTCATCCAGTATTCTGTTTTAAGTTGTTTTGTAGCCAACATAAATCTATAAACGCCCACGTTAACTATTTTCGGGTTATGTCTGTATCTGTTTTTGTATCTGTATTTCACTCTGTCTGACAACGCGGCTAATTTGCGGTGAATGGAATTTCCTTTATATTTCATTGTTTAACACAAATAACAACAATAGCTAAAACAAAATGTTTTAAGAGTTTTTTGTTTCTTTTTTTTTTTAACGCATTTTTTTATGAGCTGCGGTGAAAAGCGTTTAATAAATGCTGCAATAAATATTTAAACACTGCCTGGCGCTTAATCAAATGCAAAGCTAGTCAAAGCCAAAACAATGGGCCACATTTTACAACTATCGGCGCATGATAAAAAAAAAAAAAGCTGAAAGAAAAAGAGTTAAAAACAGAATTGTGTACATATTTATTTTTGCGCTGCGGCGACTTATAAAAAATTCATTGAGGCAATTGTCTGCGTTGCAGATTATCTGCAATATGTTCACTCCCACAGGTCAAGCGTGCACATCAATTACTTTGGCACAGGCCCAAAAGCAACAGACTGCGACGCTGACGCTGACGCTGACGCTGACGGCGACTGCGACTGAGACGAAGACTTTGGCACCGACATGGCTCAGACATTGAGACATGCAGACATCCAGGCAGGAAACTGCACAAACACACAACAAACACACACACACTCGCACAGTTGACCTCTCAATTTAGCGCGCATAATGCCAGGAAATGCCAAGATTTACCAAGTGAGGATGAGGATGCAGCTAAGTCTTAGTCGGAGTTGTAGTTGTAGTTGTAGTTGGAGATGGAGTTGAAGCTAAAGCCTGTATCTGAGCCTGAGACTGTCTTTTAAGCTGAAGCTTTGTCTATGGAAAGTCACTTGATCTTGGCGTCGATTGTGCGTTGATTGTTTTATTATGAAGATGTTGATAGAGCTGGCAGCGTATTGTCTAAACAATGTATGTTGTTGTTGTTGTTGTGGTTGCTGTTGTTGTTGTTATTGCTGTTGTGGCTGTATTATTAAGGCAATCAAGTGCGTTAATTTGATATTGATGATCAGTTTGTCAACTTGCATAGCGTTCTATAACCTTTCAACTTTAGCTTAGCAGAGAGTAAGGTTAACGTTGTGGTATGTTAGTTCGCATTCAGACGATGATTTAAGTTCTCGCTTGTGGGAAAAAGGTGAAGCGGAGCAGGCAACCCCCCTGCCCAACAAGAACTTAAGGAACAAACGTAAAGAGATGTACTTTACCATTTAAATGTGAACTTAAAGAGCAGACATCAAGTTTTCTAGGGCAGGTTTTTCAATGTTTTGAATAAGGTTTTTCCTTTGTTAGAGTCCTGTTAAGCAAAAAATGGAAAAAAGGAGTATAATCTTTGTTTTTTAATGTGCTTTCTGTACTTTCAAGAGAAAGACAGTCTAGTTAGGCATCAAACGAGCTCAGGGAAAGAACGTAGGCAAGGTGCTGGATAAGTTCTTGACTCAGGTTGCCTAATTTTGTAGAAACCGATATGAAGTTTTGGCCATGCAGACGTTTATCAGATTTCTACCTAACCCGGAACTTGAGAAATCGAAACTAATCGATCACCGTCTAAAATATATCGTTAGGGCTGTTAAGTAATTCAAACGTTAAAATAAAGCTGAGAAACCAGCCCTAAGAAATGTACTATAATTTACTTATTGTCAGTGTAGAGCGCTCAGTTATTGTTATTGTAATTGTTATTGTATCTAATTAGGCAGGCCATTAATGTGGCTTATTAGAAACGCCTGCCAGCGACGATAGTTGGCCATTAAGCGACTGTCAATGCTTTTATTATAACTTTTTATAATTCTTGTTGCATTTTCCTAGACGTTGCTGTTGTTGCTGTTGTTGTTGTTGCTGCAACGCTGCAACATTTCATTAATCGAGTCACGACATTAGACATTCAACAGCTCTCGAGCACCGCAGCCTGGGCAAACTGGCAGTCCGACAGACAAAACATTGCCAGTCGTCGCGTCGGTTGCCAGGCAGGCAGGCGTACATACGAAAATTTTTAAAGCCAGCCAAAAATTGCTTTGACAACTTTATCGCTGCGCAGCATCGACAAGGCGGCCAAAAGCGAACCAGCAACAACAGCAACGACGACGCTGACGACGCCGACGACGACAGCAGAAAAAGGCGCAGAAAAAAAAACATTTCCTAGCCTGGCCGATAAACTGTCAATGGGCCCTCGGAAAGAATCTAAATTAAATCAACTAATCGTATGACTGATTGTTTTAAACGATTTCTCGACTTGGCCAAAAAGAAACAAAAGACTTAGGCAACAAACTTGCACCATCAAAATGCCACACATATCGTAAATGCTTATGTATTTGATTAGCTATTATACACAAACATATATCTTTATGTATACGTATATATGTTTATGTATTTGCTTTATAATTGCAATATACGACTTTATATAGTTGCCATTTGTTGTTTTTGTTTGTTGCTGCTGCGATTGCTGTTGTCTTTGGTTCCGTTTAAATGGTAGCTAAACAATATGAAAGCACGTTTTCCAAAGACAACGTAGTCTAAATACCCTAACAAATATAAATCGATTAAATATTCTGCTTAAGCTCTATAGAAAAGTTCTTAAAATATCCCTGACTTGGCATTTGATTATATTATATATTTATTTATTGTGGACAACTCAATTGGGAGCTTAAAATACAAAATATTTTTATAAATAATTTATATATTTAAAATAAAAGAAATTTAAAATTACATTTTACATTAACTGAAAGTGTTTAAACTTAACAAAATTGTTCCAACATTTATGCTGAGGATTGGGCAAAACCCAAACAAACCCAATTTGAACAAGAAGTTAGTTAAAACTATGTTAAAATACGAAAGTCTTAGCATTGTTTTAATGTACCATCTGGTATGAGTCGGCATTGCTCGGCTAAGGCCACATTTCCCGTCCTTGTGCGTAAATTTTGCTAAGCCTGAGCCCAAATGTAAAAAGATTTTTGTGAGCAGAGCTTTAAAACTGAGTTTGAAGCCAATTAAGAGTTTACAGGAAAATAATATACTGCAGATTTGCGTCAATTTTTCGTCCTTTTAGGAAAAATATCGAAAATCGATCAATCAAAAACACCAAAAAGCTGTACGCCTCAGTTTTCAAAGCATTTTTTGACCATGGTTATACAATTTTCATTAAATATGCTGCTTTATTCAACTTTGACCTAAGTTAATAATCAACAAATGTTATGCTTAACTCCGAAAAGAGTATAACAATAGAACTGTATTGCCATGGTCTGCTTGAGCTTATTTTGTGGGCGTTGCAAATGAACTTTCCCACACAGAGTATAACATATAACATACATTGAATCAATTACCAGAGCCAGCTGCAAGTGTATTAGTATACTTGAGTGTGCTTGTATTTGTTTGTGTGTGTGTGTGTGTGTGTGTGTGTGTCTGTGTATGTGTAGCAGACATTGCATGTTAGCTAACATTTAGTTTTGAACAGCTTTTAGCTTCCTGTTTGCTATACACTCGCATAATAATGGTTGCTCATTCGCTTCACACACAGTTCATATTGAAGTTGTATGCTGCCCCCATATCTTATATGTATTATTATTATTAGAATTTTCGCACTTTAATTTATGCACCTGCAGCTGATTCGCCAGCAGCAGCGGGCGGCAACTGTTGCTGTTTCGGCCAAGATTGTTATGCTGCCGTTTGCCATTTGCAGTTTTTATAGTTTTTATGGCCTCCCCGGGCCACACCCACCTTGCAACTAATCGATATTGTCTAGCTATTTACGACCAATAAATTTCACTTTCAGTTGCATTGTGTCTGTATTTGTATCTGGAGTGTGCAACCAAATGCTGCACTTGAGCAGCCACTTGACGCGTTTTGTTGTTGTCTTTTTTTTATTCAAATATTTGTCATAATTTATTTAATTTTGTGGCTTTATTTAAGTTGGCTTTATGGCCTTTTTTCTTGCCGCTTATTAGTTCGACGCTTAGCTGCTCAAAAACTTGTTCGACTTGGCATTTGTCGAGTAATGCTATAAGATGTGGAGGATTAGAGCAACTTGATTGCCAATTGACTGCAACAGAATCCGATTAGAATTTGTTTGAAACTAGAGCATGACTATTATGTGCAGATAATAAGCTATGAGATACTAGCCAAGGCATTTATCAGATAATATGCTTGTTAAGATTAAAACTAACTATATACAAACAATAATAGAGTTAAGACACATTGCATTTTCTAAGCTTTGACTGAACTTTATAAAAGAATAAAGAAAATTTTTTACATAATCAAGCCTGTTCTGAATTCTGTTTCCGTTCAAAGTTTGCGAGAATGAAATTGTTTGCTGTTTTGAATTGCTCAAAACGTCTGACAACTAGATTGACTTATTGCTATCAAAACTTGGGTTCGAACTCTGTTTCGAAAAAGCGAAAAGAAAACCATTCCGATCGAAAATCAAGATAGTAATTTTCAATTCGTTCGGAATTTATTCGTTTGTACTTTTCAAAAACATAGGGAATTTGGAATAAAACTAAATATCTTTCAAATCAAGCGTGTTCCCATTTCCGATAACTTTTCCTTCCGAATTGTTTTCTCCCTTTTCTGAATGAAATCTAGCTTGTCCTTTGTTTAGATTAGTCTGTGTTAAAAGCAAAACTGTGTTTGCTGAATATTTTATTGCTTTAGAAATTCAGAACAGATAATAATTTCGATTCCGAAGGCTTTAATCGGAACAGGCCTGGTAAGTTACTTAGACATTACCCAACTGCTCAGCTCTTATAATCTTAAACTTTCGTTGTTTTTAAATGAACTTTTATGTCAGAATTGTCATTAACTTCTATTTTGGATTACTAGTTTTCAAAATCAATCACAATAATTACTTTTGATTTGTATTAGCACAAACACGTATGCATTTTGATCAGCAATAGTTATGCATATCTATAACACAAACATAGCCTCAACTCCCTTCCCCCTGCAACATATTCACAATTAGTTTTAATTGATCTGATTACATAGACGCTTGTATTATTAGAAGCGGTTTTAAGTTACGAATGCGAGCCGAGATTCAAATCGATGTTTCACAGGCACCTGGTCAACATTGGTTGTCTGACCCAACCCAGGCCAACGTTGTGAACTTTACAAGAACAGCAACAACAACAACTTGGCCAGCTTAAAGCAATGCAACAATTTCAAATTGGAAACCAAACAGCCCGCAGTTTTTTGGGTTTTGTGGTTGCGTTTTCATAACATGACAGCAGTCGAGCCGCTGCAGCAACAACAACTGCAACAACAACAACAACGCCAAGCAAATGTTCTGCTCATTTTTGGCTATCAGTATCAAAAAGCAAAGCAGCATTAACTGCAAAAGGTCATAAAATGTGTTACTGCTTGTTGCTGGTCGTGTAAATTTTTACACGCCGTGCAACAAAAACAAAAACAAAAACAAAAAAAAGGCCGCCAATTGTTCGACTGTTTGCACTGTTGCAACTGTTGCACAGTTCGACTTGCAACTGACATGCAACTCTCGACGAGCATTCAACTGTCAACAGTTACTACCGAAAGACAACGGCCGTTAAATGCCGCCAAAATAACTCAGAGCAGTCAGCAGCGAGCAGTCGCAGTCGCAGTCGCAGTCGCAGCAGCAGCAGCAACATTTGGCCAAAACTACAAATCACTTTTACTGGAAGTCCGACAGAGAGCTACAGAGAAGCTGGCTTAAAGACTTTGGGCTAAGAGTCTGGGCTGGCAAGCGCCAGCCCCAAAAACACTGCATCCATGTACAAGCCCAGTCTCAGCTGTCTGCTGTCTGCTGTCCGCTGTCAAGTAAAATGCCGAGCTGCGGGCATTGGTGTAAAAATTATTTAAAGTATAAATAAAATTCTCTAAATATTTGCGAGTCGATTTTCCATTTAGTCGTCGCAGCAGCGCACTAGCCGAGGCAATTAAGGTGCAATAATTTCGGATCATTAGGTTAAATTTGTCACGACCCGCTGCACGATTGCCATTGCCGACGATTGCCAGGCCCGCCCCAAGGCGAACTGTCCGAAAATGTAAAAGCCCAGGCCTGAAATTCAAAACTGAAAACTGAAGCTGTAGCTAAACATTGACTGTCCATTTGCACAGTGAACAGTTAACAGTGAACAGTTAACAGTGAACAGTGATCGGTGATTCGTTGATTCGTTGATTGGTGATTGGTGATCACTGATCGCTGCGTTTATAGCCATTAATGTGCATTCATGTTTGTAGTTTTGAACGCTAGGTGGCGCTGCCAACAAATTATGACACAATTCGACTGGCCAAATTTGGTAAGCAGTTGACATTTCGCCGTGTTTTTTCTCGTGTTGTCGACTGGGGCTATCATTAAACAGCGCTATCAACATGGCATGTTGACAACAAACGCCTGGCCTGCCAACATGTTGCATGCCCCATGACTGCCTGCCTGCCTGCCTCATGCAACTGGCAAAAGCAGCTCTGTGTGTGGGTGTCAAACTCCACTCCGCTTTATTTTTTATATAACTGACCGCTATTAGCGTCAAGTTGAAGCTGCTGCAAGCCACTATCCCTGTCTCTGTCTCCAACTCTAGCTCTGTCTCTGTCTGCTTCTGTAACTGTGACGCTGACGTTGCATTCCACAAATCGATTTCGCTGCGCACACGCACTGACCGCAATCTTGTGGTTTTGCCAATGAATCATCGACTGAAACCGCAAAACTCGCACGCGTCTCTTTTAGATATGACAGCGTGTTTCAAATACTAATTTTAATCAAGGTTGTATAACGGCTTTAAAGTCGAAACGGAATTAAACCGAGCAGGGAGCCTGGAGTTGAACTCTCAACGGAAATTATTTAGTTTTTTCTTTAAAAAGTAGCTTTGGTTTAACAAAAAGTAAGTTGACTTTAAATTTGCATTGAATATAAAACGAAGCTTGAAACCCAAATCACAACTTTAGCTTCTGAGAAGCTAAAACGAGGCTTATTGATGAATTTCTTATATATATATTCTTCTTAATTCCAGTTTTCTAATTTTTCAATCAAAACTAAATTGATCTCTTTTTCTTTTTACTATTTTATGATAAGTTGTTAAGTTGTTCAAGTTGATAAGTTCTTGATAGAAGACTAAATTGGTCTCATTTTTAAGAACTTATTGTTCGAAATTCAAGTTGTTAAGTTCTAGTTTCAAGTCTTAGTTTTCAAAAATTTATTGTTCTTATTTCAAGTTGCCAACTTCTTGTTTCAATATTGAATTATGTTTGAGTTTTGAGAATTTTCTGTACTTTCTTTAAGTTGAAAAGTTATTTTTCAAGACTAAATTTGACTAATTTTTCAGAATTGCCTATGCTTACTTTAAGAAAGTTGATTTAAGATCATAATATTCTAAAAAATACTTGGAAGATTCTTTTTTTTAAGAGCTTCAAACTTTTAGCAAACGTTCTTTATATAAGAATATAAGTTATTTTGTATTTGGCTGTATTTTTTCAACATTTGTACATAATTCATTATTTTTTTTTGAGTGTATACTCCCTTTTCAGTTAGTTATTAGTTAATTTTTCATTTATTTATTAAATATTCAGTTTTTCAAATTAAACTTCAACTGTTAAACGAAATTATTAAAAACAAAAAAGCAATTAATATTTTAACATATATATTTTTATGGGCTGTCCGGTTGAGTTCTTTGTTGATTAGTTTTGGTCAAACTTTCAGCATATTACAACAACAACACGCTGCCTTCTCTAATGCTTTGCTCATTGCACTGAGTCTCCCCTCGTTTCACCCCTCCTTTGTGTGTTACCCGTTAACCGTTCCCATGTGTGTGGCATTTCTGTCACTTGACGCTGAATTATTTTCACGCCTTTTTACAAATGTTTGTGTGGCTTGAAAAAGCGCAAGCATAGCGGGGGCGACACAGTGTTCCACTTATGGGTAACGCCATGGCCTCCACTGCAGCTCAGCTCAGCACTCGGACTTGGAATCGGACTTGGACTCGAACTCAAACTTAAGCTGGAACTCTTTTGGATTTGCTCTTGCAACTCGACGCGACGCGACGCGACGCAACGCAACTCAAACTCGACTCAACTCGACGCGACGCGACTCGAGTCGACTCGGTCAGCATGCAGATTTGCTCATAAATCTGACAAACTCAACGCTAATATTTGCAGACTTCGTTAGACACACTCAAATGAATTTGATATGCCTTAAACGGACTGACTGGCGCGGCCAGCTGCGGGCGAAGGCGTACCAGGGGGTGGGATTGGGTGTTGGTGGTGTCTTGGCCAACGTTGCAGCTCTTTTGCCTTTGCCTGACAAGTGTAAAAGTTGACAAGCAGCGACCAAAATGAAATGCAGCTAAACTTTATCTGATTACAACTTGTAACTTGCAACTGGCAACTGGCAACTCTCAGCTGGCAAGTGAATGACCAACTGACCAAATGCCTTGGCTAACTGACCAACTGGCCAGCTGAGCGCAGCTGACTGGGAAAAGCGTAGGAAAATGACTTGAAACAAGTACACGCTGAAGAAAAATATGTAGAAAATCAATTGATTATTGATTATTCTAAAATGTGGCGGGTTTTCAATGCTTCGATTAAGGTTTTCCCTTTGTTAAAGTCCTCTGAAACATACAATTGCTTTCTCAAGGTTGTTTTTTATCATTTTCTTTGAAAACACGTACAGCTAATTTGTACTTTTTCCTCAAATTTTTCCTTTTTCCTTCTCCTTTTATTCGTATTTTAAACCCTTCTGTCATGTTGATTCTTACGCTACTTAAGCAAGGACCTCTCTGACGAATAAGACCAATCAATATACGTAGAAATTATCAAAGCAAATAATAATATGCATTGAGAATCCTAGAACAAGGTTAAAAGGATGCAAGATCTTTCAAAAGCGATTACTTAACAATATAATTTGCAACTGAAAAGCATAAATAAAATATAATGCGTGTTTGATTGTCGATTTAGGGCAAACGTCTCAACTCCTATTTCCTATAAAAACCACTTTTTAAATGCTATATGCAGCCTGGACTCCACCCAGGCAATTGTGCTACGGCTTGTGGCGCCCCCAATTACATAGGCTGGATAATGTGTCAACAGGCTGCAACAGGCTAGTTTGCTGCTAGACTATTTTATGGCTTGGCAGTGCAGAGGCCAACTAATTGTTAAGAGCATGGCTAACAAGGCCGGCACAGAAAAAACAGAATAGAGTTGAAACGATAACACAAATTTACTAATAAAGCCGGCGCTTGTTCTCATGGAAATTGAGGCGATTGCTGTTGAAAGCAAACTGGACACCAGTTGACCAGTTGTGCTGACCACTTAGTGGACATTCAACAAACTGCAGCAGCAACAACTGATCATTTACGGGCAGAGTTTAAAAAGCAATCAACACGTGATTATAATGATGCGACCATTGAATGAACAGGAGACTGAGCAGAGACTGAGCAGCGACTGACCAGCTGGTTAGGTTGCCTGTCTCGAAGTTGGCTGCCTGTCTTACACATAATTGGCCAAAAGCATCGGACTCTCCTGCAGGTTGTGGCTGCTACTCTTTTGTGGTTAATAAGCGGTGCATTCATTGCATTTTAGACAGAGTTGGCCGCTGGCCGCCGCCGTTGACAGTAATTTGCTCGGCAGAAACTCGTTTTGCGAATTGAAGTTGATAATTTAATTTGCATAGTGCCAATTTATGCTCAGTTGATGGACAACTGGACAAACGGCAAGGCAGTCATGGGTTAAGTGAAGTTGGGGCAGCAGTTGGAGCGGCAGTTGGAGCTGCAGTTGGGGCAGCAGTCGCTGCTTCCAATCCCGCCGTCCGCTGCCTTCTTATCAACTGATTTGCATCTACACTCGTGTTTATTTCTGCACCATTTGTGTTCAACGATCGTTATCTGCATCCGTTTAAAATGTTGCGCTTTTAGTGGCTGCTCTTGTAAGACAATTTGTAGCAAGTGGTTTTCATGTTCATGGGAATATATTTTGCATACCAGCAACAGTTGCAGTTGCAGCAGTTGCAGCACCAACAAGCAGGCAATGCAGCATAGTCCATTTTCAACATGTGTTTACTTTGCTGCTAGCTAAAAGTCGCCAATGTTGTTTTTGCTTGTTGCAAATGCCACCCAGTGGGCCAACTTGGCCAGCGCATGTGGCCTTAAAGTCTGCGTTTTTATGTTGCCTTTTGACACGCAAGTGGCACAAATGTCCACAACGTGCGCTGTCCACACTTTGATGACACTTTTTTAATTAGTCGCAGCAGCAGCAACACATGCGCTCTCTGCCTCTGTTGCATGTGCAACAAATTGTTTAGCTATATGGATTTTGTTAGACGTGTTTGCAAGTACAGCAGCCATTTGGGCCAACATTGCGCTGACATCGCGTGCTGACGTCGCCTCGACGACGTCGCTGACATCGTTTTGGAAGCTGTGGAGTAATTAGTCATTATACAGAAGCCATGTGGCACAGTGGTTCCTTTGCTCAAAGACAAACATAAAGTCCATCCATAGGAAAGTCTGAGAAAAAGACAGTGAATAAACATGAAATCAAAACTATCTTTGGAGTTGTGAAAGTTTTAATACCCTAGCGGGAATGTAAGGCATATAACTTTATTGATAACTATACAAAGTAATGCGGTTTTTTAAAATCAAAAGTTATACTTTCAATCAATTTGTTTTATTGCAGTTAGCCCAGCCAGCAAATTATGAAATTTCTGATCCTTTTTGGTCGATTTCTGATTATTAATGATACTTTTGGTTGGGTGAGAAAGGTAACCCAGCTCCGAATCTTCTTGAAAACTCGTTTACTGCACGTTTTTATTATCAGTTTCGGCTCATTTTCTAGTCATATTTCCAAACAATTGCGATATTATTTTAATTTACTTTTAATAAATCACATTTTGAGCATATGGATGTGTCATTTTCGAGTCTTTTGTAAATTGCGCTTGATATAAATCTCATTTAAATAATCAAAAAGGCTCGAAAAGAATTCATCAAGTTGTTTTTTGTCTTCCAAATGCTAGCTTTATGATTAAAAGATGCGACCTTTTCAAGTTTAATAAAACTAGATAAGATATGGGAATCAGAAAGTAGGTGAGTTTAGTTTGAGGTTGCTTTACATTCAAAATTTCTTTGCACAAATCAACTGAGCGCTTAACCAATTGTAACTATATGATATAGCGATTTGATCCGGTCAGAAATCTGAACTGCAAAGTTACATCAAGAGACTTCTAAAGCTGACAACATAGTTTGCATAGAAAAACACAGCCAAGAAGATGATGATGCTGAACAAGAACATATACAATCTTGACTATAGAGGTATAATACCCAATGTAAGGGTATCTGCGCCGTGTATCACGAAATTGTCTGCAGGCTAAGAAAAAATCACTGCTCTACATGATTTTCACAGTCTGCTCAGTTGGTTTTTCGTTCGCTTTTAAGTAAGCTTCACTGTGCTGCAGGCAAAACAAACAGCAGACAAAACCGCACTTGTCGTTTTCATTGCGTGCAACTAATTAAAAACTGTAAGCTGTCAAAGCGCACAGAGAGACAGAGCGACAGGGCGACAGAAAATCATAATTCATGTTGCGCCTGACCAAGGCAAATTGTTGGCCAAGTTCGTTGCCTAAGTCTTTTGTTTTAGAATTTATGTAAGTTTTTATTAGCAGCGACTTATTTATTTAAAAAACACTTTTAATAAATTGCTTTAGTTTTCAAGCAATGCAAACAAAAGTCAAACGTTTTATTTACAATTTAATTGCGATTACGATTACAACTTGGCTGCCTGCCACATTTTGAACGGCTGCAAGTTGAATCGAGTGGAGTCGAGTCGAGTTGAGTCGAGTCGAGTCGAGTCCGGGGTCGAGTGCCCTACAATTCGATAGACTGAGACAGCCGCTAAGTTGCATGCGTATAATAAATCATATAAATATTATGGCAATTGCAAATTACGATTACGATTACGATTATACTAAAGGAATTCACGGTCACGGCATTTAGTGGCCAGCACTTTGTATTATCGAGTCTTTGGTCGTGGCAAACGGCAGCTGCTACGGCAGCAACTACAACTACAACAGTTGCTACTAAAAAACAATTGTTCTCCAACAATAGCAACAGCATGTTTTGATTGTTCTTGTACGCTTTAATGTTGTACAACATTTGCATGGCACTTTGGCGCTGGCCTCTGTTGCAGTTACAAAATATTTATTCAATCTTTTATGTTTTTTTTTTTCACTTTTTCACTCTTTTAGTTTTGATGGATTTATGAGCTATGATTTGCGTTGTGTCTTTGTGCCTGTTGCCTTTTGCCTGCGCCTTGTAGAACTTTAGCCTTCGGCTGCATTTAAATAATTAAAATGTCCAACTCTCAAATGCAGGAACAACAATCAAATTGTTGCTGATTGTTGCCATTTACTTAGCGGGCGGCTGTATTGAAAAGCTCAGCGGGAAATTAATTAGTTGTTATGATAAATGAAAATTAAATTAGTTGCTTGTGCTAAGAATGAACGAATGTTGCTTAGCATGAATGAATGTGAAATGACAGCAGCTGATTAGTGAGTGGAAACGAGTGTTGTGAATTGTTTTCGAGTGTTTTGTTAAAGGTCAGCAAAGTGTTGAATGTCAATAGCATATTCAATTAACTAAATAATAAGTATTAATATGTGCTGTGTCAAATCTAACACGTTACTTTCAGACTCACCTTTTATAATATTTTTAAAAGCCTGTTAAGTTTTACACTTTAGTGCAAGCCAAGTTTGCCAAATGTCTCAATTATGCAGCTTGAAAAATGTCAGAGAAAACAAATGAGGCAAGCTGCCAGCCCTTTATATATATGGGCTTAACCAATTTTCCACTCAACATTAACAACAACAACAACAATAGCAACCCACGCAGCCAGCTGCCCAGTGAAATAATTTCACGAGTTAAAAAAAAATCGTTGCCAAAGACAACGACGATAAAGTTCAGCGCATAAGTTAATACTTACTTATAGTATAGTATAAAAGTATATATGCACAAGCAACATATGAGCTTGCGCATATAGAAATTATAATGAAGACATCAACTACAACAACAGCAGCAGCAACAACAACAATATAAACTGACAACAGAGCAAATCGCCTGCCAGCCCACTTTGATTTTTATGGCCAGCACACATGAAGATGGTAGATGGCAGCAAGGCAATGTGGTAGCAGCAGGGGTATGGAATTGGGTAGGGGTATGGGGTATGAGTATTGGGCATGGGAGGGACGACCTCTTACCGCTAGTGCAGCAGTGCAGCAATGCAGCAGAGTTGTAGGTGGTGCCCAAAATAAATTGCAGGCAATCGCAAAGCCGTAAGTATGCTAAATTATCAGGCGTCGTCTTCGTTGTTTGAATACCCTAACAGCTGAGCTTGGGGTATATGACAGTTTCTAATAGTGTAGTTGCTCGGAAAGTCCAAACTTTGCAAATTTGAATTCTCCCGAGCTTATGCTTTTTTGAAGCAATAGAATTTAGCATATATATGAACAACTTATTTCAGATTCATAAAAGTAATCTTAGAAGAAAATATACATATATTTATTTATGTCCAACAATAAAATTGGCTTATTAAATCATATGATTTGAGATATTTTTAATGAAATCTTTAACTTTAAGAATCTTTCCAGAATTTCCTACAGCTGTCATAAAAAAGTTGACTCAAAAAAGTAGTTTTTCCATAAGCTATTATAATAAAAGAGTATACAAATTCGGCTTTCTTCCTTATTTTCATTTCTTAAACAGAGCATACAAACTTCGTTATATTTTGTATAATTTGTTTCCCTGTGATTTTTCCGAAGCTTTCCAATAATGCATTTTACGCTGGCGGCCGCCAAACAAAAAAAAAAAAAGGGGAAAAAGTAAAATAAATAAATAAACATATTTTTTTCGGGCATTATTATTAGGAGCTTAAACATTATGAGTGGACGTTGAACAATTTCGGGCAATAAAAGGCACAAATTGCTGATAATAATGATGCCAGTGCTAATGCTGAGGCTGAGACTGAGACTGAAGCTGAAGCTGAGATGCTGCCCATTTGTGTGCTGCAAGTTTGTTGCCTAAGTCTTTTGTTTGCACAGCGCAAATTGTTTTCGTATGTGTGTGTGTGTGTGTGTGTGTCTCTTTGTTATTATTTTACATACTGATTTATTTTTTCTAGTGCTACGATAGTTTCATGCTTGTCATGTTTTGTGCTAAGAAATTGAACTTTTTTGTTGTTTTTGTTGCTTGCTGCTGTTGTTGTTGTTGTTGTTTGCTGCTGTTGCTGCTGCTGCTGCTGTAGTTTTTTGGTCGCTGTGAAACATTTGTCATTTTTACCATTTTTAGCCAAGCGTGACAGGCGTTTGTTGTTGTAGTTTTTTTTGTTTTTTTTTGTTTTTTTTTTGCTATTTGCAGGTTTCACCCACCGGCATGCAAATGCAGCAACAACAAGAACAACAACAATGGCCAGAGGAATATGTGTGTCTTAGGTGCCTTGCATTTCAATACACGATAAAGATCTCAAATATAGTTAAAACAAACAAGAAATTTATTGAATATGCAACGTATTTTGCATTCGTATTTCGCATTTGTCTGCCCAGTTGTACAACTTTGGTTTATTGTTTTATTTATTGTAGGTGAGAAGTCAAATATTTGTGGGTGGCAGCCACAGCAGCCACAGCAGCCACAGCAACCACAGCAGCCAAAGTCAAAGCAACACCAACAATTCATAAATGGCACATCTCGCCATCTTGGCAGGTTTCTTGCCTCAGTCTCTTTTATGTTTTGTTGTGGACTGTCAAGTGGATATATATGCTTGTTTGCCATATGTATTTTATATGCACAGGTCCATGGTTCGTAGTATCAGGGGGGCACAATCGCATTAAAAATTACTACAATATAAACCCGAGGTTAATCCGAACATTAAACAATATACAAAAGACTACACCAAAAAGTCAAGCCAATCAATTGTGTATTGCTTAGATTGTGCATAGTTAAACGAAGATATGAGCTGAATATGCAGATGAAAAACTATACGAAATCTGAGATATGTTAAAATTTGTAGATAAAACTGTTCTTGTTTATAATTAGTTTGCAACTTTGATTGACTTATTATTGAACAAGTTTTTAATAGGCACCAATGTGCTGTATTTTAATCTTTTGAATATAAGTTATATATTGAAAAAGTTGTATTTGTTTTGAATGGGCTGAACTGAGCTGAATGGAATTAATGTGCTTCATTTAAGTTTAGTTAACAATCACAAAGCCGCATTCAACACACAGATAACACCTTCAATTATCCAAGATGCAACCTACGCAAAAAGTTGCTTTTTGGTTTCCGGCCATTCGAAAGAGGCACTAGGCACTTGTCTCCATATAATTTGCTGCACTTATTTAACGACCTACGCATCCTGAGAAAGGATGGCAACAAACAAGCAGCAACAATGAAGCAGCAAACGAAACAACAACAACAACAACAACAACAATACAAAACAACACATGAGTCAGACAAATTAGCCAGGCAGCGTTTGGCTTTTTAGCTCGCTTCGCTGGCAAATCAAATCGCCACATTTTGGGGCACACACAAGCACACACATGTATACACACACACAAAGCGAGGTCAAGCGGCGGAGCATGGGAGCGAGAGCAGATTGCACAAGCAGCTGTGCGATTTGCATATTGCGATTTAGTTAACGGTTTGCTTTTGTCGCCCCGCCACCTGTTTGTTAACCTGGCCAATACACTGAGCGAGATTACTTTGCATATCAGCAGCACATCAATGAAAATGCGGCACGTTAACGCAAAAAGAGACGCCAAATGTTGCAGCGGGTTTGGCAACGTCAACCCCCAAAAACGACAACATCCTGCGGCTGAAGTAGGCGTAACCCAATGTGGATGCCACAGGAAAAAGGCAAAAGTATACAAATACGAATACAGAGTACGGAGTAACTCATGCCACACGATGTGGCAGCGACGACATGAGTTTGAGGCACACCATTGTCTGTGGCAGATAATCTGTGATTCGTAAACTCCCACAGGTCAGCCGAGCACATCAATTACTTTGGCACAAGTCGACGTCGACGTCGCCTCTCTGCAACAATTCTGGCCAAGCGCCAAGCGCCAGCCGCAACGTCTTCGTCTTCGTTGTGGCAAGAATGACCTCTCAATTTATTGTGCAGCCTTTATCCTTTTGGCATATGCGATTTGTATCGACTTAAGCATATATATATATATATACCTATATATCTATAAACATATATACAATGTACGCTGTGTGTGTGTGTGTGTACAAATCTTGAGTTCGAATTCTCTTTGGCGAGTTAAATGCTTACGTTGATTGTTTTATTATGATGATGTTAAATTATTGTAATCCAAACGCGCAATCGCAATCGTTGTCGACATCATCATCATCATCTTTTCTTGCATCGACATCGGCATCGGCATCGGCATCTGTAGCCATTACTTCCATATACCCACCCTGCTGCTGCTCCCTGCTTCTTCCTCGCATTGCCTTTGAGTAGGCGTTGCTCGGCATATCCTTTGCGTACGCGCAAAAACAAATAAATGCTTGGATAGCTCACGCTGTAGTCCATGGAGTTGGCGTCTTTTGTAGCTGGAGTTGGGGGGTTCTTTGGAGTCTTTCGGAGTCGTTGTTGTGCTTGGATTTCAATGGTTCGACTCGGCAACGGCGTCGGCTACGTGTGCCGCTGCAAACACTTACAGATTACGATCGAGTTGTTGTTGCTCTGGTCTCTGTGGTCCCTGGTCTCGCTGGTCTGCTCGTCTGTTCAGTTCAGGTTGCCTTGATGCCAGGTCCGTGATAATTTTGGGTTGCACGCTTATTTAATATGCGAATTTTTACAGATAAATGGTGAGAAATAATTTGCGCTGCTTTCGCTCTTCACTTGCTTCTTTTGCTGCTGCGGCTGCTGCTGCTGCGTCTCCTTGCAACAGTCTTCGCTGTCGTTGCAGTCGTTGCGTGGGCGTGCGCTCTTTGATGGGGCGTGGCCAGCTAAGGCCACATGCACAAACAAACATATATAAATATATGTATTTATATCTTTTTGTTTGTATTTCACTGTGCAAATATGCCACATGTGATCACTTTATTTTCGTTCTATCACTGTGAAATATTTCACATATCAAAATATAATATATATAGCATAAGTTCGTATACTTTTGATTCCTAGCTGCAAAAGCAGCAAATTTCAAATGTGTTGATTGAAATTGGAAAAAACAACAGGCTGAAATACAATATTTTTTCTTATTTAATTTCAATTTTGTGGCAACATATTGCCTCAAATCGATTTGATATGCTATGTTTAAGAAGCAATTTGTGCTGCCCATCCTCACCAAACTTATCCTTAGAGTGTAGTTACTTTGCCCCTCAACAGCTCCACAACAGTTGCCGCCTCAAGGCATTCTCCAACGCCATCCAGCTGAGTTGGCCTTTGGCTTTGAGAGTTGTTACATTTCCAGTTGACTGCCCCTTTGTTGCATTGGTGCATTTGGCTACTGGTTTTTGATTGAGTGCCCCTGCTCTCGAGCGCCTTGTGGCATTTGCGGTGACATTTACACGAGGCGACATTAGCGACAAAGTCAAAGCTGCTGAGCTACGCAACGCCCACGCCACAAAACTGGGTCTTAGAAAAGCTAATGACGGAGAGCAGGGGCATGGCCCTGACAGTTGCTTTGCTTTGCTGCCACATTCCAAGCGATGGCTCTAATGCTGAATGCTGACTGTGACTCTGACGCTGACTGTGACTCTGACTCTGACTCTAACTTTGAATCTGACTCTGAGTCTGAGTTTGAGTTTGAGTCTGGAATGCTGCGACAGGCGAGCATTTTAATTGTGAGAACTTTGTGGCAGCCATGACCAAGTTTTGTGTGTTTCTTTTTATTTTTGTTTTTTTTTTGGAGGCCAGCCAAATGTTTGCTTATCAAAAGATTAGTCCGATTCGGTGACTCCGAATACGCAAAAGTATTGCTGGCCGGTGTTCGTGGCATGCCGCAAATGTTTGCTGGCCAGCGTGGCAGATGCAAGATAAGAGCGCCACAGCGCCACAAACACAAACACAGACACAGCCACAATTTGGGGCTCGCATTGGCGCCGTCTTGGCCTGCAAAGAATCTTGCCACCCTACAGGCGACTGCGGCGGTGGCAGTGACTGTGGCAGCGTTTCTGGCAGCGGCAGCGGCAGCAGCAGAGAGACGCTGAGTTCGAGTCCAATCAAGATGCCGCCGTCGACAGGCAGCTTGCAACTAGCAACAAGGCAAACTGGCAACAGTTTTTAGCCAGTTTTTTTTTTTTGTTGTTGTTGAACTCTTTGGCCGCTTCGATTATGCAAAAAGTTAGCTTCATGTGTGTCTTGTGTCTTGGCCAAGCGCTGCGGGGGCTGGCGTTTTCTTTATGCCCAAATAATAGCACATAAAACTATAATAGTAATTTTCAAATGGAGAAAGAGCGATGCAATCGCTCGCAACTGGCCACAGCCAGCAGCTGTGCGGTCTTAGTCATAGAAAGGAAGCTCCCCCCTAAAACCCGAAAAGCCCCAAACTCGAAGCTTTAACAATTCCGACCTGGCCCCTGCCTCGATGACCACACAGAGCGATGAGCTGAAACTGAAGCTGTAGCTGAATTTGAATTTGAATTTGAAGCCGCGTGGCGTCCAGTTAAAAGCTGAGCTAATTTATGGCCAGCCAATGCCACAAGCTGCACGCGGCATGCGAAAAAGCAAGCAAACCAAACACTTTCATTTTTCAAATGTGCCAAGCGAAAAATGTTTTAATTTTTTGGCGAAACAGACCTCACCCCAAGCTGCTAATTTATATGCAGCCCCAACCCAAAACAAAAAACCAAAAACTGACATTGCGACCGTTGTCCAAGTCGAAATCGAAGTCGAAGTCGAAGTCAAAGTCGATGTCAAGCCGAGTTCAGGTTCAAGTTCGGTTTTCGGTTTCGCGTTGATGCGGCTCAGGTGTAAATTAAATACACCTGGACACCCCGAGGCACCCCAATGGCACAAACACAAACACAAACACACGCAACCCGCATAACGCAAAACGCAAAACGCACAGATCGCGACAGATCAGACTTCATTAGCCGACTTCAAACTGTTGCTAGAGATGAGCGCATCAGAAACATATTTGATAAACACGACGGTAACTTATAGATTATGAAAATACTGGGAAGAATTTCCCTTTTTATGATCAATTTTTGATTTTCTTCAATCTTTCTCCATAACATTATCGATGAAGCCAGCTTTCTTTGTTTTGAGTCTTTAGATAACCATTTTAGAATGCTCGCTCAACTTATTAAGATCATATAAGAAAAGATTTTACTCTGGAATTGAGTTTATATAATAGAGCTCTTCCCATTTCCAAATTCCGAATTGTTTTCAACTTTTATATCATTTTTTCAAAAGAAATTTCAATCTTTACTCTCTTTTAACGAAAAGTTGAAATACTTCTCATTTCACTGCCACAAAAGCTCAACTTTTAAAATTTTATTTTTCCATCGATATTTGAAAGATAGTAAACTTTAGAAGCGATTTCGAATGTTTTGATAGGAATCGGAAATGGAAACAGGCCTGAGTATAAGAAGTAATATTTCAAAAACATAAAATTTGGTACTATTCGATTTAATCTTCTCATTTCAATCAAGTTTGGCTTCCTGACATGTACTACTCGGAGATATTCAAATTTTATAGCCATTATCTTTCAATTTTGTAAAAAACATTACGTTGATTGCAGTTGTTTTTCGAAATCTGTGCTTAAACCAATTGAGAATTACAGTTTCTAGTTATTATGTGATATTCCTTTCAAAACCACTTTTAACTTTTCACGATATTAAAACCCATGATCTTGACAATAATGTTCAACTCTAACTGCCGGATCAACCTTGGAATGTTGTTTGTGCCCATGCCTGCCCCGCTGCCCGCTGTTTGAATCCTCGGGATCATTTAAATAGCTATAAATTAATAAGCATCCATTAATTTGGCGCGCGGGCGTTGCGCATAAATTTGGTGATTTTCGGATGTATCCTGTGAAAAGAGGGGTGCACAAAGGGGGTGTCTGGGGCGTCAGTGGCTGCGTGTGCAGGGGTCAGCGTCAGAGTCAGACAAATTATGTGGTTTGCAACACACGCGCCATAAATTTGTCACTTATGTTATGCCTGGGCTGGGGATATGAGCTTTGAGGCTGCTCACCTTTTTGTGTGAGTAAAGTATGCTGCAATATAATGAGCTGAGGGGTATTTAAGTTGAATTTAAGTATAAGGTAAGTTTATAAAATTTATGAAGCTTTTCAGAATTTAAATGAAATAACTTGAATATGCTTATGTTAACTATTCAAACGTATTGAAAGTTTCAGACGCCAGTTGAATTTGCTATAAAAGTGTGAATCATCAATAGCTCAACTTCGCTGACAAATAAGTATCTGTATCTGTAGCTGTATTTGTATCTGACAGTCTTAAAGTTCGCAGCAGCAGCATTGGTGACATTTAAAGAGACGCAGACGACAACAGCGGGTTGTCTCGCAGTGTTCCAAACAAAAGAGAGCCGTGACAGGAACGAGCCTATAAGGTGTGCAGTGTTGAGTTCCACATAATATCATAGACAAAGCCGCCTGGCGCCTGCAGCAGCAACAACAACAACAACAACAACAACAACTGGTGCCAGAGCCCGCTGCGAGGCGGCCGGCGCCATTGGCCATCAGCTGAGCACTTTGGGGCAGTTTGGGGCAGGTGTCAAGCTGTGCGTGCGGCAAGCGCAACTTGGTCAAAACAACGCTGCACACAAGTATGGCAATGCGCCAATCCAATTCAAGCTTAAAAATAAAAAACAAAAACTTAGTTAACGCCATTTTCCCACGAGCAATTAAACATAATATGCAGCGCATAAATAAAATTGCAAGCCATGTAATTAGAACAATTAAATTTGTTAAACTCAAAAAGCGATAAGCATTGCACTGAGTGCCCCTACTCCCTACCGCTTCAGCCCCCCTGTCTGCTCCCACAAACAACATTTCGTCATAGCCAAGTGAGCAAATGTTCGTTCAGCTCCGTTCGACTGTGCCGCCAAGTTTAGACTTGAACTTAATTTGCATAATTGCTGCGTAAATATTGATATTTGAATTTTGATATTGACCGGAGCTTGAGTCTGGCCAGATAGCAGATAGATAGCAGCTAATGCCAACTGAAATGCGGTTTGCCCCAAAACTGAATAACAAGCGAGTGTCTCTTGAAGTCTGTTGGAGTCTCTTGGAGTCTCTGTGTCTCTCGTTGTCTCTGTGTCTCTCGTTGTCTCTGTGTCTCTCGTTGTCTCCCAAGTCTCTCAGCATTTCATTGTGTGTCGTTTGCATTTGCATTGCTTAATCGACTGTCAATAATTTCACATATTAAATATTAAATAAAACGAGGCATTTAATCAAATGGCGCAGCTGTGGAACTCTGATTGAGACTGAGACTGAGAAACAGACTGAGAAACCGATGATAGCGCTTTCAATTCCCACGCTACCCAAGCGCGAATCAACAAAACAAATCGAATTGAAACACAAAGGTGCGTGAAGCTACCAGTTTGGACTGTAGCTCTTGGAAATATGTTTGTTATGTTATATATGAAGACATCAGTCAATATAATAAAGGCGATGAAAGGGGGAGTGAGAGTGGCAAGGTTCAGAAATCCAGTTGACATAATGACAATAACAAACTTATCTGTGTCCAAGAGTTGAATAAAAACAAATATTCAGACAATATTAAACAGCTTTCTCCAAGTTTTCCGATCTATTCTAATCTCAATGGGATTTTTAAAGATTTTGATTAGATTTCTATAGTTAATCGAGCCATAAATCTAATCTGTATTATTGTGACAGAATTCATTCCGAATAGCAGATATGTCGTTTCAATTGTTAAAGATCTTATAAGAACCAAGACTGCAAAGCGTTTGCGAACCGAACCCATCAGAATCGTTTTTGCATCAAGTTTTTAGAATCCTCTAAAGGAGGAACAGAACCTGAGAATCTGAAACCGAACCAGAAATCTTTTTTGTGAATCCTTCAAGACGATTAAATTGTTAAAGTTTTGTGGGAAATAACAAGCTTTTAAATATTGCAAACGTTACACTTTTAAGCAATAATCTAAAGATTAACATAGAAATATTACTTATAAGTTGCAATTATTTTAATTTAATTTTAAATAATTTGCGCCTTTATTGTTGTTAACAATTAAATGTGGAAGTATGTGGCGCACATAAGACATTAGACTAAAAGAAAACCTCTTTGCTGAGGTGTAACAAAATTGTTGAAGTGGCTGCTTGGCACATGTCCATGGACATGGAAGCCTTGTTGCTGGCAACCGAAAACACAACGTGTAAATTATGCCATAACACAATTAGCCACTTTAGAAGTTGGCTTAGACTTGGCTGCCTGTTGCTGCTTGTTGCTGCTGTTGCTGCCTTTTTTTTGGGCCAGGCCATTTGCCACTTACATGCGCCGCAAAAACATTTTGCAACATGAAATGTTGCTAAAAATTTGTAGCGCTTGCCTAATTAAAAAATCGACTAAAACTAAAACTAAAACTAAAAACTGAAACTAAAGCTACAACTAAAAACTGAAGCCAGCTGAGCGCTAACAAAACAGGATGCTACCGCTTGCGGGGGTTTCGTGAGGCGGGTGGTGGGGGGTGTTTGGCCAGCTGCGGGGGCTGTGGACTGTGGGCTGTTGGCTGCTTGGTTGTCTCGTGAGCTGCTGACTAAAATTAAATCAAGCAAATTACTTTTATCGCTGGCACGCATCTCAAACGCAAGCGCTTAAGCCGCATTCAGGGACAGAGCTGGATATGATCGTTGCGATGGCAAAGGGGCTTGAGCCGGGCACAGCGGGGTAGCCGCGTCCGGGGCCATGTCTTTGCTGCCTCAAGCTTAGTGCATAAATTAAAGTCTATAAAGTCAACTGCCGGCTAAGTGGCGGGCTTCCATTAAGCTCGCTGAGCTGCCAACTGTGCAGCTGATCGATAGCTGTCTATCTTTGGACTAGACCAATAGACCTCAACTGTGCTGTGCTGAGCTGAGCTGATCTAAGCTAAGGCTGGAGCTGAAGCTGAAGCTGCAGTTGTAAACGAAGCTGTGTGTGCCATAATGGCTGCTAAGAATGTGTCGTCTATGTGGGCACTGTGGCCAAAAATGCATAAAGATTTCGACTCACAGTAAGTCGAGAACAGTTAATTGCTCCAGCACAAGGGTATGCATGTTGTATTTAAATAATACTAGCAACTTTCACCCTCTTTATCTTCAAATCTGTTTTTACTTACTATCTAGCTATCCATAATACTTTTCAGATCTTATTATATGCTTAACCAGTACAACATTGACCAGGGGATGAAATTTATAAAAAAATTAGTATGCAGTTGTTATTAAATTTTCATGTAGATCATTGAAAAAGATCGGATGGCAGATTCATACAATAGTTTTTGATAAATTTTGCACCTTTTCCGCCGGAATTAGCCAACATCCTCGCCTAGTACTCACTTTTAGCATAAAATAAAACTGCTTTAAAAAATTCAGCTTTCTGTCTCTTATAATTTGGGCTGTACTTGACTGAGTCAAGTTGAACTCTTTATACTCTGTTTTCCAAAATGGAAAAAAAGAGTATATTGGGTTTGTGAAATGTCCGTCTGTCCGTCTTTCTGCCCGTCTGTCTGTCCGTCTGTCTGTCCGTCTGTCTGTCCGTCTGTCTGTATGAACGCAGATTTTTTCCACAATTTTGAAGCTAGAGCAACCAAACTTGGTATACGTGTTGGTATATACCATAGGCAGACAAAGTGTCAAGATCTCCCCCCCACCCCTTCCCACACAAATCGCAAAAACCTATATCTTCCACAGTTTTACAGCTAGAGTAACCAAATTTGATATAAAGACTAGTGACCACACCCTTGACCGACCTGCCAAAAAAAAATATGCCACGCCCACTACCACCCCCGCAAATGAGCTAAACCTGTATCTCCTACACCCTTACAGCTAGAAACCCCAAATTTTGCAGTATGACTCCATTTGAACTCTTCGATAGATTGGAGAAAAAATTTTTACGTACAGAAAACAGAGTATATCGCAGTCGGGTGAGCCCGACTGCAACGTTCTTACTTGTTTATATATATAGATATACTGACGATTAATTCTTTTTCTTCAACACAACTTTTGCTTTACTGATTTCGACTTGTAAGGTTCCCAACTTAAATTGAACTTCTTAGATTTCTAACTCAACTTATCTTTAGCTTAAATCTTGATAGATGTTTGAATATTGATCTACATTTCATTGCAGTGTTCTGTAGACGTTCACCCGTTGTCAATCACCTGCAGCCCAGTGTGCCATATAATGCCCCTTTCTCTTCATCTCTATGCATATATATGCAACATATAAGATCTATCTATCCACACATGGCACTTTGTCAGTGGATCGGAGTTGCAATCGCAGTCATAGTCGAAGTCTGAGTCGGAGTCTGAGTCTGAGTCTAGTGATCGAGATTGCAAGCCCGCCTGTCAAATTAGCGGCGTGGCTATAAAAAGTGAAAAGCGTTTTCAGAGCCCAGCCAGCTAGTGAGACCTGAGATGTGAGACTTGTGGCTGAAGCTCTCCTTGCCGCATGTGTCGAGTCCGTGTCCAAGTCCGTGCCGCTGCCAAGTGCCGAGCGTATTTGCCATTGCCCCGCCCTCCCACACGTAGTCCAACTGGCAACTGGCAACTTGGCAAACTGGGAACTGGAAAAGTTTTCAAGATTCGTCACAGCTGTGTGGCGATGTCGACAATTTTGAAATTCATGCGATACTCGATGACGATGACGAGGCGATCAATGCGAGGCAATCGCGACGCGTCGATGTAATCGCATGCAGCAAACAAGTTTTAAGAATTTATTTTTATAAACTTTTTTTGTATTTTTTTTTTTGTATTTTTTTTTTTTTGCCCTGTTCGCATACAAAAGTGTTGCAGCAGTAATAATAAAATATGTGAGAGAGTGTGCTCCAACAACACACACAGTGAGTCTTTTTCGATTTTGATTTTGATATTATTTTTATATTTATGGCATATTGATTAAGCTATTAACATTTGATTAAGGCATTCAGACAGCCGCTGGCTGTGCAGCACTTCAATTTACTTCACTTCCACTCCAAATTATATTTAGTTGTTATGGCAAAATTACATAAATAAAAATTGTTTGCATTGGTTAGTTTTCTACAATGTTGCTGTTTAAAATGCCAACAATTTTATTAATTAAACTGCATTTAAGTTAATGTAGCTAATTGTTGGTATTTCTTTGACAATTGTTTTTTTTAGTTTTAAACGTGTTTACTTATTAACAATTCCCTCGAATTCAATTCGAATGGTCAACGAGCATTATTTATTATTTGTGTGTGTGTGTGTTTTTTTTTTGCGAACAAAATTTTAATTTATGTTTTGTGTAAAATGTCAGGCACACCAAAAAGTGACAACAAAAATGTCAAATTGTTGCTGACAAGCGCTCCAAGTTCCAACTTCCAACTTCCAATGGGGCAATATACTCGACTTCTCAGACACCTACATAGGAGTACTCGTACGCGAACCTACCATACATATCTCATGTCTATGATCGCTGAAACAATGCCAACAAATTATATAAATCATTTGAAATGCCATGTTCTTAATAGGGCACAAGACACTTCAGACACTTTGGACAGACGACATAGACATGGTCAACATGTCCAAGAAGTCCAAACACTCAACGGATCTCAACTGCAGCTGCTGTGCTTACGCCAGCTGGGGGTTCAGGATTGAGGAATGAGGAATGAGGAATGGGGGTTGCGAATTGAGCAATGGGGCAAAGGGAGCAGGTTGAGTTGCATAAAAGGTTTATCATGAAATTGTCAATCAATGCAGATAAGTTGCTTAAATTGGGTAAACAAACGTGATATGGCAAAAGTTTAAGAGCTTGTCGAACTATTTGGATTTGTGGGAAATGCAATAAGATTAAGATATAGAGTTTTCAGAATTTTATCCACATGCTGCTCGTTCCAAACTTTTTATCATACTTTTCTATGTTCTAAAATTCATAAATAACTTTATGTTTATCCTAATTTTGATACCCTTGCAGAGGGTATTACAATTTTGTCACAAAATGCGTAACGCATTGACGGAAACGTCTCTCAGCCCATTAAGTACATATATTCTTGATCTGTCATGTCCGCCTTTCTGTCTGTCTGTCCGTCTATCCGTCTGTCCTTCTGTTTATTTGCAAACTTCTTTCTGAGTTTTAAAGCTATCTTGATGAAACTTGACATAGGTGCTTCTTTATACAGCAGGCAGTACATACATATGTCAGAACCGACACGATCAGGCCACTATAACATATAGCTACCATAGAAAAGATCTGTCGAAAATGTTGTTTTTTAAGATAAAGCAACCAAATTTACCACTTCTGAGTTTTAACATTATCTAAACATGCTTACAAAATTTTATCAAAATCGAAACACTTTATCTTACAGCTGGCATAGGAACAATCGGTCAAAAGTTATGATTTCATATGAAAAACATTCCAAAAATAAGTTTTCTTTCTCGAATTTTTTTATCTTATCTTTTTTTTTGGCTTGTTTACAATTGCTTCAATATCAATAATAAAATGCTAGTTATATAACAATTCTTAAATATTTGAAAAATAAATATAGACTGTTTATTAACTGGCATGTTCCGAAATTTAATTAACAAAAGCAAATGCGTTCAAAGCACAACTAAATAAACTACTTTAACCATTCTATAATATATCGACTTGTTGCATACAACTTGCACTGAATTTAGAATTTGAGCTAGCTTCTCGATTTGAATACATATTCACTGTGTATTGGCCAAGTCGGCAAGTTCCTTATAGCACACTTTTTCGCATTTCTTGAACATTTTCCAGTTCTGACGAGCCATTTCAGCAATCTCCTCCATGCTAAAATCATTTTTGGTGGCATTCTCCTGCAAATATTCGATATACTCCTCCATATACATCATAAATGGGGTGAAAATGACATGCGGATGGTTCTTATAGCGCTTCAAGGCCAATTTAAGAATTTGCTCATTGGAGCAGTAGCCGTTCTTAGCCATTGGAATGTGCAAAATTTATATGGAATGTTGTGAAAAATTGATGTGGAATATTGTGCAAAATTTATGTGGAATATTGTGCAAAATTTATGTGGAATGTAGTGCAAAATTTATGTGGAATGTTGTGCAAAATTTGGTTCAACAATTAGCATGAAATGTATGAACTATATATCAAAATTTATAAACTTCTTACTTGACACGATTTTTGTGTGTGTTTTTGTGTGAGAAATCACAATGAGTGTTTTGACAAACAGTTATAAGGCTGTCTGGATTAACTTAAACTAAAACTCAATTCGTTTGAAGTTGAAATTGTAGTTGCCCCAAGGCGCCAACAATGACATTTTAATATCAAGTCAAGCCGCGTAACCCCCAAAACAGAAACAGACACAAATAATATATATTGGCAAAGAGCCAAAGCAAACCTAATTGGCCCAAAATCCGCAGCCAAACCTAATGAACAGAAAGCCAAACAGCAATGAAGCCGCCAACAACAACAACAACAACAACACTAACAACACCAACAAGCGGAGGCTATGTAAATCGATTTGTCGATTTGTCATACGAGCGCCACAACTGAACAATATTGAAGAACTGAACAAATGAGCCACTGACTAACTGACTAACTGACAAAAAGCGACACCAACTGATGCTTTGGCATCTTCAAATGAGTGTGAGCCACCACTTGGAGCACTTGGAGCACTTGGAGGGAGAACTCTTGGAGCACTCTTTTGCAGGGGGTTGCCGACACGCTTGTAGGTCGTCAAAGGTCCTGCCGTGAATTGTCATTGTCGTGAGTTGCATAATGCCGCACAAAATCGACATCGACATCGGCACAACAATGTTACAAGCGGCCAAACACAAACACACACAGCACACACACACAGCACACACACACAGCACACACACACAGCATAACAACACACACACACAAGCACAACATTGAGCACTTAAGAGTTTTGGCCTGGGCCAATTCTTAACTTTGCCGTTCGTTCCTTATTTTAATACTCTTCCTTAGAGCATTATAAGCTTTTCAACCAAAGTTAAACATATTGAAAAAGTCATTTACGATATAGAGTTAAGCACATAAACCAGGACAACAAGCTGAGTTGATATAGCCCAAGAATATTGAATAACTATACAATCTTTGTTTAAGTCAAAAATCTCTTGTTTTTAGGTCTGGTTTGTCAATTATTGTTAAAGATTTGGATCGGATTATGCCAAGTCATACTATAGCTTTGCTAGAAAGTGAAGCTAGTTAATTTCAGTTGAAAAATCATATCTTTATCAGAATCAAGATATTTAGGATTGTTCCGAATTTCGTAAAATCCAAAAAATTTCTAATAATTTAAGAATTACTCTTATAATTTTCGAACAGACTAGTTTCGTTTTCACTTTTTTTAAGCAGAGTTCGAACCCGAGATTTGATAGCATTCTGAATTAAGAAAAGGCACTTTTGTTTTCACGTTTTCGATTCCGTTTTACAGGCAGTTTTTCATGTAATAAATATAATTTGACTTCAAACTTATAAAAAAATTAGCAAATTCAGTTCTAAAGATGTGAAGTATAAGAAAATTGGGCTTAAGAATTTGTTATGTGAATTTCCCGTGTAAACTGGCAATTACTGTTCATTTAGACAGAAAACCAAAATACTCAAAAGCCTAAAAGTTTGACGTTCTTTTTGAATTTAGAACAACAAGCAATTTTAGTTCAGCAAACTTCAAACGGAGTTGGAGCTCAGAATAGGCCTGACTTAAACCTATTTCTAGGTAGTCCAAGTTTTGCTAGGCTCAGCTGTGAAAGCGTCTATATACATTTCAAATGATGATTAAAAACTGTTTTGTTATAAATTTGCCAGCTGAAAGGAGTTTAGTTCAATTGAGTTGAAAACAGAATATCAACTCAGTGAGAGTATTAGATTTTCGACAACCTTTTCAAAGCCGTTCTTTCTTGTTAATTTTATTTTGTTCGTTGGCCAATTTCAAAGCAATTTCCAAGCATCAGCCGTAAATCAAATACAACTTCAACTTCAACTTTAACATCAGCGTCAGCGTCAGCGTCAACGGCGGCAGCAGCGGCGTCGCAAACATTTCAACACCTTCGCAAAGACCTTGACTTGTACCTCAGATGTTGTTGATGTTGTTGTTGTTGTTGTTGTTGTTGTTGTATAGAAATCGAAATCGAAATCCAAATCAGTAGCAACCAAGTGAGTCTGCTAATTTGGCTCATTTTGTTTTTAAGTAATTTGTACTTCACTCCTTTTGTTTTTGGCTTTGCTTTTGCTTTTGCTTTTGTTTTTGTTGCTTTTGCTGCAACATTAAAGTGCAAATTTTAATGGCCCTCACAAGATTCTATTTACCTGCCCAGATTTCATTGTTGTTGTTGCTATTGTTATTGCTATTGCTGCCCAGTCTGCAATATAATTAAGTTTCGTGGCCACAGACCTTGGCTTGTGTGCGATTTTGATAAAATTGACCCGAAAAGGGGGGCCCAAAGGGGGGTAGCAAATACAAAAATAAGAGAATAACAAGCAGCTAGTCTGCCATTGACGGTAGCTGATTTTGTCTGTCAGCTATTGTCTGCTGTCCGTTGGTCCATTTGTCCGTTTGGGGCAATGTCAGAAAAGCGAATTAAAATTCAAAACTCGTGACTTATTTAATTATAATGAGTTAAGATTAGAAACGTTTTAACGGGAGCAACGCCAACTGGCGGCAAATGGCACACACAAAGTGACTCTCTGACTTTAAAGATTTTCGGATAGCTTGAGAATGTTTTTTCAAGTTTTTGGGTATTTCGTATATGTCATATAGTATATGTGTATATGCAGTTAAATGTCGTTTAGAATGCGACAAGTTCAAAGTGTTTCTAATAAATTCAAGTTGTTTTAAAATGCAACCAAAATATATAATGAGCTTGAACAAAGATTTATGGTGCATATAGAAAGATAAAGGTCTGTTCAGATCGAAATATGGAACAAACCTGAATATCTTATTAAAAACAAAACTTTTCCAACTATTTTTTATCTAAGTTTCAAAGACAACACTTTTTTTTCTGCACTTGAATTTTCCTTATTCCTTATTTTATATCAATATCATCCACCCTCCATGACGCATTCATTCTATATTCATATGCAATCAAACTGTTATCGCTCAGCAAACATTTGATTCAAATATTTAAACAAGCTTTCAATTACTTTGAATATCTTGTTTCTTACGCTCTACATTCAAAGCACCTCTTTTTTGCATAATTGTGGCACAGTTTCTCATGTACTGTTCGAGGTCAGCTTGCAACATCTTCAATCAACAGCAGCAATACTTGCTGTAGCAAAACAACAGCCAAATGCAACACCTACGTGCAACACATTGCGGCCAAAACGACAGCAGGCAACGACAAAAGTCATAAATTCAAATCCCATTTGTCAGCATTAGAAAATTATGCAGACAAACAACAAAAAAAAAAGACTACTAACTATGATACAAACAACTACAAACTGCAACTTGCAATAATAACAACAATAAACAAAACTAAAACCAAAGACTTTTGGAGACACCAAGTGTGCCTGCCAAGTTCCCAAGTCAGCGAACTTGGCTTGGAAGCTCAGTCGCAGTCGCAGTCTCTGCCTCTGTCTCAGTCTGCGCTCGCTGCCAGCCTCGTTTGTTCATTTATATTCATAAATTAAATTACACGACATGCACAATAATAAAAACGATTTGAGGCCCACACGCAAACAGCATTTTCTACTCTACTCGTACAGAGATTCATTAAAGATTTTGCCCACAAAAAAAGCAAACACAAATTCAAAATATATATAAAAAGAACAGTATTATTTATTCGATTGTTGTAATCTCAAAAGGCAACATGCACAATATGTTTAACAGACAGACAGACAGACAGAAGTACAATATACCAAATTCATAATTAAACAATACAAATGATGATGATGATGCATCAGCAACAACAACAATAACAAATTTAACTGCAGCAACGCATGCGCGGGCGCCATCATCAAACTGCCAAGTGTGGCATCAACTTGAGGCATCCAGCAACCACCATTGTTGCTGCCATTGCCAAATTTGGTCAGGTTTAGGCCAATGTGTGGCTGCAATACAAGCGGAAGCCAACAGCAACAACAACAATAATGACAACTGCAGAAGTGTCATACACAACAACAAGAATCGACCCCTGAAAAACACCGCCATGGGAATTTTAAGTTGGCGAGTGGGCTGCCAGATAAAGTCAGTGGATAAGGTGTGTGTGTAAGTGTGTGTGTGTGTGTCTGCTATAAATGTTTGTGTGTGTAGCTGTGACCAATGCGCAAATTTGTATTTGACAAACAGAGTTATTGTGGGACTCAAATTCGTAGATGTTGTTTAGTTCGTAAACCTATTTTATTTAAATTAAAATAAATTAATGCCAAGTTAAACTTAAATTCAAAGTTTAAACGATTATAAAGCTAGATAAAACTTTTAAAATTATTTATTTATATATTAGTAATTTATAAAGCAATTACAGTAAAGTTATTTCATGTCAGAAACGAACATTTAGGAACATATTTCAAAATTCTCATTTGTAGAGTTAAAACAATTGTACTAGAAGCAATTTAACAAATGTTTATTTTCAGATTTAAATCAAAATTTTAAAACAGTCATTTGAAATTTAAAACTTAACTTAACATTTAGTTTAAAACTTTAAATTTAAAAATAAGCATTTTAATTTTAAAAATAAACCATACGTGTTCAGTATCAAACTCAAAACGTATTTAGGTTTCAAATGTTTGTTTAGAATTTTAAAATTTGGCATGCTCAGTCTAACTATAAACTTGAAAAGTTCTTCATATTTTTTTATTGCATAATAAAAAGTTGATTTTTCATAATGTGCAACGCTTTTCTAAGTTTTTTTAAACTATATAAGAATCTAATAATGCAATAAAACAAATATACTTTACTTTAAAATGAACTAACTTTTATTTATCGTGCCAAATTAAAAGAAATGAAAAACTTTAGCTCTTCGTTTGTCCTTCTATTCTCATCAATTCTAACAGTTCCTACTTACTTTATAAACATATCTTTTGTACCAGCGCACAGTTCACTTAAGTATTTTAGTACTTAACTACTGCACACTCAGCATGACTTTATCAAAAAAGAATCAATTATATGCGTTGATTTGATGTACGGAGTAAAAAAAAAAACAAAAATCTGATTGATGTTGCCAAATCGATCAATGTCAGGAAATGATGGCAAGGTTATGACAATTATCAACAACTTGGCAATAAAAGAAGCCAAATACAATATAATCACAATTGCAATTGCAACTTTAATAATAATCATCATCATCAACATCAATGCAATCAAAGACGTTGTTCAAGTTGGTTCTTTTGGATGGCTAATGGCAAATGGAAGTTGCCCAAGTGTATTAATTATACGCCACGTTGACCCATAAAACTTACAGACTTGACAATTGTTTTGCCCCGTTCATTCTATAGTCTGCATGTATTGTAGTGTAGTTGTTCTGCAGCCCACAGTCGATCACATTGTGACTCATTGACCGCAGCAGCAGCAGAGGTAGCTCCCCTTGCTCTTTTGCTGTTGCCGCCCCCTTTTTGTATTGTGCGTTGCAAGTTTGCAGCTTGGCAATTCTTAGGTGCGTTTTTTTTTTTCTAGAACCGGCCTGCACCCCAGAGACTCTATGTATCGAAGACTCTATAAGAGACTCGGAGACTTTGCATCTGAATCTGAATCCGGGCTCGGCTGCTGCTGCTGCTGGTGCTGCTGCCGTTGCTTATTGCCAAGCCATTTATTGCCTTCATGGCACTCAATTTGTTTGGCCGCCGGCTGCTGCCTCAATAATAAAATGTTTTTTATTATACAATTTAGTTGCTTTAACTTGCGTGTAAATCGCCTTTTTGCATATTGACACATAATCATTGTCTTTGCCTTTGCCTGCGTTGCGGTTTTCCGAACTGTGAGAACAACAACAAGCCAAGCATATATTATTAGTACAACGAATTCTGATTGCCTTAAAAAAACATATTTGTAAAATTATAAAAAATACTTCCCAGAGAAAACTTGTATAGAAATTAAAGCATATATACATCTGTTTTATAGATTATTACCATAAAACCATATAACTATCATAGTTATAATCTAATTTGGTGCACGGAGTGAATGAATAGGCAGTGTTTATGCTTAGCTTAATCATAAATTTAAATCTTGACAGTTGCTTAATAAAATCTTGTTTAAAGTGGAAGCTTTTATGCATAAGTTATGGTGTTTTTATGCACAATATATGATAAATTATGCATAATTTATACATTTCAACATCATTTATAATTTCAATGTACATTTTATAATTATTTATGCATACACTATGACTATTTTATGCATAAATTAGTCATAAATTTGAATTCAATGTTTAGTTAAATAACTTACACATTCGAATTTCCTGATTAGTTATTCTAAGTTAATAATTTGTGCATAAATCACTCTTAGAATGCATAAATTCAGCATAGAGTTCTTTGACATACTTAATATGCTTTACATTTAGTCTGACATTATTAAAGCACCTTCTTTGTTAGAGTATAGCGAAACTTATTACATGTTGCGCTGAAAACCGTTGCAAACCTAATGAACATTTTCATTTTTGTAGCTGTAATGTGTGGGTGGACTTAGACTGAGACTGAGACTGAGGCTGAGCTCGATACACAGAGACTGGCTTTGGCTTTTGCAAAATCCCAATTCCAATACCAATACCAAAAAAATGCCTGCCATAATTTAACAAGTCTAATAAGCAAAGCGAAATGTGGCCACTTTCCGATTGGTGCTACACTAGGCCACCAAATTCTTGGCTAATGAGGTTAATCATGCAACAAACGCAAAATTAACCAGCCAAGTGACAGTGGCAACAGCTTGCTTAAAGCGCTTGTCCCCTGCGCCAGCTTCGGCATTTCAATGTGGCATGCAACAAGTTTTTTTTTTCATTTTTTATAAGCATTAAATAATGAAAATCTTAACACAATTTATATGTTAAAGCATTATATTAAAGTAGCGGCAATAAGTTGGGTGAGACTTTGCTTCAGTTACTTTTTAAGCAACAAAGTTGATGCAAAGTTGATTTGTGGTTCAAAAGTTGCCATTAGGATTATAATATTAGCTGCCTGAGAGGATATTTCACGCTTGTTAAAGCTGTTTGATCTGCTGTAAGTTTGAATTGGAAACGTAGCAGAACCAATGTCACGATCTGTGGCCATTGTTTTGCCAACTCGCACCAATATTTACACTAAATTTGCACACTAAGTGCTCAATTGGCAGTTGAGCAACCTGCATATTTACTCGTATTATGTATTGTGTATTGTGGATTGTGTATTGTGTATTTGTACGCTCCTTTTAGCTACTTCATCTATCAAGCAAAAGCTAACGAAAAGCCTATCTACTGTCTGCCAAACTAACTTACTGTAAATTGGATGCTGACCTTATAAAGGTGAGCAACGTGCGTCTGCCAGAGAGCTCACTATAGGCTCCTCTATGCTCCCAGGTATCGATTGTGCAAGCTTCCAATGTTGCCTGCCACCAACAACTGCACGCCTCATAATAAAGCATGCCCAATGGACAGCAGCAAGAGGAGCAACAGCAGCAACAGCAACATGCAGCACATGATTGAATTACATTTTGCACAGCAGCAACAGGCAACAGCAACAGCAGCAGCAACAGCAACAGCAACAGCAACAACAACAACTGGCAACAGCAGGAACAGGGCAGAAGCCATGCAACAAAAGGCAGCCACAATGTTGCCAAACGGTAGCTGCAACAACAGACACAACGTTGCCTGCCATGTTGCTGAGAGCCAGCAGCTCGTAGCTCGCATGCACGTGTGTATGTTGGCCAAGTTAGCTGGCTGCAACTCAAGTCAACATTTGCTAATTAGACGTCATTGTCTGGCTGGCATTTTTGGTCAGTTCAATGATCCAGCTGGAAGCTGCAATTTTCAACACGCTGCCATTGTTAACTTGGCCAGCACTAAAAGGGGTCATTATGTCAAGGATTTCAGTTGCTGCTGCTGCCACAACTTGAGTTTGTTGTTGGCTTCCTGACTCTGACTCATAAGTTGGCAACGTTTCAGTGTCATATTGTTTTGGCTACTGTTGTTGTAGTCTCTTTCTGTGTTTGCCAGCTGCAATTAAACGAATGACAAAATGACTGACAATTCAACTGACTGTCTGTCTGAATATCTGTCCGACTGTCTGTCTGTCCGTCTGTCTGCCAGTCGCTTTTGGGTAATTGCTAATCCCGCTAACGAGCCGATCGGATCAGATCCAAGACACTGCCAGTTGCAGTTGCAGTTGTTGCTGCTGTTGTGGCAGTTGCAGTTGCAATTGAAGCTGGCCTGTCCAGTGGGCGGCACATTAGTTTTTCAATATATGCGCAACTGGCGAGCGAGTGCCGAGAGTTAATGTGGCCAATGATTACGTCTAATGATTGATTGCCAAAGATACGCCAGACGAATCTCCATTCCGAAAAAATCGAGAGTCATCGAGAGTAAAAAAATTGCAAATGAAACTGAAATTGGTGCGGTGTTTGTTGCAGCTCAAAACTGCAACACCAACACCAACAGCAACACCAACAGCAACAACAACAACTGGTTCCTGAGCATCGCGCGTGACGCTGCTGACCCACTGAACCCACCAGCTTTGACTGCAGTGGGTGGTTGCCTGGTTCAGTGGGTTGTTTGCCTTTCGTCGCGGCTGCAAATTGCATAAAAAAATATTGAAATACGTTTATTGAAAATACGAATAATGCGCGTACATTAAACTTTATTGATTTTAGTTGCATAATTATAATAATTTGAAATATAAATGTAGATTAACAGCAGCTCAGAGTGCATTAAGTGCAAACTTAATAAAAACTTGTGTTAAACCAAATTGGTAAAATATCAAATAAAACCTGATTAGTTCAGAGTAGAGCTGGAATCGAAATTTAGTCCCGATAAGGACTATTTCTCTCTTCCAGATTCCGAAAAACCCATAAGATCCCGAATCTCTATCGAACATGAACAATTTTAGTGAAATTATTATACAATTTTGCTATTTACTGATTCTTATTTGTTGCGTACATTATTAACATGTCTTTTTAAAGTTTAACCAAATTTTAATTGGAAAACAAGTAAGAATGCTCTAGTCGAGTGTGCCCGACTACGAGACTCCCTGCTCCCAACTTGCATTTCAAGCAGTTCAGCGGCAACACAAGCAAGCAGTGCACTTAACTCGTAAACTGCTTGTCAAACTGTTGTTGCTGCCAGCTGAGACGGGCGTAATAGATTCTTCTATAACTTTGGTGCTATTTATCCGATCGTGTTGAAATTTACACATCCGAAAGACATTGATTAAACATACATGTGTACCAAAAATTAAAGCTTTATCTTTAAAATTGTGGCTGTGGGAGTCTTTTGCGATTTGCGGGGGTGCGGGGGGGTGCATCCGAAATTTGAAATAAACTTGATCTGCGTATGGTATACAGGAACGTGCATGCCAAGTTTGGTGTCTCTAGCTCTTATAGTCTCTGAGATCGACGCGTTCATACAGACGGACAGACGGACAGACGGACAGACGGACAGACGGACAGACAGACAGACAGACGGACATGGCTAGATCGTCATGGCTGTTGATGCTGATCAAGAATATATATAGTTTATATAGTCGGAAATGCTTCCTTCTGCCTGTTACACACATTTGCAGTACTTTATAACTCCCTTTTTCCCATTTTTAATGGGAACAGGGAGTAAAAATACAAAAGATATTCCGAAATCCGAGAACACTGTCGGCGCCCGAGAAGAACGACCGATCTCGCGCAATCACGATGTATGTTTGGAGACCATTCAGATTGCCGTCCCGATCCCATCTCTAGTTTATATGTCGAAACTTAAGTAAAATATTAGTTCAGCTTATAAGATAGTTTAATCAATAAGATAGTTAACAATATCAAATGAGGGCTCAAATAGATTTCACTTCCAGAAAGGTATTCTAAGCCAGCAAAGCTCTTAAAGCAGCCTTCTACTTCACATACCAAATACTCTATAAAAGCCATAAATCGCGTCTAGTAGTATTCGTACTGGCAAACAACTTCATAAACAGCGCCAAAAACGTCCGGAGCCCAACAGCTAACAACAAATTGCAATTTGGCCAAATAGCTGCGGCTAATTGGCACGCGTACAAAGTCGCGGCAAGAAAACCAATACAAATGAAGAGAATTCACTTAAAATGCAAATTTTGTTCGTTACCATTTGCCGCACGTGTGCCCAGCAACAACAACAACAAGAACAGTAACAGCAACAACCTTCTCAAGTCCCAATTGGAAGGTGCAAATGTTGCTATTGCTCGTAATTTGTTGCCAACACAATTGGCCCGCAACATGTTTACCCAGATGAAGACATAAAACTCACTTTAAAAAGCACTCAACTTGGCCAACTTGGCCAACTCAGCTGCTTTTAGTTTCCAGTCTTAAGTTTTAAGTGCGTCTGCCTTGTTTTCAGCATATGCTAATGACTTCATCTTAGTTTTTGGCTCAAATGTTCGCCTGCTCTCCATTTTGGTTAAGCCCACAAATTGAACTCAAGTTGAGTGAAAGTTGTTCCAAAGATTGTAACTTGTGCAAAAAACAACAAAAGCCCACATGCTGCTATAAACATTTATAAAAAATGTTTATTAAACAATTACAATTTATGTTCATCACGTGTAAATAAACCAAATTGGTCACGTTTTGACCATTCAAATTAAGCACTTACACATACATACAGTTAGATATATATATATAAATGCATCGTTTATGCTCAACACATACATATAAACATAAATAGTTGCAATTTATTTGGCAGCTCAATAATGTTGTTGTTATTGTTATTGTTATTGTCATTGTTGATGTTGTTTCGCGTCTTGTTGCTATTGTCGACATGGCAATAACTTAGACAAATTTAATTCAAAACATTTTGACCGCATGATCCTTAATACATTTATAAGCCAGTTACTGATATGAATACATTTCAATATACCTACATATGTTATAACACTACAGATGCATTTCAGACTTCACTCAAGACCATCAAGTTCAAAAGACGAGCTAAGGTTGCCAGGTCATTACTCCCTGTTCCCATGAAAAATGGGAAAAAGGAGTTATAAAGTACTGCAAATGTGTGTAACAGGCAGAAGGAGACATTTCCGAATAGATAAACTATATATATTCTTGATCAGTATCAACAGCCGAGTCGATATAGCCATGTCTGTCTGTCTGTATGAACACACAGATCTCTCATTATTGGTATACTCCTTAGATAAACCAACACTGCGTATGAGTGATATACAAAACATTAGAACCTTCGCTTTATGCGAGGTTAAAGTCTAGTGACGATGCATATTAAAGCCACAAAACATCTGATATCTAATTTTTTTGATATATGAATAAGTTTAACCTTGAGTCACAGATGTCGCAACAGTTGTTTAGAAAAACAACATGTTGCATTTTCTATTGTCCTCCGTGAATTTCAGTTTCAGTTTCGTAAATGCAACAACAATGTTTTTGACGAAATACAAAAGGTGAATACGGTGATTAAAGTGTACGATTACCTTCTCTTTCTAACTGTTGCAGCTGACAGCAGTAACAAAATACAAAATACAAAATAACAAGAACAACAACAACAACAACAACAACAAGCACTGCTGATTGCCTACCAATACCAATTAGCCATTTTGTAGCAGCAACATTTTTGTCACTCAACATGTGCAAAAGGTTGTTATTGTTATTGTTGTTGCTGTTGCTCAGATTCGCGTGCATGTGTAGCAACAATGTTTGTCAACACAATTGTTGATCAGCGTTGCGTTGTGTGTGTGTATCTGTGTGTGTGTGTGTGTGTTGCCAACAATTGGAATTTATGCAAATGATCGCCAGGCAATGCGTTGACAATATGTCACATGTCACTTAGCACGGCCAATAGCCATATATACATGTATGTGTGTGTGTGTGTGTGTATAATCGATAGATATGCATATATCGATTTTCATGTGGCACGTTCTGAACTCCGAGCGTTTGACCTCAAAACTTGACTCGTAGCTGAACATTTGTGCAGAGCTCTTTTCATTGCCTGCCTGATTGCTGACTAATGCTCGGATTGAAACGATTGTTCAATTGTTGTGCCTCGTTGTTGTTGCTGTTCTTATTGTTGTTGTTGCTATTGCAGTTGATTAATTGTCAAATTGCTGAAATGAGTGCAAAAACTTGTTCGCCTGTCGCCTCGCGTAAATCATTTTTTTTTCAAACAATTTTTGAATTGGTGTCGGGTTCGCGCGTCTTGTGGTTCACGCTGGTTCGCTCTAATGAAGCTATTCAGCGACACGCTCTCTATTTTCTATCGCTCTATCTCTCTCTCTCTCTCACTCTCTAACTGCTGTCCCTGTCTGCTTGCATTACGCGCGTGCGTGCTGTCTGCTCGAATGATTGCAATCGACAAAATAGCACACTCACACTTAGCTCCCAATCCTCAAACTGAACTGACTCTCAGTCTAAATCTCAGTCTCAAGTCTCAAGTCTGAGTCTGAGTTGCTCTGCAAGCGAATCCACTCACGGTTCCGATTCCGAATGATTTATAGGCAACGCAATCAGCCAGTCGCGATATCGGGTACACTGTGTTAGATTTGATATATTGTATGTTTTGGGGGCACGCGCAGGATGTTGTTGCTATGGCTGCTTTTATTAAGAGAGAGGGAGAGCAGCAGAGGGAGAGACCCATGCCAACAATTAACGCATGCGTGCCAATTCACAGATTGCGATCAATGAGGCCTGCTCTAAGGCTCTAAGACTGGCCAAAATGCCAAATGCCGTTGACTAAACAGTTAAGCAGTTATGCACAAAATTTGAAATTAGCTATTACATCAACCAGAAATTTAAATGTGATTTCATTTATTTGAACAGTGATTCAAAAGCAGATATAAATAAGCATAAAATGATATCCTATCCTGTTGAAATTCGTTGAAAACATAAATTTAATATTTTCCAGAAGTTTCAACAATTTATAGAACTAGTGGAAGTTAAAACGAATATTTCTCTTATCCGAAGCCAAAGTTCCCTTAACCGGAAAGGAACTAAAGAAACGATTAGTTCATTTGCCCTGAAAGGAAGTTCTTTAATTGGGAAAGGAACTACTGAACTCTTTGCTGAAAATTCGTTATGTAGAGGGATGTTTGGCTGTACATATTTACATACTCGTACATACGCAGTGTTGCAATAGTTTTGGTATCTATGCTAAGTAACAACTGTGATCAGTTTTTTTGGCAGAGGTCGACTGACACTTGGCTAATCTGGACTGTTCTTTGGCTGTATAGATACTTGTTAAGTGGCAAACTGAGTATGCCTCATGGGTCTGGGGTGAAACGCTAACGAGTTCATTCATATCATTAGCCTCCCGAGCAAAAGCTCGCGCCATTATAACACAAATATTTGCTAACAATAACGGCAAAGCAACGCCATTAAAGCCTGGTCTACACGAATTGGGCTGGCAAAATGCTGAATACTCGAACCCGATCCCGAACTCCAAGCTGAGTTTGAAACTGAGTTTGAAGCTGATGTTGAGGCTGAAGCTGAAGCTGAACTCTAACCCTCATTTGCGATCAATTCGTGGCGATTTCGAGCCTCAGCGTCTGAATATTTGCGCTTTTTTGTGTGTCGAACGTGCAGAAATCCAGTAAAATTTAGTTGCTCACTTTTATGTAATTTCCCTTTTCTTTGCAAGACAAAAGAGCCAGAGCGCCAAGTGCCCAACTCAAATGCTCAAATGCCCCAATGCCCAAGCAACAAAGCACCAACCATCCAAGCACCCAAGTGGCCAAGTGGCCAAATGGACGCCCGCTGCTCTAAACGAGCATGAAAGTGATTGCCAATAATTGCATAATCTGGCAGCACAGGCAGCAGAGAATTGCGCGAACAGGTTGCACTCGAACACCGAGATGAGAAACTTTGTGTAAACTCCCCCATAATGCCCCCCTTTAGTCCAGCTGCTTCCCCTCCTAGTTGTACAATTCACAAGGCAACACAAAAAAGTGAAATTTGACATTGAAGCAGGCACGATTGATCAATTGATTGAATGATCGCATGAACGTCAAGGCGCTGGCGTCAATGACCATTTAAAGTTGCTAAAGTTGTTAAAAAGTAAAAACGAATGCCCTGCAACAAAGAACACATATTCATATGAACAATATTTAAACCAGGGGAAAACATTCTCACACGAAAGACAAATAAAAGGCAAATTTATCACGCATCATGACTAATTCTCTGGCGAATTTACGACACTCTATATACACTTCATATATATATATACTATATCTGTACAAAAACAAAAAACAAAACCCTCAAAAGTATTAAGCAAAGTCCAGCACTCGCTTATTTTTTTCAAATCGCTATCGAACGCTTTTTATTTGCTTTGCATTTTGTTGTTGTATTTAAATTCAATAAATATTTTATATATTTTTATGAGTACAGCAATTTCTGTTAACTTATTGCACAAGTCTCCAGTTTCGAGAAATTTATGTGGTGTTTGTTGGTTTGTTTCTGTGAATAATGCAAGTCAAACATGCGAGCAAACTGAAACACATAACAAAATTGTTATACACAGCTCAAATTGTAGCAATTAGCAATTGTTTTTGTAAAATATATACACATCGGTTTTAATAGAGTTATCTTGGAATAATGTTAACATTTTGATAAAGCTTAACAAGTTCTTAACTTCTTTTATGAATAGTTGAAACTAACAGTATCAAATCAAAGATCGAATGATGTTAAATCTGAAACACTCATCCAAATGCTAACTATCATTTCCTCAAGTAAATCATATAGTATTACATATAACTGACCGATTTTGCAATGCCAGGCGTATAAATCTTCAAAGCAATTTTGTTAAAGTAAAATCAGGCCTTTTGTTGTTGTTGTTGTTGTTGTAGCTGGAGCAGAAACTAATTATGTACGGAGTATCGGACAACTATACAACGAATGCAATAACAAACGTGGCTTAAAAATATGGCCCAATGCAATTTTGTGCAAAAAAATGAAAAACTAAAATATAGCTCAAAATATCTGTTCAAATTGAACATGATAAATTCATAATTGTCCATTCAACGAACACGAACTATAATTCATGTTAGAATAATCGAATTGGACGCCATTCAGCCAGGCAATTGAGGACGGCGGCCAAAGCCCAACAACAACAGCAACAACAACAACAACAAATGGCCAACATAGGTCAGGCGTAACGAGTCATTCATGTTGCAAATGTTGTTGTTGTTGTTGTTGTTGTTGCTGTTGCAGTTGCTGCAATGAAGGTGACTCGCTTTGTTGCTGCTGTTGCCCATTTCGTGGCACCCGCATAAGTCACACTGTCTGTTGAGGCAAGGGACGTTGGCTGGTGGGTGGGTTGTAAGTTGCAAGTTGTAAGTTGCAACTAGGGAGCTTGTAATCCTCAACACTTTTTCATACCTCACTCTATCTATCTACCTCTCTCGCTATCTGTATCTCACTCGCTGCATGCAGATTCTAAATACGAATGCAAATCTTTGCCTTTTGCCCACAATTACACAAAATGCAGCAGCTTTCAGTTTCATTTGCCACTAACTGCGCTGCGGCGGGGGTCATGTGGCGCCACTCGATTTGCGTCACGTTCGCTGCCGTTGTTGCTGCCACTGCCGCTGCTGCTGCCGCTGCCGCTGCTGCTGCTGTGGTTACTGGCGATTAATACGCAAAACGCTTTGGCATCTTAAATATTGTGGCGTGCACGGCATTTGCTGCTGTGCAAAATGGGTAGAGGGGCAGCCACAGGTGGCAGAGCGGTGTCCAGGAGTGTGGCAAGTTAGGGGCAAGGGGAGAGATTAATGTGAATATTGGCAATCAGCATTTATATTTGTTTGCATGGCATTTATAAAGTTGTTGAGGGGCATGTGGGAAAGAAACAAAAAAAAGTAGAGAAAAAGCATTTGGGCTGTTTTCAAAGAGCTTCAATTAACAAAGAAACTTCAAAGAAACATTAAAGAAGTTAAGATTAAAGTGTAAGCTAAGCAACAATCAACTATTTAAATCTTAAAATAAAACTAAGATATCATAAATTATTCAAAATCGAAACAGTAGCTATTAGGATAATGCGAAGCATTAATAAAATCGTTGATTTGTTAACTATTTCAACTGTTCGCATGCTTTACAAGCCAGATAATTGAAAGATTGTAATGTGCAGCAGCAAAAAGAAATACGAAACGAGTTCAATTTAAAAGCATTCCCACAAATGTTAACTATTTAATTATAAGCAAACCATATAATTAATCTAAATGGTTTATAAGCATTTGCGATAATTTCTACGCGCCTCGCTAATAAATTAATATCCAGCTAATACGTATTTGTGCTTTTTTTTTCCCAGAGCACAAAACTAGCTCGATTATTGTCTAATTATAACAAAATAATTTTCTTTTGCCAGCTGCAAAGCCGTTGTTGTTGTTGCTGTTGTTGGTCTCTTAAGCCAAGTTAGCTGCCTGGCTGCATTTGTCTCTTGCATATTTATGAACTCAGCAACGAGGCAACAAATTGAAATTGTTGAGCAGATTTATTTGTGCAATTAGCGCGACTCGAAGCTCATAATTAGCCAGCGGCAAGAGAGACACAACAACAGAGGCAACAACAACAACCATTTGAGATGGCATTTAATAAACATTCAATTGACTGCGATTTGTGGCTCATAATTTGAAGCTACTGTCAACGGTTTGAGATGTCAGCCAAAAGCTGTTATTAGAGCCTGCCACAGTTATAAAGTTTGTCGTGGGCGTCGCTCAGCGCGTTCAGAGCTGCCACATAAGCTGTCTTTGCCAAAATGTAAGCCGCTCTCAAGCCAAATATGGCCATCGATTAAATGATTTTCATGTGCCATAAACGACGTGCGCCTGTTAATAAGCTCCCAACTTTTAACTTGCAACTTTAACGAGCTTGCCGCCAACTTCAAATTGAAACCCGCCACAAAAATTGTCACAGACGTCGCCTCGTCTGGCATAAACTTGCACATCTATCGACTGCTGCTTCTCCTTCAACTACCCCGCCATTTCAGCTCTCAAAACGTGCTTAGATATGCGTTCAACTCGCTTAATTGCAATTTTTATAGACAATTTTCCAGCTGTCTGGTGCTTTGCTTCAGTGCTTCAGTTGCCAAGTTTGATAGTTTGCCGCTTTCAAAGGCATCAATTTCTTTATGCAGTTTTGATGGATTTTCGATAAAAAACAAAGAGTTGTTTTGCAAATGGCTTCGCTTGGTGTTAACAGCGTCATAAATATACCCGCATTGGCCTAATCAACGAATGAAAGTCGGGCCAAAAGTCAATGATGTAGCCGATATGCAGCTAATTGTATCTCATAATAAAAACATATAATGAGCCTGATTTTTGTTTTAAAGTGTGGGAAAGCTGCTTCAAACTAACAAGCTGTGCGGGTGGACTAGATATTAGTTTATATTGTTTTGAGTATAGCGAAAGATCAATAACTATAGTTCAAGATTTCAGTTTGTTATATGTTTAAAAATCAGTTATAACAAAATTACTTAAACAAATCGAAAGCCAGCAGCGCTCTTGCCAATTCAATATGAGTTTTCTTCAAAACTCAACAAAAGTAAACTAGAATTTGAGTCTTAAGTCTGTATTTCTTAGATCTTTTATTAGCAGTCTTAATCTGTTAGTTTTCACACATCCATCTTTATTACCACAAGCCTTAAAATTATTTATTTATTTGTTCAAATGTTCAACTACAATTTACAAGAACTGTGCTCAACAAGTTTTGTTTTTTCTCATTAATGCTCAACATCTAAATATGAATTAAGACTCAGGCTGTACAATCAAACTCATAAATAATATAAACAACCTAAGCAAGAGAACTATAATAATTATTTATGAAATATGCACGCAAACAAAGTTTTTAATTAAATTCGTACATGCAAAAAACAGAACTTGGCCAAAGTTGGACTCGACTCGTTGCAAAGAGTTGGCTACAAAGTTCCAGCTCATTTCTAGAGCGGGTCAAATCGATAGAGCCCAGATAAAATAAATTCAAGACCAGAACTGCAATGCGGCAGCCTTTGAGTTGAGGCTGCTGAATGTTGAATGTTGAATGTTTATTAATATTTTGTCATAATTTTGTGTTGCAACGTTGCAAAGTTGCAACCGAATAATGATTACAGTTTAATGTTTCAAACGTGAGAAATTATTGGGGCTGTAATCTGGACAGCTTTGGTCTCTCGAGGTGCAAGTGTAGTGACAAGCGACAAGCCACAAGCAACATGGCAACATGGCAAACATTAACATTAAAATATGCCGTGCATAAATCCGTTAAACTGATAAATCGTAACTGATAAACGCAGACCAACCAGGCGGTTCAAGTGCACAAGTTTAATTAACAAACGCAAAGTGGGAGACCCAAACAAATCGAGCTTATCAGCAAGGTGGAATGAGGAGGGGGGAACTACGATTCCAAAGCACTCAATATCAGAGCAATTGCAAATTTATTGACACACTCACGCATTAAAATCATTTATGGAACGCATATCATATCATATCATACTATATATATATAAGACTCACCCGATTCCGATAAACAGACCAGCTTTGAATTTATTAAAATGCAATTTTCACATTGCTGTCGTTTGGATTTGGTTGTGGATTTCGTTTTGAATTCGGGGTGTGCAAATGTTGCATGTTTGCCGCTTGTCTTCAGGATTTTTCATAATATTTGTATACACTTGCAGAGGGTATTATAAGTTTGTTATGAAGTATGTAACGCATTGAAGAATATGTTTTTGACCTTCAAATTTAAGCAGCAGCAACAGCCAAGTTGATTTATGTCATGTCGAACGATCCATCGATAAATTGTTCTATGCGAACTGTGCTTTCTTTAAAGCTATGTTAATGAAATTTGGTATAGCTGCTTCTTTTTGCTGCAGGTTGTACATATGTCGGAAACGGTCAGATCGAAGCACTATAACATATAGCTGCAATGGGAATGATCGGTCGAAAATTTTGATTTTTGAGATAGATCGATCAAACTTACTAATTCTGAGATTGAGTATGATCTTTAGGGGCTTAAATTAATTTCATTAAAATCGGACGACTATATCTTATAGCTGCCATAGGAACAATCGGTTGAAAAACTTGTTTTTGTTTGAAAAACACTTTTGTTTCTAACGCTATCTTAATCAAATTGAACTATTCTTCGTTTCAGTATGTTCTACTTATGCTGACAAAATTTGAACAAAATCGGGCGACTATATCTTATAGCTGTCATAGAAAACAATCGTTGGAAAATTGCATTTTCATATGCAAAACTTTGCTGCAAGGGTAGACAACTTCGACACACCAAAAATAAAGTTTGTTTCTTGTTTTATATTTTATTATTTCGGTTTGTTTTTCATGTTGCCATTTGGTAAAACGCTCGCTCGACAAGTGCCACGATTCAAGTCTCGACCAAGTGTCTGGGCCTGGTCAAATCGAATCGAGTCAAGTCGTATCGAGCCGGGCCTAGTTGTAGTTGCTGCGTGGCAATACAATCAATTTTTAATAAATTGTAAGTTTTTCTTTTTTATGTATTTTTTTTTTTTTTTTTATTTTTGTTGTTGTTGTATTTTTGCACCATGTTTTTTGTGGTGTGGGCAAAAGCGTTTTGCATTTTCATATGCATTTTTATGTATTTGTTTTAGTGCTTTTATTGCGTGGTATTATTTAATGACAGCTTTTGAATTTTACAACGTCTTTAACATTGCTTCAAGAATTGATGACGACGACGCATCGATGAGGAAGCAATTGTGTTATTAGTTTCAAATAGTCCTGCCGGACTGATTATGTTTAATATAAAATCTCTAAGCAGCTTAAGTTTTCACTATTTGTCCAAGTTGTCTTCAAAATTACTTAATTTCTTTTTAAGCTGCTTAACTCTGTTAAGTTTTTATCGATTTTTAATGATTTTAATGATATAAAATACGCAACTTTAGGCTTAAATATAAAAACTTATAAATAACTATTATCGCTCAATACATAAATGCAAATCATGCTCAGATTGTAAATTATAATTGATACACTGTTCAATTGTGAAGATTTCTTCAATTCTTCTAATGAATATGTTATTTTTAAGAGTTGGGATAATGCAGCAATAGTCAATTAAACGTATTATTAAGTTCTCACAACTAATATTCATATAGAATATATTTTTATTAAATATTAAAAAGTCATTAATAACCTACTCAGAAACTCTATTAATTCAACAACTGCTAAGTTTGTCATTTTGTTGATTGATTTAATAACTTAATTACATTCTATAGCAAATTGATGTTTCTAACAAGGCATCAGTTGATCAGGATGATATTCATATAGGTATAATTCAATTGAAACGTTAATTAATTACTTACTTGATTACAATATGAATGCAAGAACTGCTTAGTTAGTTTGTCATTTCATTAAATGATTTCATATCTTAGCATATCTTACTTATATTCTAGAGTCAACAGTTTGTTTATCTAGTCAGAGTCATGAGATTTCAATGCATTTAATTAGCCATTAAATGTCTGATGTTATATCTCAGCATTTGGCTATCGCAGTTGGCAAATAAAAATACCTCACTTGTTCAATGTGGATGGCCGATTAATTATGAACAGCTGAAAGCGCGCCATTAACATGAAAAGTCAAATCTATCTAAATATTTGCCAGAGGCAACATACAGCATAACATACAACATCCAACTGCCAACATACAATTTTAACTCTAGCTGCAGCTATAGCTATAGCTCCTCTGGCCGGTCTTTGGGTCTTGGCCAAATGTGCAAGTTGGCAAGTCATTTTTATCGCCCCGCAGTAATCTGAGCTGCACGAACAAACGGACGGTACAGACATTCGGACAGACGGACGGATGGACCGTACAAAAATATATATAACATGGCATCATTTGCTGCCAGGCGCGCGTTTGCTTGTTGTACAATACTCTCCAAGCACCGCCTCCATTCTCCAACTCCTGCTTCATAGCTGCTCCTTGCCACACACTCTTCCCACAACACTCTCCCCCAAACGATGATGATGCAACTTTACAGCGCCTCTGAGCTTAGCAAGTGCTTAAGCTAGTGCTTGTGCTATTGCTTGTGCTGACCCGACCAGTTTTGTGGGCCACAGCAGCCCCCATAGAACATGTTGCCAAACAAGTTGCTGTCGGCACAGTCCTTTAACTGGGTCACTGTGACAGCGATGTTGCAGCCTGCAAACCAGCAGCAACCAGCAGCAACCAGCAGCAACCAGCAGCAGTCAGCAGCAGTCAGCAAGATGCTGCCGCAGGAGTCACCTAATTAACACAAAAGACTCAAACAACGAACTTGCAGACTACTTTGCTACGAAAGCTTTATACTCTAAATAAAAAATGAGTTTGACATCTTGGAACGTTCTTTACAAATGTTGCGTAAACTATCTTTGAATTTAAAGATAGATATCTTCAGGAACCCTTTTAAAATATCTTCAACTAAAAATTCATCTATAAACTTTGGATACATACAAATTTTAAGATTGGTTACTCAGGAATATAACTACATAGATTTTGCTTTGTGTCTGGAAACTGCTTTCTTCTAAGCGCTTTTCTTCTAGCCTGCCTTCCGCCTGGTCATCTAACGTTTATTTACACATAAGAGTTGCAGTTGAAGTTGAGTTTGTCATTAGCCAGCGGCACATCCTGCCTGTAGTCCATATGGATGTCTAAGTTTGTTGGCATTTGCGGATTGGCTTGCAGCTTGTTGTCTTTATTAGCGCTGTGGCCATAAATCAAAAAGCCAGCTCTCAGTTGCCGTTGACGGCGTCTCACATGTGGCCCTGGCCAGTTATCCGTCCAACTGTCCCACTGTCCAACTGTCCATCTGTCCAAGTGTCTGGTTCACTTTACATGCGCATAAGCTAGGTCGTCTGACCGGCAATATTTCAATATTAATCCAACTGCCAGCGATGACGAAGTGTGGAGCTAACTTTCCGCTCAAGTATTTGTCTAGTTTAGTTTCAGTTTGAGTTGAAGTTTTGTTTTATTTGTATTCGCTAGGCGCTGCAAATTGTTTACTTGCATGCGGCTTATAAAAAAAATAGAAAATAAAATAAATCAATTGGTCATGCTGTTGTGGGTATTGTTGTTGTTGTTGTTGCTATTGTTGTTGCTGTTGTTGCCAGTTAGCTGGGCTATTACTCAATTTTAGCCCGCGGTGCCATCTGTGCCACAGACTATCGTGATCAGCAAGTAGGCTGTAGAAGAAGGCAAAAGTGGGAGAAGTTGTAGGAAGAGTTGCAGTAGGAGGAGGAGGAGGAGGAGCTGGTTGTGCCCGACTTTACTGTCCTTATATGGGAAATGCCTACACATGTCTGCTGGATAAGCCCGACCAGAAAAATTAATTGTTCGACTAATGAAGCAGATGCCGTTGAGCTCTGTAATGATGTAACAATAAGATCGTAGATCACAGATACATGAAGGAGTTGTCAAGATCTGTTCAGCTTCGCTAGATAAACAAATACTAAAAAGTAAAGAGATTTGACTGCATGACTTTGTTATTAATAAATGATATTCAATTCAGTTATATTACTTAAAATGACTTAAAGAAGGGAGGATCTTATTTTTGAAATTCTGTAAGCTTTTTGCATATCTACATTATATTAAGGTTTAAACAGAGAATTATTAATGAATTGCTGTAATTATATTCAAGTGAAAATGCATTTTTTTTAACGAAATTTATATAATTTTTACCAATATTGAGAGTATTGTTATATCAGAAGATCTGAAAGATTATTTCATTAATAAATAATTTTCAATTGGGCTTCAATTGAACAGTAGATGGTGTATGCACTACAATTCATTTTGCGAAGTTATTACTTGCTTAACAAATTTATAATTTGGAAACTAATCTCAAAAATCTAAGCCAACTCAACGAATAGATTTTGTTTTTGGAAAGGATTGATCTAGCTTTGACTGCAATCATTAGATTGAATCAATGATCGTTTAGTGGAGGCACCCAACTGCGTAGACATGTCAGTGTTTGGTACAATGTGGTTGTGTCTTTTGCAACAACAACAAGAACAATAACAACTACAACAACAAAAAACAACAAAAAAAAGTAACAATCTCAACCTCAACCTCAAGCTCAAGCTGAAACTCGAAAAGTAAACGCACGTGCCGCACAAGAGAAACAACTTCATTTGATCATTTTGGGCTCAGTCCTCGACTGCGACATCGACGACGACTGCGACGGCGACTGCGACGGCGTCGTGTAGCACAATTTTTGACATTTTTGTGGCGCCAACAACAGCAACAACAACAACAACAACAACAACAACGACAGCAGCAACAACAATTCCATTGACATGCGTCAAACAACAATCAAAATAGGTACATTGTTGTTATTGTCGCAGTGTTTAAGGAGGGAAAAGGTGTTTGGGGTTGGAAGGGGTGAGGAGGGGAGAGGGAGAGGTAGTTGGCATACTAGAAAAACGTGCGCTTGCCATGTTGGCCATTCATTATGAACTCGTTTTTGGGGGCAACCGAGAAGCGCCACAGAAATCTTTGGGATGTTGTCTGCCAATTAACCGAACTGAAAAGCATTGAGATACAACTTCATATGGCAATGTCTATGTTAGTATTGTTGTTGTTGTTGTTATTATCGCTTGTTTAAAGATCTGGCCCATTCGCTTTATGAAACGAAATCCCAGAAATCATTAGCGCCCGCCGCCCCGACTACGTGACACTTTTGCCAGAAAGCAAAAGACGCCAACAAGCTGATAAAAATTACGCTAAGAGTGAGAGAGAGACGCAAGAAAACTAACATTGTTGTTGTCTTATGAATTATTGAGTTGTTTGTTTGTTGTTTCTCGACTTGCCGCTGGCAGCTCGCTCCCCAAAAAGTGCTTTTGTAAATTAATTAAAACATTTTTGCATTAACTCTCGACTCGACTCAAGACTGCCCATTTTTGGAGCCCAAGCTGAAGCTAAAACTGTAGTTGAAGCATTTAGCGAAATCATTTTCTGCAAGTAATTTTCGCCAAAAAGTCTTTTGAAGAAATCAAACCGAATAAACTGAACAAAACTTGAATGCAAAGCAGGCAATTTCTGTGACTTGCGCTGCACTTTTTGCTTATATTTTTTTCTCTATTTTTAGGTAATAGTTTTAGTTTTTACTTGATTTTGTTGTTGTTTTTCTTTGATTTTAGTCGGCCAGGTTATTTGACTTTCAAATGAGCTCAAAGCGAGCTTCGGGCCTGCACTTTTTTATGAGTTTTTCCGCAACATTTTTGCTGCCGCTGTTGCTGCCGCGATTTTTGTGGCAATTTGCAATGCAAAAATGCCAAATGAAACAAAGAAATGTTTGGCCTGCCAGCAGACGACAATAAAAACCGACAGTTGACTCGTGTTGCAAGATATATTGTTGCTAATGTTGTTGTAGTTGCAGCAATTGTTGCTGCTGTTGCTGCCTCCGACAATTTGATGTGGCACATAAAACAACTACAGCTGTACTCCAAACCAAACCAAACATGTGGCCTCACTGGGTCAACGCAGCATCCCCAAAAACAAACCCAGTCAAACAAAAGCCAACCACAAATATGAATTATTACGAGCACTCTCCAAACAAATAATGGCCAACAAACTCATATTTATGGTAGCCCAAATGAAGTTGTTTTTCGCGTCGCCATCGGTAGCTGATATATGCTTGTATATCTTGGCAATTTACCAAACATATTACCCCAACAATGTATTGAAGCATTAACGGTGCTTTCCATATCCATACACCGCAAAGAGCTTAACATCTTTCTTTGCAAGCCAAGTTGACATTGTTACCAAAACCGACAAAAGAAGAAAAATAAATGCATATTCGCATGAAATATTTGTAACACATTAGCGCAAAACGTTTTCTAATGGCCCCCACATTTGTAACGGCTCTCTTTGGGGATTTGAATTTTGCAGTTTTGGTGTCCACTTTGAAAGTGTAGTCATATTTCATTTGTATTTGGCTACCATAATTGAAGTTTGCGGCAGTTAATAAAGTTTTCATAGTTTGTTGCATTTTGCCATAAATCGTGGGAGAGTTGAAATGTGTTTTGAAATCTTTTTATTGCCCAAAAAAACTGTAAGCCATAATTGACACCACAAAATCTCAATTTGTCTTTTTTATACAATAGCGTCTGAGCTGTGGTAATTTATTTGATTTGTTTGCAAATTGTGTTGCTTAGAAAAACTATTATTATTATTTTGACTACCTTTTTCCCATTACAAATCGCAAAAGACTCCCACAGACACAAATTTAAAGATAAAGTTTTAATTTTTGGTACACATGTATGTTTAATCAATGTCTTTCGGTTGTGTAAATTTCAACACGATCGGATAAATAGCACCAAAGTTATAGAAGAATCTATTACGCCCGTCTCAGCTGGCAGCAACAACAGTTTGACAAGCAGTTTACGAGTTAAGTGCACTGCTTGCTTGTGTTGCCGCTGAACTGCTTGAAATGCAAGTTGGGAGCAGGGAGTCTCGTAGTCGGGCACACTCGACTAGAGTATTCTTACTTGTTTATAACATGTTTTATAAATAGTTAAGTTATTTTAACTTTTTGGCTACTTTTCTGTTGGAAATGTTGGACTTTGAAATTATTTAGCGTTTCTTTCAATGTTTATTTTGAAAATTCTCTGAAATGTCAAATAAAATATTACATGAACTGAAAAGACATCAAAAATGTTTAATTTTTCTTATATATTGAATATTAAACTATTTGTTGAAAATAAATTTGTATTAATAATTCGAAAATGTGAGTAGAAATTGCATGTTTTTTCTTTTCTGAAACAATGGCGTATTCTATAGAACAATTTTGCATTGTTTAAAGGTCTCTGAACAGTAAATACCTTAATATTATCATAATATAATCCAAAATTGTTCTTTTGCTCATATGAATTTGAATACAAACAGTTCTTAAGCTGAAATTCCTTTAATAAATCGTAATATTTGTCTGCCTCAAAACTTTCCCAGCTTAATTGAAAATAAAAACTGCATTAACTGCTAGACTTTAGCTGTTGGCTGCCTGAATAAGTGTCTCCAATTTCGGTTGACTGCTCTATGCACATTTCACATTCCAAACGCCTAACTTTGAATATGTCTTGCATAAACATAAATATGAGCAGAATTAAATAAATATTTACACACTTAGGTTAGTAACTTTGCTGAAGATTTGTTTTGCTTTTGGCTGCTGTTTAGAAACGGTGGGGGGGGAGGGGGGGGGCTCTCAATGTGACACTTGTTTTCATTTGGCGGGCAAACTTGTTGACCAGCTCAAGCAAATGTTATTGACCAAGTTAGTTGTGGAGGCCTAACGAAGAGCAGCTGGCACTGAAATAGAGGCTCCAAATAAAAGGCATAAAAACTTTATGATTGCAGTGAAATTTTTGTTGAATTTTGAAAATCAATATGCCACCGAAGAGAAAAAACAAACAAGATGCCTGTTTGCTGATAAATCGAGTTGAATGTTTTAGATTTGACTACCCAATTTCCAAAATGTTTGTAGCGTGTGATTTTTTCTAAAACTAACCGTTTAATATCATAGAGCTTTGAGTTTTTTTTATGTCTTTATGACAGCATTTTATTGTTGTTTATTGTTTCAATTAAAATGCAGCAGTGACTGATCGCAGTCGCATTCGCAGTCACCATCACCATCACAATCACAGTGACAATCACAAGTCTTATTCATTATCAACAAATTCCAGCACGCTTTATGACGTTTACTGATTTTTGTTGAGATTATTCATGGATTTCTTTGGGTTACTTGAGGATTGTTATTGTCTCTCTTTGGAAATCAGCTTTCAGTTGTTTTTTTCTCTTTTTTGGCCTTTTGTTATTTCCTTTTTATTGTCGCACGGCCAAAAAAGTATATAAGAATTAATTTCATTTTGATTTTTATACTGCTTTTTTGATTGTTAAAGCTACCGTTCCAAAATTGCTTGACATTATTACACTGACACAAATTGAGCGAATGTATAACCAAAAAAAAAAAGTAGATAAAGTGCGCTTCGTGCTCATTAATTTGTCAGTCAATAATAATTCGTGTGCGGGGCTCAATGTTGAATTCGAACCCGAGTCTTATAATTGTTGAATGATAACTGCTGCCATCGATCAATCTGGGCCATAAATCTGAACGCTAAACGAAGCTTTTTCCCCTGTTTCTCCCTGCCTGACTTCTACACTGAATTACTGCGACAGTCTGTTTATATATCTCTTACCCGTATCCGTATACGTCCCGCAAAAGATTTGCCATGTTCCGCACGATCTGCTGCTTATGTCCATGTACAGTTGTAGCTCACTCACCACTTGGCACTCAAAGCACTGCAAAACCACTGCAAAACCACTGTAAAACCACTCGAAACACTCGACAGCAACGACGACGACGACGACGATGTCTGTTGCACAAATTGCCCAGACTCAGACTTGGAGTCAGACTGAGCGCATACTTTTCAAAGTAGCTGTAATTAAAGTGTGCGTTTTAAATGTCGACATTTGAAATTTATTGGTTTTTTATGCGCAGCATCCTTGTCCATATCACCTATTGCCCCCACTTCTAACTCTAACTCTCTGCTCCCCCTATAACTATCTTAATTCATTCAACTTCCCCCATTTCAAACATTATATGTGTATTTATATATAGCATTTACGAGCAAGTGTTAAAGGTGAACCAAGCGACAGCGCCAATTGTCGAATAACCAAGATTTACAACCTACTAAATGGCTATATATACAACTACTTCTATATATCTATATATATAGTTATGCATGTTTATATACTCATATAAGTGTTATTTTTATGATATGATGTTAAATGATGTTTAATCATTTGTTGCCAATTAGTCAAAAGGGTTTTGCTAACTCTGCATTTTTAACTACTTAGTGGGAGTTTTACTTAAGCGAAATATAAACTTAATATGATCGTATAAATAATATTGCTTAAAGTAACTTTGTGTGCTACAATTGTAATGCTCTAAATGTTCTAGGCTTATTAACCCATACTGCCTGATTTTAGCCTGCCTTAAAAGCCAACACCTTTCATATGGCATCTGAAAAGTCACTACTCTTAACGGTTAACCACATCAGACACAGCGTAATCTCTTTCGGTGTATCAATGTTGCACTAATTGACTCTGTTCTCGACATGTTATAAAGCAACACACTGACCTCAAGCTTGTCTCCCCCTTAACCCCAATCCCAAGCTCAAAAAACCCAATGATCCAGTTACAATTTGTGTGCAGTTGCAGTTGCAGTTTTCGTTTAATATTTTAATTAAAAGCCAAACGTGGAGCTCCACATGCTGCCACTGAGCCACGAAACCACAGCGGCACTTGGCTGCAGGTGTCGAAGGTTGTTTTGCGCCCCCGCCAACACGCTGCAGTCCCCCTCTCTCTCTCTCTCTCTGACGACGACTCTGACTCTGACTCTGTACATGCCGTGTTAATCACCAATAATAATTGTTAAACGCAAATCGCAAGCCGAGGCTCTTGGCTCTTGGCTGTTGGCCAGATTGCAAGTTGCAAGTTGCAGGCTTTTGGCGTTTACATGAATTATGAACAACGAGCGGCAGCTTTGCAACATTTGTAGCTAAAGTTGAAGCTGGAGTTGCATTTGTAGTTTGGAGTTTGCATTTGAAGCAGCCAGGCGGCGATCTCTGCATGCCTGTTGGTCATTTTGGTTATGCGATGAAATAATTTAAATATTTGCAGCAGGCAGAGGTAGAGGCAGGCAGGAAGAGGCAGGAAGAGGCAGGCAGCAGTGGCAGGCAGAGGCAGGCAGCAGGAGCTTATAGTGAGCACCCCCAAGCGTGTCTTATGCAATGTCTGCCAGTTATTGGGCTGCCCATTGAGCACTGAGCTGCCTGTTGACTCCTGCCTCCTCCCTCCTCCTTCCACCCTCCACCCACTCTGGCATTGCACACGTGAGCTTCAGCGCAGCGCAGCTCAGTTGACAGCCCACGCGTGGCTCTCTGCCTTATCCCATTTACCACATTTACCTTTTTTGGCTATCGACATCGCTGAGCGCTGGCGGCCAGCCTCCAAACCTCCAAGCTCCAACAGAGCTACACAGCGGAACCACTCCTGCCTTCAACTGCTGCTTCTTCTGCTGCAACTTGGCTGCGCTGCTGCTGATGAGGCAGCAGCAAAGCTTAGCAGACGTCGCGTTGCGCAAGTCTTGCCTCGCCAGAAAGCCAGCCAAACGTCATGGGAGATTCTCAGATATATTTCATTTTTATGATTGTGTCTATTACTAGCAACCACGCACGTTTGCCTTATTTTGTATGCCCTAAACTAATGGAGTCTTGTGAAATTATGAACTGCTTAGCCAGCTTAGATCTTTAAGAAAATTGCAAAAATGTTTGCCGAAAGTGAATATCAGAACAGATCTGATTATTGTTCATCAGTAAAACAGATGAATTATACATTACTTTTCGTTTTAAACAAAACTCGCATTAAATGAAGACTTTAACATCTTACAAATAAAGCTCGTTCTTTTTAGGAGAAAGATCGCTTTAAACGGGTTTGCTGTAATCGACAAGTTCTGCAAATCAAAGTATATTTTTATGAAAATTATTGAGTACAATAAGTAAAAGTTTAGAAATTTACATACTTTTAATTAGTATTGTTTAAGTTCAAAAATATATTCAATTTTCTTTCTCCACCTTCTAAACTCTACTTGAACAAATCTTAATCAAGAGTAGAGTATTCAGCTAACGTCAGACTTTTAAATTCACAAATCTTTGGTTTTCTTGTTGCACTACGCTGATGCTGTTGTCGTCGTTGTTAAGTTGCTGCTGTGTCTGTAGAGGCAACATTTACGGCAGCAGCAACAGCTACAACGGCAACAACGTTTTTGAGGTGTTGGTAATTGATTTTTGTAATATCTTAGCTGGCACTCTTTAAGTTTGTTTGGCTTTTCTCAACAACATCAACAGCAACAACAACATTGGCAAACTTCCGAGATGTGTCTGCGACATCCGCCGCCGCAGCAGCAGCAGCAGCAGCAGCAGCAGCAACAGCAACAACAACAACGACAGCAACAACAGCTGGCGAAAAAAGGCGCGCAAGCGTGCGAATTCAATTGCTCAATTGCAGAGTTTGAGCTAGACTGCCTCACCCCCGCAGCAGCTGCCATCTGCCCCTCTCTGCCCCACACCCCTGGGCAATGCTGGCATTGAGCCGCCTGCGCAATGGTTTGAGTTGCTGCAGTTGCTGCTGCTCCTTTTTTTATACACTGCTTTTTATTGATTTCTGTGGTTTACTTTTTTATGTTTACCAAACAACAATTTAGAGACTCTTTTATTGCCGAAATCTTGAACATTGAACATTGAACATTTCTTACAAGTTATTGTCTTGAAAAATGAGTCACACTTTGGCTAAGCTTCGAATACGAATTTCGAATTTGTGCTCAGCGGCGTTTGCAAATCGTGGGAAATCTTGCAGAGTGTGAGTGCGGATAACTTTGACACAACACACACAGCACACACACACACACACACCCGCACAACGCCAACACTTTAGACACAAAATGCAGAGCCAACTGCAGCAACAACAACAACGATTTCCATCAAATTGCAGCTGAGTAGCTGAAGCAGCTTTTAAGCCAACTTCAGCTGTTGGCCTGGCCAACCTTTCCAATTGTCATAATTTTAATCGCTGTCATTTGCTGCTCGTGTCGAGGCGCTAACTTCTTATTAGTTATACATTTAATATGCATTGCAATATGACATTCAAGAGGTATTCATTCTCTATCTCGATTATTGTATCTATATATCTATAACTGTTTTCTATATGTGTGTTCGCATTGTGTGACATGTCAAAGTCGCAGTCACATTCGCAGTCACAGTCACAGCGGTGGCTGTTGTCGCCCGCGTGACACTTTACACACACAATAAATCAAATAGTGCTTTACAAAATATATAAAAAAAAATAAACTATTGCACAAATGGGAAAAATAAAAACCATTAAAGGCAGCCCATTACAAACTTATGACATACTACAAGCTACAACTGGCTAGTTGTTGTCTGGTCTGGCTTTTTAGTTGGGTTTTAGGAATATGATGGAACATATCAGATTGCATCATGATTAATCTCGTTTTATGACAATTTTTTATGATTGAAAAATTAACTCATTACAACTCTAAGCACTTAACAGCTAATTTCAGAATTTATGTTCAATTAGATAGAAAAATTCCATTAATTGCAATTTTTTTTCTATTTCTAAAGCGGAAACAATATACTAACTTGTTCAATGAATTCTGGGTAAACGAGGCATGTGATCAAAAGACAATCGATTTGTTGGATTATTGATTTTACAAAATTACAATCGATGTTTTTTGCTTAATCACATAGAATAAATCGATAAATCGATGTGTAGAAAAAATTATAAAAAGCAGGATTTTTATTCATGCAAAACAACTTTAAATATCGATTTAGATTTGTATATCAAAAATCGATTAGATTCTTAAATCGATTGTTTTTTTCAAACCTAGTCTAAACTACTATTAAAAATACTTACATTATCTGAAGACCGGAAATGTATTGTTCATTATATTTACAGCATTTTCTGCTAATTCTAATTCTATGACTCGATTGCGACTTATATAATCGGATTTGTGATCAATTTTATATAAACTTAACCCTCTTTTGTATGACCTCATCGCTCTTGTTAATTGATTAGCTTCACATGCCGATCAAGTTCAGCGATTATAGATATGTATCTGCCTGCAGCTGTAAATGGTTTTATGAGCTGGCACCAATTTTGACACTCTCTCTAGCTCTAGCTCTAGCTCTAACACTAACTCCAACTCTTTATTCATAATATCATTCGCATATCGCCGGCAATAATATCGATCTATGATGAGGCGACACTTTAACTTTTGCCGACAACTTGACAGCAATTTGACGATCAGACAGTTAGACTATCGAGCCAAGCTATGAATAATGCAGTGATGTCAGCACAACTTATGCAAGATGCTAAGTCAAAGATACATACTTTTTTCTATACTAGCATATATGCTAAAGCTGTCAACTGCTAAAACTGTTAGAGCACTATCTAAATTTCAATCATAATTTCGCTGGCAAACACTTGACAGCATTTACATGCATATTTAAAAAACAAAATGTATTATATATACAATATATACGTATATACTACGAGGCGATTAAAGCCCACGCGAGCTGCCCCAAAACACAGTTGGGAATATTGCTTTTGTTTGTTCCCCCATTGAAGTAGATGTAGATGAAAATGGAAATGCTGATAGCGTTGGAGATGGAGATGGAACTGAAGCTGTAGCTGGAGGCCCCAATCTATGCCAAAGATTTCAATGTGCGCATTATGCAAATTAGCAGCTAACAAGTTGAAAGAACTTGCCACAGTGATCGGCTATCTATAACTGACGTTGTTGTTGCTGTTGTTTCCGAAGTTTCGATCAATAAAAATTATGTTAATTAAATGCCATTTCATTGATGGAACATAAAAATCCACACGCCACGCATGTTCTCAAGCCAAAAGACTCGAACCGGAGAAACTCTTGACTTTGAGTTCATTCACAAAAATATAAACGCAGTGTTGTTTTTTGTATCTCTGTGTGTGTTTGTTGTTGTGTGTTGTGTTTAGTCGCGGGCTCGGGGCGCTCCTAAACATGCCCGTTAACAAATTCTTACGCAGCATCAAAATACATTTGGCATGCCGGGTCTCTCGAGGCTGCGGGGGCCTCCAGCTGCGCCTGAACTTGGCCAACTTTGTCTGTCAGACTGTGACTCACTCTGGACACACAGCCGGGCCAGGAGATGTTGATGAGCCAAGTAAAAGTGTGCCAAGTATGACCGAAGTGGCCAACTCAGTTGGCCAAGTGCGACTTGCTTTGACCACAACGGAAGTTTATTTGCCCGCATTTTTGGCCAATATGAAGGTCAGGTTTTGTTTTTTTTTTCTGAGCACTTTTGGCAACCTCAATCAATCAGCGCTTAATGAGCAGACAGACAGACACGGGAGAGGGGGAGAGATAGAGCGGCAGCGACACAACTGCAATTCCAGCAGCTAAAGATCAGCTGACTTTAGCGTAAGCTTTCCATTTACAATTGATTGCAATTTCACTTGGCTTTTAGAATAACAACATAATCAGTTGCTATTCAAAATTTTTTCATAATTTATGATTTATGTCTGTTGATCTTTTATACTATAGCCATAAATCATCTGTAGAGTCTGTGTCACTCGCTTTGAGAAACTGGTAGCCAATTAGGTGAGCAATTAAGTGCCAATAAACGTGGCCAATATGATCAGCCAAAATCAGTCGGAAGCTACTAATAGCTGCTCAGTTTTAAGTAGCAAATTGGCTAAGTTAACAATACAATGTATGCTTGGAATCTTTGATTGTTAGTATTTAAGTGCAATAATATAGTAAAGTGCATTATATTTTGTTTATTTAACAATGAAAGTGTATTCAGTTTCTATTTAAAAATCTCGTGGTATTTAAGCCCTTGTCAGATAAGAAGATTGCTGCTGTGATATAAATAAAATAGAGATTGCCTGAAAGTATGCTGATCTATATGCATATTGGAGATGTGAAGTATCTGAAAATAGTTGATTATAGTTCGATGATCAACTTTTCAAATTTCTTTTCGATTTTCTTGAATGTCAAGCATCCAGTTACCCCATGCTGCGTTAGAACCAGTTGAGAATTCTAAGCACATCAAGCGAATAAAAAGGTTGTGAGCTGTGTAAATTCTGTATTATCCATAGTTATATTAAAAACTTTTAGCTAGTCGCAGCAACTGTTTATCTTCAACTAAGATCTAACTAGAGAGTATCTTTGCGATTTCCTATGTGGCACATTGTATAACAAAAGCGCGTCAGCGGCAACAGCGACACGGCAACACTCACGGCTTGGTTTGCTTTGCCTCGTTCGAGGTTGAGTTGGAGACTCGTTAATGTGTCGCCTTTAAATTGCCACAGATTGAAAAATTGGAGTTGGGCTAGTTTTCGCTTTGGCTTTGGCTTTGGCTTTTATCTGGCCATGTCAACGCGGCAAAGCGGACGGTAAGCGGCTCCTGGCGAACTGGGAACAAGTAGCAAGAGGGAGGTGAAAGGCGGCAGGCGAGTAACTTGCAACGAGGGCAACGTGCAGCATAGTGGTAGCCACACAGCTACCATCCAACGGACACGGACACGAAGACAACAGCCACTGGCAGCAACAGTTGCAGTTGCAGTTGCAGCCTGGTCTGGTGTTGATCAAACGTAAATGTCAAACCGAATGACAGTTTGACAAATATTGACGACGCGTCGCGCGACGCACAACTGGAGACTGTGGCTAGTGTAGACTGTAGACTGAAGACTGAAGACTGTAGACTGTAGACTACAAACTGTTGACTGTAGATTGCAACGGGGAACTGCGACTCACGACTCAGCGTCAAGAGTTAAAGTCCGAGTCAGCTTCAGCGTCAGCTCCTGCAGCGATAAGCCCGACAGTGCACAGAGCTCCCCATAGGGTAATTAGTATTTAAGACTAAAGACTTGGCCTCCACTTGCCACCGGGAGCTGCTAAATATACTCGTATATATCTTTAAAAGATTTCTCAAGCGGTCTTTGATCTGCACAGATAGCCGACTTCGTTTGGCTTTTGCTCTGAATGAGTTTTTTTTTTTTTGGTTTTTGGTTGCCGCATCGTGGCCCACTTTGCTTGCGGGCCGCTTTCTGATTTGTATCTGCAAGATACTCGTACTGACATGCTTTTAGCAGCATTATAAACATTTTGTTTGCTGCTTCAAGCTGCTGGCGCAACATTTTTGCTACTATTTGTCATCCAAAGCGCATTCCACGAATCAACAATATAATATTCGTTTATAATAAAAAAAATATAACTCATTTTCGTTGCTCTTTAATTGCTTTTGATAAATCGCCGCATAATCCGCTTAAATATTTATGTGTTCAGATTTTTTATTTGCATTTTTCTTCTTTTTTTTTGGCTAATTTTTCAGCGTACTAATTAAACAAAGGACACACACTTTAAGCTTTTTGCGAAATGCTTTTTAATGCTTAAGACCTCGTATAAATTGGCATTTGTCTGGCAGCTGGTTGCCTTTTGCTTTTGGCTAATTAGCGTGGGCGCTGCCACGCCCTTAAATCTAATGACTTTGTCTATCCATCATGTGTAGCAAATGGATCGCATCATCATTTTCATTTCCATTTCATTTAATTTCAACACCTCGCGCCGCATGCCACAACAACATTTTTGTTGTATATTAATTCGGCATTAAATTTCAGTTTTCAATTACAATTGAATTGAATGGAATTGAATTGAATTGGACGCGGGGCTTGAGCGCTTTTGCTTTAGCGATTATTGATCAATTTTGATACAACAGAAAAAATTACAACGTTGACCATTAAATTATTAACTTGGCCAAAAAGCTGGTAAACCTGCTGAGCTAGCCACATACTCGTACGTGTTCATACATGTCCGTCCCAATGTTAACTCATTAAAGCAACTCAACTCAAAACTGATTTCAAAGTGGAGCTCAGCGCCTCGTCGCGCCTCCTTAGTTCAATTATAAAGCAATTGAATTAGTCTTTGAATAACTAGTCTTCAAAACTCCAACTTCAACTCTAAATCCAACTCCAACTCAAACTCCAACTCTGACTCTGACTGTGGCCTTCTTTGATCTTTCGCCAATCCATCAATCAGCCACATCAATTGATTATGTAACTGAGGCTGCCAATTTTCAGTGCCTTTTTTTTTTGCCAAATCAAATGCGTGAGTTTCTATTTTTGTTTTATTTTTCAAACTACAGCTAATTATGTAAAGTACTCGGCGTGATATGTAGTTTTATTTTGGATGCTGCCTTGTGTGTAAATTAGGTTAATAGTTAATTGGGTTAACTGTTTATTTGCTATGGTATACAATTTGGATTTTCTAATTTTCAAGTTCAACTTAAACCAATTGAACACTCGAAAATCTGCGGAAACTCTTAATTCTCAGGTTCAATTAAATCTGTGGAAGTTCTTCCATTCCCAAGTTCAACTAAATCCAATCGAACACTCTCGAAAATCTGCGGAAATTCTGAAGTTCAACTAATGCTAGTTGAGCTCTTGAAAATCAGTGGAAGTTCTTCCATTCCCAAATTCAACTAAATCCAGTCGAACACTCTCGAAAATCTGCGGAAATTCTGAAGTTCAACTAAAGCTAGTTGAGCTCTTGAAAATCAGTGGAAGTTCTTAAATTCCCAAGTTCAACTAAATTCAATTGAGCACTCTCGAAAATCTGCAGAAATTCTTGAATTCCCAAGTTCAACTAAAGCCAATCGAACACTCGCAAGTCTGGGAAAGTTATTTATTCTAAAGTTCAACTATATCTTTGGAAATTCTTTCGTCCCGAAGTTCAACTAAATCCAATTGAACTCTCGAAAATCTGCGCATTCAAAATCAATTCCATTTTGTTGACTGCATGCCCCAATAATTATATGGCTCTTCACAGCTTATAAAACAGCAAAAAAAAAACCAGAAATATTAACCCCTAGTTCAAGTATTGCGTGTCTCGGTTTTATATATATCAAAAAAAAAGAAAACAAAAAAAACTTGCGCACCTTTCAAATATGCGGCACGCGCCTCGTAAAAGAACATAAACTTCATTGTCGACAAAAATGCGTAATTATAACGCGGCTCTTCCGTGAAAGATAGCCAAAAAGTCAGACGGTCATAAAAACAACCCCAGGCTCGGAACAACAACAATTTTGTGGCACAGTTTTAACACCTTTTTGGCCCGAAACACGCGCCAACTGCAAACAGTTTGCACAACTGGTCAACAAACCAAGCAGCCAACCAACCAACTGCCCAACTGGGCTGAGAGCTTCTCAAATTTATGGGAAATAACGAGAAATGAGAATGAAAACTCATAACGAGTGGGCAGGGAGAAAAGTGCGCTATGCATTTTTATTTGTATACCCTGTACACATACAAAATGTTTAAATAGGGTATTTTAAAGTTATGTTAAGGTATATATAAGGATGCCTTAAAGTAAATATATTAAATTTAGATTTAGTCATAGCTAATGTCTGCTCTTTTATCTTTATTAATGAACCAGAAAGAAAAGTTTAAAAAAGATATAAAGTTGCACAGCTATATGATATAGTCGCTCGATTTTTATAAAAATTTGTTCAGCTTGACAAGAACATACTAAAATGCAGTAAAAGTAAATTTGGTTAAGATAGTTTGAGAAAAACATAGATTTATATACAAAAACTAGTTTTTCAACTTCAATTTTTCCTAAGGCAGCTCTAAGATATCTTGGTTTTTAGTTTTATCTTGAAAAACAAAATTTGTCAACCGATCGTTCCTATGGCAGCTATATCCGACTGCTTCTTATATATTTACATATTTGTAGGAAAAATAGGCATCTGTGAAAAGTTTGATGAAGAAAGCTTCAAAACTGACATACTTTTTCGCATATGACCATAAGGACCTTGGGAAATGTAGTACTAACTTACTTCTCAATTCTTTACAGAGTAACTGCTAGTCAGGCACGCTCAACAAAAGTATGTTTTTTATGTATTTTGACTCATCATTCGCCGCCTATGAAACTCTGTGCAGGACACGCGACCGAGCGCATAATTTAATTTTGAAGGGTTCCTCGTTTACTCGAGGGTTGTAGCCAAAAAGGACGTGCGTGTGACATATGGTTAATGAAAACGTTAACTGATGAGCTGTGGAACTGGAAAAGTAAAGAGGAAAAGTGGGAACAGGGAACAGGGAGCAGCAAACTGCAGTGCAGTCCAGTTCTTTTTACTGACATTATCATTAATTAGCGGACATTAGAAGCAGCAGAGAGAGACTCAACCAATGATAAATGTTTCGCTTTTAGAGCTTAGGCAACGTTTAGCTGGCATGCAACAGTCGCCAATTGCTATAGCTATAGCTATATCTATAGCTATTCCGATATCGTTACCAATGCCGATCTGAGCGTCCAAAACGAACGTCCAACGCATCTTTTGTCATGTGTGAGTCAGTTTTGTGGCATTGTGGGCTTTTAATGCCCCTGTTTGTTGGCTGTTGTTGTTGTTGTTGTTGATGTTGTTCGAACCGCCCATGTGCCATGCCGGATCCCATCGAGGTTCTTTTACACTTCGCATTTTGGTTGGTTTTGTCGTCGCTGGCGATGTAATTGCTCTTTGTTTGCCATTTGATGTCATGTTCTGGCTTTTCTTAGTTTCAGTCTGCGTCTGTGTAGGTTGCCAGTTTACGTGCCTCTCTGCTCCCAATGATTGTGCAACACGCAATTGCCAATTGCTCATTGCTGTTGTTGTTGTTGTGTTGTTGCTGCCTGCAATTGCAATTGTCGCTTGATTCTTTCATTTGCGCTGATTTGCCGCCACCATTTGCATGGAAATGTGCATTTGTGGAAATAACGCGTGCTCTTGCCTTTTGTTTATTGCCAGCCTCTCAGCCAGGTCGAGTGTGCTGTGTGTGTAAACATTAAGCCAACACGAACAACGCTTTGCGTTTATTTTAGCCATATTGTTGCAAATTATTGCGGCTCCTTTTGCCAATCCAACGGATGTGCGCAATTTAGACAAGCAAAAAGTGTTGCCAACTCGCTTGAAAGTGTCATGTTTTAGGCCAAGTTGCTTAGAACTGTCAAAACGTTGCATTTATATTTTATATAAACTGAAAACATTTACTTTAAGAGGAACATTTTATATGAATAAGTTTAAAATATGATTTCCACTTGGAAATTATTAACTAAAAACAAAATGAATCGCTCAAATTACATTAAGCTTTATAGCAAGTCAACAGGCCTTTTGGACTCCGTTTTTAACACACCTAACACACCTAAATAACAACTACCTGATAATATATATCCTTCGTTAAGCCAATTCTTTAAAGAACACAATGTTCCAAAATAAGTTCTAATCATTAGTTAGTAGAACATTTCATCTGTTTAAATTTAAAATATGATTACCTTCAAAAAATCAACGAAAAACAAAATTAGTTGATTGAATTTCATCACATTCGTGTTCGAATATGTCTGATTCAACTTTTTTGAAGCAATTTGAAACACACCTACCTGATAAAAATGGATTCGGTTTCCACTTTCGTCGAAATGTTGAGGAATTGAATTTTCTTTGATGTGTCGAAATTTTCGTATTGTTAATCTTGTGAATATCAATGCTAACTTGCCATTCAATCCTTGATCAAATGTAAGTGTACTCAAACCGCAAAAGTGAAAATATGAACAGTTGAGGGTGAATCACTTCCACAATATTGAAAAGAAAATGGAAACCAGAACAGATACTTGGCAAGACTGAAACTTAGCATCAGAACAGATACTTGGCAAGTCTGAAACTGAGCATCATAAAATGTTCCAAAAGCATCTCAAATAATCCCTAACTTAGCTTAGATAATGGCACTAGTTTAAGATTATAGTTCTTTATATAACTCCAACTTATTTATGGTGACATCAACTTGCCGCACGCAGCGTTAAGTTGCTTCAGATTGCTTTGTGGCATCAATTGTATACACATACACACACACATACATTGCTGCATTCGGTAGCTATCAATTTAATTGAGATTGATAGTCGCCAACTTCCGTTTCATTACACATTACATTCCGAAGAAGAATTGTGTTGGCCCTGTGGAGATAGTTGGCAGCTGATAAGGCTGCTTGTGTCGTCTGCGTGGGCACAGGTTGCACAAATGAGATCGAGATCGGAGAGGCATTGAAGATTTATGAGTCGTGTATTTCTGAGTAACTCACACGTTGCTGCCAGCTGCAAGCTACATGCTGCTCCTGCCACTTGCCACATTTGCAGTGCATTGATTTTTGTCACTTGTGGCAGACGATTGGCATCGGCAACGCGTGCCCAGCAATTAATCATGCGGAGGCGCAACCAGACACAGATCGAACAGACCTTAAAGACAATCCATAAGAGAGACAAATGTGGCAGCAAACACAGCAAATGATAGCTCATTGTGGGCGAGGGTGGGGTGCTTATGCTTAGCATTTTAATTGGCTAACGATTAAAGAACAAAAATCTAATAATTCGAAAGAGTTTTCTAATCCCCTGATTGGGATTACGTCGTGTCAGTTGCGCCAACGATGGCGACTCCAGCAATGCAATACGCACAAAGAGCGACAGCAGACGCAACGTCATAATATCTTCATTTGGATTATTCACATTGTTGTTATCATTAGCCATTGAGCTGGCTATCTCCAATTGAATCAAGGCGCGAATATGCTCACGCTCGTCCTCAACCTGATTGTAGTTGTCTTCGACAACTTCGTCCTCTTCGTTGCCACTTTCTACAATATCCTGCTGCAGTCGAACGCTTTGGCGAGTGAGACGTCTCGCAAATGTTGCAACTCGGGGGCAAGGTGCAGGATTAGCGGCAACTGCTGCAAGTCGACTGCGCAGCCGCTCACTGCGTCGGGTTGGCATCAAACTGATAACGCTGCTGTTTCCGCTGCTGCTGTTGAAGCCGTTGCTGCTGCGAATACTTTCCTCAGGATTAGGATTAGGCTGCAGTCTGACTCTTGGCCGACTACGCCGTATCCGTCCTCCGTTTCGGGGCGGCCTCAAATTGATAAGTTCCACCTGGAGTCTGTCTCTCTGCCGAGTGCGACGCAAGCGCAAGCTGCGTCGAGGCGGCATTGTGTTGACTGCCTTCGCTCTGCAAGCAATGTGATAAGCTTTAAGAATTTAGCTATGTTGCAACTTATCATTTTTAATTGAAAATTCTTACTCTTTGTAACACAGCTGCTTTTTACAATTCAGTATCTCAATAGAGAATGACATTTTTAGGCAGCCTGCTACAGAAATCTTATTTGTTAACATTTCAAATTGGGCTGCCAAAGTTTCAGCAAAAACTATCGAAACTATTAAAAACCATTAGAGATGGACGATATGCCACTTCAAATATTTCATAAAAGCAATAAAAAAATATCTGTGACAAAATCATATTCAGTCTTATAAAAATGTCAAACGATTAAAGCATAAATCAAAAATATTTTTGATTGTATTCATTTTTGTTCTCCATTCAAAATTAAAAATGAAAATTATGACAAAACCAATCGGAGTTGCTTGTTATTTTGAAGAATAAACTTATAACAAAAAGTGTTTAACTATATTAATTATTTATCATGAATTAAACTTCATTTTGTTATTCCAAATAAATAATATTTAATAAATTATTACAATTCCATTAATAAAATCATTGTCACAGATATATATTTCCTTGTCACAGTCGCATAAAAAAAACATAATCGCCCATCTCTATGAATCATAAATCAACAAACGATAACATATATCGATATTCGCATTTATTGAAAGGTTTTTAACTATTCTAAAACCTTGAGAATGAGCTGAAACTATAAAGTATTATTGTCACAATTATTATTAATTTGTTAATAATAAATCTAGCGAAAGTAGTATTATTCTGAGAAAAACTAATGCAGCCCTGGCAATGTCAACAAGCCCCAGGGCTTCATTTGAAAGTCAGCTGGCGATGAGCGTGGGAAAGAAATTCAAAAGAGGATTTCCATTCTGCACACATCTCAAAATTTAAAATATTATTGATTATAAACAAACATTTTGGAACTAAAGATCAATTTACACACAAAAACGTCCAGTTTGTTGTAATAATTGTCTCTTAGCGTTGCCAGATCGTTCAAAAAAGTGAACATATGGATAAAAGTATATGGACAACATTCGCACAATTTGTTTTTCATATTTTGTTACATTTTAAAAATCATATATTTGTAAGTTTGGGGCTTTTGTTGGCTTGTGAATTTGTTGCTAGCAGCTTTTGGGCACATGGTTTTAATGAGATTTGGCTGAAAGGCCACAAGTTTATGCATAAATGGTCATTATTTTGTCAGGCACGACTTAACGCTTTGACAAAGTAACTGTACATTTTACATTTACATGGCCGGCAGCCAATTGGCCTATTGAGCCTTTTGCGCCTGATTATAATGCTTATTATTATGGCAGAAAAGCGGACAGAGAGACAGACAGACAGATATACAGCTGCAGCAGACCCATTTGTTGCAAACACATTGTTGTTGTTGTTGCTGTATGGATAGTTATTGTAGGTGTTCAATTAAATATGCAAACAGCTTCAAATGTGTCTCGACTTGACCGAGTTCAAAGTCAAATTGCCAGCGCCACGCTCGATTTATTTATCTCTATCTGCCTTTTAGCCCAGGCATACTATATACATTACATACATATTGTATATACATATACATATATACAAACATACATAAATATATATTTCGATATCCAAAAGTTCATTGCCAAATGCAGCAGTCGTCGCCATTGGGTCGCCAATCGGTCGATCGGTCGATCAACTGCAGCTGGGATTGAGTCACACGCCGCGGCGGCCAACTGCCAACTGCCGCCTGCCTTCCAAGTTGCAACTTCTAAACTTGCAGCCTCCCCAACCCCAATCCCTACCTCCAATTGCCGGCTGTTGTCTGTCGGACTCGGAAAACGAATCGCCGTCCAATTTGTGGGCGGCCACGGACCAAATGGGTTTTTTTCTTATACCCTTACAACGAGTCTTGTAACTATTTGCAGAAACATTCCACATAATGATGTACAAGATCAGAATATATTATTTGATTCATATTTTGTATACTTCAGGTCAACTCTTGTAAGTCTGTAAAACGAAGTTTGTTTTAATGTATGTTAAGAAATTCTACGCTACATTCTACTTTGATCACAAATTTTCTGCTTTAGATATAACTTTGAACGGTGTGATTTGATCTTATTTGAAAACAAGTGAGTACCTAAGCTAACCAATCTAAAGCAATGTACTAGCACTTGAAAACCTTCTTTAGTATTTCGGATATACTCTTTGGAATGCGTCTATGGAAGGTGTAAACTTTTTGAGTTACTCAATCTGATTCGATCTTAGAAAGGTTCTCTATATTGGTCCCAAACAAAATCCATCTTATTGATTATAAGACTAGAGATTTAACATATTTATGAACTTGATTATCCAAGTTAAACATCAAAAAATACTGTTAGATGACGAGTTACTGTATGAAAATAGCTTTCGAAATGTTTCTGATTTTATAATTATGATATTCCAGCCTGTTTCCATTTCCTGTTCCGATCAAAACATTCGAAACATTGGAAAATTCGGTTCGAAAAGCTGAACTTTAGAAACACTCAAATAAGAACTATTCAAACTTATCTTACAGGAACTAATCTTTCGACAATAGGATCAGAAAATCGAAAATAGTTAGGAATGAAAAGTTCTCAGAAGTGTGTTAAAAGTGCATTCAATCTTCGACTTTGTACGGTTTTTCTTACTTATTTTTCTTATTTATTTATTCTTGTACCTTTTTTTCGTTATAAATTCTAACCATATCGTTTTCATTTTGATTTTGATTTAATTTACGGTTCTCGACTCGCTCGGACACCTTGAATAATGTTTGTCTATTTATAAATATGAATTAGGAGTGTTTCTTGCAGCAGATTAGAAAAAGGAAAAACGCAGTCAATGCTGCATTTTTAATTGCTAATTAATTTCGCCGACACTCCAAAAACAATAATATGCCAAGAGATAAGCGGACCTATTCAATTATGCAGTCAAACACCTGGTTATTGTAGTCTAGTTGATTATATCGATATTTCATATTATAAAATATAATTTAATTACAATTAAATATATAGTATGTGAAATGTTGAATGTTGAATGTTGTCGTTGCGTGGGCGTTTGTTAAATTTGTAAAAAAAAACGTATCTTTTCTGGAAGTCGACTCCAACTGGAGTTGCAAGTTGGATTGTGGACTGTGTCTCTGCGCTGACTGTGTGGCTCACATTAAACAGCAATTAAGCTTAATTATAGTTGTCGCCGTTTTTAGTCAGCGTTGTTTATGTGCAGCCTGTATGCAAAGTAGTTGCTGCAACACGCGTCGCCTCTCCTCTCTCCTCTCTCCTCTCGCTTCTCGCCTCTTGTTGTGTCTCTTCTCGTCTCGTCTGTTGCACGTCTGGCCACCCTGGGCCAGTTAGCATATTGCGAGAGGAGTTCCTGTTTTTGTTGGTTTTTGGTGGCAGGCTGGTCTGTGCCTCGGCCTGTGTCGTCGCCTGCGGCTGCGCCCCTCTGTCAGTCTGACAGGCGACACACACACACGAGACAACAACACACGATACGACACGACCAAAACACGACACGAGTGCGTCCCCCATTTGCTAATGGGCGCTTTTGTATAGTGTATGTTTCGCTTGTTTCAGGCTTTAAATGGATGAACCCCCGTCCGTTTGAGGCATGTGGCATGTGTGTGTGTGTGTGTGTGTGTGTGTGTGTGTGTGTGTGTTGTGTGTGGGTTATCCGCCAAGTGCTTGTTGTGGGTGTCTCGTGTGTTGTGCCACAGCTGGACGCTGTCTGTTGTCTGCAAACGAAAGTAAAAGTTGTTGCTCCAACCTTAAAGAAGTTGGCCAAAAAAGTGAATTTACCAATTGTTAAAAATGAAGATTTTAGAGGGCTTTAATTATTATACACAGATTTTACACGCTTTTTCTAAAACTAATGCGAAGTGAATGTGAAATGTTAAACGAGTTTCAATTAGATTTTATTTTTTTTTCCTTATTTTGTATTCAATGGATCTTGAAAACTCATTTGGCTTTGTTAAATCAAACCAATTTCCATGACAATTGACTTTTCTTTATGATTTGTCATTTGTCACAAATTTTTGATTACAAAAACAGTAATAAATTTGCTGTCTTTCACTTCCAACTGCGAAATGCTCTTTTTTCAGTCTTTTTGCGAGACCAGATTGTGCATTCTTTTAGTAAAATCTGTGAAAGAAGATCATTTAACGATCATTTAACGAACAGAGTGAAAAATCATGCAAATTTTGCATCCAAATTTGACTTGAAAAACTCCCATACAAAATGTACTTCCTTAAATTCTCTAACTTAACTTTTGAAATGTTGATTCTTCTTTGTTTAAGTTAAGCCTTTGTGAAATAGATTAAAAAACAATTAGTTAGTTCTATTCGGGTTTAGGTTCACGCTTTTTGCAACAACGGCTTCAAATTTGGTAAAATAAAAATAAAACGGAGACTCCGGCTCATACAGGCTTGCAGCCTTGAATGTTCTAATTGTATAATACACTATCTATAAGCTATAGAAATATATCACAATCAAACCTAAGATATATGTTAGTAATTGTAAAATTTAATCAGTTGTCGATATTGATTTGCTACTGATGCTTTCGAAGCTTGATATATTTACAAGTTAATGCAAACATTTGTATTCATTGGCTACCTATATAAGAATAAGAATACATATATCAAACGCTCCACTGACACATTAACCAGATTGGCATAATGCATAATACCATAATACATCGATACACCCACATGGATTTCAATTCAATTCAACGTATTTGTATGCGCAATTTGGCTTTGTGTGTAATTTTTTTTAAATGATTTGCCTCCTAAATAAGCACAACAAAAGCGCACAAATTAATTGAAATAATAAGAGATATCAGTCAGATATCAGATATTCAGAGCCACAACACACGCGATCTGACTGAAATCGCATCAATTTCATATGAGAGACGCTTTTGTTCCGCTTTTTCGAATCAACTTTTCAAGTGGGTTGCACTGGGAAATCTACCTTTTGAGTGACTGTGAGCGCGATTTGTGCATTTATCAATTTGTGGGGTCCTCCATACCTACACGTACGAGTACTCTTCATGTATCTGTATCTTTGTCTGTAGCTGTAGCTGTAGCTGTATCTCGCTGCCTGTGCGTTTTTTTTTTATTACGTTTATCTAGCAATCTTAAGCCAATTTAATAAGCAGCTTGCCCGCAAAGTTGAGCTGTCAGTGGTAACATGATTAATCAGCGCAACGCATAACAATTGAAGATACTTCTGACAGCGAAAGAAATACTGAGATAGAGAGAGATAGAGAGTTCCTCTGTACCCGACGCCCACGTCGTGTTGAAGCGGAGCAGAGGTTTTGATGGATGCCTGGCAAAGTCATGTGGCAAGCGTTGAGTTAACATTGTCTTGGTAACTTTCAGGTAAAGGGCTTTTATTTAATGTATCTGCATAAGTACTTAAGAAGTGTGTCCCGAAATTCACTAAAGTTATGCAGAACATGGCTAAAGATTCACTGCGGCTTCTTCTCACTGTGAAAAGCTATACAAAGGTGCCCACAACCATTTAACTTTCCCTACTGTTCTAGTTGATATGATCTTTTTAAAGCTATATAGGGCTGCCCACAACTGGACATAGCCCACAGCCGGTTAACTATTTTCATTGATATGATTTTATAAAAGTTATACTGGGGTGCCCACAACCAGTTAGCTTACACTGCTACTCTTAATTGATATGATCTTCCTAAACAGGAAAAAAACATTCTCAGTAATAAATTGACAATTTCAGTTTTAAATAGTTAACTTAATATAAATTTCGGTATATATATGTAATATTCTAACACATTCTTAGAGAATCGCAAATGAAGAAGTTTTTTAATCACAGCTAACAAAACTGAAAAATTACCTGTTTCTTTCATGTAAATTCTAAAATACTTGCCATAAATAAATGGAACGCATAAGAAATAAACCATTTATTATTTTGAACTGGCACAAAACGACAACAACAACATTTGTTATCAACCCAATCAAAAAAACAACAACATGACGCGTCGAAAAAAAAAGAAAGAAAATATAAAAATGCAGTTTACAATTGAAATGATTATTTTTGATTTTCAAACAATATTCAAGCAGCAACAAAAACAACAACAACAACAAACATATCATATCACATTTGCTTGACATGCTTGTTTCATGTACAAAATATTTCGATAATGATCGCTGGCAATAACAATAACAACAAAAAGCAATTGAGTTTCAAACATCGACAACGACATCGGGTCACACTTATCGGCTTTGCATTCACATCTAAATGAAGAAATAATTGTCTCTTAGTTATTTTTGTACATACATTTTTTTGTTGTGATTTGTTTATATTTTATTTGATTCTTTAATAACCTAACTGTTAACTGACGTGTAGCGTTTTTTAAGTAAACGTACTCCATAACGCCTGCCAAATTGTTTAAGAAATCTATTGACAATAGCCAGAGAAATGTTCAATTCAACAAAATTACCTTGCCAGGCACGTAATTGGGAAATGTTAATAATTGTATAAAATGCAGCCAACTGCAGTAAATATTAAATTCAGGAATTTCATTGTACATATGCCAGATAATGGAGAGGGAGACGGAGACAGAGAGGTAGACAGAGACAGAGATACTGTCAATGAATTGTTTATGGACCCTTAAGAAGGCAATGAATTGACTTTAGTCATTTCTTTATTTATTACAGACAAGCCAAGAGATCCCCACACCATCTCAAAACTTTCCCCAACTTTTGATCTTGAAAACCAACAAGTTTTGAATCTGTATTCAAATCACTGAATCCTTCATTTGCTCAGCTATATAAACTCCAACGCAGTCAAGCTATGTTATTCAAAAACATTCCAGCTTTAGAAACTCCAGCGTAGTCAAATCTGAAGTAAGAACATGCATAGATTTAAAAAAAAACAAAAGAAAGATTTTGGTTTTTCAAAAACATTTTATTATTTGATGATTTTGTGCCAGCACTTTTTGGTGTTTAGAAACGATATAGAGACACATAAGTTTACATACATACATAATAATAATACGCTAGCTACGTAGTATCAACTACCATATACATACAGATATATATATATATATATATTATCATATTTATCAAATTACAAACTACATACACACTAATATATTTTTATGGCTAAGGGGAAACTATACAGAAAACTAGGCGAACAATAATGACACGTGGCGAAAAATGTTGTCCTACAACTTAGCATTCATTTAGATTAGATTAGTTTAAGTATACAAGGATCTATGAATATAAGTATATATATGTACTATATATGCACTTGGGCTATACAGAATGTTTGAGAGAAACGAGTTCAATTCACTTGGAACAATAAGAACTAAAAACTGAACTAAGATTTCATTGTGAATGTTTGTGTAGATTATTGTGTAAGCTATACGAGTTATCGTTAGTTAGGAGTGTGCTTAGAGTTAGATTTTGCATTTAAATTTAGTTAAGCAGGTGGAAATTTCATTTACTTAATATTAATGCTTGAGTTTTGCAATACGCACGATTTACTTTAACCCTATAAGTGTATCGTTTCAGATAGAGTTATAAACTGAAGAATTTGAAAATAATATTTTTTTATTTGTGTTCATAAATAGAATAAATTTTTCAAACTTTCGTCAAGGTAAGAATTCATTTTGATGTTATTTGATGCACTTCTAGGGTCAAGAGAGCAGATCTTCTGTGTGTTTATCCTCTATCATTCGATAAAGAGGATTATTTAAAAGCTTTAGGCACATTTGAACAACATTCCTTTTTTTGAAGTGGTTGCTGAGGCACAGTTGGCAATTAGCTTTGCTTTTCAATCGAAGCTTTCAATTTTATGTTAATGCTCTAGTAAATTATGTATATTGTTATAAAACTAATTAGTATTCAGGTTTTAGATTATTATATATAGTATATATATATAGTAGTAGTAACCATTTACTAAACAATTTGCATTTGTTGCCTTAACTAAAGTCCTTTGGATTGTGATATAGTTGATTTGTAGCTGCTGCTCCTTCTTCTACTCCTTCTTTTTCTCACTTATTCTTCGGCAAATGCCTTTTCATATGCAATGCCAGATGATCGCTTCGCGCAAAACTCCGCTCACACACGATGCATTTGAAGGGCTTGGCACCTGTGTGTTTGCGATAATGTCGCGTTAGTTCATCGGAGCGAGCAAAACGCCATTCGCATTCGGGCCATTGGCAGGTGTAGGGCTTTTCACCTGAAATTAGCAGAAATGCGTGAAGAGATTAGTTAGTTATTACGAGGGCATAAAAAGCACAAATCTAAAGTGTAAACCTATCTAAATTGACTTTGAGTATTGTAATTTATGTAAAATTAATCGCACGCACCCTTGAAGCGCACATAAATTTATATCTCAAGTATTTTTTAACAAATGCACGCAATTTTGAGCACACGCAACTAAAAAGGCAACTTCTAATAAAATAATCTATTTTATGCACTAAACTCGAACGCAAAGTGAGCAAAGATCTTCTGGCTTGTTGTGTGTGGATGTGGAGTATGTCATCAAACAGCTTCTTGTCTTTTAGTGACATACAAGTATGCAGCTTGAACATGTATTCACAAATTAACATTTTCATTGAATTTTCATGTTTTGTTTTGTTTTGTTTTTTTTTGCAGCAGCAAACAGGAGAACAACAACAGCAACAAACACGACGACAACAAAACAGCAGCTGGAGCAAATGGTAAGTCAATTCGCAGTCAGAGTACGAGTCACTCTCAGTGTTGTATTTTATGATTTGGATTTTTTACACTGGCACACGACTTGCTGTTGCTGCTGCTGCTGCTGCTGACGATGCCCCATTACCAATAACAACAACAACAACAACAACAACAAATAGAAAAAGAGACAACACGACGACATTTGCAAGTGACTTTTGCTCTGCTCATGTCGAAGTAGTACCAACAAAAATGCGACCGATGCCGGTGCCCAAATAAAACTCTAGACCCGCTGCTCTATGACTAATTCCCTCCAACTGGGACCTGGGACCGATTGTCGACTGATGCCGGCTATATGGTTGTTCGCTTGTTTCAGTTGTTTCAGTTGTTCAGTTGTTGCCTTGGCTAACTTGGCTATGAGCGTGTTTTGGGCATTACAGCTCGTACGCTACCAACATAAGCATAAACATAAACATTCGTGTTCAAATTGAAATTGAATGAAATAATTATTGCGGTTTTAAATTTGCTGAACTTGACATTTTATGGCATTATTCAAGCATTGTGTTCGACCGCTTGAAATGTTTTGTATGCTGTATCGAATGGGTTAACTATTGGTTTTCGTATTGTCGACATAATCGAATTGGTTGTGGATTGTGTAAAAAGAATTAAATCTCTTGATTGCTTGCTTCTCAAATTGGTTCTGTGCGCACAGAAAGTAAAAAATGGCTTTTGGTAGAAACTTATGGCAAAAGGTGTTCTACTGTAGTTATGCATAATAAGTGTTTCGGGTGGAAAGAGAAAAAAATGCTCTTAGAAATAGGTTTGCTGCTGTGGATTGTAATTACAATGAAATCTATCTTTACTCTATAATATTTTATCAATTACTTACTTAGATAGTTTTCTGACCAGTTCCTAAAGATTTTATGTTCAAATTTTGCTAATTTTAAAACCTGAATTTAAAATGCAATTAACATAACCCCTTAGACTCAAACCCCCGCAGCTTGACACTTCACGCTGTACTTAAGCTTAAATAACTCGCACTTCTAAGCTCAGCTGAGTTTTGAAACCCTTTTCAGAACATAATGTTGTTGTTATTGTTGTTGTAAATGTTTTAACAGCGAGCATATACAACGGCAAGTCTTGTTTTTTAGGTTGAAATGGCTCTTCAAAGGGCATATAGAGAGTAGCAGATAGAGAGGGATAGAGAGAGAGAGAGAAAAAAAGAGAGATAGGAGTACTTCGCTCAAGTTGAAGGCTTGAAGTGGCACTCAGCTGACACTTTTGTAGGATTTGTCGAATAGAAACTCAATACGAGCGACTCGTGGCGTGACTTATTGGTTTATTTAGATCTCTTTTAATGAATTTAAGTGCCTCGAGATGACTGAACATAATCAAAAAAATTTACCTATCGACACTTACGCGCGTTGCGTGTTTGTATAAATATGTTATACATATGTGTATGTGTGTGTAAGAAGCTTTATTTGAGTTCAGAAATAATAACACATTGATAAATGGCTGGGCTTTATAGCCTGCTGTTGTTGGGTGAGTCATGGCACAGAAACTGCCCAACAGAATCTTGCGCAGAGGCAACAACAACAACAGATCGGAGCACTCGTGGGAATATCATTTGGCAATGGCAAAAATTGAAATCGCTCGTAACTAAAACAAAGATCAGCATCGAAGCGGGGCCAGGCCAGGCCCGGGCCGGGCCGGGTAAACAACAAACAAAGTTATGTAAATGTTGTTTTGTAATGTGCGATGAACGCAATGCGATAAGGCTCGACAAAATTACTTCATAATTTTAACGATAAGCGAAACATGCACTAAACAATATACACACATATATGCAAACACACATACATATATCTATATAAATTAAGGCTATGGCTGCCCAAAACGAGCTCGCAGACAAGTCTAGCCGCAGGCCAAGCTGGAACAAGCCTGCTCTGGCTATGGACAGAGCAACAGCAACAGCAACAGAGACCTCCTCCAGTCGTCGGGGCATAAAAATCAAACTAATTTATGGCAGTGCGAACATATTAGCAAACAAATCAGTACAAAATAAGCCCAGCCGGTGGGCAATCCATGTCCAAGTCCAAGTCTATAGACTGCCGTTCCCAGTCCATCCAGTCTCAGTCTCAGTCACAGTATCAGTCTCAGTTCAAGTCTCAGTTTCTGTTTATAGTTTCATAGCAGACACCTAGGGACACTGTGGCCAGCGATATGCACAATTTATGCGTTCGCTTGCTGCATAAAGATTAGTTACCGAGTGATTTTCTAATCGCCGCGTCCAGATAAGCAACAAAAAGCCTAAATAAAACACGACAAATTTACGATCATAACGCGCGTTAGAAGCAAAGATAGAAAAGAAAATCAAAAACAAATTCAAAAGACTTAGGCAACGAACTTGAGCAGTTGCAGCAAATATTTAAACTAAATGCAAGTCCAAGTGTCCGCTTAGGCCAGACTTAGACACAGGCACTTGAGCTGCAGCCTCAGCTTCAACTTCAGCGTTGCTAATCAGCAAAGACAACACTCAGCTGGCGTCTGGCGCCACAAGAGATGCCGCAGCTTCAAAATTGCATGAACAATGTGCATATGTATTGGTGTGTGTGTGTGTATTTGTGTTTTTGCCTCCACCTTAACTAAGTCAAAAGCCAAACAAACGGACAGCCATCAGACGGTAGCCACAAATGCTCGTTTGCCACTCGACAACAACAACAACAAAACTACTGCAAAATTGCCTGGCTACAAGATTTGAGCCAAATGCTCAAAGACGTGGCCATTAGGCCACAAGATTCGTCTGGCATTCGTGCTACCCCAAGGCGTGTGTAAGGCAATTAAATCAGCTAAGCACATTTATAGTTGCCCATTGGCTGTTCTACATTCAGCTTAGCCAACTATAATGCATATAAATAAGGGCTTAGAGGCATTGGTTGGCCTACATCAAGTGTGGCTAATATAATGCACAAGGGTTAAGTGATTAAAGTGAGAAAAGCAAAAGTTAAAGCGAGAGTGCTGCTAGCTTTAGAATAGTATTTATAAGAAAGTGTAACCGATCTGTCTGAGAAGCCTCAAAAGATTGTAGAGTTATATTTTAGTTAGATATTTCCCATATTCTTTATTATCCAGATTTCGATTCACAGGAAAACGAAATACAAATCGTTTTAAGAAAGGTCTCGAAAATGCAAACTAAATTCTCAACTAGAGATTTCTTATAATTACCCTATATAGGATATAGCTAAGTACTGCTACAATTCAGTTTAGGGAGTCTTGAACTATAGCTTCAGCGAATTTTGCACTTGTCGTCGGGTTCATCAAATGTGTCGTTGTGTTTTCTTTGGAGGGGCGTTAAGTTTATCAGTTAAGTGAAAATCTGCACAGCGCAAAATCATAATAATAAAAATGTTTTTAATGCAGCGTTTTAAGTTTGCGCATAAATCAGCTGGTCATGTGCGATTAATAAAACACTGAAGGAGAGCTAAAGCTGAAGTTCGAGATTGGTAGAGCAGGCTCTGGTTCCGACTGGAACTGCGACTGAGATTGGGTTTGGGTTTGGGGCTGGGTCGAGAGTTGAAAGTCGCAAGACGCGAATCAGGGGCATAAAACGTGTGGCCCATAAAACGAAGACAGGTGATCAACATTCAACATCAGGCGAATGAACGACTGAGAGACAGAAAGACAGAAAAGCCTGACAGACAGAACGACGAAGCAACGAAAAAATAACGTCAAGTGTAATCTGAGCAAGAAGGAAATGCAGGCCAAACGTGCGCCCAGCTGATGGCGTTGGCGATTGGCGATTGTTGATGTTGCTGATGTTGATGTTGCAACTGACCACAAAAAGCCGCACTGCAGCAACAGCAACAACAAAAACAACAAACCAACAAAAACAACAACTACAAAAAAAACACCAACCGTAGAAATCACGATTTTTGTGGTTTTGCTGCGCTGCATTGCACCGAAATTGAAAAAAAGCAAAAGGCGCTCCAAGCTCTTGGCAAATTATGTGCTGGCAACTACAAATATGAGCGCGCGAATTAATCAAAAGCCTTTTTTTCCGCTCGATTCGGTTGCCCAACACAACTCAACTCAACTCAACTCAACATCAACACACAGCTGTGCACCGCTTTGCTTCCTCCTCCGCTGACAGCGCAGGCGCATCGTTGCAGCGGTGCGGTGGTGCGGTGTGTTGTGGTAATAAGCTAACCCACGCCTACTAAACTGCAACTGCAACTGGCCAGGATTGCAATGCCAAAGGCTTGTGGCATCTTGTAACTAAAGTCATGTGCTTGCATGGGTGGGTGGTTGTCTAACTGAATGGGTGGGTCAGTGGTGCACTTGGCTACCAATAACAAACTTACCAGTGTGTATCCTTTGATGCGCCTTCAAATGCGAGCTCTTTGTATAAACTTTGGAACAACCTGAAATGGTAGAAAAGGAAAGGGTTATCATCAGAACTAATCAAAAATTAATAATTAAAAATGATTTATATTTTAAAACTGATTTGTACCTTAACTATAATTTGATGAGCCAACTGAATTGGAGCTAAAAAAAACTATCACTTCAGATTACATCAAAGTTATTGTTAACCATTATCAACAGTATCGAATCTGTTATCATATACTTTATCTTTTACCCAAACTTTGTTACTCAATAAATGAATTGTTTTGCTTGCAATTTAATCTAATATTTAAGCTATTATTATCAAAACGTTATCCACTGTTACTTTTTTCTCAACTGAACTGCCAATTTGAACCTTCGTTCCTAAAACTGTTGCTAAACTCTAGCTTGTGTTTCTTACACTTACTCAATTAAGGCCTTAACTGTAAATATTAACCAACACAATCAGAATGCGTTTAGCTGTAGGAATTTTGAAGAATTTCAAGTGCCTAAATTGTATGTGCAATTTATTTGAACACACGGCAGTGCACACATTTGAAATACACAGACAGAAATCTTGATAGCATGACTTTGAAAAAGAGCCACATGGCAGTGGTGCTGCAGTGCAGCTGGTTGTGGCTCAGGAGTGGGTCAGTGGGCGTTTTGTGGAGACGCCTCGCAACAATCGAGCCTTTAATTAAGCTCAGGCAGCTGGAGTTGAAGCTGAAGCTGCAGCTCGAACTGAAGCTGAAGTTGAAGCTCAAGCTCGAACTGAAGCTGAAGCCGTAGCTCGATTTGAAGCTGAAGCTGTTGCTGGGTGAAAGTTGGACAAGATTCACTTTTACAGCATGAGACATTTATGTGGCACTTAAAAGGATGCTTAGAGATCCCAGCACGTCCGCTCTAATTGAAAGCTGAGTACAACGTGCCTGGCATATAGAAGACAATGGCCAAAAAACTCAACTCAACGACAGTAGCTGCTAAAAATACGCGCACAGCAGCAACACCCGTAAGTCACCGGCTGCAGACAAACATGGCCAAAGCGAATTGATAGCTAAAAAGCGAGTCAAGAATGTTGCGTCGACGCCAGACGACGACAGCAGCAACAAAGCAGCAACAGCAGCAACAACAGCAGCAACAACAGCAGCAGCAACAACAACAATATTGACAGTTAGACGCGTGATTGGCTGCGACTTTGGAGTAACCGAGGATTGCTGATCACACTGCCCGCCTCAGCGAACTTCTGAGGCATAACTCACTTGCGAGGCAGTTGCAAGTTGCAAGTTGCGAGTCGTAGTTGCAATCCATTGACTTGAACGTACTTGTAGATATGTATTATACGTCTTGAGCGTCTGATGCGTGCGTTTATGGCATAATAACTTCATTTGGACAACATTTTTGTAGCCTGCTTGAGTTTGATTTTCAGTTGAAGTTTGAGTTTGAGTTTGAGTTTGCGTTTGGCTAAGCAGCGGCAATCGGACTCTAATATTTGTGCTGTGAACGCGCTTTTTGTCTAAAAATGGCCACGGCAAACGTGTCAGACAATTGTCAATTATTTATTAGTGGCAACGCACGTAGCCAGGGACAGACAGATAGACAGACAGACAGACAGACAGACTGAAAGACAGAGACAGAGGCAGAGAAAGACAGTCTGACGGACAATCAGTTGGCTAGACAACGTCGCATTTACTTAGTTGGGGTTAAGTGCTTTTGGGGTTCTTTGATATATCGCCCCAACAATGTACTTATGCGTATATATCGCATAGCTAATGGATTAAAAAGATTGACGATTTAACATTTGATTGATTTGCGATTGGTATTTCTTTTTGGGATATTCTTTAATTCGCTTGCGACTTTACTTTATTTTGCATGATCTTCCTTTGATCTTTTCCTTTACTTAATTTTGAAGATATCTAATCAAATCTATTTTTAGTTATTCTTCAATTGTTAAGCGATCAGTTTCTTTTCTTTTCTAAGACCTTTACTTCGTTGGTTTTTGTTCTTCAATTGATCTTCTGGTTCTTCATTCCAAAGATCTTCAGCTTTTATTTTATTTATAATATCAATATTGTTATATAAATATTCTGTAATTCCTTATTCAGTCTATGCTGATATGATACTCTGTTCTCGACCGATCTTCAATTGTTACTTTATGTGATCTGGACGTGATATTTACTTCATGTTCCTCTTTTCAATTCCGTGTTCTACCCAAACGGATCTAGTCTCTGTACATATATATAACTGTTATTTGTGCTAGACAAGGTCCTCAGTCTGACATTGAAAATGTAGCTGTATCAAAGCGTAGCTCACACACAGAGACTCTCTCATCTCTTACATAAATATATATCGCAATGGCTAATTAGAATTACAAAAGAGGCATATTAGAAAAAGCGCCACAATAACAACTGTCAATAGCAAAACTGAGCGATGCGACGGACAGAAAGACAGACAGACACAAAGATAATAAATAAATGTATAGATAAATGGAAAATAAATAAATGCCGATTGGAAATACGCTTTACGCATGTCCAATGAGCCCAATGTGGCCAACATCCCAGCTAAACACAATACACATACTCATTGCTAAATATGTAAGTACTTGGCAACGTAATGCCACCGGGGTGGGAGGGAGGTGTAAACTTGGAAGCATAGCTGCTCAATGCTACGAAAAGTGTCGCAAAGCGCGCGAAATGATAAACGAGTCGCACATGCAACGCATCTCAAGCAGCAGCTGAAGCTGGAGCTAAACTTGCGACTGTGTTGCAGCTGATGAATCGCTGCACTGAGAAAAATGAACTTTCTATTAGGCTTGATTTGAATTCAACACGTTTTTGGGAAGGTAAGACGAGTGAATTCTGAACGATTAACGAATTTTTGTTCTGATTTTCGATTGGAATTGTTTTGTCTACTCTTTTTTGTTAACAAGTTCGAACCCGAGTTATGAAAGCAATAGTTTTTTAATTAAATACGATGAATGTACTCTGACTTTAATAGATATTTTCGCTAAGTGTAGCTTACACTCACCCACAAAATCACAGTGATGAATGCGACGCTTCTCCAGCTCCGGATTGTTGCGTCGATTGTAGCGAACGGTGCGCACACTCATCAGGCTGGCTATGTGGGCGGGGGTGCCGGGCTGATGATGCGAGTGGCGACCTCGACGACCGTTGCTGCTTGAGGGGGGTGGTGGCGGTGGCGCCTGCTGCTGCTGGGCTGCTGCAGCGGCGGCTGCTGAGGCTGCATTGGCGGGCGTAAGAGTGGTGAGCGTGGTGGGCGTGGCAGAGCCAAGTAGCTGCAGCGTGGGTGGTGGATTGACCAGGCTGGGACAGAGGCCGGGTAAGCCATGACCTTGCTGATAGGGTGGTGGGGGAGTGCTGCGTCTTTGGGCTTGGGCGACGGCAGCAGCTGCGGCCACCATGGAGGCGCCGGGACTGCCGGGATCTGAGCTGGGTGGCGTCAGCGGTGGCACAAACATGTGACGTGTGGAGTTGGAGCTTGTGGAGGAGGCGCTGCCCGAGGAGGAGCCGGAGGTGGCTGAGGGCGTGCTGGGCGCGGCGGGCGGACAAAGCTGCAGCTGTTGTTGTTGTTGCTGCTGCTGTTGTTGCTGCTGCTGGTGTTGCTGCTGCAGCACATGTTGAGCTGTGGACGTGGCAGTGTTAGTTGCTGCTGTTGCAGCTGCTGATGGCGGGTGTATTTGGTATTTGGTGTGAAAGGTCTAGAGCGAGAGCGTAGTTAAAGAAAGAGACAGAAAGAGCGTAGAGATAGAAAGTGTTGTTGGGTTTAACAAATGTTGCAATGCTCACCTGACTGCTGTGCCAGCTGTAGCCATAACTGTTGCTGCTGCTGGTGTTGCTGGTGATGATGCTGCTGCTGCTGGTGTTGGTGTTGCTATTACTGTTGCTGCTACTGTTGAGATAGCCAGCGCCTGATCCGCTGTTCAGTTGAGATGCGTATTGTTGCTGATAGGAGGCGGAGTTGTTGTCGTTGCCCGTTGCCTGCTTGGGACTGTTGCTGCCGCTGTGTTGTTGTTGTTGTTGATGCTGCTGCTGATGCTGCTGTTGTTGTTGTAACTGCAGCTCAACAACTTCAGCAGCGGGTGGTAAGCCAGGCAGCGAGAGGCTGGGATGATGCTGGTACAAGTGTTGCTGCTGTTGCTGATAATGTTGCTGATAGTGTTGCTGCTGCTGCTGCTGTTGTTGCTGCTGCTGTTGCTGGTGGTATTGCTGCTGCTGCTGTTGCTGCTGCTGCTGTTGTTGTCGCTGCTGCTTTTCAGTTTTAATCTCCATGGGACTGAGCATTGGTGTTGAGAAAGTTTCAAGCAGCGTTTCATCTATTGCTTCCATTTTGACCTGTGGCAGCAACTGTTGCTGCTGCTGCTGTTGCTGTTGCTGCTGTGCTGCCTGATTCGCTGCTGGATTATCGCTGCCATTCGCCACACTACTCGCACTCAACATGAGCGCATTCTCCGGATCAATATTCTGTATTGAGGTGGCAATATCATCCCAAAGAGCAGGTCGCTGATATGGATCGTCCAATGGATCGGCGAAGAGAGCCTCTTTGTTTTTGGTTTCTGTTTGTGTTGTTGTGTTTTGTAAGGTAAAGGAAATCGGTTTATAATCAAGTTGCTAATGCCTTATGCAAATACTATATGTATTGTATAGGCATGCATATAGACAGGGAATTATTAATGTAAACAAAGAAATCTCGCATATGCATGAAATTTTATAAACACCCGTCGAATTGTTGTGACTATTTTTAAACTTTTGGCTGTTGCTGTTGCTGTTTGGCTCTAACTCTCGTTTGTATATACACTTCTTTAATCGTAAATAGTCAATTTATATACGTTCTTATTCAAACTTAAATCAGCCTCCGCCTAAAGCGCATTTGTAATTCGTTTATGTTTCTTTTCAAACTTTTTTCAAACTTCGTCTCCCGCTTGTCTGCTTTGGCTTTTAGCTCGTGTTTTTCTAGGGTTTCAAATTTCACATTTGGCATAGAAACGCAACTATGAAACAAAACTACAAGACTACACAAAACAACAAAATACAACAAAACTTGTCTCGTTTTGCTATTGACTTGCGAGATTTCACCATGCGTGTAATTTTGTGTATGCCCAGTTCCCCCAAAAACCAAACTCTCAATCTGACAATCTCTCAACTACTTACCATACAAATACTCCTTCTCGCCGCTGCTGCTGCCCGTTGTGTTGCCCACCGAGCCGCCGTTGCCCCCTCCGCCATAGCCCAGTGCCACATCGTAGGGCGCACCATCGTAGAGTGGGGCACATGCATAGGCGGAATTTGAGTTTGAATTGGGCGAGACGGCGGGTTGTTGCTGATGTTGTTGTTGGGTCTGATCACTGGCATAGCTCTGCCAGGCATCCAAGACGGCTGCTGCTCCACCACCTCCTCCACCTCCTGCTCCACTCTCGCCGCTCTGCAGGCTGTGGTGCAAATGCTGATGATGATGTTGATGATGATGCGCATGGTGGTGCGAATGCACGTGGTGGTGATGAAACTGATGGTGGTGATGATGATGTGCAGCAGCCGCTGTATTGTTGCTATTGGGCGTTTGGTTGCCATTGCTGATGCTGTTGTTGTTGTGGTTGTGGTTGTTGTTGCTAGTATTGTTGTTGTTATTGTTGGTGGCAGCAGCAAGCACTTCTAGTTCCACATCAGCCGGCTCGATCTTATGCAGACGTCCCATCAGCTCGTGCCGATAGTCCAGTTCTGGGGACTGCAAAGAGATACGAGAGATCAACAAAATGTTGTTAGTAAATTGTATTTTTATATCTTAGGCTACACTCCTCAGCCCTCCCCTATCAAGTCTCCATTGGCTCTTCATAAATTTTGATTAAACTTTTATCGCTGCCCAACACTTTCGAGAGACGCTCTTCTCGCTGCCACTTTTCGCTTATCTTTATTTGGCCGTTTGCTTTTCTTTCTTTATTTTTATTTTTATTTTTATGGCAAGCATCGCTTTTTGTGGGGCCCGTTTTCAATTTAATTTTCGTCGTCTGTTTTGTTTTGCATTAACAAAATTTGTGTCTTGTAGATTTGTTTTCTGATTTTTATGCTGCTCTTAATGCGCATGCGCTTTTAAGCATGCAAGTTCGTTGCCTAAGTCATTGCAAGTTCGTTGCCTAAGTCATTGCTGGATTAAGTTTAATATTAAAACTTATCAACACTAAAGACGAACACAGACTCTGCCTAAAAGAAACGTGCTAAATTTAACTGTTTTATTATACTAAAATTGATAAGCTTAATATTCATTTCATATGGGAAATATAATGGAATCTGCGCTGGAATTTTGATAGTTATGGAATTAACAGTCAATCAGCATTAATATTTTAATTAAAAGAACTGTAAATTCACAATTAAAACAGTCAATTCGATTAAGAACAAAGCTCTTGTGCAAAAACAGAGCTTGAACGAAGCTAAAACATGCCTGATTTGTTTCTCTGAGCATAAAAATCAAGTTCAAGAACTTTCTTATAGGCAAAAGGGCATTTTGAAATGCTTCTTGTAACATATTTGTTTAGTATTATATTACGCTAAAATTTGAATACCTTAAAGATTGTTAAGACTACGTTCTTTTGCTGTCATAGCTCAGTTTCTTTTTGGCCTTAAAAAATCACACATTCAAATCAGAGATTGCCTAAGGCTTTAAGAAATTTATAGCCGCCTTTTTATATGCTATTTGTTATAGGAAACGCAGTGACAAACAACAACATTGTCTAGAGTCTAATTTATGACAACACTTAACGTTGTTTAGGCACACATAATAATCATTTGGCAAATTAGAGAAACTTTTTTTTCCAGGCTTTTCACATGCAAATGATGCTCAAAGGCTGGCCAAGAAGGGGCAATATATCATAGAGGCCTGAGTGTCGATCAGGGCCTTCAACGCATAGTCAAAAAAGAAAAAAATAAACTGACTCAATTCAACACTGAGTCACACACACACACACACACACACAACCAATACACACGCAGCAACAACCCACCAACGTAGTTCGTTTCTTTTTATGAGCTGAAAATTTACGAGCGTGGCAAATTATTTTGCCGCAATATTTTTTTTGCCAACATTTTTCATTTTATTGGCTGTTGCTTTTTTTTTTTTTTTGGTTTTTGTATACTTTTTTCGGTTGTTTTTTTTTTTTGCTTTTTTGCCGACACATAAAACAGCAACTACGTGTATTTGGAACGGTACTTGAAATATATGTTTGCTCGCCTCTGAGGTCAACATGGCGTGTGATAATTTTAATAGAATTTACTTGGCTTGTGGCACATGAAATATATGAGTAATATTTTGGCTAGCTTTTCCTAGGCGCATTTCCACGAATTGATTTCAATTCTGTATAGTTTTTCCAGCTTTGTTTTTTTTTTTTGTTAACCCAAGGAGGCCGCATTTAGTGCGCTTCACACGCAAATGACCTCATCAAAATGCGTAACGCGTTGGCCTTAAAGCAAACGCGTTGCGGAATCTTTAAGTGGCATTAGTTCGATTGGGGACTGTGACTTGGACTTTGGAGGCAGCCCTGGCAGCCCAGAACTTTAAGCTACAACTACAAACATTTCAAGCTTCAAGTTGAACGACGTCTGCACAACGGTAACTTGCGTCAGTCCAACTAGCAGCAAGTACCTCAAGTTGTCTTGTTGCCACGGCAATGTTGCCTGACACATTGACAACCAACAAAACAACAAAACAAAAAAAATTATAAATAAATAACATGAATTTCAATTATGAACCTGTTCTTTTGGGGGCTTTCGCTTGCCAAGTTCTTTTTGTGCCTAGTAAAATATGTGCAGGTAACTTTTTATTTTTATTTTTTTACTTTTTAATACGCGCGTACGCCAAGTTATTTTTTGAACTTTTTTTTATAAAAATCTTTTTTAGCCATTAAAATACTTTTGTTAACAATTCGAAGCTGCGTTATTAATGGGCATTACGTCTAGAAAAGCCATTTGCATGTATTGAGCAATACGAGGAAGTTAGGCATAGTTGGGAATACGAGCTAGGAATAGCTTGTCCCATTTTTTTTTCCAGCTTATGTTTTATTGATATTGATTTGACCCAATTGTCTTTTTTGATTATGAGCTATTATTTCATTTATTTTTATATATTTAAAAAAAATTAACAATGCCTTATAACTTTAAGGCCTTTATTCACTTGGTATTCACTTCAAATGAAATGGTTGAATGAAATTTTAATTTTCATACACATTTTGAGTAAATGATTGAAATGTTAAGTCAAACGAAAAATACCTAAATTTACAGGCCGGAATTTCATTTGAAGTGAATACCAACCAAGCAAAGGACTTTACAGAAAATTTCTGATTGATTACTTCAAAGTTTGTAAAGCTGATTCACATATTATATATATTTTTATTTTCCTGTGTTTTTTAAATCAAAAGTTCTTTAACTATTCTTTTTATTTATAACTAATACTATTAATTGAACAGTTAATTCCTGTTTGATTTGTTGTGCTTTGTGTATACACAGTTTGTCAAGCATTCAGCTCGTTTCATATATATCAAAAGTTATTTATAGCCACTATACAGCTTTATTTGCCCTATAAATAGTTCTAGTTTTATTAATTTTTCTCTATTTTACTATATGTGTGTGTTTGTATGTGTGTGTGTGTTTGAGTGGGCGCACATTTCTAATGTTTATACACCATTCCTGTAAATCATTAAGTCGTTTAATTTATAATATATATGCCGCTGTCTCGAAAAAAGCTTTTGTCATTGATATTTTATTCGATCACACGAGTTTTTTTATTGGATGACTTGAGTTGTTTGCATAGTCGTATATGTTATATGCTGTGCACTACTCTATAGAGAGACTCTCGCAGCATCGTCACTTTTGGTTGAGTTTGACATTTATGAGCAACTTTATGCGCAGCTGTCAAAATTCAAAGTCCAAATTCGACAAAATCAAACTCAAAATGGCCAATTTTATGGCTCAATATTGCTAGAGTCTCAGCTCACAGTTGGAGTTTGGAATTGGAATTGGAATTGGTATTGGAATCGGACACTGTCGGCTCTATTGTCTATTGTACGAGTAGAGAGATATAATGTAGTAAAATTAATAATGGCTACAACAATAAACAGTTGGCAAGTTGACATCTTTTATTTTATTTGTATTATTGTATTATGAACTTTTTGGCATATTGATGGCCGTTAATAGAGCTACGCGCGTCTTGGCCAAATTGAAAAGAAATGACAACCAAAAAGAAGCTCTTTAAAATGCAAAGCGGCAGCCACCGTTGCCACAGCGCAGCATAATAATAAAAGTAACAGCAGCAACACCAATACAAACAAGCAACAACAACAACAACAACTACAACAATAATGGTACATAAAATTTATTAATTTTTATAGGCATTATTTTAATTTGTTTGGTTTCTTGGCTGGACAAGTAAATTTGTTACTTTTTTTTTGTATTTATTTCTCAGTCAAGTGCCAAATTTGGTTTGAGGTTCTTGACCACGCACGTGTGGCTCTAAGTATGCGCCCCCTGCTGTACGTGTGTTGATGTTGCTGTTGTTGTTGTTGCTGTTGTTGTTGGCTTTGCTATATTATTTTGCATATTTTGTTCGATTTTAAATGAAGTCACGTTGCAATCGTAAAGTCGATATTTATGTTTGTCATTATTTTTTATGCTCTCCGCTTGTTGCTGTTCTTTTTGCTGTTGTTATTCATATAGATTTTCATATAAATATTCTTGTTTCTGTTACCTGTTGTTGTTGTTGTTTTTGTTGTTGCCATTAAGCATTAATATATACAATGTTATTTGCGCCGTCTTATTGCGTTTAACAATAGTAGTTAACAACTTTATTTCTATTCGTACAATGTTGATATGCGAGCAACGTCTCTTGGCAAACAACACCAATTGCTGCACACGTTTCGTGAAATGCCAAAGCCACATGCAACCTGCAACCTGCAGCGGCAACCTATAGCAACTGCATGCCACTGTTACTGCCAAACTGCAACTGGCAACTGCCAGCTGCCACAAGTAATGAAGCAGCCACAAGTCATCAACACAGCTGTCAACTCTCATAAAAGTCAACAATATGTCTATGAGAAATCACCAAAACGAATTGTTAAATAGCCGCAAAATGCATTCCAAATCGACCTGAACAAATGCAGCCAGGCTAAATTATTAGAAATGGTTCGCAAATTTGTTTGCTTTGAACTATGCCGACTTTTTTGAAATTTATGCGAAATCTATATGATGACATTTTAATGAGAATTTTCGAGTAGCCTTGGGAGACTTTTGAAAGCTAACAGTTGAAAACTTTTGATTGCCAAAAGAAGGCAGCTTTGATAGTATCAATATTTACATAAACAAGTGTGTTTAAATATTAACTTTTGAGCTTGGAAATTTGTTAGCAAACAATAAATTCTAGAAAAAAATGTTGTAAATATTTTTAAAATTTTAAAATTACATAAAAACCTTGACCAAAAAGATATCTTTAAAGTAATGTTTTACATTAAAGAACTTTCGATGGCGTGTTAAAACGGAGGGGTAAAATTATCAACACTATCGATAGTTTTGCGGCACTTATTTGTTTTTCTATCTGCTTAACAACTTTCTGCACAGCACGTGCCAAATATGCCAGCATCACTTAGCCTTTGTAAGTCTCAATGCCAATACAATTTGCCAGAGAAATTTAAAGAGATGCCTATAAAGATGCCCATGTTAGCCAGTTTGCTGATAAGGCAACACGCAAAAGGCCTAAGAAACATAATTGCGGCAGATGTATTTGAGGAATAAGCAAAGGCTTTCAATGCCACGCGCCACAAAATTACAAATTGCAAAAAACAAAGCGGCAGCAAAATGCGAAGAAAGATGATAAATCGAGAGACAAGCAACATTTTGAAATTGCTGCAAAAATAACAACATTTCTTTGCGTTTATTTTTTGTGGATAATCGTTAAATAATCGGCTGAATGTGGCTTATTGTTTTGGCTTTGACTCAGGCTCAATCTCAGTCTCAGTTGCTGTCGCTGTCGCTGTCTCAGTTTGGCCCCGGGGCGCCGCAGTTGGCAATTGAGGCACGAACGATGCAAAAATATATTTCCTGAAATTTGTTTAATGAAATGACTTTTAATGTTTTTTTTAAGTTTTTTTGTATTTTATTTGTATTTTTTTTATCACTTTTGCATTGAGAGAGACGTAGTGAAAGTTAGCTATATTGAGGTTAGCACCAAAATGCGACAGGAAACGTTTGCTCAAAATTGACAGCCAACAACAAGCTTGCTAAAGTGTTAAGAGAACAAGTTCGTTGCCTAAGTCTTTTGTTTTGCTCCAACGGGCAAATAGCCAAAAATGTTGCCTTTGCAATAAAAAAAAACAACAACAAAAAAGGCACAATTGGCTGACCCCACAACAACAAAGAATGCAGTTAACTTATCTCAACAACAAATTATAAGCCAAATGCTATAAACGCAGCTCATAAAAAACCAAAAAAAAAAAATACTTTGGCTTGCGTAGAAGCTCGTAAAAATAGCTAAAAAGTTAAAAAGAAAATATGCGCATGACTCATAACACACAAGAGCAACATCAGCAACAACTATAACAACAACAACAACAACAACAACAACGCTAACAATTTGCATAAAAAATCGCTAGCAATCATTTTATTGGACCAAGCGCTCGTAAATCTCCCGACAACGAGTTAGCCACAACTTCAACTTCAGCTCAGCTCAGCAAGCATCAAACCAAATGGTCAAGAGAGCCCAAGCAGCAAACAGCTAACAGCAATTCGAGCCACACAGTTGACAAAAGAAACCAAAAACACATTTGAAGGCAGTAAAAAAAAAAAATGTTAAAAAAAGTATATGTATATATATAAAAGCCAGAAGAAAACTATGCCAAATATGTTTTCCGCATTTTCTTCTTTTGCATACGCCCCAGGCAGCCAAGCAGGCCAAGCTGAGCCGAAGACTTCAGCGTTTTTAGCCAAATCAGCATAGCAAATCAAATTTGGAACAGTAGTTGAGCTGGCCAGCAACAGACTGAGCCAAGTCTAAACCAAGTCTAAGCCTAGCTGGAGAGGCTCGACTGGGACAAGTGCAGCACATGCTGAACATGCGTTTGGCATCGTTTCGTTTTCACTATACAAGTCTAAATTTATTTCGCATATGTATGTATACATACATTGTATACCTCTCCCATCCCCCCCTCTATTCACTGTCCTCACTTGCCCTTCTCCAACCACCATAAATGTCAACCGGGATAAACGAGGCAAAGTTGTGCGGATTTGCAGTCAATTTCTTGGAATTGAATTTTGTGTCCATTTGTGCCTAAGAGAGATTACATGGCCACTTTGCATGTGTTCAGCTTCATGAGAGAGGGGTGTTGGGTGGAGTGCGGTTAAGGAGCGGGGGCACATTTCGGTTTTTATGTGTTGTAATATGGTTTTGGCTTAGGCGTGGATATTTAATGTGCATGTGTGGGTTTTGTTGGTTTAAGTCGAATGTGAAATGCTCTTAAAATGAAACTTTTTATAGAAAGAATATAGAAAGAATTACAAAATATTCTCGATAATAAAAATCAAGAATGAGAAATGTTTCTAAATATATTATATTATATTCTGTTCTATTAAATTATATTCTGAAACAAAAATAACTAGTCCAAAATGAATATACCAGAAATTTATATCAAATCGGAAAAAAAAACTAATACAATTTTAGAAAACTGAGATAATCACAATTATGTCGTTTTTATTTTAGTCTAATCGATATTTTTCAAGCATTAAATTGCATAGTTTTCAAGAGATGAATAGCGTTTATTTAGTTTTAATTAGCAGTATTACATAACTTAGCATTCACCTTTAAAAAAACAATTTTCCAAAATTTTTCAAGCTTTTATTTCATGGCCAGTCTGCTTCTAAGCTTCAGTTCATTGTAGATCTTATCAACAACTGCAGCGTGGTAGGGTAAACAGTTAACCAGGTTCTATCACTCACATGCTCACAACTCACATGCTTACAGCTCACGTTGCTGCACATGCCACTTGGCACTGCCACATGCAGCTCAACGCGCTGCTGACTCTATTGCATTTAGCTTTTTTGCCAAGCAGGCGTGTAGGTATTGACAGCTCAGCCAGCTACCTGTTGCCTGCTGCCTGCTGCCTATTGCCTGTTGCATCCACAAAGCAGCAAGCTGCAAGCCTGCAACAAATGCAACTGCAGCACAGCAGTGCACCAAGTGCAACGTGCAACGAGTGCTGTGCATGTTGCAACAACACAGGCAAACAGCAAAAAGCAAAGCTTCAACTTCAACTTCAGCTGCAGACTTGGACATGTTGGCGAGAATCATTTACACGCGAGCAGAGCAGTGTAAAGTGTGGTCGAAAGGGGGGCAATTGACGGGACTAGAATGGGGCTTATGTGTGACTGGGTGGATGGGCAAAGAGGGGATTAGAAGGGGCAGGCTGCAATGCATGCGGCGCTGAGTTGATTTTGGTTTATTTGCGCTTGTCGCCAGCCTCATTTGTCGGCACAGCTGGATGCGCCTTTGGCACTTGCAGCAGCAACAACACCAACACCAACACCAAACATCAAAAGCAAAGCCAAACAACAAGTGTGAATGCGCTAGGCAAAGTGTACACGACTTGAAGATACTCTGTAAACAGATTGTTGCAGTTGAAACAGTTGAATTAAAGCAAACTGAAGCTGCTTTTAGTATAACAAACAATACTTTTATTGTTGCTGAGAAAAGTGCATTTATTGATGTGCTTGATTGCTGCTGATCAAGAATATATACTTTATACTTTATAGCTGCCTCTTAAACTTTGTTAAACTTTGTTAAGCTCTGTTTCATTCACTTCAGAAGCTTACATGGTATAGGAACATACAATCATTCAATGCACAACAAATTTGTAGCACGCCAAGTTTGTAGAACGCTTGTCATGTTTCCAACTATGCAAGTGCCCCATACAGCCCCCTTCACCCCTGTCTTAACACCTTGCGCGACCAAACTGAGCAAACTGAACTCATCAATTAGGCAAAGAGGCGGCGCACGCTCATAAATATTTAACGTGCAGGCGTAGAAAAACGCATTGGAAATGCATTTTCATAGCTGAAGGTGTCAATTTGACATAAATAGCCCTTTTCGGGCTTTCCGAGTTGGAGTCGAAGTTGGAGTCGTCTGTCGTTTACATAATTAAATGGCCAAGACAAGAACTGGCTCGAACCACGAGAGCCTCTCTTCTCTAATCAGCAGCAAGATCATCGTTAAGTTTTGGAAAGAGGGGCGCTAAGTGGCGAAGCAAACAACAACAACAACAGTAACAATAACAACAAAAACAACATGCAACAAATCGCACGCACAAATCTCTCAAAAAGGTGTTAAAAGAAAATCAGTTCTTGAGCGTTTATCTTGCGCTTTCTTCGCCGACCTATTAAAATAAGTTTGTTGTCCACCATAATCAGCGCGATCAATGATCATTATAGCGGGGCAGCTGCAAAAGTATTTTTTGTGGCACGTTTTTCCATATGCCACCAATTCATCAAGGGGCGCCTCAACGCCTCAGACTCATAAATTAGCTGAATGAGTCGGTTGCCGCCTCCCTCGGACCTTCGTCCTCGTCCTTAACCCCTACCCAAGCCCTGCTGTAGTTCATCTGCCCCCGGCTTAACCTTCATGTTGTTCACGTGCTCAATTTGACGTCATTCTCCATTTTCGTTGTTGTTGTTGTTATTGCTCTTTGCTGCCCCTTTTCAGTGTCTTTTTCATTAGCGTTCGGGTTATTAACCACCTATTTTGTTGTCTGCCCTTCGCGTCTGTCCTTTCGCTTTGCCCTTTTTTTTTTTTGAAACAGCATTTTAACACCTTTGTCTTGTCGCTGTCGCTGACTGCGACATTGACGTCAACGCTGGCGTGTGCTGTTCTCGACTTCGACGCGTGCGGCTCTTTAAAAGTCAAACTGAGTTTTTAACGATTCTGTTTAGAGTTCCACTAAAGACCTATTAAATGTGTGCTGCGTTTTAGCGGATAGAGCCAAGCTGAGGCCATAAATGTACTTGGATTCATATTATATACTTAGCTATATTCCTGAAATTTGTTATATTATCCAAGAAAAATCAAGTTTGTTTGTATACAAGTCTTTTTCCGGTTTCCACTTTTGTTAGGATACTGCGATAGTTGTATTCCCTTAAATGTTCATATCTTCACTTTAGGTAAGATTTTGCCGATTGAATTCTGTTTCAGTTGATCAAGCATTGGATGGCAAGTTAACATTGAGATAAGATTCAATTCACTTAATGAACACTAATGGAATTTAGAAACTTTAAAGAAACTTAAATGTTTCCGTAAATGGAAACCGGAACATATATATAAATAATACATTTTCATGCAAAGTAACTACAGAAAACCCCTTTCCTTAGTCGAGCACTCCTTCAATATGAAATCCTGACAAAAATATACATATTAATGTTATTTAAATGTTAAAATTTGTATGCGAAGCATCTCCCTTCCTTATTTTTCAAATAAAGGCATTGCAAAATGTTGAATGCAATGCTTTTGACCTATATTAAAAAAGACTTTTAATAAGTTTTGCTTCGATTTCTCAGGCATGACTTGATGTAACGCAATCGCTGTAATATTTAACCATATAAGAGTTTCTTGAATGTTTGGTTTTGGCCACATCGAATGGACCTTTTCAACTGTCATTCATTATGCCACTAAACTTATTAGCCGCAAATGTGTTTTAGGTGCTCTCAATGTGTCATTAAAATCCCCTGGCGGCGGCATAAATCACTTTTCAAACGGCAGCAGCAGCCACAACAAACAGAAACCAACAATGGCAGCAACAATTGGCTAAAAACAACAACAGCAACAACATTAACAACAATGCGACAGAGTTAACAAAACAAAAACGTCTAAGAAAATGCGTTAATCAATGCAGCAGCCAACAACAACAAAAACAACAACAACAACAGAAATGGCCAAAAGCAAGCAACGCAATCCCAAAATGGTCAAATTAAAGACCAGCCCAAAAACAAAAACAAAATCAAATAAAATGAAATAAAATCTGCAACACGTGAGTGCCAAAAATGGTAAGAAGCAGGGAAGGAGTGGGAGGGACTGAGGTTGGGGGTGGGGGCAGGGTGCCACTTATTGAATATTCGACTTCCTCATTTAGCGAGAGTTAACTTAATATACATTTGTTAAATAATAAACGCTTTTTGTTAAGTGAATCTGAATCGCACTTCATTAAGATGCAAAAAAAAAAGGCACAAGCAACAAATTTGTGTATTTGTTATAAATAAATAAAGAGAACAACAACAACGACAACAACAACAATTTAATCCTAAAATATTTGCGCATTGTTATCGAGCTTCAAAAGGCAGCAACAATAACAACAACAACAAACAGCAACACACAACAACAACAGCTACAGAAATTTTTGCGTTAATGATGCACATTGTTCAATGAAAATGAAAGCAGCAACAACGGAGGCTGCAGTCGACGTCGACGTTGACGTCAACTGAGGCAGCGGCAGCAGCAGCAACCGACACCTGCATGTCTCCGGCTCAAAATGGTAGCCAGGGCTGCACTCTCAAATGAAACAGGGCTACATTTCAATTGTTTTTATACACTTTTTGCAAAAATTAAAAAATAAATGTATTAGGTTTGTAAATACAGATCTGTCTGTCCGTCTTTCCGTCCGTCCGCCTGTCAATGCGTCCGTCCGATGTACGTATGAGTGCCATTTCGTCGCGGCTTTGAAGCTATAGAAACCCAACTTAGACAAAATGTTAAGATAGGCATCTTTTTGTGCAGTGAATATATACGATATATATCTATATATACTTCAGAGCCAGCCAGATCAGCTTACTATACAATGTAGCTGTTATAAAAACAAATTGTACGGGCACTCTCAGAAAAAAAAAAAACAAGGATTCTGTTTTGAAATCAAGTACAAAAGCTGTCAAAATGTGTCCAAGTACAAAATAGCTTCATCTTACATTAAGGCCGTTTTTTTAAGGTTCAAAACTCTTGTGCACCAAATAAAAAACCTTTTTTCTGAGTGTATTTGTTGGTTGATAAGACCAAAGCTAGGAAAATCCTAGGATCTAGCAATGATTTTATATCGTTGACAACCCAAAGAAAGCTCAACTTTTTTTCATTTCTTTGAAATTTCGATCGGTTTTTCTGAAAAAGGTTCAAGACAAAACCGGTACTCTTTAAATTTGTTCCGCCACAAACTCAAAGTGCTTAGAACCGGTTCAATTGTGGCAAACATAGGGCGTTTTGTGGCTGTGACTGTGTTGTGTGTTGGGTGTCAACCCACTCTGACGTCAGCATTGGCAGCTTTTCGCTTTGCATCTTCTTCTGCTGCCGCCCAGGCACACAGGTGGGCGTCAATTGGAGCAGCTGCAGCAAACACAAAAAACCAACAATAACAATAACAATAACAATATGATTGCTCGCATCCGGCTCGAGTTGTTGTTGTTGTTGTTGTTGGAACAGCGAATTATGCGCTAAGCGATTGTCATTACAATAAATTTCGCATATTGTGCGCATAAATTTCACACAAGCTTCAAAGGAGCCACAAGAACAACAGTTAACAGTTACAGCAACAACAACAACAACAACATCAATGACTGCCCTCGCACAGCTGGGACATCCAAAAGTGGAGCTACAGTGAGTCATGTCTGTTTGCAGCCGCACAACAAACTGGGTCAAATTGTGCGGCATTTGGTGTGTGTGTTTTTTTTTTCGGTTTTTTGGCTTAGACAATTGCGAGTGCGCGTGCAATGAGTCAACGTTACGTATACGCAATGTGTGCCTAAGCAGTATGTTCTTCTTCTACTATTTCATGTCGCCCAACCCCAGCGGCATTTGGTTGGCCAGAGAGCCTATCTGGCTATCAAAGCTGTCAGCATGTCAAAACTGTTGCCTTATCGACATTTCAATTAGCTTCAATTTGAGCCCTGAGCGGCTGTCAAGCATTCCGTTTAAGATAGATACGCAGATACTTTAGGCACTAACGAATACACGAATATATATATATATATATTGACTCGATCGATAGTTGGCCAACTGTCAAAATCTCTTGGCATCTATCTATTTTGGTGTCTTTTTAGTTAACGGGTGCGCTTAGCCTTAGTCAAAGCTAAATATCAAATAACTCAGCGTGCCACAAGCTCACAGCTCATATGCAGATTGTGTGGCAAGCAGGCCAAATGCCAGACGACTCTCGACTCTGATTGAGACTGAGACGTGCAACACACAACTATGAAGTCTCAGGTTTCAGTTGCAGTTTTGCATTTACTGCATTTTGAGCTACTGTTTCTTGAGGGGCTATTCAAAAGTCTATCGACTGTCCAATTAAAACGTTTTTAGCCTTTAATTAGTATGATAAAAACAACAACAACAACAACAACAACGTTCATATGGCTGCCATAAAAAAACGCAATATTTTTGAAATTTAATATGAAAATTAAATGGCATTACATTTAATAAAATGCTAGTTAAAAAAAATAATAACACAAACATAATTCGAACAGGAACTAAGACCTGTTTGCTAAACAAACTGTTTGATAGCTTCCAATTTCATTTTGAACATTCTCTTTTAGTCGCTTGTTTTAATAAGTTCTACGTTTATGGCTCATTTAGCTAAATTAGTTGATCAACTTATAATTTAGTTTCGCAGTTGAGATTTATTTTAATGAGCTAAACGATTGCGTTTAATTAAGCATATAAAACTGCATAACTTTTGTGTTTTTAGTTGTTGTTTTAAGCTTCATTTAGTATTTTTCATTTGTTTTCATTTGTTTTGTCAAGTTACGTGTTAAATGCATTTAATTTCGCCAGTTGACATATAAATTAGCAGACACACATCAACCTTGAGCGTTTAAATTCTATGCAATTAAGCGAATTACACAGCTAAACAAACAACACACACACACACACAAAATGCTCAAGAGGCTAAGAAACGCTGCAGGCAAAACATTTGTCGATTCAACTCGAGCAATTAATAAACTAAACAAAACAAAATTCGAGCCATGACATAAATTATAAGGCTAACATATGTCTGGAATCCATTTCGCCTGCCCCTCTTTAAACCCTCCTTCCCTCGATTAGCTGCCAAATGCAATCACGACTGAAAAAGTCTCGCTCTTTTTTTTAGTTTTTGTTGTGCTGTGTTTTGTTGTGTTGTGTTAAAATCATAGCTCTCGGTGGACAAATGCGGCATGATGGCTCCAGGGGACAGCACAGCAATTACCTTGCAACGACAACAAATGCGGGGGGGGCAAAACACAAAAATGCATGTGAATAGAAAGAGAGCTAAAAGCGAGAGAGACAGTTGCGTGTGGGCCACAGGCTGACCCCATGGCACTCTGCCTTTGATATATGTGACAGCTTTGACACCGTCTAACAAATAACAAATAAAAAACTAAGAAAACTAAGAAAATAACCACAGCAGCAGCCCCAATCCGGCATGCCGCACAAAAAAAAACATCGTGTACGACAAGATATTGGCTTTAAATGGGAACAGGTTTCGATTTTTACTTCAAACACAGAGCTCTCTTTTCAAATATATCAATATTACATATATGAAGATTATGCTAATGCTCAGGTTTCATTGAGGAAAAATATAACTTGAGGCTATTTCATTCAAACTTTAAGCTTTGATATTGACGCAACCAGTTAACAGTCGCTAGAAAACTGAGTGTAAAACAAAAAAAAAAAAGATAGCCAAGCAAGACAATAAATCAACAAGCAAAAGCGAGAGAGAGAAAGAGGGGTAAACAATAATTTGCCTAAATTAGAAAATTGGTAACAAAAATCAATGAAGCTCAAAATTTTCATAATAATAGCGTTAATGGGCATAATAACAACGGTGGCTCTGAAACGTCGACATATTCCAAACAATGGAACTATGGATGGAACTAATGGAAAACAAATTGTAAGATGAAATTGATATAGCTGAAAGTTGTTTGGCTTATAACTAACATTTTAGTGTGTCTTTGCAGCTGTTGAGTTAAATATCAGCTTCGATTTGATAGTTTTTCACTTGATAGTTGGATTTTTCCCTGCCAAACTTAGTGTAAACATGTATTGAGAGTTGGCTGAGGTTTCGTGAGAAAATAGTCGTTTGAATGTAATGCCTTGGGCATTTTACGTCAATTTTATGAACGTTGTTTTTATGAAGATTTACCTTGGGCTAAACATGCTCTTAAACGTAATTGATATAGTTGTTATTTACTTTATAATATTCAATAAAAAGAAACTTTCAAAATGCATAAAATTCTGTTGTTATCAAACTATATTTTACAGCCAATTAGATTAAATACATTTTTATTATTTTCATTAATTAATTTATTGTCAGCTTTTATAAAAAAAAGAAGCTGTGTTTGTGTTGCGGGTGTTATATATATATGTCACGAAACGTGTAACGCATTGAAAAAGACACCCTTGACTCCGTCTGTATATCTGTCCGTCTGTTTATAAATAAATTTCTAAATATCTCATCTGCTGCACAAAGCTAAAGAAAATTTATAAGAAAATTTATAATCAACGTAGCAAGCCACTCTTAAAGTTAGTTATTTTTAGTGTGTCGGTTATAATTCTCAAACAGTTTAAGCATATACTGCGTGTAGTGTCTGGCTGAACTCCTTTTTGGCACAATATCTTCTCATTATTTTATTTTTTTGTTATTTTCTATCTTATTTGGCAATGGAATTCTTGTTTCCATTTGCAAGATACTTATTTAATATATAAAATACTTATCCTAATACTTTATAAAATCATCTATTAACTCCTTTAACGGATTTCCTACGAAATACCAAAAGCGCTTCGATATATAATTTTTAATTATATAATGATTTCTATTTCTATTTCTATTTCTATTTTACGTTTCACAAAAACACATTCGCAAATTAAAAATGGCGCATCGCAAGTGGCATTATAAAAGTGTCTAATCTACTAACTGTAGTTCAGCTAAGCGCAATTGTCTTCCTATGTACAGTGTCTCACACAAGTATACATACATACATATATATTACATGCATATGTTTATGTTTGTATGTGTATCTATTTCTCTCATTTTGTTTCTGTGACATGCGCACACTTCACGCAGCGCTGCCCGCTGAGCGCAGTTAAGCACCATTAAACAGTTGTCGTCGCAGCGACGCCATATTGAGCACCCCCCGCTCTCTCACTCCACTCAGCCCACCCCCCCACATGCCCGTCGCCCAACCAGCGGGCAGCAGAAAGCTTTTTGCAAAGCGCAGCAAATCAAAACACATTTCATATTTAGAAAACACAGCAACAGCTAAAAGTTTACATACATACATATGTATTGTACACATATAGACGGCACTCAGTGTGAGTTTGAGCGTGTGTGTGTAGCAAAAAAGACAAAAGTAGCTATATATTTTTGCCTCATCAGCCCCTCGATAGCTAAAACAAAAACAAAAGCTTCTCACTGCTGCCGCTACTCTGCTTTGCTTTGTTGTTGTTCTTACTTTTATTTGTTATTGCTTTTTGCTACTTTTACATAGCGTAACTGCTCTGCCCGCACCGCTGCTCTCCACAACTCTCCACCCTCTCTACACATTCGTCCACAAATCGCCCTCATTTGCCAAGACGCCATTTGCTGAGCATTTGTTCTCGCTGTTGTTGTTGTTGTTTGGGGCTGCTGCTGCTGCCTCTGCCGCTGCCTCGCTCTCTCTCTCTCGCTCTGCCGCGGCCGCTGCCGCTGCCGTTCTGCTTATGTGCGCATGACGAATGACCGCAATTTGCGACAGTTTTTGTTGTTGTATGCTTTTCTTTCTGCTTTTAACTATTTTTTAGTTTACATACATATCATTGACTGATGTTATTGAGCATTTATTGTTATTATACATATACACATATACATATATACATACATACTTATGTATGTATGCATGTATTGTCATTATTGACTGATTTTAAATGTTTTGTTTTTTCTTTTCATTAGGTTTATTTTGCTATTATAACGAATAGATCTGTAATTGACTATCCACTCAAAGTTTTTTTTATTTATTTTTATTTTTACAATAACCATTTTAAGTTGAAATGAAATGGAAATGAATGTTGTTTGAATTGTGTTTATGGTAGGGGCAATTTGTTTATTGTTGTTATGTATATGTATATTTTATGTGTATGGCATTAATGGAAAAGGAAATACGTCGTTTGTAGCTAATTTCTATATATAAAATAAATATAAATCATTTAAAATTGTTTATTACTAAGTGGTTTTACGTAAAACTATTCGTAAAATGTTGTAAAAAAAACTGAAAGGATTTTAAAAGAGCTGTTTGGAATGGGAAAACTATTCAGGATTACGATTTTCAAATATAAAACAAGTAAGAACGTTGCAGTCGGATGCACCCGACTGCGATATACTCTTTTTTTCGCCTCTTTGCGGAGTCAGTGGGCGTGGCAATTGAATTTCTGCTCAAATCTTTAAAGTTTTGCCATCAATTAAAATTTGGTTGGGCCTGTTCTACAGGTTTGGGAGAAACAAACATTGCTTGATTGCAAGGGCGGGGGTGGGCGTGGCAAAAATATTTTTATCCAATCTATTAAATAGGGCAACAGAATTCAACCTGCAAAATTTGGTGATTCTAGCTAAAGGGGTGGGGGAGATACAGACTTTGCCTATTTGTGGGGGCGGGGGTGGGCGTGGCCGAATTTTTTTTTGCCAGATCAATGAAGGATGTGATAAGTAGCCCTTGTGCCAAATTTGGTTACTCTAGCTATAAAACTGTGGAAGATATAGGTTTTTGCGGTTTGTGGGGGAAGGGGTGGGGGTGGGGGGGAGATCTTGACACTTTGTCTTACTATGGTATATACCAACATGTATACCAAGTTTGGTTGCTCTAGCTTCAAAACTGTGGAAAAAACCTGCGTTCATACAGACAGACGGACAGACAGACGGACAGACGGACAGACGGACAGACGGACATTTCACAAACCCAATATACTCTTTTTTCCTTTTTTTTCAAAAAAGTTAAAAAAAGAGTATAATTATGCAAAAAATATACATATTAAATCTCAAATTCCTTAAAATTGTTCACAAAAGCAAAGATGTACTCAGAAGTGCTTTTCAGAAAATTTCAGGATGAAGAGTTATTTTTGGATTCATAAAATAAAAGTTATGGATAAAGAGTTATTTCTGATTTTGATGATTAAACTCAAGGTATAACTTTTATTTTTGATTAATTATTGATTATTTAATTATGATAAATGTCTAAAAAACGAAGTGATTATTCTTATTATTAATTTTGATAATAAAAATCAAAAATAAATGTTAAAGTGTAATTCTTTTTACAAAAATTGTAATCGTTACTGTGCCTGGAAAATTTTTGCTGAAAGTGGAAACCAAAGCTCAACAGTAAAATTGAACTTTTATGTTAATTTCCAATTCATACAGAATTTTCTCAATGTGATGTGTTCGTAAGAGCTTAGCCAAAGTAAATGAAGAGCCACAACACACGCCGTCACACATACAAACACTTTTGCATTCACACACATACACACAGTTACACACACACATACTCATGCAACGCTTGTCGGCCTAAAATTACCTGTGTATATTTTATTATTTGCTTATTTAACTTTTATCACCAATTAATGACACCCATTGTAGTTGTTGCCATGGACGTTGCTGTATTTGATCGATCATTTACGCTAATTGCCAGAGTATGCAAAAAATAAATAAAATCAAAATAAAAATCCAAATCAAAAAAAATCACAAAACTGAAAAGTAAACTTCAGGCAGCTGTAGTTGTATTTTTTTTTTTTTTGGCCAAAGCGCCGGTTAACAAACCAAGCAACGCAAGCGAGCCAAGTTCGCACTTGGCCTAAAAATAAGCGCCGATTCTTTTTGGCAATTGACCCACTAATAGGCCCTGTCAATAAGAATGGAGCATGAATGACTTGGCTGACTTGACTTGACTTAACTTGGCTTTCAATATACTTGTATGCTGGCCGTTGAACTTTGCATATTCCCCCTCTGCCCAGCACCCTAACCCCGAGGTTTTTTGAAATTTTGTTTCCTGTTGCTTGTACACACAAATTAATTGCCCGCAAATCCTGTGCCCCCTGCCCCCTCGTTGTTGTGGGCGGGGGGAGGGTGACCGCCGTTTGTTGTCGCATTATTCAACAGTTTTCACTTCAAATTTTATTGATCAGCCAAGTTGCATTTGCAACGTGCAACGTGTTGCGCATGCGTAGCCCTTTAATACGTTGTGCACGCTTCCCCCTTTTTGACTCCTACTCCTGCCTTTGACTCCCCCTTTCTCCTTCACGTTCAGCCTCACTGCATCTCGCTGCCCTTTCGCTTATGCGCTTGATCGGAAATTGGTTTTATGCCTAGCTTCCAGAATGCCCTCAATACTGCATACTCTCTACACACATTTCCTGTGTCTGTGCCCGAACCGAAGCATTGTCACCCCCATTTAGATATATTGGCCTTTAATAGCTTCAGTGGACACCCTAAAAAAGAGAAAAACTGAAAATTGTGTTTGCATTATGATTGCTCAGCGTGAAATTGTGAGAATATTTTCAAAGTCTTTGCCATCAAATTATGTTTAATTATGCCTTCTGTTTGTCTTTTGAGCTGCACAGGATATTTAATATCGTTCTGATATCGTCCTGCAATGCAATAGCTGTGCGAAGGTTTTTATGCAAATGAGTGTGGTAAAAATTGAGCATCGATGGTTACTATAAACGAGGGAATATCGAAACTGCAGCAGAGAAAGTTCACAGATTGAAAAACATACAAAAATCATAAAGGATTTATGCAAATTTCAATATTTTTCAACTTTGTTTAAGGCGGAAAAGTTTAAAACGGAATTGGAAATGGTAAAAATCTGATTGTTTGTCTTTGCTTAACACAAATAAAAAACAAAGTATAAGCAGTAAACGTTTAAGTATGAAACACAAAAGAGAATATGAAAATCACTACAGAAAAAGCTTTAGAATAAATAACTCTAAATTTAAAGAAAAAGCTGCATAAGCTGACAGCTTTAAATCAAATTTAAGATAACTATTTTCGATTTTTATAAAATACAATAAATAAAATAAAAGTGCGAAAGTAAAACAGGAATGAAAGCTCGCGAATTGTGCACATAAACCTAATTGGTTTGCCATTAACTTAATTTTTTGTATTTAATTTTGCAAATTTAGTTTATGGCCAGGTTATTTGTTTAAACTTTTGACTGGCTTTTACGATGCCAAAGACGAACAAGAAAAACAACAGCAACAACATTGCCTATGCTGATGGCTTTATCAACGACTAAAGATCAACGTCGGCTGTTTCATAGCTTTTTTTTCTCACCTTTGAAATTTGATGGTATTTTGTTTTTGTTTTTTTATGTTGGAGCCCTTGTTGTAGCAATGAATGTGAGTCAGTCTGACAAAGTTTACAGCGCGCACATTTGACATTGTTTTGGGGTCGACATAAGCTGGTCAACTATTTGAAGATTTCATGCAGATTTGATTTCATAATCAAATAATTGATCTTAATGCGCCATCAAATGAGAGATTCAAGCAAAGCTCACAGTTTTTATTTATTACTCGTATATCTCTTCTTTTTTATACTCTGTTTTCCAAAATGGAAAAAAAGAGTATATTGGGTTTGTGAAATGTCCGTCTGTCCGTCTGTCCGTCTGTCTGTCCGTCTGTCTGTCCGTCTGTCTGTATGAACGCAGGTTTTTTCCACAATTTTGAAGCTAGAGCAACGAAACTTGGTATACATGTTGGTATATACCATAGGCAGACAAAGTGTCAAGATCTCCCCCCCACCCCCACCCCTTCCCCCACAAACCGCAAAAACCTATATCTTCCACAGTTTTACAGCTAGAGTAACCAAATTTGACATAAGGACTAGTGACCATACCCTTGACCGACCTGCCAAAAAAAAATATGCCACGCCCACTACCACCCCCGCAAATGAGCTAAACCTGTATCTCCTACACCCTTATAGCTAGAAACCCCAAATTTTGCAGTATGACTCCATTTGAACTCTTCGATAGATTGGAGAACAAAATTTTTACGTACAGAAAACAGAGTATATCGCAGTCGGGTGAGCCCGACTGCAACGTTCTTACTTGTTTTTTTTTGTTTCTATGAACGAAAACGTGTCTCTGTCAGCTGCTCAAAACATTTGATCCAATCAAACTTGAAACGAATTGCGATTCAATGCTGAGCTTAAACAAAAAAAAACAGAGACAACAAAAGTAAAATAGCTAAAATTGACAATAGATTTTCGCATTGTTGTTGTTGTTGCTGATGTTGTTGTTGTTGCTGTTGTTGCTGATGTTGCCTAATGTTGCGCTTTTTTAGCACCTCGAAGCAACATTCATTTTGGCAAACTAGTTTCCGCAATCGTTCTACGAATTTGGATCGCCTTTTTTCCGATTTTGCATACACGCACAATCAATCAAAAATTATGGAACTTATAAGTTTAGGGACTGCGGATTAGATGGGCTCAGATATCAGAGCAATAAAAGCTTAACTCACACGTGCCATAAAAGAGGCACAAGGAATAAAGGAATTTAAGCATTGAAAGATTGTTTCTGTGATTGATCAAAAATGGGCATATTTTTAGGATAATTTTAGAAAAATATAATAAAAATGAAACAGCTTAAACAAAAACTGATCATACTCAAGTTTTGAATCAGTTAAGAAGTAATTAAATAATAAATGATCAGCTTGAATCATTATTATTAATTGTTCTTTGCTTATCTTATTATGCTAATGGATTTTTTCATACCCTTGCCAAAGGTATTATAATTTTGTCACGACGCATTGAAGGACACGTATCCGACTGCATAAAGTATATATATTCGCAATCAGCATCAACAGCCTAGTCGATTTAAGACATGTCCATTGATCCATCGATAAATTGTTCTATGCGAACTGTGTTTTCCTTAAAGCTAGGTTGATGAAATTTGTTACACCTGCTTCTTTTTGCTGCAAGCAGTAAATATGACAAAATCGGCCAGATCGGACCGCTATAACATATAGCTGACATAAGAAAAACCGATCGAAAACGTTTTTTTTTTCAAGATAATTCAAACAAACTTTTCAATTCTGAGTTTTAGCATTATCTAAACATGTTTAAAAAATTGTAGCAATATCGGTCTACTATATCTTATAGCTGCCATAGGAACAATCGATTGTAAAATTAGTTTTTGCATGAAAATCTTTTTTGTTTCGCAAGCTTTGCTAACCAAATTTAAATTTTTTGCTTTTAACTATGTTTTTGTGATGCTGATCAAATTTTACCTAAATATGGCGACCATATCTTATAGCTGTCATAGGAACAGTCTGTCGAAACTTAAGATTTCATATGAAAAACTTAAAAAAGTCTATCTTGAACATAACTTTTCTTTCCTGTTCAAATAATAATTGTTTATAATAATATTAATAATAATTTGAAGCACTGTGCAACATATGACATTCCTAACTTTATACAATTCTTGCACAACTGCTTTAGACAGTTTCCTCAGCTTCTCCCTATTCCTCATCCTTTCATCTTTAAGTGCATGCAATGGCTTGTGAATGATTGATTTTCGTTGCCATTTTTCGTCTGCCCAAATATGAAAAAGAGCTAAATAAAAATGTATTCAAATGGCATAGCAAACTTGACCTCCAGCCTGTCTATGCGGCATATCAATCAAAAGAAATATGGCCAATGATTTTCAGATTTATACATTTTTCAACGGTGCCCCGTGTGCCATTTTTGCATTTTTGTGCCAGTTTTCGTTTTCATTTGCATGAATTGGCGAAAAATCGTATAGCAGACCCCCATAAAAACTTGGTCAGTATATAAGTTGTGATCGTATTGAGGAAATTGTCTAAAGATTTTGCATAGAATTGAATCGATTGCGATGGCGATCGCAGATCTCCCACTGTGCGCTGCGGCGTTTTAATGAGATTTTGTTGTTGTTGTTTTTTAACCCCTGAGTTGTTATACATAAGCAGTTGTTGTTATAGTTTTTGGCCCACTTTATTTTACTTATTATTTAACATTGATCGGTTTTTGGGGGCCTTTGTAATTGGCATTTGGATATGGCCTGCGATTTGACCCAGTCTTGAACTCGTTTCGCAACATTATTGAGAAATGGAAAGTGTTCGTTTGGCATCTTAAACGAAAACATTTCATCTATTTCAATTTCAATTTCGAACTGAACTTAATTATCTTATCGAGCCACTTTTGGCCTGTCCTATACATTTTATGGCCTAAATGATGTATCTACAAAGTTTGTACTTTGCTTATTGTATCTGTGTATCTGCAAGATATCAAAAATGCAATTCCAGTTAGCTGCTTTGAAGGCGGCCGCCTTTGTTTTTTGTCTTTCTGTGTGTGTTTGAATGCAAATATGTTTTATTGATACGCATTTGTTTATATATTGTATATATGATGTATACATATAATGTACTCAATCACATATATCTTACAAAAATTGACAAATTGCTTTGGTTGAAACGCAAAAATGGTTTGTTTCATTTTAAACACAATTTGCATAAATCGTCGACTGCCGTTGACAGCCACGCCCCTTTTTACGCTCGCCTCGGCAACATGACGTATGAGTAATCTGATTTTTATCTATATTTAATTATTTTGCGCATATGTGATTGAAGCACAATGGCCAGGGCCATTAATCAGTGCAACAAAACCAAATCGTATAAGCCAAGTTAGCCATGTTAGCCAGACCGAGACCCAGACCAAGACCCCAACTGTAAGACCCCAAGCCAAGTGCCTACGTGCTTGATTAGCTCAATTATTCATGCAGTTACAGTCGAACTTAAAGTTAAACTTAAAGTTAAAGTTATACTGGCCATATCTTTACCGATATTAGCTTGCCAATTCCGTGTAAGAAATCATAAACTAATTTTTACGTCGTGTAAAATTGTGTTAAATGCCATAAAATATGAAAGTTTTTCGTCATAATCGACTCGTGGGAATTACGTTTTGGTAAATCAGTGAAAACGGAAGAAGACACCAACCCCCCTGAACACCCTACGTTCCTAGTCATTCGTCTGCCATATCAGTTATGGAGAGACGTTGAACAACGCTTTGTACTTTTGCGACCATGTGTAAATATTTGACAACACATGCCTAATTAGTGCAGCTATTGATGGTGACAGCGGAACAACACCAACAACACCAACAACAACAACACTTGTCGTCGTATGGCAACGGTACTGCAAATGAGTATTGAGAATGGAACGGAACGACATAGTGCGAGCTCTTTTACGATGTCGTTTCCTGAGAATTACCTCAGTTACTCTGACTAGTAGTGTCTCTTATCTCTATTTAGAAGTACTCAGAGTCATTTGGAGGGTCTTCGAGGGGGTCTTCGAAGGGGTCTTCGAGGGGTTATTCGAGGAGGTCTACGAGCGGGTCTTCGGGCGTTTCTTGTTGGTTTTGTTGAGTAAGGCAATTGTTGTATCAGCAAGTATCTGCAAAAATACTTATCAATGGGTAAGACGAGTAGTAGTAATGTTAAGCAAGCAATTTAACAATGGACTGATAAACAGGTGTTCAATTAAGCAGAGAAAGTGAAGAGCAGTTTGTCAAAGAACATTCAGAAAGTCGAGAAGAATAAGCAAACGGGAATATGAGTAGTTAATATGAAGTCGGTTAATAGTTAATTGACTATTTAATGATGAAAATATAATGTTATAAACACAAATAAAATACTTAGGTATACTTAATGAAGCTGCTTACTATATATAAAGATAAGGTTTTAAGCAAATAATCCATTGAATTGTGAACACCTCAATAGCTTATAAAACATAGTTCTATTCTAATTTCTAAAGTTGTGAAGTAACTTTGAAAACTTTAACCGAGCTGAAGAGTTTCTGACTCAATTCTGATCATTTGCTATTTAACTGAAAACTAACTTTAACTTCTAGTTCTTAAGATATATTCTAACAAGCTGAGAGAGGGTTTTGAAGTCTAAAAACTTAAAATTTGCTCACGAAATACAACTCATCTTTAGATGACTTTTGTTTTATATAAATGTTATATTTAAAAAGTTTCAATCACCATTCGTTGCCATGCAAATTCGAACCCTAGATTGCCGCACAACAACAATAATTCGGTCTGTTAGACAACTCAGCTACCAAATAAATCAAATCTGCTAATGGTTAATAAATTCAGAGCTAAGAAAGACCACATTTTAAAATCAAATGTAGAATTGTGGCAACATTTGAATATGATATCATAAAACATATATATTGAACTTCAATATTTAAATTCAATTTGAATATTTGTTAACATTTGTCAACTGATGAGTGTTCGGTTCAATTCAATTCAAAAGGTCTACAGCATACTTGTTATTAGTAAGCCAATGTTTAATGCCACCCAGCTGGTGCTGATGAAACGAGCTCATCTAAGCGAACGAGTCAGAACCAAGAGGTAACAACAACAACAAGTGAACAACAACAACGACAACACTTGGCACATTGGCAAAGTGTTGTGCACAAATATTGACCCAGAGCTTCGCAAGTAAGCGCGATTCAAACAATGGGCAAACAAACGGAGACGAAGGCAAAGACGCAGACGCAGATGTATATAGAGAGGCAGAGCAGTTTGAGGGAAGAACAGGAACTGGGCAACAGGCCCAGGCAAACCTGCTGACAAACATTAAAAAAAACAATAACAAAAACACGCTACAATTTCCTTTAGGGTGCGCGACAAAAGTGCGACCAGAAAACAACTCCAACTCCAACGCTGACTTCAACTTCAACTCCAATTCTGAATACGGCCAAGTTCAAAAGAGTTTCAATGTTTAAGAACGGCTTAAAGTGCCTGCAAAGTGTGATAACAAGATTTACAAATCGATTGCAGACGGCGCTTTAACAAATATTCAAGTGTTTGCGACTAAAATATAAATATGAACAGTTTTAAATGTAAGTGAAATGCGCTTTTGATGACTCTGAGGCAACACCTGGAGAAATGAACACCTGGTCAACTGAGAAACGCAACACAAAGGTGTTAATCTGCCTTCATTTCAATTGGGTCTGAGATCTGTGTAGTCTCTTTTATTATCACAAATGTATATCCGCTCGATAATCAATTTAATTGTGTTTAATATGATTGCCTCGTGCGTTTTATTTATAAATCGAAAGCACAGCTTGGATACCAAATTAGCCGGTTAAATACACACACACAAAAAAAAGAAACAAGGTAAAAAGCCAGTGCAACTTTTGCCTTTTGATAAGCGGAAGCATTAAAAAATTCGGCAAAATTAAATTGCCATAAAAACAAGAAAAGCAACAACAATTTAATTAGCACATTTCGGCATAATTATGATTAGTAATTGCTTAACGGCATATTCGTAATTTTTATGAGCACTTTTTATACGGGAAATGATATAATGAGTTTAATCAAATCATGATTTTATAGCAAATTTTAATAAATTATGCCTAAACTTCAATTTCGATCAAACTCTCTTTGAGCTGTTCTTAACTTAAGCATGTTCTTTATATGTTTACAAAATTTCAATAAAATCGGACTAGTATATCTTATAGCAGCCATACCTATTCTGTGTTCTAGTTTGTTTTTGTAAGGCTGATCAAATTTGATTAAGATCGGGCGAGTATATCTTATAGCAGCCATACCTATTCTGTGTTTTAGTTTGTTTTTGTAATGCTGATCAAATTTGATTAAGATCGGGCGACTATATCTTATAGCAGCCATACCTATTCTGTGTTCTAGTTTGTTTTTGTAAGGCTGATCAAATTTGATTAAGATCGGGCGAGTATATCTTATAGCAGACATACCTATTCTGTGTTCTAGTTTGTTTTTGTAATGCTGATCAAATTTGATTAAGATCGGGCGACTATATCTTGACTGTCAAAGTAACAAACGGTTGAAATTTAAGTTCTTTTATCAGAAAATATCTTCAGTACGCCGGGTATAACTTTTCTCTCTAATTTTCTGTTTATTTGAAAACACTTAGTTAAACTTAGTTAAGTTCTCAATTTACCTGCATCACCCAATAGTTGTTGTTAGCGGCAAATTGATCACCAATTATAATATCCGTATGCATTTAAGCAGAATTTTTTGCATCAATGCCACACAATGAAAGCCGATCTTCCAGTTGTTGTTGTTGTTATTATATATTTGCTGGATTATTTAGCAGCTGAGCTGGCAAATATTTAGCTTAAAGATTATTCAATTATAATATTTATTTTATATTTCTTGGGTTTGGGGTTTCTTTGTAGGTCACAAGTCACGACAAGTTCAAGGCACAATAATTAATTGAATTGAATTTTTTACAATTTTTTTAAATGGCACTAAAAACTGCTTAAGACAACAACAAGCTGCTGTAGATTTTTGTAAATTTAACAATTTCTTTATTTATAAGAAAATTGATTTTATGCATTTGCAAAGATATGCAAATTTGATAAGCTCACACACACAGACACACACAGAGCACAAAACGCACACGCGCACTTTGTTTATATTTTTTAAAGCATTTATTTGCACAATTTGTTAGCAACTAAAATTTTTTTTAAAAATTCAATGCAGCTGCTGTTTTTTCCAAATTCCAAACACATCCTTTTTTTAACACAAGTTGAGCTGTTGAAAAATGCCGGCGGCTTTTTTCACTTCCGCGTTGCTTTTCAGCGTCGCATTTTGTGACAAACTTTTGAAACGCGAGCTGATTGAAGATCGATTTTATTTATTAGATATTTCAATTGTTGCAATTGTTTGAAATGTATCTTCTTCTAAACGATGCACGCGCGCAACGCGACAAAAAAGATATTCGAAAAAGTGTTGTTGTTATTGTGTTTTTGTTGTTGTTGTTTTTGTTGCAAGTCGCTGCCGTCGAGCGCTCGTCTCTGCTGTTGTCTCTTCGCTGGCGGGAACCGAGTTCATACTGATTGGACGAGCGAAGGTTTCGCGCAGACGAACCTCGCCAGTCAGCTAGAGGGCCAGGCACACACACACACACAGCTACACAAGCACACACAGATGCACACATACATGCACTATCTTATACGATACCTGGCCTGGCTAACCAGACTCTGAGTCTCTCCCCCGCCGCTCTGCCGCTGTGTCTGCTGCGGCTATTGCACACCTTTGTTGCTGTTGTTGTTGCTGTTGCTCGCGCTGTCGCTGTCAGTCGGACTGAGCCGAGCCGAGCTCTACCCCCCCTCTCTGCCTACCTCTCTGCCTGCCTGCTGCTCAGTGACTTTATGGTTTGCTTGCTTAGCTGACTTAACGCTTGTTGTTGTTGTTGTTGTTTGTTTGTTGTTTTTACTTTATACCTTTTGCTCAGATGTTCTGCCCGTCTGCTAAGAGCGCACACGCGCTCTCATTGATCGCTCTCTTATACTCAAATCACTTATCAGTCACTCTCTCACTCACTCTCTCTCTCTCTCTTCCTCTTTCAGTTGTTTGTAAGCCGCTCAGCTGATCTTATTGGAGTGTATAAGTAAGTATAAGAGTTTGTTTTCTACTCGTAAGATATTTTGCTTGGATTCGCCATTTTAGTTTTAAACGTCATTGAGACTGTTTAGACTGCATATAAGGCGCATTATTTAAGATTTATGTACATTATTAGCAGCAAATATCAATAAATTTAACATTTTACAAGATTGAGCTACGTTTCACTCTCTATAAAAACATAAATTTGCATAGAAATTACGCTCAAATGTCAAAATATCTTTATTTTCTATGTAAATTGTAATCGGATACTCAAATATCAGTTGTGAATCTGAAGTAAATGTTGTATTTGAGTTGCTTTTGTTGTATAATATTAAATATAACCGAGCTTCATAACAGACTATCGAAGCCTTCAAAAAGTAATGAAATTCAATTTTCATTTATAAATATACACCTTTATTTTTACATTTATTAGAATTTACAATTTATTGATAGATTATTCTAACATTTAGTTTCAGTTCTCTTTTTCCAAAGTTTGGACATTATTAGCATATGTTTTGTTGCAGATATATAGTGTGATATATGAGGGAATCTCTAATTTATAATCATTTTATTTCACAGTCTTCTTTGGCAGCACTTAAACAGACCCCACGCGGTTCTAACATAAAACATAATTAAATTAAATAAAATCATAAATTTACTAGATAACTTCCATAAAGAACAAGCCAAGGCAAAGGTAGCTTTGCTTGCTACAAACAAAATCGATAAACTGACCATTAAACATGTCCTTTCTGCATATACTTTATCTGTATATGTATATCTATGTATATAAAGGTAGTGGCAATAAGCAATTCCCTGAATCCGAAGCGACAGGCATAAAATTATCGCAACGCACGCCACAAACATAAAAGCCATTTTCATTTTGACCACAACGGAACCGAATGGGAACAGACCCCCCTCCACGTCAATCCCCCTTAGAATCCATTATGAGCACTATGCTGGCTGGCAGAGGGTGCCATTTCGAGCTTAACTTGGGTTGGGGGTTGGAGGCGACACGCGACGCTTGTCCAAATATGGGGGCAAGCAGACAGAAGGCAGTCAATAGAGGTGTGGCCACAATGGCAGCGGCGCAGTCGCCGCAAACAGCCAATCAGCGCGCCGAGCGGCACAGCGAGAGTGAGAGAGTAAGCGTGAGAGCGTGAGTGAGCGTTAGCGAGAGCGAGCGAGAGAGAGAGAGAGAGAGAGGTTGCGGTTAGTTTTGCGTGTGCAGTGGCTGCAAAAACAACAAAAACAACAAAAACAAAATGAAATTGAAAAACAAAACGAACTGAAAACATGACATGCAGGTGAAGTAGCAGACGGCAGCAGACTAGTTGAGATACAAATGTATCTGCAATAGCTACGCTAGTTACTAACTCAGACATAGACATAGATACAGATACAGATACAATTACAAATACAAGTACATATACAGTTACAGTTACACATCAAATATGTATGTATGTATGTATGTATATTATGTATGTAGCTGCCTGTCTGTCTATTGATAATTGACTGCCGTTGCGGGCACTTCACTCACTCGTTCTCTATCTCTGTCTCTCTGTCGTTGTGTCTTTCTGTCTTTCTGTCTTTCCGTCTTTATGTATGCTTTTTCGTATTTACCTCGTGCAAATTTGCCATTAATGCCACAGCAGACGCTACGACTTTGACACACACAAACGCATGCACGCACACACACACGCATACTCACACCTGAAAGATACAAATGTATCTGCTTTTGACAATGTCAGTTGCGTGTAGTTCTTTTCGTTGTTGTTGCTGTTTTTTATGTCAGTTGCTTTGTTTGCTACAACGCGCTGCCTGTCTTACGTTTGTATCTTTGAGATACACGTTGCCTGACTTACGTTTGTATATCTGAGATACGCGTAGACTTTCCAACGTTTGTATCTCTAAGATACACGCACGCAAAGATGTCGATCTTCTTTTCTTCATAACAATAGTTTAACTATTTATCTGTGGAAATGTAAATGGAAAATGTTTGACAACTATCTGAGTAATTTTTCATTTGTTGCAAGAGCTTTTAGATAACAAATTAAAATTTCTTAAATGAAAAAGTATCTTTTTTGTATAGCACACGTAAGCTCTATGATAAGAACTATATTCCGATTATACTTTTTATATAATGTGCTCTATTGAAGTTTACTTACTAAGCTCGAGAACATCGAATGAATTTGTATCTTAAAAAAAACCTTGGGCTAAAAATCAAATTTACAGTTAGTTCTACTTTATTTATTTAAAAATACTTTGTAATTTAAACTTGAAATAACTTCAAAATTTAGAAAATACCTTTCACAACTCTCTTTCTTAAACATTTTAAATTTGCTGCTTGCTCTGTTTTTCATTTTGTTTATACAATCTTCCTTAAATCCGCATAATAACCGAGCTTCATTATTCATTTGTTCCTTTGTGCTTACCTTTACCGATCTGTAATGTATCAATATTGGCGCTTTTATGTCAAAATCATCCCAACTCACAATAAATATGTATTTAAATTCCATGTAATCCACACCCGCAATCCTCTGTCGGCCAATGTTGTTCAGTGATTTTCTTCATAAGCGATATCTGTGGGGATTTATTGATGCTACCCTTTTTTAACTTGCCCCCACACACAGTGTCTCAGCCCTGCTCCCCTCCCCTTAGGTTACAAAGTACCTGTTGTTTATAAGCAAGTATTTATTCTGAGCATTGCAGTCTCGTTTCCAATGCGACCTTATCGTTCAACTCGGGTGATTAATTGTTCCAAGGTTCCCGTTTGCCTCTGCCACTGCCCCTACTTCTCTGCCTTTCGTTTCAGTTGAATCTGTGGCCAAAATAATGTCACGCTTTGAGACAGGCAACAAAAACACTACCGAAATTCTCCAAGGAATACGGCAAAGATCTCGACTGGATCGGCTTCTTCTTCGCTTGATTGATTCCACTTGGCGGCACTTGTTGATAAAACTGAAATAAAAACTGAAAGGACAACGACAACATTGTCGTATTCAAAAATGGTTTTCGATTTATATTCGTCGCCCTCGGAGACACTCGAAGATTACGCGGCAATTTGTATTGTCTCTCGGTTTTTAACCAGAATTGCTTGTTTATATTTGTATCTTCTATGGAAAGCACTTGCAGCAAGTCAAAGCGATTCGTATCGAATCATTTGTTTGCATAACGAATTTTAATTGAATTCTCAGCGGAATTGGAGCAGGCCACACCGAATTTGTAATTCTGACTAAACGCTGCTATCTAGTTGTATTTAAAAGATATCTTTGAGATAGCAGTCAAATGAAACATTAACCCAAATTGCAGGCAGAGAGCTGGTGACAAACATTGGCTTCTAATGTCTAAATGTGCATTCTATGCAAATGTCAAGATGCAACTGCAACTGCAACGAGTCAACAAACAACAACAATCAACAAAGAATCACAATTTATGCGAATGCTAATCAAGTTAACACCAAAAGTTAAGGCTAAGACAGCGATGTCTCTGTCTCTGACAGCGTCTGACAATTTTTAAGTGCGTATCTGTGTCGCAGCAGCAGCAGCAGCAGCAGCAGCAGCAAAACAATATGGCCAACAACAATTATTAATGATTTTGCTAAATGTTACAGAAAATAATGACAGCAACAAAGCCACAAAACAACAAAACGACAAAGCGACAGAGAGCCTTTTAACAATTACAAATGCACACAAAATGCTCAAAGCCAGCTTTAAAAACTAAAACTCGCTGTTTTCAACACCTTGAAGGCCCCTTGATAGGCCCGGCATACCCGACATAGCCCGTCAGCCAGTCAGCCAGTCAGCCAGCTAGTCAGCCCACATTCTGTGCAATGCAATGAATGATTCGACATGTTCCAGTGGGCGGCATGCCGCTGAGGGCGTGCCCCTGCCACAACCACAAGCTACAGGCAGAGCTAGAGCCAGAGACAGCAAAGCAGCAGCCACCAAAACTTCAAACACCAAAAGCCAAAACAACAGGCGGCCTTAGTGTACTTCTATGCACTCAAATAATAGGGTATCATAGCTAAGACGTAAAGCTGCACAATTCACAAAGGAGGCATCATAAAATGCAATAAACTAGGCTATAAAAGATGTGAAAAGCCAAAAGGCAGAAATGCTAGAATGAGTTGAAACTCAGCTATAAACTAAGGGAAAAGAATGACAGAACAAGGAATCTAAACAGGTATTTGAAAATGATTATAATAGAACAGCTGCAGAATATATTAAAGCATTCAATAGTGACATCTTAGACTAGACACATTTTCAGAAATAGTTGAAATTAAAGTATGCATTTCAGCTATGAACTTAAGAAAAACTAACACAGAATTAGAAATCTAAACAGAATCTGTAAATGAAGTATTCAAGCACCTGCAAAATATATTGAAGAATTGTAGGTAATATCTCAGACTAGAAATACTGTCAGAAAGAAGAGAGAGTTTTTTAGAAACAATTATGTAAAAGCGAAAAAGGATTTGTCTGGTAGTTATACACTATATGGTTCAACTGTGCATAAAAATTCATAAATTATACACTCTTATGCTTATTTATGCAGGAATTTTACTATTGGATGTACATTTTATGCTTATTTGTGCACACATTATGACTATTTTAAGCATAAATTAGTGACAAATTCGAAATTCATGACAAGTTACTATTTCATACAGTATTTGTGCATAAATCATGACTAAAATGCATGAGTTCTCTCAGTGTGTTCTATGATTTTTTTGACCTGCAGTATTCAAAAGGTGGAAATACCTGTCACTGGAAGATACGGCTCCTTACGGAATAGACAATACAATAATATAGTGTAGCTCAATTTTTCCTACTCTCCAAAGTCGCGCAAGGTCTCTATATGAACTAAATATCATTTTTTATGCATTTTGGTTAATAAAGATCAATCAAACATATGAAAACATTCTAAAAATAAAAGAATAATGAAATTACAGAGAAAACTGCATGCTAGTAAAACAACTAAAAGATCATACATACATTTAAAAGTTACAAAAATTCAATTTAAAAGAGTCTACAAACTTCGGTGTGCTAATTGTTTCACATCTAGTAATATTTTTACAATTTTGACATTTAGCGCGTGCGCAATTGGAGAAAGAAAGAGTCATGATCATATATATAGTTGGAAATGGAGATGGAGATCAGCTTGTGATCGGTGATCGGGGCTATGTACATTTTGTAGGGGCCACTTCAGGTGTTGTTAGCATCGACGCTGAACCGAAGATGATCCGACACACTTACGCGCATTTTGGTTTATTTTTGTATATTTTGTTGAAAACATAATTTCTATGATCGCGTTAATCACCTTTGAAGCCCACTCGAATATGACACGCCAAGTGGATGTGGAGCTGTAGCTGGAGGATGCGGGGCAGCAGACACACTATCATTGCTTACTCAGCGGGTTTTTATATATTTGAGTCTTGAATCTCTTTAAAAATTTGGAATCTGCTGAGCAGCTGCTAATGATGATGCGCCTGCAAGACGCACAATTGAAATGAAATTAATTTTTGTTTTCTACATAATTAATTAAAGTCAGCTGTGTGGGCAGCAGCAGCAGCTACAATGGAGAAAGCCAATGCCACCTACACCTACATCACATCTACACCTTCCATTCCCACCTTCAACTACAGTTAGCTACACCCATAGCAACTACATATATATATTGTACTCGTATTATTAATTGGACTAACAACCCCCCATAAGGCATTCAATTCAATTTGATTTGGTTTTGGTTTCAGTTTGGTCTCTGCAGTTGTGAAATCTGAGCTCCTCCAACATATATTTTGCCTTGACTCGAGTCGTAAAACTGATAAATCATAAAATGCGACAACGCACAGCAAATAATTGCACTACAAAAAAATACATACATATGTATGTTATGTATAATAATAATATACATTTTCGTGTAATTAAATCATAAAACAGCACAAAAAAATAAATGAAAAAAAGCAACTACTAATGAAATCGCTTGCCAAACCCAAAAATCAACACGAAACGACGCAGACGACACAACAATTGACACTGACACAAAATCTAAAACAACAACAACAAATCATCATATCAACAACAAAACAATAACTAAATAAATGAAGAAAAGCAAATAGCTAAAATTTCCATAAAATTGTCTATCGATTTTATGATCGCTTGGAAAACTTTAACTTTGTGTTTGATAAAGAAATTTGTTTTGCCACAACTCTTGCCAAATATGAATTTCGATTGAAAATCAAATTCTGATTAGATTTAAGGCTGTCAAAAGCAAACAGAAACATTTGGGATTGGCCTAGATAAAAGTTATTTCCTTATAAGGTTAAAAGTATTTTGTGGACTTAACGCAGACTTATCTGGCAAGTAATAAGTTTCGATTCATAAAAATGTTTGTGTAGATCAAAAAGTATGTTTCGATTAAAAGTGAATAAAATATAGAATTTATCAAATTATCAATTATTCATTTCGCTTAGAAATCGGTTCACTTTTTAAACAGCTATGTGAAAATCTACGAGCAGCTTTTGTATTACACTTTTAAAAACTTAACTAACAAACTTCTGCCAGATCTTATATTTTTCAATATAAATTGAACTCATTTTCAAGCAATTATTGTTTATATATTCAGTTGCCAAGTTCCTGATTCAATACTGAACTAGACTCATTTTTGAGAACTTTCTATACTTACTTTAAGTTGAAAAGTTATTTTTCAAGTCTGAATTTGTGTCTTTTTTCAGCATTGTCTGTGCTTACTTCAAGAATTTGAACTTTTGATTTAAGATCATAGCATTCTTAAAGTATCTGACACATTCTTTTGCTTAGTATCTGAAAAGATTCTATATCTATATGATATCTATATCTATATAATATTGAAGACACCAACTAAACGAGTGAAATTCCAGGGCATTCAGTTGGCCAATACCCAAAAAAAATAGTTGAAAAATGTATTAGCGATAAGGAAATGTCACAAGTTCGTTGCGGGGCCACCAACAAGCTGCAATTAAATGACAGACCATGGGTCAAGAGATAACATGAAGCTCATGATGATGCCGCCAGTTGAACTCGTCAACTTTGGCTACTGGTTGATCCCTAAAGGCTACCAAAAGCGTAGCCAATTCCGAGTGCAGCAATCTTGTCGCCTGCGTCTGAGGCTCAGTTTAATGAGCTTATCCATCATCAGGCTGATGGGGGGGGCTTCAGACTCCAGCTTCGACTCCAACTCCGACTCCTACTCCAACTCAGACGCTCATCTGTCAAGGGGCTAATAGGTTTCATTAGTCATCGCAATCGGTCGTTGCTCAGTTTTTTTGGTGAGTTTCGAGTTGGAGTTGGAGTTTTGATTGTGCTGCGCGTTTTTTATCAGCTGCGCTTTTGGTCATTTCTCAAAGCCAAAAATTCCGAGCTGTTCTTGTTGGATTGTTGCCTGCTTGGTTTGTTGGCTTGTTGGCTTATTGTTTGGCTTTACAGTTTGCGTGTCGACAGCAATTTTCACCTTAATTATTTTTGTGGTTCGAGGGAAGTCGTATGAGTCGGGAGTCCGGGGGGGGGGGTTGATGTGCTGTCCAGCACGCGCTAATGTTTAATATCCGCCATGGCGGCCACCTTGGCAGACAGTTATGCAAATTTCCAGCATTATTTGTGTATTCAGGATAGAAATTCAGAACCAGCTACGAGCTGAACGAGGGCAGTTCGAGGCGAAGCGTGTCCTCGTAAATTATAGAAGACACGCACACACACAAATGCAGCTATCAACTATCTGTAGCTATGTATGTGTGTGTATATTCCATTTGGGCCAACGTCCTTTTATGTCCTGCCTGTTGTCTGTTTGCCATGGCCCCTTTATATTCTTTTTAGCCTGCTGCAGATTAGGCAGTCCTGCAGCGCTGTTCTCCAAGTCCTTTGCAAGTCCTTTCCCCCCTGTTCTTTGTTTGTCATCAATATTGGCGCCATAGCTGAAATTGCTGTGCCATAAAATGTTCAATTAGTTAATGAAAATTTTCTTCCAATTGGTTGGCAACATTGACTTCAACTAACGACCACATTGAGTGCGAGCAGGACTTAAAGGGGGGAGTATGGGATGGTGTATAACGCGTTGGTGTCGCTTCAAAATAAAAAAAATTGTCCGTAGGTTGAATTTATGCATGTGATTTATGCACGACAGCGATTGCCAATTACAATATCATTTCTCTTTCTGTCTCCTTGACTTTGGGTTTGCGTTTATATCATTTTGTATACGCATCGCTTGTGCCACGTATGTGGGTATGTGTTTATATATGTGTGTGTGTGAAGTGCCATTAAGAAATGTGTCAAAACAGTTGAGGAATTATATCATTTAAATACTCGTACAGCAGAAGGTGAGCAGGGCAGCCTTCAGGTAGAAATGTGCACCTTTCCTTCGGTGGCCTTTCTAAAGGACGTTTTTCATATGTAACTCAATAATATTAATTTGTAGTTAGATTTGATAGGATAGCGTGAGACAATATAAGACTGTTTAGTTGAAAAAATATAATTTAGACGGCTAGAACTTATTTCTTAGGCTGCTCTGATCACTTCTAGAAAAGACATTGCTCAGAATTTCAATTGAGCACCTTAGAGTGGTTATTCAACTGCAAGTTTAAAATACAATTAAACTTCTGATAAGCAAACTAACTTAACAAAAGAGTTCAAATCCATATGTGTAAGAAATCTGAAATCGTCTTAAATAAGACTATTAAGCTGAACTCAATTAGACTTTGAAATATATCAAAATTTTACAATTAATAGAATCCTTTAGAAAATTCTCCCAAATGAGAGTCTTTTTAAATCTCCAAATTAAGACTTCAAATGATCATATTACTTGAAATGCTCTTTAAATACTCTTTAAAGACTCTTAAAAGAATCTTTAAGTACTTTTTAAAGACTTTAACTGTTTACTAGGAGTAATTGGGATCCTCACACTTTTCGCTTCTGATCTTTATAATTATTAATTATGATCCTATTAACAAGATGTAAATTATATTTTTAAAATAATTAAAAACAGTTTTATCTAAAACTAGTTGATTTAAAGTTAAATTTGATTATTATTCTATTTTAGATTAAAATGGCACAAAGAAATAAAGACATAGTTTCATAGTTTATAGTGTGCAATTTAGAATATTGTCAGAATTGGAGCGGAACACTTTTAAGGTTGGCACCCCCCTAAAAATGCACTACCGATAGCCCAATGATGCTAGAAAGTCAACAGCACTTTTGTGTTTTTCTTTCCCAGCAAACAGAAATTAATGCCAAGCAACAACAACAACAACAACAACAACACTAAAAAAAGAGCCAACGAAGAGGAAAAACCGACGCATGACACAAATTCACAAAAGGTGGAAAAACAAAAAGACAAAACGACAAAAATGTACATGGAAATGAAATCGAATAAAGGGAAATGAGTGGAAAATGGAAAATGAGAACGTATGCGATATGCTTAGAGCAAAAACAACAACTCGAAGCTTGACCGAGCGTGGCGCATCAACTCGGGGCAAGCAAGTTGTGTAGAAGGGGCAGTGACATAGGCAGCGACAGTGGTAGGGCCAGCAAGGGGCGCGGGTGAACGCGTTAGTTTTACGCATTTGTGTTTGCCGTGTCAAAAAAAAAAAACTATGCGCCAAAGAATGAATGAAAAGCTAAGGGAAAGCGGAAAGTTTGTGACTAAAAGGTAGAAAAGTGGGGCTAAAAGGTGGAAAACAAAAGCAAAGCAGAGCGCAAAGTGCGGGAGTTTCCTGTGTGCGCTCTGTGGGGCTAATGAAGCCTGAAATCGATTTCAAAAACACTCTACAATATTCGTAGTCATACTCCAATCAGACTATGTCAATTGAGGCAATGAATTAGAACGCAACGGGAGGATAGGAAAAAAGAAGCCACCCACACTCGAAACGGAAAAGGAATGTTATAGAAGCCGCCAGCTGTTGCCATCTCAAAATCCTCAAATTTACAACATGTTGCCCTCCTTTTAGTGCTGCCCGTTTCCCTTTTCCCGCTTTGCCGCTTGCCACTTGCCACTTGCCACAAGAACCGCACAAGAACCAGAACTCGGTTCTCCGATCTTTTTATTGTAAATTTACGATCGTTGCGTTTATTTGTTTCGTTCGGCTTTTATTGTGCTCAGCCTTAGCTGCCTCAGGTGTCTTCGTCGTGTGTTCTCTCTCTTTATCTCCCTTTCTCCTTGCCTCACGCATTTGAAGCTGTAGTCTGAACGCCTGAAGCCTCAGCAAGGTGTCAAGTGTTTTGTGTTATCTTCTGCGGTTAGCTTCTTGGTTTCTTTTTGTAGACCAACACCAAGATCAACACCAACACCAAGAACAACACCAAGAACAACACCAAGAACAACACCAAGACCAAGACCAAGACAGGTCTTGACTCCACAACGATCGCGGACCGCACCGAATGCCGCTGTGTCTGTTTCTCAAATTGCGTCAAAAATTATCGCCATTAAATGTAGATGAGCGTTTTGTTGTTAAGTTATTGGCTCATAAATAACTTCAGCTTGTTCGCCTGCCTCTGCCTTCTCTTCACATTGGTTAGGACGCGAGGCATCTGTAAAATGCTGCAGAAGGCTTCTTTCCTTCGGCTGAGCTGAACTTCATTCATAAAATTCGTGTGATTTATGACAGAAATGGTTTTGTTAAATTGAAACTAGAAAGAAATTTTAGCTTGCGGTCATCGTAATGCTCTTTGCCATAGAGTCTATGCCTTGCCAAATGTAATTATACTCTGTTCCTAATGGCAATACTATGTGTATGCTGGTTAAGTCTGTTCATATTTAACCAATTTTTATTGTAATAATGATTGCGCTTTCAAATTTGGTATGCATGTTTGTATATTGTGTTGTGTATCTAAATCTCAGATAATTTTATAGCAAGAATTTAAACATTTGATGCATAAGCAACTGTTAATCTCCATTAGCTTTGTATCGAATCACTCAGAACGAGTGAGCTTAGTCTTGGATTATCTTTCATGTGAGCCCCATTATAATGCATATTTATGGGCTTCGAATCGATTGAACAATAATGGAACTCAAATGAAAGATTAGTTTGCTTAAAAGAAAATTAAGTTTTAAACTAGTTTACTGAATTGACAAATTAAATTCATTGAAATATTATATTACACAGGAATATTACACTGAAAATAGAGTATAAAACAGACAGATGCTTTCAACTTCAATATATTTAGTGTACTACAAATTGCTGGAAACAAAGCTTAAACCTAAACCACTCAAATCAATCTTTTGGTGTTCAATTCTGAAATTAGCAATTGCTAATCTTTTTCGACTTTTTATTAGCAAGTTTTCGATGTTTAAGAACTATTACTATATATTTGGTTAGGAATGTAAAGTTTATTTAGCCCTTTAAAGACTTATTATACATTATACAGTGAACAACTTTTTATTACTTAAATTATTGACAAATAATTATTATTGAAAACATGTCAAAAACATAATGCAAATTAATCTAGTCTATCTAGGATACATTTTGAAAATAAGGAATTTGAAAAAATCGTGATGCCCTTTAAAGTCTTACTTGAAATTCAAACAATTAGGAAATCCATGCCGCGTCGCTGTATGTAATTACATACATACTATGTATTTAAAAAAAAAACCAGATCTGCAAATTTATCAGAATTGCGGGCTTTTTACAGAGAAAGTTAAGCCTCTGTTAGAAAAATGTTAAAAACAACAACAAAATCGCGGCAGAAAATTCCAGGAAAGAATGCCGTTCTTCATTTTCAATTTACGATTTTTTCGAACATTTGTTTTTTTTGATGCAGTTCGATTCGAAATAGCATAAAATGGCATATGAGTAAAAAAAGTTGTTCTAGAGGGCCGCTAGTTAAGTGGCAAATAAGCAAAAACCGAAGTTACAGACGGACATGCGTTCACAAGTAGCAAAATTAAAGCGTAAAAAAAGGAGATTTTAGGTCTTTGGATTAAAATCAAAATTAGATAATGAAATTTCCTATTCATACATTATTCATTTTATTTCAAGATCTACTCCCAAAACCATAAAATTCCGCAAAATAGATAAAAACTGGCAAAATCGTCAAAAACTGTTAACTAGGGATCAGCTGATTAAAAAACTAGCTATTTTCTAGCTATATTATAACGCATTCAGCTCTTAACAGCATTTCACTCAGCCTTTAGCAGCACTGCACTTGGCTGGAAAAAGCTGAATGATATGCCGGCGCTATCTTGCTAGCTAGCAAAAGCTGAATGATATGCCAGCGCCATCTACTGCTCAAATAATTGTAGATTTCGCTGCTGGTAGATTTAATTTATGTTGAAGTTAGTCAAACTTTGCGTTCATGCCTTGGCCGAAAGGTGGCGCTGCATTGGTTTCCAAATAGTAATAAGAGGTGGTGCTAGTAAATCAAATTAGAATAAAAGTTAATAACAAATTGCCGTATTTAGCTGAGAATTTATTAAACTTACCTGCGTGTTACCTGTTCGCCCATGTAAACCAGCTGAGTATTATCCGCTGTGCCGTTCAAATGCGACTTGGAGCAGCTTCTGCTGCCTATAATAGATTTCCAAGAGCAGGGAATAGCTGGAAAATTCTTGGGCAGTCCAATGGTTTCGGCATAGAAGAGCACGGCACGATTGTGACTGCAGCTATCTGCAAGATTTAGATGAAATACAGCCAGGAATGAGTTGAGCAAAGCCACTCACAGGCCTCCAGAATGAGCTTACTGGCCACCAGGATATCCACCTCCTCGCAGCCCGGCTGCGGTGCATGTCCAAAGTTGGGATAGAAATCCACATTGCCACGCGGCGTCAGATCACCAAAAAGTGGAAAATCTGTGTGAATAACATCCACAAATCGAGCTGCATTCGCCTGCAGACTGTCATCGGAGCGGGGCGTGAAGAGCGGCAGTGCGGGATCCAAGCCCGTAACACGACCCACAGTGCCATTCAAGTGGTGTCCAATGCGTCCGGCTATGTGTGCGCCCAGACTATGTCCAATGATATGCACCGCCTCGTGGGACACATTGTGCTTAACCAGAAACTGCTGCAGCTGCTTGGCCAACACCAAAGCCACCGGGCCAACAGCATGACGAGATGTGGGATAATCCAAGCCAGCAGCGGGTGCCCAGTCGGCTACCAGAATGTTCTCAAACCCCTGTGCCTGGTAGGCTATTAAGGATGCTTCAAGTAAACATTGCCACAGTCAAGGATCAGGCTTGGACTTACCATTTCTCAGTGGCATAATAGAGCTGTGTGTGCGGGAGCCCAAGTAACCATGCACAATTAGCTTCAGAGTGTCCACAGTTGCCAGCTGCTCCACATTCTGCAGCATCAAATCCGCAGCTTCAGCCTGCAGATAGTAAATGTTGCTCTCATTGACCAGTCCATCCAAACTTAGAGCGTGTAAGCCCCACAGCTGGCAGAGGAAGTGCAGCCACCAAGAAAACACCATTTTAGCCATAATTGAAGTTATACGCTTTGCACAGCAGTTGGCTTAGAATTGAGCTAAGCTACAGTTGAGGGTCAGCCTAAATAAGATTGCAACTAGAGTCGAGTCGAGTCGCGTCGCAACGAGTTGAATGTTGCATGTTGTGCGTTTTGTTAATCGATCGATTAGACATAGCTTTGAATGATGACGCACAGCAGCAAAGTGAGTGCCAGTGGCGTAGGCAGGGGGTTATAGATCTAGTACTTGTTAATCGGTGTTTAGACAATGCAATTCTGGAATGCATTTTCATGCATTTTCATCGTACGTTACCTAAACAAGTGTTTTCTTTTGCGCCCAAGTTCTTTCCGTGCGTCTGTCACAAAAACGTTGTGCAAGATTTGCTATAAGTGTAAGACGCTGCAGTTCCTGGCACGGGCTGCTTAAACGATGACATATTTTAAAGAAATATCTTTAAACTCCGCTTAAAAGCCGAGCTGACAGCAAAAAAGCTAACTGACAATTCGTAACTACCACTGAAAGTTACCTAAATAAACCCCCCTTGAGAAAAATCAATCATACGCCCCTGTTGAGTACACAAATATACACGACAACACATAGCGCCACTTTATTAACTAGGGTATTAGGTAATTTTCCATAAATCTACAGTGCTGAGAGTAGTACACGTACACGCAAGAGTTTACAGAACTTACAAAGCTACAGACTTTAAAATGCAAAACATGATTTGTTTAGGTTAAGTTTAACTTTAACGTTTACATTTACATTTACATTTACATTTACGATTATAGAGCATTTAAATATTGCTTCCCTGACTTATGGCAGTTGTTTTGCTAATTGAAACGCCTTCTAGCGTCTGGCTTCATCTTGAGTAACGGGGCGTATGAGCATTTTGACGCTACGCAGCGAATAGTCCTTGCCCTGGAAGGTGTCCCAGTAGATGCCCGTTTCGCCAGCCTGTTCGGGTTGTTTGGTATGATAGATGCCCATCAGGTTGCTGGTGCCGCAGGAGTTGAACCAGCCGCCTGCCTTGTGTCGCTGTGCGCAGTTGCATTCCACGCAGTTATCGTTATCGTTATCGAATGTGCTGAACTTGGCGCCAGCATGATAAGACAAAGAATCGCCAGCCGAGGGCTGCAGTTGCCTTTGGAACTGACCCAGCAAACTGAGCGTATACAATTCACGCTCGCCGCTTATAGCAAAGGCATCGTAGCCAGCCAAAGCAACATTTCCATTGAAATCCTCAAGCCAAATGCGCAGCTCGTGCAGCGAGGAGGAGGTCAATGCATGCAGCTTATCCAAACCAATGAAGAAGTCACCAGCTAGATTACCAAAGCCTTCTCTATACTCCAACCAGCTACGCTCAAAGCTAATATCATCAGCGGAACGATTCATAATCACCGTCCAGCCATCATCCTCGCAGGGCACATAGAAGGGTTCACTTTCAGGCGTCAGCTGCAGCTTCAGAATGCCATTGACTGCTAAGTAGGATTGCAGGCAGCTTGTGGCATGCTCATCCAATGAAGCGGGGCAACCAACTTGGCCCAATTGAGGCAAGCGAGCAGATTGAGCCTTAACGCGATTCGCCAGACGACGTTTGAGGTTGCTGTGGAAACATTGAGTTAGTTTTTAAAGCAACTTTCTTTACTCATAAAGCTTACTTGGTATTTTGCACTAATCTGCCCACATTCTGCTGCGTCTCGCGCACATTGTAAGCCACTGAAACCAACAAAGTAGCTAATCCTTCCAAGCGACGATTGATATCCAATTCTGTATTATTCGACAAGCTGCCCACATTCGTAGGTGGTATGTTAAAAATGTTGGCCATATTCTGTGCAACATAAGGTGGCTCCTGTGGTGACTCGTGTGCTGACTCCTGCGGTGTGGCACGGACTTTACGTGACAGATCTGTTTAAGCAGACATTAGAAAGTTTAGTAATTATACAAATTTTGAATTGATTTTAAACAGCAGCAAGCCAAGCAGCACAACATTGAGCAAAACAACATTTAGATCAATTCCAGAACAACATCAATTATGGATTTCTGATCGGTTTACCATTCAATTTGTCACGATTTTTTTGCTTGTGCTTTAACTCTCTGGCTATACGTGGTCCTAAGTATTTGTCGGTTTCACCTTTCAGCTCGTCCAGAGTGCTCCGTGTAAGTCGCTGAATGTGCTCGAAGCTGTCCAGACGCTGTTGGAAGTTCAGCTGTTGAACTTTCAAGGATTCCATGCGTCCTGCACTGCCATCCAATAGCTGATCGACTCTGTGAATTGGGTAAGAAATGCTTGCTTTTGAATATCGGCTATAGCAATTGACAAATACTCTGTAAATGTGCTTAAATAATGTGTTCGTCCGTCTAAGTTTGAGCATGTTCTCAAAATTTCATCTAAATTGAAATATTATAGCAATAGGAAAAATCGCTTGGAAAATAAGCTTTATATGAACAACTCTTTTGTTTATTTAATTATCTTAATCAAACTTCAAAGTTTTAAGATGTTTTTGATATACTGACCAAATTTCATTTAAATCGGAGCACTGTATCTGCCATAGAAACAATCTGTGGAAACATGAGATTTTGTAAGAGTAACTTTTTTGTTTTATATAGATATTTGAACCAAATTCTCTAGACCTCAATATTATTATGTTTAACACATCTTGACTAAGTTTTATCAAAATCGGTCGACTATATCTTATAGCTGTCATTGGAAAAATCGGTGGAATAATCAGTTTTTATATGCAAAACCTTTTGGCACGTCGAAGATGACTTATTTTCTTGTTTTACTCTACTTTTGTAGCTATATAAAGCGTATACAAAACTTTTTTAAATATAAACATTCAATAACAAAAGAATTCAAACTAGTTTAACAAATTAAAACTTGCTTAACAAAATCAATTTTGCTTGTAAATCTCAAATCAAATAGAATGTTGGCATGTGACATTTAAAAATGTATAATTTAAGAACCGCAATGCCTAACAAAACTTTGGGAAAATAATCTTGGACCAAAAACCTTGCCATCTATAATTATTATAAAAATGATGTTCAAATCAATTTGGTTTTCTTCAATGCCTTTTCATATAAAGAACTTCGCAGAAAATATTGCAGACAGAAGAATAAAATTGTATGATATCATCGCACTTAAGATGTCTGAGTAAATCGAATATGACCTCTTTTGAATTATGACTCAATGGCACATAAATATGAAAATATATATTATATTGATGTTCATTTCTATGTTCAATATTTGCTTTCATTTTAACGCCTTTTTCCTTGGCATATTTCCGTGACGTAGTATTTCCAATTCTGTGTATCTTCCCTGAATGTCATTTTAATTAGGCGTATAATTTAAACACTCGTCTTGAAATGTGCTTAAAACCCGTTTGTATTTAACATTTTGTTATTTCGTAAACAAAAAACGCCAAAAAATTCGGCAATTTATGAACAGAAAAACGAAAGCAGCTACAAAATGCAAATCTAAAAACACTTGAAGGTGCGCAAAATGTTTGCCAAAATAAAAATAAGTAAATAAAATAAACACAAATGGGGGAGGGGGCGCCATAAATTGCTCGACAAGTGTGCGCTAAGTTCACAAAAGTATCTGAAAGATACATTTTTTGCAAGCACTCATGGTTAATTGGACGTTTGGTTCACAGCTAATTTTGGGCTATTGAGTGTTGCGCATCTTCGCGTATTGTAATTGACGGCTTTGACAAAGCCAAAAGGCAAAAGCCAAAAGTTATAAACCAAACAACAAAACAACGCCAAAACATATAGTTTTTTTGTTGTTTTCTTTTTACCGGTTTTATTTTTCAAGCAATGCGTGCAAAACCTGTTCGTCAACGTGCCGAGCACAACAATCAATGGAACTGTTGCCGTCAGCTTTATCTACTATAAAGTACCTATTATTTAAGATCTTGCCACTCACTTCTTATCGATGAGTTCCAGGCGATGGCGCTGGTCCTCATCCAAGGTCGCCAAGATACCAACGCGATCATGTAAGTTTGCCATCAGCTCCTTGATCTCATTGTGCTGCACAGTGGGTGGCGTGGGCGTGACACTCGACACAATATTGTGCTGCAGAAGGTAAACATAATGAGTAACTAAAAACAACACACTGTTAAGGCGCATTGAACTGGCCTTAAGCAAACACACACACACAAAAACCAACTGCAAAAATAAGTCACACAAATTTGCATATCTTTTGAAGTATTTCAACTTAAGTTAACTCAACGCACTCGGGAATTGCCGCGTGTGTGCGATCTCCACTGGGATTGACTTGAGTTTGGCTGCTCCTCCAGCGCCCAAGCCAAGCTGCTTATGTGATTCACACAGATCAGCGCCAAGAAAAACGCGCACATTACGCGCATTGGCGGCATGCCCATTGTTTGCTTAATTATCGAATATTCAATGTATATTCAATATATCAACTATATCACAGACACTCAAAGAACGCCTACAAACTTAAGATCAATCGATCGTTGCGACCGTTCAGCGCAAGATACACGGAACAACTGATCGTAATACAAAAGCAAAGAGTCAGCAGAGCTGTGCGAGTGAGCTTTTGTCAACGAGAGAATCTTTAAGATACTTGCGTATAGTACTCAAAGATACATACATGCATACACATCTTTCAGTCGATCTCTCGCAAAGTCTTTTTGTTTATATGGCGCGTTGCCTTGGCAATACAAAAAATTCCCCGAGTTTTAGATGGACAGCAGTGTCAATCACTCACGACTCTGCTTAAGTTGATAAGAAATCAAAGTTGGCATTATTTTAAGCTTTTTTTTTAACTGTTTAGATAATTAGTTAAGCATTCAGCATTATAATTATTGCTATTAACTTATTAATGACGTCAAGTTTGATCAATTTAGTACAGGAAGTCTTGAAGTCTTTTAAAATATTTTTAAAAATTCCATTGCGTGCAATGAACTAGGCTATAAATCACTTAAAGCGTTTAAGTACTGCTCAAATCACAAGAGATAATAAGCTAAATATTTCACAGTAGTTTCATTTTAAGCTAAAAGTGCGTACTAAGTTCGGATTTTGTAAAATTATTTCGAGAAATGTGAAAATCATTCAGAAATCTATTGTATATAACTTGTTTGTTTATCAATCGATCACATTCAAACTCATTTTCAAATTCATTAAGAACTGCAAACCAATTATTCGGAAAATTCACCCCCCCTTGATGGAAAATAGATGGTCAACGTTGTATGAGCAAAAGTTTCTGAAAAAGTGGTTGAAAATGCCATTGCAAAGTGCTTATAATTCAGTTGAAATGATTTTATTATAAGACTACTATAGTTAGAAGTAAAGTTCCCTAAAAGTATTACGATATATTTGTAAGCTATACCCAATTATGAATGATGTGCAAAAGAAGCCTAGCCTAAAGCTAGTTGCTCATTATGCCGTATTCGTATTCAAAACCTGCCTCAATATTTACATACGTCACATGCAAATGATCTACATAATATATAAATATGTACCTACATTGTATATAGATAGTTATGCTCGTATAGTTCAGTGTTTCCCTTGGACTTTGCCTTAAACGTCTACAAAAGAGACCTATATGTAATTTCTGATGACTCAGTTGAGTTGTTCAGTTGTGTCTTGAATTGCAATGAGTATCAATATAAAAGATCGTTGGCTTTTGTTTCAAATGTATATTTGTCTAAGATACATTTTAGATGATGATGCTATATTGTTTCTCTTTTCTATTTTCAATTCAATTTTTCAAGTTATTTGTAAATTACACAGCAATTGTTGCTGTCTGTTGTCTGTTATGGGCTTTTGAAGGTTTTTGCCGATGATGATGATCATCATTCAATGTGGAAACCTTTTACCTTTTGCGGCAACTCTAAGCCAGCTGCTGCTGCTCGAATCGTGCGGCAGATGCAGCAACTCAGATAGACCAAGTATACTCGTAGTACCATAAACTATGACTGCAGCTTGTCATCTGCCACCCACCGCCCACCGCCCACCGTCCCTGCCCCAATCCTCAGCTAAAGCCGGATGAATGCTCAAGTCGATGACGCAAGCTCAATAGGCAAGCAAAAAATAAGAAATAAAATTTATAGAAAAAAAAAAAAGTTATTTAATGCCATGTCTAGCGGCTATTTCAGTGCTCCCCCAAAAAAAAAATAGAGCCATGTCATTTGCATAATTACAACTCGCTGTGTTGAGTTGACTACAAAGCTTGCAAGGTTTCGCCATTGTAGAGCAATGTATGGAATTGTGGGAGTTTTTTTGTGGTACAAAAGTAGAGCTGTGTCAATCTTAATTAGGCATTTCAATTGCTTTAGCCAAAAAGCATGTGCATTAATTATTAAGCGTGCCAAACAGTTTTAATTAAAGTCATAAACAATTTATTAGTTTTTATTGATATTTATGTGCTTAGATATGCATTCATCAAGTCTGCAGCCTTGAATGCCAAAGTGTGTCATCAAACGAACTGTCGAACTATTTATAAGTACTTGCACTTGTACTTGATTCAATGACACAGCTGTTTTGTGTAGTAAAAAGAATGTAAAGTTATCTTCGACTTGCCTAAGATACATATATAGCCATACAGAAAATAGTTTCGTATAAAAACTTAGTTTTCTACTGAAACCTGCTAAGACAGCTAAAGATATAGACTTCTGACTTTCATAAGACTAAACATAAACATAATAAAACTGAGTACTAACGAGTTTTGTTGAGATATGTGTATCTGTATCTGTAACGTCGCTCTAGTGACGATATATATTCAAGCTTACTTAATCTAAACTGACTTTTATTACTTTATATTTCCAGTTGGTCTCCTGTTTCTCAGTCTCGAATCAGCAGCGCTGGAGAACATTTATCCACCGGAGGCAAACACATCGGCCAAAAAGCACAGCTAGGAGTCCTACGATATCCTACAGCTCGAGTTGAACGATGAGGTCAGTGGCTCACGTAAGTTGCCAGATGGTGTATCTTTCTCAATATATATTTAACATTGTTATCCTTTTTATCAACAGCTTGTTACCAGGATGAACACATACGCGAGGGCGCCGTCAACTGGTTCTCCGGCAGCTACACCGAGCAGCTAAACTCACCCCGACATCGTCTGCTCACCTTTTCTGCCGCCCAGCTGGAAATACGTAATGACAAGATCAAGAAGCACATCCCATGCTAAAGGCCAACTCTCCAATTGGACTACACCACAAACTGTTGTATAAGCATATAGAATAATTAAGAAATGTGTTAATTACTTAATTACTTGATTAAGTTGTGTAACAAACAAAAAACAAACAACAATTGTTGCTATACTAGAATTTATGTTGAAAACGATTAAAAACTGCATTCGATATGTAATATTTAATATATATATGTAATATATAGTATATAGTTGTATGCACGTTAGTTATGTATATTAAAATAATATTAAATATATCATATGTATCAAATGTATTATGTATATGTTGTAAACCAAGCAAAATTTACAAAAAATGAATAAAAAAGTTATACGAGCATATTTAAATTTAACGGCCTTTATATTATTAAAAAACTAAATTTAAAATTAACGGCCAACTGAAAAGTTCAAAATTCAACGGCCTTTTTATTTAAAACAAAACTAAATTTGAATTTGGCGGTCAACCGCAGAGTTGCAATTTCAGCCAGAAATGCTGCAGAAACTTCTGCTAAACTGCAGCTGCGACCTTCTGCTGATTCTGTTCGCCTGGTAGTTTGTCGTTTGGCAGAGGCTGATAAAGCTTCCAAATTGAGCCACAGCGAGTGTGCAACAACAACAACAGTCACGAAAATTTTGAATGTGGCTGCAAAAATGCTAGCCAAACTTTTTGCAATACCAGGCGAACAGAAATAGCAGCAGGTCGCTGCGTTGTATATAGAAAACTAGCTATATCTCAGCCGTATCCTTGAGCATCCTTGCGAGTCCTGTGTCAAACGACGCGTCTCAATAAGCACTGTCGACTGGAAAAAGGACATTAAAATCGTCCTTACAGTTGCAGAGATACAAAGGATTTTCTATCCTTTCGCCTTCAGACTGAAATTTTCCAAGTCAAAATTAGCTCCTAAAAGTATGCCGCACTTTTTTTTTAAATTTAGACCAAAATTTTTGTCAAGGGGGTTGCTAGGAAAAAAGGACCTAAAATCATAAAATCGTCTGTAGCTCAGCCATTTGAAGTGCGATTTGAATGTGCTTTGGCCAAAAGATAGTCCTTGCTTAAGCGCTTCAGAAAATGTATTCCAAAGGACGATTGTCCTTTAAGCAACCGAGTTATAAGGACTTTTTTGTATACAGAAAACTAGCCATAACTCGGCCGTATCCTTGCGAATCCTTACGAGTCCTGTATCAAAGGACGCGTCTCAAAAAGGACTATCGACTGGCCAAAGGACATCCAAATCGTCCTTACAGTTTCAGAGTTACAAAGGATTTCTTGGTTTTGGCATGATTCCTTTCAAATTTTGCAAGTCGTTAAAAGTGCCCCTAAAAGTATGCCACCCTTTTTTACAACTTTAATTTTCTTTGAATAATAAAAAGTCCGTTGAATTTAAATTTTCTCATATATTTTTGTATTCATTTTGGTTTTGTTTACAACATATAATACATTCTATATATTTCAGAGTAGATGTGTTCCAGTTCGTAGACCTGCTTCCTGCGTCCTCTGCAAGGCTATAAAAATCGAATAATGTTTTTATTGGTTTTTTTTTTTGCATTTTATTTAATATTAAATTATTGTACAGGTTGAACTTATTCAAATTGTATTTAGTTACCATTCATTAAATCATAAACATTTCATATTTTTGTTTGGGTTCTTTGCTCTCTGCTTTTTGTTTTGTTTTGTTTTGGTTTTGTTTTTTCGCTACTTAGAAATCAACTACAGATATTTACAAAAATTTATGTTTATTGTTAATCTCATTTTGATCGCTGGAGCGAGTTGAGTTTAACCCTTGTTTTTCATTTTGTTTTCAACTATACAAAAACTGCTTACAGTGTAAACATAAAAACTACACGCGTCTACAATTCTGCGAAGAGAATTTGCAATATATTTAATTTATATTTATATTTGTATAGACTTGTTGTGTGTGTTCGTCTTGTGTTTTAATAGATTTCATATTATTTAATTTGTTTTTAACAAAGGTACGTTAAATATTTACGACAAATTCAATGCATTAAAAATAATTTAGTTATTCATGTTGGTTTTTTTTTGTTTTGTTGTTGTTTGTTGACTTCTATCGAGTTTCGAGATTCATTTTTTTGTTTTTTACCTTTCGTTCCTGCGGGTTCTACAACGGGAACCCTTTACCGCTTAGCTACTAAAGAATACAACTAGAGACACGTTCAGCTAAAAACATTCTTAGTTATTACGTTCATTTTGGGATTACTTTAGTTAATATATCTTTTAGCTTAAATCTTGTTTAATGCTTTTCTCGTGCATTTCTTTGTGCATTGAAAACAAGTTTTACATACATACATTACACATATATTGAACTGATGCTCTCTTTCTAAAACTCAAAAAAAGCATCGATTAAACAAATTTAAATTCATCGATAATCAGATTTGATCAACGTTTGATTCGTTCGATTTGTTCATTGGCTCCTTTGGCTTATAAACTATGGACGTAACCTCGGGATGGGAAAAGTGCAAGAAAAGTGCATTGCCATTTTGCTCGTTACAGTTTTTCATTGTTCGTGTTCTTTTGAATAATTGTTTATGTTGTTTGTATTGTGTGTGTGTGTGTGTGTGTGTGTTTTGCAAAGTGTTTGCTTTCTTGTGAACTCGTACAAAACTTAAATTAAGTACAAACAATACAATATGTTTATACGAGCGTGTGTTTATCTTGTTCTGTTTTTTTTTTCTTTTTTCTTTTTTGGCAAGTTTCGTTCATTTTGATTTTTGTAAAATTTTAGTGCGTGCAATTGTTGTTTCTATTGAAATTATTTTGTTGCTAGCAAATAATTCTAAACAATTTCATTTTGGCTCAGCATCTAATTTTGGTTTCGCTCTAAAGTGCTTAATTTTCATTTGGTTTTTTGTTTACTCGTTTTTATTTCTGCTCTTTTGTTTATATTATGTTTTTTTTTGTAGGTTTGCATACTTTTTTCATAAATCACAGAAAAAGTTTTTTCATTAAATTTCTTTTTTTGTTATTTCGGTTTTTTATTTTCACACTTTTAATAATCAAGTTCACTTTTATTTCTACTACAAAATATAATCTTGGCGTTTTTAAACGCTGCTAAAACGCGCGCGTTTAACACTGACTGCACAAAGTTCGTGTACAGCACTTTTTTTTTCTTTTTTTTAAATATTTGTAGAGCATTCATTTATTTAGACGTTGTCTTTTTAATGCCATGCAAATTGTTACTAAACTTGATTAGTTTATGTTCTTGATATCATTTTATATTCTTTTGTTTTTGTTTTTGTTTTTGTTTTCATCATAAAAGTTGACTTATGGCCATGGCCGAGACTGGTTCTAGCCTCATTTGCATTGATTTAAGTAAATAATTTTTTAACATATTTTGTTCTACGTTTATTTAGTTGCTTTTCACTTTTGCTATACGCCCAATACATACTTTACTTTTGATTCATATTTACTTTTCAAAACCATTTGAAGTATCTTTGATTTCAGTTTGCACATTTTGTTACTCTCCTCACTTCTCTGCTCTTCTCTCAACTGAGTCTTTCTTTTGTCTGTCCTCTCAACTTGTCTGTTGCATATCGTTTCATAAAATATGGAATTGGTTTGTGTTGGAATTCATTTTCTACTACACTATGTAAAATACTTGATTAGTTTATTTTGTTTAGCTTTAGTTTTTGCTTTTTTGACTATTTTATTTAGAATTTATTTGCTGGTTGCTAAAAATTTGTTACTACTCGCTTTTTTTCTTTTGTCAATTCTAGTTTTAATTGTTTAACTATTCGTTTAAAGTTTTCTTCAAAAATGTTTATTGTATGTACTAGCTTCATGTCCTCTCTTCTGTTGACTTCATGATTTAGTTTAAGTAATTATTTCAACAGTTTATTTATTATTAATATGATTATTGTTAGGAATTCTTTCAATTTCAATTGTTTACCTTTAGTTTAGAGCAGCAAAAACAGCGGCGCTGAAATCATAAAACAGTTTAAATAAATAAAAATATTAAAAGTAAATAAATAAAGTATAAAACCAAATCAAATTAATTGGTATAAATGTTTTAAATTTATTTGTTTTGTTTTTTTTTTGTAATTGTTTGCTTTATACATAAATTCAATAATTATTTGTATTTTTTTATTATTAATAATAATTAAAAATGTATCACTTAAACAGCGCGGCAAAGTTTTTTGTTTTTGTTTTCTTTAAAATGACAAAGAAGCGTTTCAAATAATAATATGAATATGAAACAATAATGAAGAGCTAATCTATCGGCATGCCGAAGATTGTATACCCTATAAAGTTTTGATAGTTGTTCGAAGTAAGGAATATATATAGTATGTAGTTATATACTTTATATAGCATCTAGCTTTTACTAGACAGAAGTTGTATATATATATATAATGCCCTATAAAAGGCATTACAACTGATAGATTGTTAGCTGGGCTTTGAATAAGCTGCTTTTATAGGTTATTTCTAAGATCGGAACTATATATTTATAAGTTTTGCATGTACTTATGCTTGTCTTAGTTGACCTGGGTTTTTATTTTATACCGAAAACAAACTTGAAGTAAAGTTTGTAGGCAAACTACTTAAGGATAAGTTAGGATTTGAGAGAACAGTTAAACGTTTTATCTAATATTATTTATCGTTTTTAAGGAATCGTATTATTTTCCTACCTTTAAAGTGGCAATCCCTGGGTTATATTTTGTTGTAAATGACGTTAATAATTCAAGTTGAACTCACTTTTTACGATTTTTGAAGACAGCACACGAAAAATGACATGAATAAAATTTACAATTTTTGCAACTTAAAACTAAGAAAACTGAAAAAACACACAATTATTGCAAAAGTTTAGAAAAAATTTAGACTAAAATTATATATAATTAAAAGTATATATATATGTATATAGAAAAAAAGTCGGTGCTTCTGTTTCGAACTGCGGGCGCAAAACAAAAATTTGACTAAGTTGAGTATACCTTTTTTTTGAATAAGGCTCTAACTAAGAAGAAGAAGCGACATTAAAGTAGACTAACTAACTAAGTAAACTATGTAACTAACGCCCAGGCACGAAATTTGACTGAAATGCTATCGCTGTCGCTGCTGCTGCCGCTGCTGCTGCTTCCCCTTACCCCTGCCCCGCACACTAATTCACAATTTGAAATCGAGCTTAAACAATTCACAAATGTTGGTACAAAACTTTTCTCGTACACTGTTCATATTATATGGCTGCCGATTATTGTTGTTTACTGAGTTTGTTTGTGGGTTTGTTTGCTTGGTTTTTGTTTTTGTTTTTCAGGATTGTAGGATTGTTGGATTGCTGTATTGCTGTATTGTTGAATTTTGCTGGGGTATTTTCTTGAGCTTGATGCTGTGTTGTAGATCATCTTGGTTTTGGTCTAACAATAGAAACGTACGCCATCCACTGAGAGGACCTGCTTTAATTTTCATTTATTCTGTCGATTCGGTTCCGTATACAGCTGCACGCCTTCCACGGTGAAAATTGAGGTTTCTGTGTATAAAAAAAAAACATATATATTGTATATTTTATGCAATAAAACAATCAATTTTAATTAAAAACTTAAAGTTATGACAACATTTGCTATAGCAGGCCATAATTTAATACACTTGCGACAAGACTGACAATTAAAATGCAATGCAAAATGAACATTTTTGTATACTGTCAGCTGCAACAACAAGGATGCCCAACGAGTACAACAACCACAAAGCTCACACGTTCCGGCTGCTGCGGTTTTATGTGGCTGTGCGTTGACCTTTCCCCAGGCTGACCGCAACCCGCAACCCGCAACAGACCCCCGCAGACCCTAAGCCCTGTGTACATGATAAATGCCGCACATTAGTTGCGTTTTAATTGATTTTATCAGAGGCCAAAACTGTTTAAATTATTCGACTAGCTAAAGGCGCAAATATTTAATGAACAAACATAGATAGAGATAGATAGAAGAGCGAGGGAGAGATAGAAAAAAGCTAATCTCTGATTTCAATTTAAACCAAAATTAGCATATTTTTAGACAGCAGACAGTTTGCACTGAACATGCTTAGATGAATGTGTATACAAATCAACGTTAATCACATTTTAAGCACACATTAAGCTGCCTAGCCATTAAGCGCTGCATATCCTTAAAGTTGGGCAAAAGGGGGGGGATTGGGGCAAGGTCCATTTGTGCTTGCTTTTGCCACATTTGAATTTGAATTTGCTTTTGCCCCATGTTTCTTGCATAGTCATTTGCTTGCTGCAAACTGAACTGAACTGCTTTTCATTTAGAGTCTAGCAATGAATGCAATTTCATTTGCCCAAATTGCATAGTTCGAATTGTGTGTGGCACTGCAGGGCGTTTTCAGTGATTGCAACAGTTTTTGGTATACTATCTGCTGGTATACTATGCTTGGCTAAACGTGTTTCCATTTACAGCTGCAAATTGCATGCAACACACAGAAGGATGCAACATAAGTCTAATTAATGCATTGCCAAAAAGGATACTGAAACAGCTTTAGCTTCAATTGTATATACAGCATTGCATTCATCTACAGTTTGTGTGTTGATTTTGCAGTTGAATAATGGCTAATGATAATTTCAAGATATTTATCTGATAATGCGTTAAGCAATATGAATGTTTAAGAATATAGTTTACTGTAGTCAAAAGCTTATTAAGTAGACTAGTTTTTGACTAAATTTGTTTAAAATATATTCATAAGTTAATTTACATTAGAGTTGTGTTGATTTGATATGAATCTGAACTTGTTCGATTGATCTGGTCTTTGAATTTAACTATAGAACTATATCTTAGATTGAATTATCCTTAGTTTGTTGATTTCCTTTTCTAAGTTGATCATTTTCTATTTGTTCTTTGTGGGTTAACGTTCTTTCGAATGTTTCCCATCTGGCGTTTGTTGAAATGTTCATTGAACATTTAAGCTTAAAATTATTAAAAGAATCAACATTTTCAGAAATGGCACCAATCCGTAAACTAAAGGAACTTAAAAGGTTAAGTTTCTGTATCCGGAAAGGAACTAGTTCTTCTATCCGGAAAGGAACTATAAAAACGAATAGTTGCTTTATCCAGAAAGGAACTAAAGAAACTAAAAGCTGTAAGATTTGTGCCCTTCTCAGTAAAGGAACTACTGAACTTTATCCCCACTTAAGGAACTTAAATACCCAACTCTTATATACTTGACTTGCTTTTCTTTTGCAATAGCTATCTTCTCATTGAAGTGTAGCAATTACTGCAAATCGAAGCGAGTTGCGATTTTGTCAGGCAGCAAAAAGTTGCTTTGCGTTTTACAATTTTTTGTAATTTCTTTAAAGTAAATTGAGCAAAATGACCCACTTTTCTTAGCCAATTTAAATATGATTACTTCAGTTCACAAACAAAATGTCAGAATTAAGTCATTCAAAAGGCAAGTCATTTAAATTTTAGTAGCATTTCTAGGTTTTCGCGTCTATCTTTTGGCATTTCTCTATCTTTAAGTTTAATCAGCATTATTTGGGCATAGTTGTTTGCTTTTATACCAATTTAACTAGTTGCTTTTGTGAAAACTTACAACATTTATTCACTGTTGCCCTTAGCAACGTGCAACTTGTTGCAAAAAAAACAACTTTTTTGCACAACCGAAAGACACACAAATTAAAACGCAAGAGAAAGAAAAAGAAAGTAATTACAGTTAACTGGTATAACCAAGACAAACATTAGTTAAAACAGACAACAAGGCAATGGCAATGGCAATGGCTAGAAGAGTGTACAAAGTACAAAGCCAACTTGTCGCTAAACTTAAATGAGCTCTACGCCAATCTGAAGCCAAAACAGAGGCCTAACATATATACTTTGGTTGTCCTGTTGTGCTGTTGTCCTGTTTTCCTCTTGTTTATGCGTAGTTTAAAGTTGTAGACAAATAGTTGAGAGTGTTGCGTTTTAATTGGATTCAGACCAGACAATGCGACAGACTTGTTTCAGAGTCTACATGGTAAATGTTTAATATATTTAAATTTGAAAAAAACTTACCGTCTGGTAATTCGTAGAGTTTCTTTGGCAATTGCGCAAAGTAGGGATGCGTTAACGCTTGCTCGGCGCCAATGCGCTGCTCAGGATTGAGCTGAAGGAAAGCGTTCGCTATCGTCTCACCCTCAATGATATCGTACAGCCGTGGAAAATTGTGACCCAGTTTGCGTGGTCGATAGAAACCTGAATGAAAAGCCAAATTAGTATTTATATTTATAAAAAGAGACTGAGCAGAGCCAATTACTTACCCAGCTTGTGTGGTTTATAGCCGGGAAAATGTGTGCAGCCCTGCCACGTATCCTCGGTGGGCGTGCCAAGCAATTTGAATATCTTGTCCAGCTGATCATAGGTATCACGTATGCCCGGGAATGTCGGCATGCCGGTCACCATCTCCACAAATATGCAGCCCACGCCCCACATGTCCAGCGATGTTGAATATTCCGTGCTGCCCAGCAGTACATCTATGTAAATAGTAGAAGATAGAAAAGGACGAAAGAAAGAGTTGAGTTGAGTTGAGTTGAGGCAATGCTTCGTTAGGTAAATGCACTTTTTGTTCTATGAAAATAAATTGCAATTTTAAATAAATAAACAGAGAGGTTAGCCAGGCAGCCCAGCCCAGCCCAACCCAACCAGGTAACCAGCTGGCCACATGGAATGACAGCCTGACACACTGACTGACAGCCATGCAGAGGTCGCCTTTAACGCTTATCTCAGTTGATCCTTTGGACAAAGTTTTTAGCCCACACACACACACACACACTCAAACTGTATACACAGGTGGCAGGAAGCTGTGCTTCCAGAAACCAAACCAGAACCACCCGCTGAACCAACCACATCCGACCCGTTTTGCCTGCATGCGCTTTGCTTTCTGTTCCTGATTCTTCCTTCGCATCCTGCTGGTCAAGCGTCTGCTTTGGCTCTCCTCTACTCTGCTAAGAAGTGCAGATTAAATTTGTTTAACATGCTTTGACTTGCCAAGTTGAGGTCAGTCTGGGAAGGCAGCAGAGCCCAGCAGCAGGACCTTTTACCCAGGACTCCCGTTACTGCACAAAACTGTTTATGTCCGGGGAATTGCATATTAAAAAATTAACTTTATTCTCTTTATTCTGCCTCTCTGGAGCTCGCTTTTTATGCTGCAAATTGATTGGAAATTTTCTTCTTTTTTTCTACAGCAACAACAATAATGTGCATTTAATGAATTGTTTACCCCATTTTGTGTGCGTTGACTGTTGTGGGTGGCTGTCTGTTTAGTCTCTGCATCAAATTAATCGGATTTCAGCTCTTTGTTAAATTAAAAGCAAAAAATTGCTGATGGAAAAAAAGCCAAACTAATATTTTCAACCATGTTTTCGCATAGTTTTCTGAGCGGTTATTTGGTTTTCTGCAGCACATTTTGTAGAGCTGTTTTCAATTTTAAGTAGAAACTGTTGTTGGCTGTTAAGCTTGAAAAACAAGGGATTTAAAATCGAATAAAAAACAACCATTTTTTAATTGAGAAATGAGACTGGCAGCTTAGTGTTTAAAGTAGGCGTGTAACAAATATATCGATATATCAGTATTATCGTTCTGATTCGATATAATATAGCATTTTGATACATTGTCTTCATATTAATATCGACTTTGATATATCAAATGATCATTTTGTAATGTTGTTTTTATGTTTATGATATAAATTTTTGTTTTTTTTAATTTTAAAAAACGTAACAGCAAATAAAGCTATATTGCAGTGATAATAACTACTAGATACTATTAATTTTTTAAAATTATGAACTTAACTCATTATTAGCATACTTTTTCATTACAAATTTCAATTCAATTTTAATATTTGATCGAAATTAATTCGATATATCGATATTTTACTGATTATACATTAGAAAATGATATCGATATGGCTTCTGCGATGTATTTTTTAAGGCAATATCGATGTAATATTGACAATATACATCCCTAGCTTAAAGTGCGTAACTTATGCCTAAATTTTAGGTAAACTTGAACTTTCAACCCATTTTTACCACTTTCAATTTCTAATTAATACAAATTTTTAAAATCTGTATTCCAAATATTCCAAATTCCAAGCCAGTTCATTGAGTGTTGCCAAACTTAGAAGTAAGTTAGCTTAATCAGCTTTCTATTCATTTCAACTTTTAAATTTCAATGCAGTTTCTTTGCGCTTTAAGACTCACCTGGTGGACGGTACCATAACGTAACCACTTCATGGGAATACGTATGGCTGGGCACGCTCTTGGCACGAGCCAGGCCAAAATCGGCAAGCTTCAGTTCGCCGCAGTCGCTAATAAGCAAATTCTGCGGCTTGACATCGCGATGAAGGACACGACGCTTGTGGCAGTAGGAGAGGCCGCGCAGGAGCTGGAAGAGGAACAGGCGCACATTGCGATGATCCAGACCGCCCGGATGTTTCTCCATATATTGCGATAGATCGGTATTCTAAAAAGATATTAGATATATATAAATATGATAGTTATCTACGATCATTTGATGACAAGTACTAACCACATATTCAAAGACAAAGGTCAGCGTCTCGCGGGTATGCACAATATCGTGCAGTGTCACAATGTTGCTGTGTTTCAGTTCTTTAAGCAGCGATGCCTCACGTATGGCCGTAAACGGAGCACCCTCCTCCTCCTGCAGCCGAATCTCCTTTAGTGCAACACGCTGGTAGGTTAATCTGTGTGAAGCAAGATGGCAGGAGAAATTAATATAATAAATACACCAAGCGCCAAGACAGCAAGGACTTTTGCCGCACAAACAGCTGCTTCAAGGGGCAATTTTGTGTGGCAGGCCACTAACAGGCACCGCAGGCGCCAAGAGCCTGCCACAATGTCCTTGCGGAAAGTCATGTAGGAGTCAGAGTCAGAGTCAGAGTCGAAGACGGAGTCGGAGGAACTAGACATGCCTTGAGCCTTGGTATACATTAAACAGACATAATGAGCCAACAAAAATACGCACAGAAATGTGCGGCAACACTTAAATTAGGATAAGGCCAGGGAACAGCAGAGATACAGATTCCAGCTAACAGCTACCACAACACAAACCCAACTAATACCAACCACCACCCACCACCCACTACCAAGCTTCTCCACCCGCAAGGCCGCACATTTGAAGTGTCAAATTAGGTTAAATTATTTGACACCGCGCCGCAGACGCTCACAATTTATGAGTTGCTTTTGCACAGGCTAAAATTCTAATTGGAACTGACTAGGAAACCAACTCCAACTTGAACTCTTACTAGGTTTGCCTAAAAGATAACATCCCAGCCATAAAGTAGTTGATTTAACTTGTAGTTGTAGTTGTAGTTGTAGTTGACTTCGTTGCCAAAGTGCAATCAAAAAAAGAAATTGAGCAACATTTTGTATGGCCCGAGGAACAGACAAGAGGACTCTTAATAGTTTGAATGTGGAATCCTAGAATGTGTCTAGTCCACTCGAATGCTGCGACTCAGCCAGCTGAGAGTTAATTTTGTTAACGCAAGTGCCGCGATTTTAGCTAATTGGCAGTTGATGTTACGTTCTTGGGTTCGAAATGTGTTTCAGTTTCAGCCAAGTTTGCAAAACAGACAGACGCTTAATGATGATGATATGCGTAATGAGCAGCAGCTACTGAGTGATAGATAATGCGCTTAAAATTAACCCATCAACTCAGTTTAGTTCATGAAACTAACTGGGCTAATATGCAGCTCAAGTTTTTGGGCTAATTATAGCAAACATTTTTTACTATAGCAGATGCCAAACAAAGGAAATGTTAGGCAAAGTGTTGAAAGGCATTTGTTATAATGGCTTATTAAGAGAAGAATCAGTTAAACATTCTTAAATTAAGGAATAATACAACATACATTTCGAATTTAATAAGAATACAATCAAGAATCTCGTTCTTAGTTGGTTTGTTTTCTTCTGTTTTTAAAGGGTATTCCCTCAGTTTTCAGAAATGGAAAGAAAATCGTTGACAGGCACAGTATTCAGAAATAGAAAGAAAACTGTTTAAGGCAATTAATACAATGGCTTATTAAGAGAAGAACTTTGTACAATATAAAGACACGTTCATAAATACAAAGATAATACAATACATATTCCAAATTTCAGCAAAATACAATCTCAATCTCTTTATACTCTGTTTTCCAAAATGGAAAAAAAGAGTATATTGGGTTTGTGAAATGTCCGTCTGTCTGTCCGTCTGTCCGTCTGTCTGTCCGTCCGTCTGTATGAACGCAGGTTTTTTCCACAGTTTTGAAGCTAGAGCAACCAAACTTGGTATACGTGTTGGTATATACCATAGGCAGACAAAGTGTCAAGATCTCCCCCCCACCCCCACCCCTTCCCCCACAAACCGCAAAAACCTATATCTTCCACAGTTTTACAGCTAGAGTAACCAAATTTGATATAAAGACTAGAGACCACACCTTTGACCGACCTGCCAAAAAAAAATATGCCACGCCCACTACCACCCCCGCAAATGAGCTAAACCTGTATCTCCTACACCCTTACAGCTGGAAACCCCAAATTTTGCAGTATGACTCCATTTGAACTCTTCGATAGATTGGAGAAAAAAATTTTTACGTACAGAAAACAGAGTATATCGCAGTCGGGTGAGCCCGACTGCAACGTTCTTACTTGTTTTAAGTTAAAATATTCCTCTTTTTAAAGGTTGATCCCTTAATATTGAGAAATGGAAAGGAAATTGTTGAAGAAAATTATGCTAATGACTTATTAAGCGAATAATTTTGCACAATACTTTCAGAATCAGCTAAACATACATCAATTTAGGGACAATACATCAGAGTTATATGCAGAATTTAATCAAAATACAATCCCGATTCTGTTTTTTTCAAAAGTTTTTTCCGCTTTTAAAAGGTATTTCTTCAAACATAAGCCACTAAAAGTTTAAAACTTTATTAGAACATAAAACATTTTAATGGCAAATTAAGTATTCACATTTTTATTTGTGGTTTTAATGTTTGCTTTATATCATTATCAAGCTATGGGCTGTGCTTTACTCAAGATTAATGTACTACTGCTAAAGGGGAGGGGAGAAGAGAGAAGCATGGCTGTAAAGTGAAACATACATCGACAATGCATGGAAAAGCAACCGCAACCTTATCAATTAAGCCTTTTATGTGATGGCAAATGTTGCGAAACACGCGCGCTTTTATAACCACCATAAAGGGCTTATGTCTTTGCACATCCTGCGACAACATCCTGTTTTAGGATGCGGGGGCATGCGAATTTTAGCATGTAACCAGCAGCTGCTGTCTGAATGCGAATGTCTCAGGCAAATTACACGCTGGCAACAACAGCAGCAACAAGGACTACAACAAGGATGTTTTACAGAAGCAGAAGGGAGAAGTACAACGTCGAAAGTGCCATGAAAAATGTATGAGAAAGCTGCTGAGAAAGTGTCGCCAGCATTTGATAATTTTCTAACTGGGTCAACAGTGAGTGGAATGGGCGTTAAGCAGGGGAGGGGGGGGGGGGGGGGGCGTGGCATGCATTCGATAAGCAGTGCTTCGAAATACTTTCCTTATGACAACAAGCGTTACAACTTTCGGCTGTTAATGTACAAATAATACGATTTAGTTAAGCGTAGAGTCGAAAGTTTCAACCAGAGCATGTCGACAAAAGTTTTGCTGCTTCAAGGAGCCAAAGGAGCCGCAAGGAACTGTGCGCCAGCTGACTACTAAATGCTAATCAGCAGCTTGGCTAGACCCAAAGTTCAAGTCTTAGTGAAGAAAGAAAGCAAACGAAAGTCAAATAGAAGTGAAATCATTCATGAAATCTTTTCACAATTGACACAAGTTTCAAGTACAAAAAGAACTTTTGGGCACACAGAGAGAAGAGATGGCCAAAAGCAACATAAATCTTGGCCAAATTAAGCAGGCAGCAAAAAAGCAAAAGGCACTGACCCAAATTTGCGTGCTGCGTATGAAAAGCTAATCAGAAAAGTAAACAGAGCGCAAGCAGCAAGCAGCCAGGATCAAGAAACACGAAACAAGGAGCAGCAAAAAGTAGCTCAAAAGTTGTCATGCATGCGCATTTTCATTTGCATTTCCACTTTTGCCCATTTCTATTTCCATTGCCATTACTAATTTTCCAACATTTCCTTTTGCCAGATAAATTGGAGCGAATTAATTGCATTCCGAATAAACAAAGCTAATTGGAACTCATTTCGCATGTTCGCCCGCTCTGCATGCCAAATGAGAAGCCAGCCAAAGCAGTAGAAGTCTTGGAAGAAGAACAAACCACTTTTCTTGTTTTTCACGTAATGCCCATTGTTATAGAAGTTGTGTAGTTGAATGGTGAGGGGAGTGCGCGTGGAGGGGCAAAGGCAGTTGCTGTGCAAATGATTGTCAAATAAATCACAAGGCAAAACAGCGCCTAAAGTAAGTTAAAGGCGATTCGTGGCCAATGCATTTGACAGCTCAGCGTATCCATCATAAGCAGCATCTTCTCACACACCTCCCCTCCCCCCTCTACCGGACCAACTACCCCTGTAAATGTTAGTAGCCTGTCAAAAAGGTGACGATGCTTGCTTCTTGTTTGCCTTTGGGATCCCAGCTCATTTGTCAAATTATGAGAAACAGCCCAGGCTCAGCTCAGCTCAAATCAGTGCAGAGGCGCAAATGAGGCGGCATTTGTTCAGTGGCGGGGGTAGCATTAGGTGCAGGGGGGGACTGCCAACTCAATTGTGACAGAGCGTGCACAAAAAATGAAAGGGTTTTGCTTTGAAAAGTGCGTGTAGACCCAAAAAAGTCAACAATTGTAAACACGTAAGCGCGTTGCATTTGACAACTTCCGACTTCTATATACTCTGTTCCCACACTCGAGGTTAAAGGTAAAGCAGATGTTCCTCATTTAAGTCGCCAGGATTGGGAAAATATATAAAAATAAAGGCCTGTTCTGAACTCCGAACGGAATGGTTTCGTATTCACTTTGTCGAAATCGAGTTCGAACCCGAGTTTTGATTGCAATAAGTGCACTTAGTAAACCTGCTATAACATTTCATACTCCAATCTGTAGATTTTGTTCAACAGAGCATGACTTTAACTAACCTCACACAAGCCCAACATACCCTACTTTGCTCTTTCCCAAAAAAGAGCATAACAATGGCAATGAGGTTGCAAGAATTTTGTATACAAGTTAGTTGCTCATTGTTGTTGCTAGCCATTTTTTAGCAGCTCCGCACTGCCCACTCCCCTGGCCTCAGCTCGTCCCAGAAACAACTTGATTGATAGCCGCATTTGCATGGTAACTGAAACTGAAACTGAATCTGCAACTTGGTCTGGCACTGGCAACAGAAAATTGTGAACTGAAAACTGTAAACTGAAAACTGGTAACTGGGACTCTGGGGCTATAATGAGCCTGCCAGGCGCTACTCTATATAAATATAAATATATATCTATAGGACGCAAGTTGGGCTGCATGGCAAATGAGCAGCACAGCACAGCAGCAGCTTCTTGCTAACAAATAACTGAGCCAAAAAAAAAACCGGATGCAAAAAAGCAAGAAAAATAGGCAAAGAATGGAAAGAGAAACATTTGTAAATAAATCAAGAGAAAATGGTGGCCGCATTGTCACACATTTTTGCTTAAAAAGACATTTGATTTGGGCAGAGGGACAGCAGCAAAAACTTGACTGTCAACCCGCCCAAAAGCTCCGTCCGTTTGCCCATCAGTCAGCTTGAGCTCTCGTCAAAAATTCATGGCTAAGAGAAAAGAAGCAACGAACTAGAACCTAGAACGAGCCCCAAACTCGACAGCAATAATTTTGTTTAACCCAGTGACATGGCAACCCAATTTAAGACCACAAAGCGTTCGCATCGTTGATTTATGTTGCACAGTTGTTTGTGTTGTTTGTTGGTTGCCAGTTTGTCTGCTTCCTTGTTCAGTGTATGTGTATTGTGTATGTGTATGTGTATACTCACTTGCTAAATCCTTTGTAGACTGTCGCATAGGAGCCTTCACCGAGCGGTTCCAGTTTGACATAGGCTTCCTGCTTGCCGAATGGTGAATCGCCCTGTGTTAAGTGCAAATATTGTAATTAGTTAGTAAGTTGCTGTAGTTCAAATGATGGAAGGCAATTCAAAGTGCTGCCCAAAAGTATGCCCTTAAAGGATTTATAATAAACGCACAAAAGTATGCAACATAAATTAAAGTTAAATTGCAGAAGAAACAAGACAAATGCTATGTGATGAGGCCTGTTCTTATTTTTGAGCACTTTTTCTTACTTTCTTCTAAAAAAAATCACTGACTAAGAGTAGAAAATCCGTGATTTTGTAGCTGTTAACACTATTTGATACTTAGTCACGACATTTATATAAATTAACTTGTAACAAGCAAAAGTTAAATAAATATTGCTCAACTCTAGTTGCTATATATATTACATATGTAAATAGTTACCGACATAAGTAAATTCAATTAAAAAACGATTCTCAACTGAACCAAACTGACCAATTGTATAAAAAAATGAAGAAAAAATAAAACTGTCAACGCATATTGTGTATTTAAATAAATGAAATTAACATACGGTTAAATTATATTGAAAAAATTAATAAATAAATGATTGCAAATTGCATAACTTAATTCGAGTCTGCTGTCAATAAATGAATAAAGCAACAGCAATAATTATGAAAAAAATAAATACTTTAAAGTAAGCTTGTTTAACAAATAAACTTAATTAAATTTACAAAATAATATTTGTGTTTCAATAATAATATTTCGAAATACAAAAAGAGTTGTAAATAACTACTTTATTTTAGCTGTGAAAATGGCTTTTTGTCTTCTTTTTTGTAAATGTATTAATGATTGGGAACACTCATTGCCGAATCAAAGGGTCCCATCAGGACAAAATCGGGACAGCAATCAAAGAGGCCAATTTTAGAGAAAACAAGCATCAACTCGAAAGTAAAAGGCAGGAGCTTTAAACCGTTTGGAAATTTCAAGTGCACAAAATGTGCAAAAACGGCGCATGGTACACACACACACACAAATACATAGTCAAATCAAGTTACAAATACTTATCAAATGAACAAGGCTATAAGCTTTATGTGTGTGAGTCTGCTGGCAATAAATGCATAAGGAAACAGGAATAATTATGAACAAAAAAGTACAATTTGAATGAACTGAATCAAATTTAAAAAACTGAGTCGCGATAGTTAAATGTGTTTCTAAATACAAAATAAGCTGTGAATACTTATTGAAGAACCTATTTCCCCTCTATCTCAGTAGACAGAAACTGCAGTTTTGCAGGCACTGCACTTGTTAAGTGCGCTGCTTGCTGGCGTTGCTGCTAAACTGCTTGCTTGAATGTCCAAGTAATGTACTGCTTGTTCAATGTGCGAATACAAAGATATATTGTCAATTTGAGAATTGAGTGCAGGGCAGTATTGCCAACTTAGACATTTTCAGGTTAATTCTAGTTATTTTGGACGAGAAACTATTGAGTTACAGTTGCCTGTAAAGCTGACTTTTCTTTCATTACAAAACGCTGTAACGCTTATAAAAAGTTTTCACTCATATAATTTTAAATGTTTAGGAATAAGTAAACATATATAGGAAGTAGTTTATATTGAGCTTGTTTTGAATATTCTGGTAGAAAAACATTTAATTTTTTGCCGAGGCCATTTGAGTTTGCTACTTTTCTAGAAAAGTTTGTTATTGTTATTTTTAAGGTAATCTTAGCTATTTGTAGCTATTTTTTAGAAAAATTCAGCTATCTGCAGCTATATTTTTTTGGCTATATTTTTTTGGTCTGTTCGTAGTCGAAGCACTATCAACCAGAGCATTCTGAATAGCCTCTTATGCAGTTGACTTGATGCTTTCGAGTTGCAACAGGAGCAAACTTCAGTTGTTGTTGTTATAATTTATTAATAATTTGGAACACTCAATGCCGAAGCAAAGGGTCCCATCTTGACAAATTTCAAAGAGTAATTAAATATTTTCAATATAATACCACATACATTGTCGAAGCAGCAGCGCGCAGCTCAAGCGCTGACAACTAGAACCAGTTGAGAATTACAAGCACGCAAAATGTGCAAAAAGAAATGTGCGCACAAAAGTATGCAATGCTTTTTATGCGATACGTCAGCAAAGCAAAGCAAAGCAAAGCAAAGCAAACAAACACACAAATAGAAATAAAGTTGCAAAGATGTATCAAATGACCAAGGCGATAAAGTACAGTTAGACATTGAGTGTGTGTGGAGAAATTGATGAAAATTTATTGGAAATTTTTGTGTGCAAGTAATGAAAATGCGTGGAAGGTAAGTGGAAGGTATGTAGAAGGTATTGTAGAAGGTATTGTAGAAGGTATTGCAGTACTTACACCAAATGCACTAAAACGTTTTCGACGCGGAAGTGGATCCTGTTTGTTGAGAAATACCTCGGATTTGGGTCTGGGCGGCTTCTTGGGTCGCATGACAACATGCGAATGGTACTTCATCTCCTCCCTGATGTCCTCATCCAGCAGCTTGCTGTCGGATGAAACCGACAACTGACGCTGTACGCGATCATGATGGTCGGTGCTGTCCGTGCTGCGCCAGTCTGTGCACAAAAAAAGGAATAGAAAAAGAAAAAGAGGTATTAATACAAGGACCAAAGGGAATTATAGCAACAACAACAAAACGGAAAAAAGTGCAGCTTAATGAGTTCTACAAGTGCTGTGCTGGGCTGGCACAGAGCAGCCAACTGAGAGACTACTTAAAATCTAAATTAGTGGCAGCCATTCTACTTACTACTCCTACAACCTACTTGCTGCAGCCACAAAGACTGAGAGAGAAGTGGCACTGCAACAAGAGAAACAAAGCCATAAGCCGACAAATGGCCAGCCAGAAGTCGACTGAGCAGAGCGGTCCTTCAAGGACCGCTGAGTGCTGTAAACTACAATCGGGCCAAAGGATTGTTGGCTTTTGGCATAATGAGGCAATGCCTCGAAACGAGTTGTTAGCAGCTTGCCTCATTACGCGGCGGACAGGCAGCATCAGCATCTGCCTTAACATCATCATCATTAATATCAACATCATCATCATTAACATCATCATCATCATCAATATGGGGCACCACAAAGCGGGTTATGGACAACTGCCGGGAGCCTTGAAACCGCTATGGGCAACTAAGGAAACTAACAAAAATGCATCATTTCAGAGTATCCTACTAAGAAATACTCTGTTCTGGGTTCTGTTAATGTTAGTTTAAAGTTTAAGCTATCTTTTGTATCCCAAACATTTGTATGCAACATAAGTCAATAAAAGCTAAACTTCCAATTCCGATCAAAACATTCGAAATAGGTACTATTAGGTGTTCTGAATTCCGCATATCGATAGAATGTTGAGAATGAAAAGTTTTGCTTTTAAAAAAACTATATTCAAATGCATTTTTAGGTATGCTTAGTTCAGTTCTATGAATTGCTTTGAAGAATTATAATTCTTCTGATAATTATCAGACCTTTTCTATTATCCGAGAGTTTTTTATTCCGAATTGCTTTCGACATTGTTATATTTTTACCATTTTAAATATAAGTTCGAATACTTCTCATTCAATTGTCTTATTATTATAAATTTGAAAGAAACTTTAAACTGTTTTAACCGGTTGGATAGACGGATATGACTAGACACAATTCAACACAAATGTCGACCAAGAATATGAAAACTTTCTAGGATTCTGCCTGTTCCAAACCTTATCAAAACTAATATACCCCTTTTACTCATTCAACGGCTGCAGGATATAAAAATATGCCATGTTTACACGGCAAAAAAAACAGCTGAAACCAAAACCAAAACCGAAAATGAAACCGAAACGAATCGAATTCGTAGCCGAGAACTCTAAATAATAAAGCAGTACAAATAATACAAAAATGTTTCAAAAGGAAAATAGCAGCAGCAGCAGCAGCAGCAGCAGCTACAACAGCAGCAGCAGGATGTAGCTAGCAGCAGGATGGAGCAGGATGAAGCAGCAGGAGGAGCTGTCGGCGGGCAGCAGTTAAAAGTTGGTCTAGGACAAAGTTTTTTTTTTTGCACCGGCAGCAGTAGCAGCAGCAGCAGCTGTAATTGAATGCAGCCGTCCTCCATGGTGTGCTGGTGGGCGTAGCCTCGCTCTAGCTCTCACTCTCCATATAGGGCTATCTCAGTCTTACACAGGCTGTGTCCAGAGTGCGGCAGTGGGTCACCTAGTAACCTGATGATATTCATTGACTTGGGAGCGTCCGTGTCGCGCTTTCGACGCTGCTTTCATTTGCTTTTGCAATTTGTTTGCATTGCCACTGCCACGCCCACAGACGCCCATCAACGCCCACACACACACACAGAGCCTCATTCATTCTGCAATGGCAGGTAACAACCGAGAATTGCTGCACGTTACGACACACCGCACCGCGTCTCTCCACCCCTCTCTACACAATGTTTGCTTGCTTCTCTATTTGAGCACTAATTACATTTTAAATTATGTTTGCTTTTGGCAGCGTCGCTGCTGCTGCTGCTGCGGCTGCTGCTGCTGCTGCTGCTGTCGATGTGGCTGCAGTTGTTCCCGTGACTCTTGCCCTGCTCTGAGCCGCCTGCGGGCAACACATGTGTGTGTGTGTGTGTTTGAGTATGTTTGTGTATTAGTGTATATCTGTGTGGCTTTATTGAAATATTTATATAATAAAGTTGCGGCTGGCGGCTGTTGCCAGCTCAGTTTCAGTTGCACTTCTCGTAAATTGGTTTTGTTACAGCTTAGAATCTAACGATGTGGCACGGGGTGCTGCAACGTGTGTTGAAAGAGGCGGGGAAGCTGCTGGGAAATGTGCTTGTAAAGCTCATGATATATTGCCAGCTGCAGCAAGGTAGAAAATACAAACAGTATTGCACGTTGCAGCTGGCCAAATCCCATACGCAGCAAAACAAAAACATATTTATTTTGCTTGCTGCAAACTATTTCTTAAATTTTATTTAAATTCAATTTGTTTTTCTACTTTCAATTGCAGATTTAACGAACTCTTTTAAATCAGAAACAAGAAAGAAATGTTATCTTCGTCGTGTCGAAGATATATACCCTTGCAACAAAGATTTGCATAAGAAAACATATTTTTCAACTGATTTTTCCTATGGCAGCTATAAGATATAGTGAGCCGATTTTGATAACATTTTGTCCAAATATGTGGATAGTGTTAAAATTTAGATATATTGAGTTTGGTTGAGATATTTTGAAAAACACAAAAGTTTTTCATACAGAAACTTATTTTCAACCGATCGTTCCTATGGCAGCTATAAGATATAGAAGTCCGATTTCGATGAAATTTTGTCATCATGTATAAACGGTCCTTAAACTTAGGTTTAGTGAGTTTGGTTGAGTTATCTTGAAAAACCAAAAAGTTTTTCATACAATAACTAATTTTTCAACCGATTGTTCCTATGGCAGCTATATGTTATAGTGGACCGATCTGGCCATTTAAACTATAGGTACTACCTGCAATAAGAGGAAGCATGTGTGCCAAGTTTCATCAAGATAGCTCTAGAACAAAGTCATGAAAAACGCATATAAACAGACAGACAGACGGACATGACTCGGCTATAGATGCTGATTACGAATATACAAATTTTTGTTTTTCTGAGACGTTTCCTTCAATGCGTTACACATTTCGTTACCAAATTAGAGGGTACTATAAGGGCATAACAACCAATATATGTTTGCTTTTTAAATACCTTTTTTCTTGAGGGTCATTAGAAGCATATTCAAAGAAATTTGAATAGGCAGCTTAATTAAACAACTTTATTAATTATTTGAGACTTGAAAGTAAGTTTGAATTGTGCTGTACTAAACTCTCTCTGATAGAACACAGAAGAGTCTACGCAAGTAAGTTAACTTTTTTCCCTTTCATTTATATTATTTGCAAATTGCATAAAGCTTATTATAATTTAACTTGACTGCTGATTAAGTAAAAACATTTATATGATTCAAAGGATCACATAACTCTGGCTGACAACTTTAGAGCACACTACTTCTTACACATTTCAACTACTACTAAGAAGAAAGGCAAAGTTACTTAAATTCAAATTGCATATTTCACAGTATCATCCTCTGAGCAACCTTTAGAAATATATTGCATTTGGAATTTGTAACCCAGTTTTGCAGTTTATAGTCATAATCCCAGCACTGGCATAGTAATTGTATATATGTATATAATATGCATATGTAACTGCCACAGTCAATGGCCTGGCCGCACTAAAAACTCCACTTATGAAACTTGGATTCAAGAACTGTCTACTCCTCCGCCTCCGCCAGATCCCATTTTATTTTCACGCCTCCCCAAACGCAGAAATGGTAATATAAAAAAAAAGAAGAGAAATAAATAAAACAAATTTAATATGCGCACACAAGATGTTCGCTCTCGAAAAGGGAACTTCCTGTTGCCGTTTCCACGCCGCCAGACAGACAGACGGACAGACAGACAGTCAAACAGAATGTTGAGAAATTACTAACATAAAAATTAAAAATTCAACAGCGCAGAGCAGAAGGAGCAAAAACTTTGGGCAAACTTGCCGGCTGGCAGGCAGGATAGCAGGATAGCAAGATAGCAAACGATAGCACGGATATCAGGGATATATATGAAATCCTGACTGCGTGGACGGCTGGCAGCAGGCAGCAGGCAGCAGCCTCGTTGAAAGCTAATCCTGCTGGCTGTGAATCGCATGTGGCACAAGGATTCAAGCATATGTATACGCGTATTAGAAGTGGAACATTTTCTATGCTCGTTTGATGGCAGCAAATGTTGACGGCGATTAAATGCGCAATATGCGCCATAAATGAGCCAAAAATAAAAGAAAACGCAAAACTTCAATAATATATATAGTATAAAAGAATTGAACCAGTCCACATCATGCTCCTTCATATCCTTTACTGCTGCTGCTGCTGCTGCTTCTACTTGGCATCTAGTCTAGTCGCTTCAAGCGAAATGGCGTCGTCAACGTCGCATCGTTGTCCTTTGGCTTTCAGCTCTTCAGCTTTCAGCTTTTCCAGTTTACAACAATCCAACAGAAACAACAAGGAGCAAAAAACCATTTGATTTGCAAAAATTGACTGAGCATTGGCAAAGTGGCTCTTAAATTGGAAAAACGATTCGACTCGACTCGATTCAACTCGCAATGCCAAGCCAAAAAAGTCACAAAATACAATTTGTGTTTTGGCCTGCATTTTGATATGTACTTATTGTATTTGGTATATATTAGAAAGTTCTAAAAATCAAATACTTGTGATTATTCTGCTCTGCTCAGTGCCAACAATGCCAATGGCAATTGAAGCAGCCGAATGTCAAATGCCATGTGATAATATTTTGGCAATGATAATGCCTCAAAAATGGGGAAAAGCCAACGATTGGGAATGGGAATGAGAATCGTAATGGATATGGAACAGTTGCCAATGTTTGACTCATCATCATGTGGGCGAGTTAAGTACTATATGTATATAGATATCGATTTTGCGCTTTTGAGTCCTTAAAGCCAGGACATCCAAAATGTTATTTAAAGGAGTTTGCATTGGCTTGTTTATTATATTTTCCGTAAAACAGTTAAACTACGGTCCTAGTAATCCTAGAGTTTTGATCAAAACTGTTCTCGGAGTAGTTTTTATTGCGGAAACATGTTTTACAAACTATTTTAACTTTTGTTTGGCAGTGAAAAATCCAACTATCAAGTGAAAAACCCTATGAAAAACTAACCAAATCTTAACTGAACTTTTTACTCAACAGCTGCAAAGACACACTAAAATGTTAGTTATAAACTAAACAACTTGCAGCTATATCAATTTCATCTAACAATTTGTTTGTAATATGAAAAATCTGCCAATCTGCATTAAAAAACAATTATTTAATAACAAAATGTTGCATGACATTGCAACTCTTTAAACACAACAAAGAAAACAAGCTACACATGCAAAAAGTTATATCGCCTTATTTCATAGTAAGTTTTTTTTATTAAGATTGATTACCTTTACCACTATTGAGCTTTTCTCAAAGTTCATAACATTTTCACTTCTTTTTTGCATAAAAATGGGGTTATTTCAGCTTTTTATAGCATACATAAAGTTATATGACCAGTTCCAAGAACGCACTTAAAGGAGCACTGAAACATGCAAAGAGAGAGCTCATAACGCTATCCTTTTCATCGCAATACTTCTGCCCCCCCACCCTTATGTTGAAAACTTGTGCCCTTCTGATGTTGCAAAACTTCTTTAACGCCTTTATGCTTAAGTTTTATTACTTTACACACTAAAAAAAACAAAAAAGAGAAGAAAATCTGCTCTCAGGCGAATAACTTGGCAAATGCAAACAGAAATCAGAACAGAAAGCTGTTACATCGCACACAAAACACAACAAGACACAGAAAAAACGCAATGATAAAGAAAAACAGAGTGCAGTGAAAATTCGCGTGTAAAAATGAAAACAATGAAAATTATGCAAACGCATTACGATGTCAAAGTGAAAAGTAAAGTAAAAGAAAAACTGTGACACACAAAAAACGGAAATGATACAAAACAAAAAACAAGAAAACTGAAAAGGGAAGCCAAGGGTAGTGCAGGGATGGAGGGGGTTAGCAGCGCAGTCGTAGTCGTAGTCGCTGATGTCGCGCTGCCTCTTGGTGGTCATATAGTTATGCAAATGCTATGCAAGGATGTCACGTCCTGCTGTGACTTAAAGCCCCAACAGCAAACACTTGCACGCACGCACACACGCACACACACATGCGACCAGGACATGCAGGATCAGGACGAGTTGGAGTGTGGATAGTACATATCTTACACCCCTGGGGCGCTTCAACTGACTACAAAGTTCTTTCTGCTGCTTTTTTGCATACATGCAACCCCTACTCCTATCCTCCATCCCTGCCACATTTGGTGGCATCCCAATTCAGTGTTGGTCTTTTGCATTATTGCATATTATTCGCAATTTCTGTTTACTACTCGTATTTGTTTTTGGCTTTGTAGCATTATTTATGTCAACCCCTGCTACTGCTGCTCCAACCCTGGCATATACACTATCATAAAAATCACAGCACAATGGGCTGAGTGGGTCAGTTGAGCTCCCAGCCCCTTATCAGTAGTGTGTCGCCTATAAAAAAAAATAAAACTGAGCTTCGCATAAAAATTTTACTTTTCATTTGCATAAGTATGAAACAGCCCTCGAATGGCATAGTCGTTGTGTATATTTGTTGCTGTTGTTATACCCTGTAATCTTTAGTCAGGTTTATCTAGAAGCACTAAGTTTGCCAAGTTTTGGTTCTTGGTTTCTTCTATGTTAATCTTTTAAGTTTTTTAAGTTTATTTCCACAAAGGGTTTCTGCTAGTCGAGCAAATTCATGTTAATCAGGATTTTCATCTATAAAAGTTAAATTTTCGCAAATTTTGTTATGCAGTTTCTCATTTCTTAATCTCAGCTCAAGTTTACTTCTACAAAGGGTATCTGGTAGTCGAGCAAACTCATTTTTATCTTTATTTTCATGTAGAAAAGTAAAATTTTCGCAAGTTTTTGTTCACATTTTCCCAATTCTTAATCTCAGCTCAAGTTTACTTCCACAAAGGGTATCTTCAAGTCGCGTAAGCTTCACTCAAACGCTTCTACTTGTTGTTATTATTATTCATATGCGCGTGTCGCGCATTTGCGTAAAAATTTAATAAAGCAAAGCATTGAGGCAAGCTCTCTCGTTGAACCAAAGAAGTAGCAACATGCCGTACAAAATAAATAAAATATATGTATGTGTATGTGCAATCTCTGTATGTGTGTGTATTTTATGCAAAATGGCTGATGCAAAAGAGGATTCGTTTCGCTCTGCATTTTGTTGGACCTTATGGAAAGCGACAGGAAACAACATTTTGATAAATGCAATGGCACACAACAAACACACAACGCACAACAAACACACAACGCGACGACGATGGCCATCGACAACGAATTTCAAATTGGGCAACAAACTGTGGGTTGTCAGTTCCATACCCTCTACTTGCTCCCCCCGCAAGCTACAGTGTCGAAGGCATTTTATCTCTGGCGACATCAAGTGTCCTCCAGCTGAAACATTTGCGCTGTTTTATTTGTTTGTGCCCCTTTCTTTGCATTCTCTTGCCCCATACGGCTGTTATGTTTGTGATTTATTATTCAGGCACGAAATTAAATTTTCGCTTTTTTACTGTCGACTGTCGAGTCCTGAATCTCGACTTTCCACTGTTATCCTGCGTATTTTTGGCAGCCCTTTTACTGCCATACCCTCAAGACTCCACTTCGACTCACTCTGCCTCGTTTAGTGCCTAAAATTTATTGTGTTGTTGCTAAATTCAATTACAAAGATGATAACCAACAGCAGAGCAAGGAGGACAAGGCCAAGGCTGCAGACAGTACTCCAGGACTCTGACTCTAGACTCTACAGACAAGTGCACTGCCAATGCCAAAGGGATTTTCAATATTGCATCCTTGAACATTACACTCCGCATGTTACCCCTAAGCTCTCTCTCTCGGTGGCTGAGGCCGTCTTCTTGGGTTCGAAAATGTCTCAATATGAAAATGATAACCCGCTGCGTTTAGTCATTACTTTTGGCTGTCGGCTGCACTCGGAGGAGGCACGTGGACAACGAGACAAGGATGATGTTGACAATGACAATGACAAAGGCAACTTCTAAATGCCAAACTACACAAACAACAACAACAACAACAACAACAAACAGCAGGCTACAAAGCACAAAAGCATCTATGACATCTATTTTAATGACATTTTGAAAGCTTTGCGCATAAAATATGATCTTTTAAATTGCTGTCAAAATCAAAATCACAAAAACAAAAATGAAATTGCAAATAAAATGAAACTATTAAAAATGTCTGCACAATATGCACTTAAGGCAAATCTAAGATTTTGTTAAAGATTTTTTTTTTCAAGTGTATTACCTTGTGGTTTAGGTTTATTATTATCAATTTTCGCAGATTCTTGTGCTAAAAATAAAAGGTAGAAAGAATATGCATAAATAAATTAAAATGGGTTTTAGAAACAAGCAACATTTCAAAGCTAAGCGTCTAAAAAAGTTATAAGTTAATTGCAATTTAAAACTAGTTTTGGAATTAGGCTATTAATATAAAAAGGAAAAAGCAATAAGCAAATATATATGCTTATAAGTTAAAGCCTTATCAAATTTTAATAAAATTATTTATCAAATGTAAATATATATAATTATAATAATAATTTGATAAAAAAGTAGATTTTTTATAGTTATTATAACATTATTGAAACATATGATTTGGTTTAGAAATATCTATTTATACTAATATCTCATTATAATAAAAGGTTTATTGAGCTCTGTCCCGCTCTTCTCGAGACATATCCCTCTTTATTCAACTCTCTTGAAAACATTCTTAAAACCTTCTCTTACTTATAGATCATGAAAACTTTAAACTTATTTCATTTCTGTTTAAGACATCGATAACAATTAACTGTCGAACAAATTGCAACTCTTTAGAAATACATTGATTTACAATGATGGGAAGCTTTCAATGCTGTTTTGTGCATCTTGACAAGCAACAAACATAATAAATTGTGCTCAATATAAAATGCTCCCTGGACAGAATGCTTCTAATGCATGAAAATCCTTGACCAAGAGCTGTCGAAGCTTTTCGAACAATTTATGTGGCTTACTGCAAAGTGCAACTATTTAACGGGGGCGGGGAGGGGTAGCAAAAGAAACTATATCAAAACATTGCACACATTTTATAAAACACAATCAATTATTTACGAGAAAATGTTAGGAATGTGTATGTGTGTGTTGGTATGTGTGTGTGTGTGTTTGTGTGTGTGCTGGTTTCATTTCAATTTGGAAGCTGCTGCAAGCACAGTGCGATTAATCCACTCAAAGTCATTCTTATTACACGCTTGTTGACCAAACAAACGAGTAAAACTTCTACTTACATTTTACTCCATTTTAGCGCATTTCCCTCTTTCTTTTATGCTCTTATAACAATTTTGTTGGCAACGTTTTGTTGACAAAATAAAAGCATAAATCGCGCGTAATAATTGGCCAAAAAGCACATTTAATGGCTTATTCCACGTCAAGGATGTGAACATGGAACGCAAGGACAATGGTCTGCTGCTCTGGACTCTGAACTCGATTCAGTGGAAGTCGTTAAGAGATTTACTTCTTGGTTTATAAATGTATTTATTTTCGCACACTCGAAGGACGAAAGTAACGCTCGCATGTTGCCTTATTATTGAATAAGAAATTGACATTTGATTAGGAGACTTTCGGTTCGTTTTTAGTGTCCCTAGCTGCTTGGTGTTCTCGACAACATATCCTTTCGTTCATCACTTCCAATTACCGCTTATTTATTGCTTCATTTTCATTGGCAGGACCCGCAAGCTTAACCCGAGGTCAGCAAATTGATTTGTGTCTATGTGTGTGTGTGTGTGTGGGTGGATTAGGGTGAACCAACGTCTAAGGATTTGTTCGAAACTCTTTTTTTTTTCTCACTGGCCAACAACAAGTGGTAATGGCCGGCAGCAGGGATTTATTAAGTCCTTCTGCTGTGAGCAAAAACAAAAAAGAAAACTTGCTCAGTTGATTGTGTTTAATTACTCAAACCAAAGGGACAGCAATGTCGACCATTGATTTTCATTTGTGCTCTAATGAAAAGCGTTTCCAATTAGAAAATACAGCAAAAGGGCTGATTTGTTGTTGTAAATGTTGTTGTACTTGTAACTTACAAGATGAAAAACACGTACAAACAATTTGTTTGACTAGCGCAACGTGAGCCAAAAGCCTTTTTCGTCCTGCGAAAATATAAAAGTGCAAATTTGTAATTGCTGCAATTGAGTTTGAGGTTTTTGTGGTTTGAGTTTGAGTTTCTGTTTGTGTTTGCCTTTATTGATAGCAATTTTATTGGACGCCAACACACAATTACTCATGCCACATGTTGCACGCGACACAGGCGAGACAAATTAAAAAAGCATAAAGCGTTTTTGGTCCCGCTAAAAGTGTGCAAAATTATGCGACATAATAATTACAATTTTAAATTATTTAACTCTTTGAACTTATAGAGGTATGTTAAACGTTTGCTGAGCGAAAGTAAAGTCTGGAATATCAAAATTTCACTTTAAATAAGATTTTGCGGTTTGAAAAAGGATGGAATATGGTTTCTTTGAAGGTAGGATTCAATTCAATAGCTCATCAACAATAATGCAGATTTCAATACTTATCGAAATGTTAATTCCGCAAAATTGTGCTGAAAAATGGCAGCCAGAACAGGTCTGATAGTTCAATTCCGTAATTGTTCAGTCGTTATTCTGTTTTAGTAACGGGATAGCTAAAGATATGGTCAGAAATGTATAGTCTTTGGTTATACTAAGCCAGAGTTAAGATTTCAGTTATAAAAGGATATTATCTTATCGATAAGTTTAAGCTAAGTATGTATATCAAGACAAATATGTTTTCCGATATCTAAAGACACAGTTTTCTAGAAATTTTCAAAGTTATATTCAGTAGGCAAGTGCATAATAAGAGAACATTTTTTTTTATGACTGCATTGCCTATATATTTTTATAGTTTTAAAGTTGATATAATCGATAATCGGCTATCAAAACTATCGAGCAGCTTACCAATATCTTTATCTGATTGTATCAACTAATCAATTCTCAAAATAATTTCCGGGAACAACACCATATAGGAAATGAGAAACAAACTGCTGCTGATATATGTAAACAAACCGATATATATAATAAACATTCATTAACTTATTGGGGTTGAAGAAACCGTATTCTAGCATTAAGCATTGAGCACAAATGTGCACTTAGAAATTAGAAACAAGCACAGATTACAGAAAAAGCGAGTGTTGTGGCAACAGTTGAAGCATTCATCGGCTTAAAGCATCAACAAGAGCACTTTGATGTTTTCGTTTTTGTAATTAACTTGGGAGGCGTTGCAACATCAGCAGCAGCAGCAGCCACAACAGTAAATCCTTCAAGCTTCTGCCAAGCCACATCCTGCCGAGACACGAAGGCAAACAACAACGAACGATATTACTTAACAAATTACATAAAATTACTTTTTCTTGTACGAGCTAAACAAACAAAAGGAGTCAGGCGAAGCCACACACAGCATAATGGGTTGAGGGTAACAAATAGAGTGCAGAGGGGGTAGTAATACAAGAAATCGCTTAACGATTACAGAGTATACAAACAAAATTTGGCCAAGACTGACAGCCAGCAGATACTTTTCCTTACTTCGTACATCGTACATCATACGTCATACGTCATACGTCCTACGCCGCCTGTCATGTCAAACTGTTTACTGCTGCTTATGGTTGCAGAGAGGAAGGACTAAGGGAGGAGCGGCAGTTGTATGCTAAGGGTTGTGGGTGGCGTTGGGTTGTGTATGGATGCCTATGCTATTCTCCACTTTTCGACATTTGTTTGCAATTCACAAACAAAAACAACAATCCAAACAATTGGCGGCATCATTCATCACGAAACGAACATATGACAGCATATTTCATATACCCTGTAGCTATTATAAGGTGCTATGGGGTATATACGGTCTCATGATCAGTATTTACAGTATTTATTTAGAGAGAAGTAGATGTCGCTTTGTCCGGATAAACACGTCAATTTTAAAGTTTTAGAGAAACACAATTTTTGATTTTGTTAAGAGAAAACACTTTATATATAGATTTTTAAAGATATACCCAATATTTTTGTACTTAGGACATGGTTTGCGAAAAGCTTGTATATTGATACGAAGAAAGAACAGAAAAATGTCACAAGGAAACTAAATTTGACCACTTGAATGAGCTATGAGAAAAACTTATGAGACACTGTCTTCTGACTAGTCAGTAATCTTTGGCTTGGCCTACTTTTCCTATTTTCACGAGAAGTTTTAAAACGAGTTTATCTAGAATCAAGAAAGTACTAGATTATAGCTTTATTCATCTATAGAAAAGAGCTGAAGGAAAACATATAAGTTATTCCAAGTATATTGCTACTTCGTATCTGCACAGTGCATAAAAAGAAGGTAGAAAATATGTTGGAAAAACAAAGGCTTTTTACAGGGTATTTTCGTATTGAAGACTTTGCCAAATGGCATGTTTACATGCTTTTGTAAAAAGGCTTGAGTGGCATATCTATATATATATTAATACCTACATATCTGAATACTTTAGCTAAACTTTGTTACAACTTCATGTGTAGACATTTAAATTGGCCAAACAAAACGATATAGAAAACCAAGCGGAAATCTGAGGGCAGACAAATGACGTTGATGCTAATTAAAAGCGGCGTCTGCTGCACAAACAGACAGTTACATATAATGACAGGCAGGGGATGTGGATAGAGTAGGGCAGGGTAGAGTAGAGAGAGAGTATGAGGTGTCGGATAGGGATCAAATAACGCCACACACACAACGTTATGGAAATGCCAAAAAAAAAAGAAGGAGAAGAAAGTTGACGACCGCAACGGGGCGTCATTTTGGCTGCTTCCGGTAACATTTAATGAAAAATGCCAGTAATGAATATGCTAAAAGTAAATGAAAATGCAAGCAAATGGGTCAAAAGGGAAAATGGCTGACGACAAAAAGAAAGAGAGAGAGAGAGAAAGAGAGGGGCGGGGGCGAGGTGCTAAAAAGTTAGCTGGCGTCTTCAAACTAAATGCAATTACTAACGGAAAATTAGTGCCTTTTGCATTGTGCATAAAAGTTGAGTGTACACATGGCGTATGCTTAATATCCGACTGTGCTTTTGCAGGGGTTATTATGAGACACACACACAGACATACATACATACATATATGCTATATATATGTTTGTTAAAGTGTGCGCAAATTATGCTCATCATTGTGACACAATTAGCGGGCCAAGCCCAGCACAAAAAAAAAAAAATAAAAATAAATAAAGGACGTACACAGGACGTAGAACTTAACCCTAATGGATGAATTCCGAGGCAGCAGCTGCTGCAGGCGTCAACTATGCAATTTTCTCATTTTTACTTCTATGAAAGTCATTTCATGCATGCCAAATTAGTTTATGCGCGCAATTTCAAAAGAAGTGTTTGCTAGAAAAAGCGTGAGAGTGAGATAGAAAGAGGTAGCAAGAGAGAGCGATATGCCAGCAGAGTCAAAAGCATGAAAAACCGCAGCAAATTTTCACACTAAACGTTGCCATTATGCAACATTGTTGCGGGTGTGGCCAACACCGGCAATTGCAATGGCCAAAAAGGAATGGGAACGGTAACAGGAAACAGGAAATGGGTGCGGGAGCGGGAGCAGGAAGTGGAGGAACAGGAGCTGCAGCAGGTTGATGCTTCCGTCAGTTTTTTGCTAAAGCTACCTTTTTTGGGACTAACTGCATTTTATCTTATGATGATGTCCTCAGGGCTTAGAAGCAAAGAAATCTTGTGTCAAAGTCTGCGCCAAAGACTTCACTTTGAGCAAAGCAACAAGAAACAAAACTTTAAATAAATTGTGTCATATGACATTATATGGTTCTATAAGATAACAATGTTCAAGGAAAATGTACAGCTGCAAGTGCTGCACAAGTTTCTTTTTAAGCTGCAGAAAAGCTTTTTGGTTGAAATGACTTTCTAAAGTTCAAAAATATTTCTAAAAGTCTTTGGATTAAAAGCTTAAAATTTAGAAGTTTACTTGAAAATCAAGTTAATTTGTCGAACTTTGCTTAGTTTTGTTAACAAATTTTCTGCAGCTAAAAGTTTAAAGTAGATAAAGGTTAAATTACTTTTAAAATTTTTATAAAATTTTTGAATTTTTATTTAGCAAAACAGAGAGAATCTCTATTCAAACTTTTAATCAAACAAAACAGGCAAAACTTTAAAAGAACCAAATAAAACAACTCAAAGTTTTACTTACAATTCTTTAGTTCCATTTAATAACAAGTTGTCAATTATCAAAATTTATGCTTTAAATATCTGATTTATGCATAAATTAAGTAATTTACAGCTAATGCAAGTCCTAAATCAAACCTAAAAGCTGATTTACCAAATACTAAATGTCATGGTTATAAATCATTTTAGCTAAAATTGCACTCAATGTCTGCTTGATTGGATTGCTGCTGCTTTGCACGAGTTCAATTTGGCATTTGTGGGTATTAACAAAAGTTCAGGAAATATCAAAATATATATATATATATATATATATGTATATATAAATCAGTATAAATCAGAACATCAATCTCTCAGCTGCAATTTGTCGTTGATTATTTGCTTTATAGCTGCGGTTATTTGTTAGACGAAACGGAAATTGTACAATGGGCAACAAAATGAATTGATTTCTAATACGTATTGTTAAAACCACAATATACAGGACAACAGGACAACGGGACAGACGCACAGGACACAGCAGAAGGTGACTTTGCCACGCTCAATCAGCAGGACAAGCAGCAGGACATGGATTCGGAGCCAATTCGATTGGAGTGTAGAGCAGGAGAGAGACAGAACTAATGAAAAAGAGTGAGATAAGGGATAATAACGCTCGAAGAAATTCAATTTACTTGCAACTGATGCAGCTGCATTTATCCTGTTCTGTTCTGTCCTGCAGTGTGTCCTGCCAACAAATAATAATAAATGGCAATGAAAACCCAATAACAGAATATTAATATACAATGTTGATATTCCATGTTGATACAGCTGCTGATTTATCCATAATATTTTTACTATCGCTCGTTAAACACAGGCATAAAATTACAGCAGAGCGTAAAGAAAATCTTTCGTTTAAGTAATTGAAAAATGGTTATGTGCAGTGTGCTGCACTTTTTTTTAATTAACTTCAAAAGGTTTGCTTTATAAACAGAAAGGCCCCAGGCCAGGGACACAATGTCTGTGATGCCTGATGCCCCTGACGAACGTATATTGGCCGCTGATTTGTGGCAAAGGCAAATAAAGGCGTGAGGGGCGTGCCTGCTGCTGCAACTGCCCTACAGCACAATGTATCATCAATCTGCGACAATCCAGTGAAAACAGAAAAAAAAAAAGAGAAAACTATGCAGCGCTTTTCCGTCAGCGCATTCTTCATAAAGCAATTGAATGGTCAGGCACGCGAATTGTTTGCTTCTGGCAACAGGACGAGGCAGGATGCGGGTTAGACACATTGAGAGAAACAAAAGACACGTAGACAATTTCAGGACAACAGTGGCAGCAATAGAATGCCAGCAGGGACATAAGCAGCACACCAGCAGGGACATCATCGGACACCAATGGACACCAAAAGGAGTGCACGCACTCAAAAGAGACATTTGCTTGGTCAATATCCTGACAATGCGAAAAAAGCTACGCACAGTGGTGCGGAGTAGCGCACAGTGGTCAAAGTTTCGAACAGTGGAACGGTGCTGTCAACCACAAATAGATTAAAGCTTTGATATGCTTGTTGGCCAGAAATGGCTCATATTAAATGCCGGAAACTTATTGACACTTCCAATTTCCGCTTTTAATACAAGAATTGTCAAGTTATCGATTTATATTTTTGTTTATTAAACGATTTTATTATCTTTTATATCACGTTCCGAATTATCTTCCAAAATTATCGACTGTTTATCGAATTGTTTCGGAAGAATTATAACAACAAAAAATGTAACACAAATCGAATAATCGATAAGTTATCGACTATATCGAATATATATAGAATGTTTTCCAACAACTAACTAGCTAACTCAATTTAATGATATTTCAATAAACGCATATCTCAAGAGTTATTTGACTGATTAATCCAACTTTGACAAATCGAAAGAATCGAATAATCGATTATTTACCGACTTGATCAAATATAGAAAATAACCATATAATATTTTGCATTTTCACATATCATATTTTAACATTTCAACATATGTATAGCACAATAGTTATTTCACAGATTAATCCATTTTTAAAGGGTCGTAAGAATCGAATAAGTTATCGATGATATCGAACATATCGAGTATATATGAAATATTTCACATTTTTAGTAACCAACCAAAGTAACTTTTATAAATGATATTTCGACACATTTCTTCACCACAAAACTTATTTGACTGATTAATCCATCTATGACAGTTCGATATGCTTTCGATATGCTGTTGCTCTTCTTCTAGCCACATGGCCACAAGCATTCATTCAACTTTTGTACATGTGCCTCTTCAAATTCCAATCAGACGCTTAAGTTGAGGCTAGCCCACACAGTGCTGTTGTTCATATGTAAACGGCAATCAAACGTTTGAAAAGCAGCCCCCAAAAACGTAATGGGAATAATTTGCAGCAATTTCATTCAAAAAGCCTCTTACACACAGATACACAGATACAAAGATACAGATACCAACACACACGCCCAGTCACGTAAATGACAATCAAAATTTGAAGTAGTCTGAGCAGGCAATGTTAGCAGGAAGGAAGGAAGCGAGCAACTGGCCAGGACAGCAAAGCCTATATGTCCTGGGCCCATGCAATGTGTCGAATTGACCAAATCAAATGCGTGCGTTGCTGCTGCTGCTGCTGTGGCACATGCCCCAAGGCTGTCAGAGTCAACACATCTAACGGGCGTTATCTGCAGTGGCAGACAGCAGACAGTAGACAGGAGCAGGCAGTCAAGGAATGCAGGACGCAGGACGAGCGTGTGTGTCGCTTGCTCCCCAAAGACCTATACACAGGCATAGATATAGGCAACCGCTGAAGCTGCTTATAATCTAAGCACATACACACACATACTTGTGCTTTGCATGTGTGTGTGTGTGTGGAATGTGTTACAAGGATACTCGCACACACACACACACACACACACACACACACACACACACATGCATAACTAGCGTTAGTTACATGGCCCACACGTCACTTTGTCATATTATGAATCCTAATTCCGTTGGAGGCCATGACCTGAGGCTTCCTTTCCAACCCCCCACAACACCCCGCTTTATGAGTTCCTGATGACGTTATGGATACTTCAGCTGTCACTCAAACTGTGTTCGAGCAGCGCGTTGATTGCAAACGAGTCCTACCCCCACACAACACTTCTCTAAGGACTTAAAGGACAACGTTGTTAAAGCACTTGCAAGCTCTTTTATTATGTTTTGTGGTGTATCGGAGGCACCCTGAACGAAGGGGGCAAAGGGAGATTGCCAAGGAATTTATAATGACAAGCGTGAATTTTCATATTTCGCTACTTTCGCGAGACATTCGAGACGAGGGGGCGTGGCACTGCCCAGGGGGCATTGTTAGCCAGCCAGTTGCAATAAACTGCGCGTCAAAATTGTCTTGCCTTTGGTGTATTTTGGGGGCGTGGCAGGGTTGCCACACTATTAAAAAGTTTGCCAACCCCAACGGCTAAGGAAAAAAAAAGTTAACAAAAAGGACAACGAGTTGTTCGTCTTTTATGCTGCAGTCTACATAATGAGCTTAGTATGCAAAAAACGGCGAAATTGTCAAAAAGATTCATTATTGGACAATTTTACAGTTGTTTTTCTTCCTTCTAGGGGGCGTTGAAAATGCGAAAGGCGTGGCAATGTTTGGACAATGCCCAAAATTGGCTGCTGGCGCAGCACAACTTTAAAAAAAAAAAGTGGGAGCAGCTATAACTCTAGTTAGTCTCTCGTCTCTGTGTGCATGGACAAAGTTTTCAAAAGAAAATTGATTACATTAACGAGACACGAGGAAACTGTATAAAATAATCTTATTATGAAAATTTTTAAAGTTATGAGCTCAACTTCTTGGCGTACATAGAGCATTTATCATAGTTTATACTTATTTTTGGATGCGACAGTTTTTCTGAAAATAAGCTGACAGCATTATAAATCGATAAGCAGCTACGGCGAAAACTTTAAAAGCTACTAAATAAATAACTGAGTTTAAAACAGAAAAGTTTAAGGAATGTTTATCATTTTTTTGTAATATTTTAGCATATTAGCTTTCTTTTTGCAAACTTTCTATTCTTAGCATTTAAATTCTCAAGAGACAAACAGCACATTTGTCAAGTCCAGACAAATTCTGACTAAATATAGAAAGTTTAACAAAAAATGTTTCAATTTCTTGCGACTGCTCTCAAATAAAAAAAGTCCTTAGGCTAACATTTGACAATTCTACAGCCAATTAGCAAAGTTTTCACTTCGTTGTACATTGCAAAAATGCTCGACCTTTGCTGTTTGATCTGCTCCTACTCTAAAACTTGAAAAAAAACCTTTATGCAAATGCGACGCGACAGCCGTAAAAAAGCCCAAAACGAATAAAAAACAGCAAAAAAAAGTAAAATGTAGACCGCAAATTTTCCATGTCATTGCATAAGTCGCTTCATTAGCCAACCAAAAAAATGTCTCATGCGATCTGACATCAAACAAAAATCTACACAAAAGTAAAAGCAGACAGCGAAAAACAACACAATTTACCAACTAAATCATTAAAAATGCGTCGCACAAAATTACAAAACCAAAAAACCAAAAAAAAGGAAAGCAAAAGAAAAACAAATACAGCAAAGCGACATGTTTTTGCTTCGTTAATAAACTGCAACGAATTTGACAGCGGTTTTTGAAAGCTGTAAACCACAAGAACCACAAGAAGAACTGTCTAACCGCAAGGCAACAAGGACTTTACACTGAAAACCGCAGCCAGAAGACCGCCTAATGGTCCAAAGATACCAAAGCAAAAACACACAAAAATACTGTCAAAGGGTTTCTCCAAAATTTATCAGACAAATGCTACCCCCAAAAATCCAAACAAGCCCCAAACAAAGCACAGCCAAAAATAAAGAAAACAAAAAAAAAAATCACTTAAAGTATTTTGCCAATAAATTTAAATCACAGACGCAGACAGGCGGGGGAGAAGGCAACCTGCTTGCCAAAAACAATAGACAACGAGTCCTCGCAGAAACAGGGTGGCTGGACTGGCTCGACGCGTAGGCAGGCAAATAAAAAATAGAAAAAAGTAAAACAAACAAACAATGCCATAAGCTAGGACTAAATTTAAAAAATATAAAAAAAGTATGGTGTATTGAATATCAAATACTCTTTATGGAGGTGTGCAACATTTGAGTGCTTTTAATACTTATAATGAGCTATATCAAAAGTCAAAAGAGTACAATCAACTACCTAATTAGATCTGTTGTACCCCGTTCTGAGCCTAAAGCTCCCCAATCAACCGAACTTCTTGAACAAAAGCAAGGACTTGCATTAGGATGAGGGCTCTCTTGAGTTCACAGGGAACACTTCCCTAGAATTCTACTTCTTCTCCTTGCAAGCATAAAAGTTTCGATTTCTTACTCAATGCTGCAGAATCGACATTTCCCGATACCGAAATCCAGTTTGCTAAGGTGCATTTTCGAACTACAGTGTCCTGACAAGCGTCCTGTGTGTACTAAATTAAGATATATTCAAAAACCAAGCATGATTTCTATAGCCGGACTAACCTTAACGGGCAGATTAGTTCGTGAAAGAACAGAGAGTCTTAATAATGATATTGCATCAGCTCATTTGGGTTAAATGGACTATTATCTGGTTATCTTCCAAATTCAAGAAAAGTTTTCAAACAAAGTTTTGGCTAACTTGGATTAACCTATTATTATAATGATTAAATTTAGGATGAATTTCTGCCAATCTAAATGAATTTCTGTTAAAAAGTATGAAAAAATATTATGAATTTGCTTAGGTTAGCATACAAAACAGATGATTATCGACTGAACCAGGGATGGAAATAAAATTCTTAATATGCTCTTTTCTAAAGTAAAGCAACACCGTTCGATCTGTATACCGCTCGTTCTAATCGGACTGTCGAAACAAATCTTCCACTCTATCTGTATATATTGCAAGACGCTTTTCGAACCTTTCGTGATGTTTCGTCACTAGAGTGGATTGCCCTTCTAAGTGATGATAAGTTAAGTTACAAACAGCATATTCTCGACTCAAAGAAACGAGCTTCATTCAAAATAGCTACTCACGATTAAGAATGTAATTCACTTAAAGTGTAATTAACCCGCTTAATGAGTGAAACCGCAAGCACTTCACGTATAAACTTTATTGAATTAAAGCAGATACCTTAAAAGTGTTACACAATGCCTAACAAAATTAAAACACTCAACGCAAAAGGGTGCAATAAGGGTATTCTAAAAGAAAACAAACAAAAAGATAAAGTACAAGTGACGGCGCATCAAAAGCCAAATAAAGCGCTAAAAGGATTTATTCGCGCGTGCATATCAACTTGTGCAAAGGATGAAGGAATAACTATACAAGCCGAAGGACCCTGCCACAAAGAGGTAAGAGGCAGTAAGCAGAGGGAGAGTAAAAGTGAGTGCGTTCTACACTCAAATGAGGCAAGTAAAAGCCACAAAAAAGTTACTTTAATAAAAGCAGCTTACAAATTAAATTCTGATCATTTTATGTGTCGCGCATAATTGTTGAAACATGATTTACAATTTGAAAGGTCGACAAATGTTTGGCAAGGCAGTTTGTCAAATGTGTTTTTTATGCGAATTTTTGGCAAATATGTTTTTGTGCGTATTTTTACAAGTTTTTTACACAAGGCACAACTTTTGAAATGGCCTAATAAATGGCACAGATTTTAAAAGGTTCTGTTTTTCTTCTTTTTTTTTTGGCAACGCATAATTTGCGCATATAAAGCATAATCTTTGTTGAAGAGGCAGACTTTCAAAATAAATTGCGCATATCCTGCCTGTCGCTGCTACACAGCCCTCCCTCCCAACTCCACTCAGCACCCTACACTGTTCTAATAGCAAAAGAACAACAACATTGTTGCGTTGAAGATAACTTATAAATCATATAATCAGAACAGCTACAATAACAACAAAGCAAGCAGCAGCATGAAAAACTGAAATTGCTTTTGGCTGAAACACAGCAAATTGTAGGGGTAACTAACAGAAAAGAAAGGGGGGGAAGTTGGTCTAGTTAAGTGGGTGAGTGTGCTTTCAAAGTGTGTAATTTATTGTGCGTTACATAACTTTATGATAACTGACTGGGTAGCTTGAGAAACTTTATTGATCACACAATAAAAACACAAGAATAAGAAATTGAAATGTCGAGTTTCACAGAAATAACAACTAAACGGAAACTATTAATCATCCAAAAGGGGCTTTGTTAAAAACAAAGCAGCTATAAAAATGTAAAAGACTTTATTTAATTGTCAATTTAAGTTCTGATATCTAAAGCAAACTTTAGTCGCAACTTTTGGCGTGACATGCAACAAAACTCAATTTCAAGCAGCAAAAGTTTTTGATATTCATGTTATTCACACCTTCATTTCTGGCACATAAACTCAAAGTCAAACACAGGTAAGCAGGTAATCCTGTGACTAAACTCAGCAACGCCCCTCGCAAAAACTGCAATAAGCAAAAAAAAAAAAACACGCCATCTAGCGTCGAGCGGCAGCTAAAACAAGAGTGAAAGAGGTGCATAACTTCGGGCCAAATAGGACCTTGGCAATGCAAAGGCGCAGTTCAGGAGCATAGAAGGGGTAGAGTAGGGACAGGCCAAGTGGAAAGTGGGCTCCATGGCAGAAAGACAATGAGTTCAAGCGGGCAAGTTAGATATATGACGCAAGCACAGTTTCCATTTAACTATGAATAATTCTGCTTGCAGTTATACGCTGTAAACCAAACAAGGGAGTAGTTTATTGGGTTGGTGTAACATCAACTAAAATCCAAAAGTTAGAGTCAACAAATTAAAGATGATAACTGTTGATGATCTTCTTTAAAAACAAGAAAGAAAAGTTCATTTCGCTCGCGGAAAAGTTGTTCATATGAAAAAGTAATTTTCGAACGATTGTTTCTATATGACAGCTATAAGATAAAGTGGTCCGATTTTCATAAAATTTGGTCAGCAGGACAGAAATATACTAAAACGTAGAATTGGTAAAGTTAGTTAACATAGCTTGAAAAACAGAAAAGTTTTTCATACAAAAACTAATTTTTCAATCGATTGTTCCTATGGCAGCTATAAGATATAGTGGACCGATTTTGATGAAATTTTGTAAGCATGGGAAGATATTGTTAAAACTCAGAATTGGTAAGTTTAATTGAGTTATCTTGAAAACCCAAATTCTCGACCGATCTTTCCTATGGCAGCTATATGTTATAGTGGACCAATTCGGCCGATTCTGACATATGTTCTACCTGAAACCCAAAAAATCATCTGTGCCAAGTTTCATCGCGATAGCTTCAAAGGTAGACTAGTTCACATAGAACAGTTAGATAGATGGATAGTTGAAAATAGCTAGTTGGACTTGGCTGTTGATGCTGATCATGAATATATAACTTTATGCAGTCGAAGACGTCAAATTCAAAGCGTTATACATTAATTGACAAATTTACCCACTGCAGGCTATAAAATGACAGAGTATATAGCAGTCGGGAGCTTGCTTGAGTGTTATAGCTATTGCCCTGGAGCATTGCTGTTGCTGTGCATTTGCTTGTTAATATTTTCATTTCCTTTGCTTTATGAGCCGATTCCGTAACGCCTAGACGCATCCCCACAAAAGACAGAGACAGAGATTGAGCTATATGTTAAGAAAGGGATGGCAAAACGAGTTGAGTGCCCCGCTTTACAAGGACAATAACAAGAGCAACAGCTTCAAGTACAAGAGCAGCAGGCAACAACAATTGAAGCAACAAGAACAAGAAGAACAACAACAAATGAGGCTATTACAAGTACTACATAACAAAGTTCTCATTCTCATTCTCATTCTCAAACTCATCTGCTTTATCGAGGAATGTCAACGAGTCTGAAGAAGTCTGGAGACTGAAGTCTAAAGTCTCATTGCTTCATTGTTTGCATAAAATAGCAATTTACAATTATGACAATAACAAAAAAAAAGAGGAATAGGAAGGAAAGCGCAAATGGGGAGCAAACAAAGCAGCAACACATTGGAATTTGTAGCGGATTAACAATGAAACATAGTCTGATAAGACATTTAAGGATGCGTTTAAATGACGCAATTACAAACACAGCACAAAATATATATATATAATATAATGCGTGAAAATGTAAACGCTGCTAAATGAGACAAAAATTTGATAAATTACGCAAGAAAACAGCAGAAAAAAGAAACAACAAATAAATTGAGTTTAGCAAAATGTTGATATGCTTGAAAGAGACTTGGTTTTTATCAAATGCCATTGGGAAATGCCCTTCCCTAATTAGCCACGCGTCTTTCTGTCAGCTGATATTAGTTAAACAGAAAGAAACAACAACATTGGAGGCATAAATTACAACAGTCTGTGGGGAGCAAAGCGCTTCAAATATCAATAAATTAGTTTGTTGGACAGTGTGCGAGGGTAGAGAGCACACAGGACGAAGGGTGTGCGTCCTGCAGGCGCTCCTAAATGAGAGATTATTGCGAGAAGTGTGGCAATAAATTACGCAAATCTTTATGAATGAGTTTGCTTAAAGTTTTCGCAAGCTGTGCACCAAAAAAAATCACTTGGAGACAGCGTTTTCGCTAGCATTTCGACAATTTGCAGGCAGCCCAAAAGTATGCAACATTTTTCTAAATTTCATTGTTTTTTGTAAAAAGGAACACTTTATAGAGATAGTTTAAGAATTTGCAGAATTTCAAAGCTATTCTGCACTATTTGGCATCAATTTTCGGGTATATGTTAAGCAAATTATACTTGTTTTAAAACAAAATAATGAAGAATAAACTTTAGTCTTAAATTCAACAAATACTTTGTTGTGTAATATTATATTTTACTAATTAGCAGTTGAAAATTAATAATACTTTCAATATTTTTAAGTAAAGTTAGTTTCAAATACCACATATTATTTCAAACCCGCTATTAAACGAATGCTAAAGACTAGTTATAAACTAAATTTCTGTTTTAAGGCCATTTCAAAGTTATAAATCGAGTCAAACTTACCGCCATATCTGCAATTTGTTTTGTCAGCGGGTATATTGCCATTGGGTTCGAGGCGATCCAGAAACTCTTCCGAATTGTAACCATTATATGGAACTTTATTACCGTGATTATGATGAGCGCCACCGCCGCGATGATGATTATGATGATGATGATGATGATGTGTGGAATCGTCGCCATCCTCGCGGGAAATAGCTGCAATAAAAAAAGTAAAAATAACATTTTTGTAAGTTTCAATCAAGCAATAATAATTGGCTTTTATGCTAAATCAATTATTATGAACAGCACTTAAAACTTGCCCCTAAATTTATATATAAATTGGTGGGGTTGCCCAATATTTAATGTCAATGTTCAAGTGGAAATGTTGCCTTTAACTTTTGAGTTTGAACAGTTTTTAACCTGAAGTGTTGAAGCGAACGTTGAGGTGTGGGAAAAGGGGTTTCCAAAGCAATCAACGCCTTTGTGCTGCCGGTTTGTTTGTAGGCCAATATGCCAAGCCCAGTAGTGTCCAAAGGACCTTCGCCACAAGGATGCGGCTACTCACACATACACAAGTCAATTGCTGATGACGCTTGTGGCGCTGGTTTGGACTGCTAATGGCTTCATTTAGTCACCTAGAGCTGCGCTAGAAAGGCCCTAAAGGCTAATGTCAAATTTGAAATTATTTTATGAATTCCCAGCTTAAAAGGTTACAAAATTCCCAAAAGGATAATACAGAGCTGCGCCCAATTCATAGTCACAGCTCGTAAACAGAACGTCGTCCTTTGTCCAACCAAAAAATGTGTCGAATATGCAAATGAGCGTAGCGGAAAAAAAAGCATTGCCTAAGCTTTTGTACAAACTAAAAGGGGGATTCAACAACAAGGCGCGGCTTCTAATTTCCAAACCGGAAATACAAAAGGCACAAATAACGCGCCAGGACACAAGAGCAGAGGCAAACCGGAAAAAAAAGAGTTGTTCGCGTTACCTGTGCACCAGGCTAACGGAAATTGGCTGGATATTAGCTTACAATACACACTCACACATACAGATATCCTTTAGGCCGCCTGGAGTTTCTTTTTTTTCTGGCCACTTTTTGAGCCTGCAATTTGCTAACGATATGCATACAGGACACAGGGGTCTCTTGCGAGCATACTATATGCAAATGTGAGCGCAAAAAGGATTACACGTTTAGTGTTTTTGGCTAACAAAAAACGGGCAGTCAATAAACTGTGATCAAAGCCGAAGTAAGGAGTGGGAAGGTGTGGGAAGTGAAATATGCTAAAAGACATGAGCAAAAGTCAAATATGTTTAATTAATAGCCATAAGTTAACAGTTTGTGAGAGGACTGAGTTGTAGGAAGTCACAAAAGACGCCCTCAAAACACACAGATGATGTCAGCACAGCACAAATCGCAAAAATTACCGCAAATTGTCGCTACAAATAAGCAATTTATTTGCTTATATAACTCATGTCATCACACAGAACCACCGAAATGCAATTCCACTAAATGTTCTATGCGAACTGAAGTTGAGTTCTTCATGCCTGTGATTTGATTTTTGGGTTTGCCATACAAAAACGAAAATCTCATAAACTTGTGCAAAAACACGCAGTCACATTGGGGTCGGAGAGACTGTGGGAGCGCAGGGCAGGGAGACTGTTCGAGGGAGACTTGGGGTTACTTGTGTAGTCTCGCAAATGTAATCAATAAAATATGTTCAGCATGAACTACGCTCAAAATGGTTGGAGTTGAAAGAAAAACAAGTAAGAACGTTGCAGTCGGATGCACCCGACTGCGATATACTCTTTTTTTCGCCTCTTTGCGGAGTCAGTGGGCGTGGCAATTGAATTTCTGCTCAAATCTTTAAAGTTTTGCCATCAATTAAAATTTGGTTGGGCCTGTTCTACAGGTTTGGGAGAAACAAACATTGCTTGATTGCAAGGGCGGGGGTGGGCGTGGCAAAAATATTTTTATCCAATCTATTAAATAGGGCAACAGAATTCAACCTGCAAAATTTGGTGATTCTAGCTAAAGGGGTGGGGGAGATACAGACTTTGCCTATTTGTGGGGGCGGGGGTGGGCGTGGCCGAATTTTTTTTGCCAGATCAATGAAGGATGTGATAAGTAGCCCTTGTGCCAAATTTGGTTACTCTAGCTATAAAACTGTGGAAGATATAGGTTTTTGCGGTTTGTGGGGGAAGGGGTGGGGGTGGGGGGGAGATCTTGACACTTTGTCTTACTATGGTATATACCAACATGTTTACCAAGTTTGGTTGCTCTAGCTTCAAAACTGTGGAAAAAACCTGCGTTCATACAGACGGACAGACGGACAGACAGACAGACGGACGGACGGACATTTCACAAACCCAATATACTCTTTTTTCCTTTTTTTTCAAAAAAGTTAAAAAAAGAGTATAAAAAGCGCTAGTTTAATGGCATCAGGCATCGTTTATGCTCTTATGCAATATTACACGGCAAGAAAAAAGAAAAAACTAATATCAATATCAATTTGGATGCTGCTCAAATTGATATATTTTCAAATATTTTAACCATTTTATTTGGTAACTAAAATATGTGAGCAAAATTATATATAAATCAAATGCCTTTATGCAGTTGCTGCTGTATAAAATTCATATTGCAACCGATTTATTCCAACTAAAAAGATACTGATTTACTTTAAAAATTCAAAATAAATATAGAATAATATATTTAAACAGGAAAAACTTTTGTTAGAATAATATATATTAAATTTTTTAAAAATCTTAAATTAGTAGAATTCATTTATTTTCACATTATAAGTTTAATTTTAAATAAGAAATCAAGCCATGTTAATCTTACAAAAGTCTTGTTAATGATATGCTGTCATAAAGAGTGCTGTTCTCAACTCCAATTACGATTTAAGCATTCAGAATCGGATTAATATACTAATTTCGAGTATCGAAGCAAAAAGTTTTGCTTTTAAGACATTGAATTGTGAAGAATTCCAGCTTATCTTAAAAGAAAAACGATTGCTCATTCGAAAAGAAAAGAATGTAGCTATTCGAAATGAAAAGTTCTCGAAAATGGAAACAGATCAGCTAAGCAACATATGTTTGATATGAGAAAAGTTCAAATATCTTGCTGTGTGTTTTTATAAAAACGAGCAACTATGAAAAATGTAGCATGAATTTGTAAGCAAAAGTTCATTTTAATATTAAATAAGCAGAAAAATAACAACGTTTTGAGTTAGACAACTCTGAAATAACTTCAAGTTAAACACAGTCAAATGTCTGCTACAACTCAAAGTTAAACCCAAAACTAGTTCAATTCAAAACTTTACAGCACTTTTGAGGTTTTAAATTTGTCGAAAAAAGCAAACAAAATGGTTGCCTACTTTCAAATTTGCTTAGGCATTGCAAATTTGATAAAGTTTACAGCCACATTGGTGATTTATTTTGCTGACAAATGAGTGACAGACTGGGCACACAGAATACAGGATACAGTAAAGAGACAACAGACAACCGACAACTGACAACAGTCAACAGCAAAGCCAATTGAACAAAGCTTGCAAATTGGGTGCAGACAATGGCAGGAGTGAAACACGAAAGGAACACGAACCGAAACAGTGACAAACAAGCAACAGTAAAAGCAAAATTAAATCAAAGCAAAACCACAAAGCACAAAAGCAACAAAAAACAAATACAAATAAAAATAAAGCCCAAAAAAAAAGAAAAAAAGTAAAGCAAAAAAATCGAGCAAATGCAATTTGAAGTAACTGTGAGTTGACCATTCTCAAAGTCGGCTGCTTTTAATGCGCTTTAGTCTCTCAGGCTAAAGTTTTATTGTTCGCATTTTGGCACAGGATTCTCGAGCGACTTAACGGGTAGTCAAAGGACGAAGGATGAACAAAACGTTGAGCGCTGAGTGTTGAGTGCTGAGCTGACTAAATCCAGCGTTACTTTCATAGATAATGCAAAATGCGATATAAAAGTGAGCCTGGCATAGTCCTGGCAATGATTGTGTTATGCAACTGACAAGCTAAGGATTTTATGAGAGAAGTTAAATGAAGGAGCGCATTGTGTTTTAAGAAATATTAGGGTTTCTTAAGAAACGCTTATTAAATTCCTTTTATTTGTTTTCATTAGATTGGAATGACTAAAATTTTCAAATATACATTAAAGTACCTTTTATATTTCTATTCAAACTTATACTTGATATTAGTTTCTAAAAATCTGCACTTGTTTTTTGTGAAATTGATTCAAAAGTGGAAATATTCGAATATACATTAAGCTAACTTTCGAGTTTCTTTTACAAATTTTACTCAATATTATGTTCTAAAAGTGGAATTGATCCAAAAGTGTAACAAAAAGACATATATCTTGAAGTAACTTTCAAACATCCATTGAAAATCTTATTCAATATTAAGTCTTAAAAATCTGCATTAGCTTTTTGGGGAATTAACTAGAAAATGGAATTTGAAATAGGCTTGATAAAGTTCTGAAATAGATATAATTGAATTGAGTATAAAGATTATTCTTTTCCTTCTTTTGGTTAGCTGTATTTTCAGATTTAATTCAAAAGTATATCATGATTTCAAAATTATGAAAGAATAGTTAACGTAATTAAGAGTTCAAATAACTTACTCTATTTGTGCAATTGATTTGAAAAAGAAATTTGGAATAGTTTGGATAAAGTTGTAAATTAGATATAATTTGATTGTGTATAAAGGAAATACTTTTCTTTTGCTTTTAGCTAGCAGTATTTTTAGATTGAGTTGAAAAATATATCAAATTTTACATAGGAATGGTTAAAAGCAAATAAAAGTTAAGTTTTAAGACCCGCTAATCCTTAAAAATCGACTCAAAAAAGGCACATGCTCAACAAAAAGTACATTCTATGTTCTCAAACTGCAACTAAAAAGACAATGGGAAAAATCAGTTGAGATCCGCAGGCGGTCAGTGAAAAGCAACAATAAAAGGTTTGAGTAGAGGCATTCGGTTAAAAGTATTGATGATGGGTTTGATTTAAGGCAGGGTCAGCTAAAAGTATCGATGATGGGTTGATTTGAGATGTGAAACCGCTGCCCAGACAAAGCAATTTAATCCAATCAGATTGAATGGCAGGCAAGTGAAGGACAAAAAGCTACTGGCGACACTTGAAATGCGGACAAATAAGTCGCATTAACGAGCACAATTTGAGCCAAATGTGTAAAGGAACCAAACAAAGCAAATGCAATTTGGCAAAGCAAGGTAGGGAGATATAGGGAAAGTAGAGAGGGGCAAAGTCATGCAATGGAACACCAAAATTAAATGTTAAAATTCATTTGCTGATGTTGCTGATGTCATGTGTGTGTGTGTGTGTGTGTTGGGCATTGTGAGGAAAGACAATGAAACTGTCAGGCAATTAAGCCATGCAATTTAATCAATTTATCAATTAAGCAGCCGAAACAGACCAGAACTGAGAACACTCAGAAGAGCACTTTTTTTTTTGATGAAAACTCAACTCGCAACTCAACTCGGCAGCAGATATTTTTATACCGTAAACAGTTTTTCAGCAGACGACGTTGACTTTAAAAGCCAATTTCATTAGCATTTCAAAGTGGCGAACGTTGGTTTGGCTTTCCAGCGAGTCAATAATGTTGTTAATTGACAGCGGAGAGGAGTAAGGGGAGCGCGTTTGACAGTGGGCGTGGCTGCTGTTCGTGACGTACTTACAACAATGTTGCGTTGCCCGACGTCAATTAACATTTGTAAATATGCATAATTGTTGACAGAAATGCGCAGACCAACAAAAAAAAAAGAAATATAAACTGATGGACAAGTTACAAAAACCGTTAAAAGGGGTGGGTGGGGGTGCTGTGAAGTTTACTCAATTGAATCAGTGGTTCAGACAGCGCTTTAATATGACCGCTTAATTGTTAAAAACCATTTGCATAATTGCAAGCAAAACTTATTACAAAGCGGGTGAGAGTCAAACTGTGCGGGCTCTCAAACTGTGCTGGCTTTCAAGCTGCGTTGGCAGTTTGCAATCGATTTTTGATTGATTAACTTTTATAGATTATAATCAATTATAATACAAATATAAATATGTATATTTGAGTGTTGCTTAAATATGCTAACTTTTAACTATACGCTTGAGCTTGCGAATTGAACTCACTTGACATTCAAATAGGGTTTTAAAGCACATTTAAACTTTTTCACTTCCAAAAGATTTTGACGAAAGTGCATACCGGAACAGAAGTTAAAATATGCTTGTCTTATATCATTTTGTGGAACAGATTAAACAATTCTAAATCATTTCAGAAGCCAAATATACTTTGTTGTTCTCATAATTACTTAAAATGTTCTTTGAAATTGCTTTTTTTTATGCATAAACGTTAATATTTTATAGTTTACAATATTAGGAAATCACAGTTTCGATAACATCAACATAATTATAAGTTTTCAATTCAAGAAAAGCAACTGTTATTTTAAAAACAGTGCAAAACTGCAGCAAAACAGCGATTTGCCAAGTTGAAAGAGCACTGAAATCACAGTCGCTTTCAAACTGCGCACAAGCAGTTTCAAACTGTAATTGCTGTCAAACTTTATAAGCTGTGGCATCGCATGATAATTTTGCATGTTTGCGCATAGTTTGAAGCAGAGAAAAGCAGCAGCAGGCGGCAACCAAGTTTTAGCGACTGACAACAACAACAACAACAACAATAACAATTGCAACAACAAGAACAACAACAACTTTTAGAATGGCTGTGAACTTTTTAATTTAATTAATAGACGCCAACGATGCCGCAACGAGCACAAAAAACCAGAGACAGGCAAAGGCATTGAATTACACACAAAGTTGAAGAGGGGGGCAGCGGAGGAGGGCTAAAAACTTGGACGGGCTTCAAACAGAAAATGAGCTGCACAAGGTGTGTTTGGGTGTGTGTGTGTGTTTGGGTGTGCTTGGGTGTGTGTGTTCGATTGTGTGTGCAGTGATGGCTTCTTTAAACTTATGATTAATTAAAAATAAGTTTTTTTTTTGCATGTGAAGCTTCATGCTGCAGGTGTTTTTCAAAGGTAGTGTTATAGAAACAGAAATGTGGCACGTGGCAAGCAGCAAATTGGCAAATTGTTGGATCCACAAAATGAGACCACAAAGAAACTGAAGCTGTCTCTGAATTGTCAAGGCAGGTGACGAGACAGGAGTGGCGTAGAGAGCAGAGGAATAGCAACTAGACATTTTCCATTTTCTAGCAAACATTTTCAGCAGAGAGCAGACAATTAACTTAAACGACTGTAAAAAGAGCTGCGACTGTTGGGAAATTGTTGTAAGCGATAAGTGGTTTTCAACCCAAGGTGTCGTTGTCTGCTGTCTCCTGCGCTCCTGCCAAATGATGTCCTTGTCAAAGTGCTGTCGCAGTTTGCTGACAGAAATTGAAAAGTACAACAATTTAGTTGCCAAAATGCCACTCAAAATAAAATCAGGCAAACACTGTACAAAACGACGAAGCAAAGTTGACAACTTATTTCAAGTGTTGGCGCCGCAAGCTATGCTATGATTTGCAACCAATTTCTTTGTTGTTGTCGTCCTTCTGCACCAAAATCACTTCAAAAGCAATGCCAAAAGTGTAAATCAGTTTGAGGAAAACTCAACCGATTTATGCCTTTGTCAGTTTAGCCTCAAGGCGTGGACGTCTTCGACATCTTTCGCTAAATTGACAGCTGTAAATCCTTGCCAAAACAGAGTTAACACTTCTTGCTCTCTTAACGCAAAAGGACAGCAGCCAGATACAGGTAGAATGCCAGATAGACAGCCAGCTAGAATGCGAGATAGACAGCCAGCTAGACTGCCAGATAGACATGTAAAAGTGAGACTGACAATCAGACAGACAGGTCTGCCAGGCATTTTAACCTAAAGTGCGACACTGAGCTAAAAAAAAAAAAAGAAACAGAAACAAAGGTCGCATGGGTGCAGGCTATTTGACACTGAGAAGGGGTCAAAGTAACACAGAGCTGATAAAGTACTTGAAGAAGTTAAGTTGTGAGAGAAAGAATTGCGAAATTTTAAGGAAATTTGTGGAATTTGTATACATTTTAAGATAACAAATGCTTATGAAGAATTGTAAATTTGTTTCTTTACAATTTTCATACTTTGTTAGTCGAAATTTCAACATTTGTTATCCTCTAAAGTATATACATTCTGTGTATTGAATGAAAATTTGGCAAAAACATAATCTTTATTAACTTTACTTTCATCAAAAAAAACAATCGTATTATCGATTTTCGAACTACTAAATGAGTACTTTATTACGAGTTCACAAAACAGCGCAGAAGAAGTTCCTCAGAATGTGAATTTTGATCAAGGAAATCCTGTTTGCCGACTTTTTAGTCATGTTTTGGACACAACGATCAATCGAATTCCTCTATACGATTAATCGAAACACAATCGCTTGTAACTATGTAAAACCGCTTATTGAACTTATCGATAATATCATGATTATTTACATCCCTAATTTCTACATATTAAATGATTATTATAAAGTTTTGCAAATATTTGTTTAAAGTTGGAATGAGGCAACTCTAATCCAATAAAAGATATTTTTTCTTGGGCAGTCCTTCTTCCAATTCACAATCCATAAGCCATAAGTCTAGGAAAGCCAAAGCCTTTACAAATATTCATAGAATATGCATGGCTTAAAAGTATTGAAAACCCAAACGCAATGCAAAATTGAGTCAACTACTTTTGCTGAAAAACATTTTATGCTTAACTTCACTTTGAGCCCGAAGGCTATTGGGTTTTTCTTTACAGTTAGGTGGACAGTTTATGCGACTGCCGAACATAACACAGGATTTAGACACAAAAAGGACAAACAAATATAGTGCATAAAATATTTAAGGCAATATAGCGACAGGACAGTGTACAAATTGTGAAGAGGACGCTGCCAAAAGAGCCACTAAAACGTTTTGCAAAATTATCCTTTTTCATAAGAATAAGAAAAAGAAAGAAAAGTAAAATAATGCAAAACAAGGAAAGGCAACAGAGGCCTGCCAGGCAAACCTTTGGCTAAAATCAATAAATATTTAAGAAGCCAACACAGGAGACAGTTGAGATTCGCCTTTTGGCTTTTTGGGAAAGGTGGCTGAAATCGCATTTAATTTAAAACTCATAAATACGAAATGCGCCGCCAGATAATCATAATAAAATTGCAGAACACAATTTACGCTGCGTTGCGATGCCAAAAAGAACAAAATTGCAAATGGAATTGAAATTGAAATTGCAAAAAAAAAACGAAAATATAATAACAGAAAAAACATTTTGTAACTTTTCAAGTCTTGTGTGCAGACAGTTGAAAAACAATTTGTATAATTGCATGAAAAAGAAAAATACATATAATTTTTACAGCATCAAGTAAACTTGTTGTTGGTTCAATTCATTTTCAGTGTGTCAATGACAGTCGGCAACTGTTTTTGACAATGTTCCAAATGGAACCAAAATTGCAGAAATTGTTGAAAATGCTAAATTATTGAAATTTCAAGTGCAATTGAGTGTCAAATGGATTTTGCCAGCCACAAAATCAAGTGGAAAAGCAAGAAGTACGCCAAAAATGCTATGCCAGAATCAACTGAAGCGTGTTGAAGTGTTGTTCCATGAACTCAACTGAAAATGAAGTGCAATTCTTTAGTGTTGTTATGAAAAGGAGTTTCTCTTTCTATTCTATTTCTATAAATGTCTGCACAAGTTGACAAAAAATAATTAAGAAAATGTTTACCATTTAGCAGTGCATTTATAGCCATAATGACAATACCAAATGGCAGAATAGCAGTTAACAGTTTGCAAGATTTCAGCACTTTTGCTGACTTGAGCCAAACTTTGCAGCATTCGCAGTTCAATACTCTGTACGAGCTACTGAAAGGGTATATTAAGTTTAGTTCTCAGTGAACAATAAAACAGTTAATGGTTGCTTATTATCTCTTAAATCAGTTTGTAATTAACTCAATACCAAATTCTAACCTCAAAACAACAGCATTTGTGCTCTCTTTTCATGCGCTTACTCTCTCGAGAGCGTAATATTTGTCAATTCTTCTTTGTATTGCATTCTTTAACGTTTTAGTGGCAGTTCAGCTATGCTGAACAGTAAAAGTATAAGCATTTTGAAGACCCTTAGCCATTCTATGGATAAAGTCAGTTCTTTATCAATTGAATACCTATTTCCAATCTCAAAGCAACAGAATTTGTGCTCTCTTTTCATGCGCTTACTCTCTCGAGAGCGTAATATTTGTCAATTTTTCTTTTTATTGCATTCTTTAATGTATTTGTGGCAGGGAAGGGCTACTATAAAAGCAGTGTAAGCAGGCTTATATCTTTTTCATATGATTTTAAAAGCCTTTAGCCCTTTTGTATAAAAATAATATTCAATTAAATAGTTCAAAGTTTACTTAAATGGGTTTTGGGGCTTAAAATCATATAACATTACTTTAAGATAACAACATTTTATTTTTCCATTTTATAGGGTATTTTATAAACGAGCAGTTTCCACGAATTGTATTCACTTTTTGTTGCCCGTTGACATTTACGAGACATTTTACTGAATTACAAATTGAAAATTGCACAGAAATGAGCAACAGCACGTAGAGCAGGAGGAAGCGAGAGATAGAGACAGAGTGAAAGAGAGGGAGAGAGCGCAGACAAGTGGATGAGAAATGACAAACTAATTGAGCCTAGGCGACATTCAGAGACAGAGACAGACACAGACACAGATGAAAGATGGAAACACGTGCTGGCAAACTACTTGAGACACTAGTTACATTGAGCAAACGATTTGGAGAGGGATGAGGAGAGAGTTGAGAGGGATGAGGAGAGAGTTGAGAGGGATGGAGAGAGTTTACACTCAAACCGAATTATAACGCGTGATTTATGCACAAAGAACGACTTTAAACTTGACTGGGCAAAAGTCAACTGTTGAGCAAAGAGAGCAAACAACTTGAACATTCAAGTTTTTCTAATTTATGCATATTTTGAGAGAAGAGAGAGAGAGGAGTGTGTGTTTTCTTCTTCGAGTGTTGGCAAACATTTTGCAGCATTTAATTTGGCTACAGAATTTGGTTGCGTTTTCACTCTGATCCACTTGCATGCATAATAATGAGCATTTGTGCTCATTATCATTAACCAAGTCAACGTCGACGTCGCGTTTTCTCAAGTGGCCTCCAGGGTCTGGGCTAATGGCCCGCGGCGACGGAAGTTCTTCTTTTTTTTTGCATGGACCTTATAGTAAACCCCACTCGGCACACACAACAAAGGCAGCTCAAGTTTGTAAATATGAAGTTTGATAAGTGGGAGGGTAGGAATAGTAGACCTGCCCAGCAGAAGAAGTAGTAAAACTGCCAACCAGTTGAACTCTTGACTTGGCGCAACGCAGACTTTGCCGAAAAGTTTTTGCAGGCGCAGTTCTTTATGAGGGCGCCTAACTTTGTATGATATGGGAGTTTAGAGCAACACTTTTCCCCAAAAAAAAATTTAAAATAAAGTGCATTCCTACGGGATTACTGAGCACAGTGTGACGAAAGATCGTAGATAATGCTGACAATTGAGCCAGTCTAAGCAGTTTGATTAAGATGCGAGATAGTTTTAGCAGAGCTTAAAGCTATTAATTTAAAGAAAAGCTTGGAAAACTTTGTTAATCCTCATAATTGATGACTCTTCAAACAACAAACTGATGTTGCCTGGAAAAACAACTTTTTTTTGGGTACAGCCCTTTGTAAGGCGTTTAAGTATACATCATTTTGAACACATTATAGTGCAGAATCATTCGGTAACATTTGTTTACTAAAGAAATAATATTTCAAAATTTTAGAAGAGCTTAAAGTTGTAGATTTGTATTACTTTTAAGTGAGATTTATGTTAAAGAAAAGCTTGAAAAACAGGAATATTGTGTTTAAGTTTATGCTATCTGAAAAGATTGTCATTGAATTGCTTATGAAGGTTTAACAGAACTTTATTCTAATGATTCTTCTGCAATTTCCGATTGTTACCATACCATATCAGGAATTTAGAAGAGTTACTCGGAATGACAATTTCAGAAAGAAAACTTACGAGTTCGTAATAAGTTCCTGTTACAAATTCCACAATATATCATCGTTTTCGGTTTTTAAAAGGAAAATTAACAAATTTACCAAACTTTATCCTTACGATTCATACTATAGTTCAGAATCATCAGGTAACATTTGCTACCTAAAGAAATATCATTAAATAAGTTTAAGCTATCTGAAAAGAATGTCTTGGAATTAAATATAAATGTTGAAATAGCTCTTGTTTTTGGAATTTATCTTTGAATTTTCTATCTTTCTTAACTCTCTGTTATCTGAGTTGTTTTCTAAAAAAAACCTTTCAAACTAATTCATTTTAACTAGAATAACTTTTCCTTCTTTTACACAATTCTACCTGTCTCAATTTTCGACCAACTTTGCACCACTGTGCCACACTCAAGACACGCAACGCGTCGCGTCGCGGCGACGGCCACTTGTTTTTTGAGTTGGCTGGCATAAGTTCTCTGGTGGTTCTTTGTTTATGTTCTATCCAAAAGTGGCAATCGTAGCGCAACGCGACGCGACTGCGGCAAATGTCGTTACGTGCACAAGTTGCGCTTTTAAAATAATTACAAAACCCAAAGACACCAAATAGACACACAAAATAAATACAAAATAAAACAAAAAATACAAAAAGACAAAAAAAAAATAATAATAATAAAGTTTCTGCTACTATTTGGCCCGAGGGAGTAGCAAAAATATCGTTGCATGCTTTTCTGTGCGTCGCTTAATGGGTTTGACAGGCACTGGCAGCTGTTACACAGCAGCTAGCATATTGTCAATAAGTACGTACTTCTACATGTGCATGTGTGTGTGTGGATGTATATAGCATAATGACATCAGTAACATCAGCTGATATAAAGCAAAAAAAAAAGAAGAAGAAAACTAACATAATGTCAGCAGCCGAAAACGCAGGCAAGTGTGTCTAATGCGCCTTGGCAAAAATGCCGCTGCAAGGCGTAGTCCTGCAGGATGATTTTGCGCTTGTCAATAACTTTATACAAAAAAATTGCATATAAAGTTGGTCACGCAACAACAACAACAACAACAGCAACAAAGGCAACTAAAATTTATTATGCACAGACGATAAAACGTTTTGTGTGGAAAGGATGAAAAAAAAAAGTAAAGAAAAGGAGGACACAAGCTGCAGGAAACAATAGACAACCCTTGGGGCACTGGGGTGTTAAGGTGGGCGGCATTAAAATGCCGCAAACGCAAGTTGACACGATTTCTTCAACAACTTGCAGGAAAGAACAGCAACAACAACAACAACAACAACAACAGCTGAATGTTTTCAGTTTTCAGCCACGTCATCAGGAAGCAGCGCTGCACCGTTGTAAGCTGTGCGGGGGCGTTAATGGGTTAAAAGTGCGCTTAGAGCGTGTATAGATTTTATAATGTGTTTGCCAAAGCTCTGGCTCTATGCGGCTGGATTCTGCAACTGGCTTCTAACCTGTGCGATGACTTGCAGTTTACCAAGAAAAGCGACACCTGAAACGCCATTTTCAAAAAAAAAGAAGGAAAACAGCCGACGACGCTTTCACTTCCGCCTGTGCTGAGTTGGCAACTTTCAAGCTCACATACAGAGACAGCATAGTATGTGTATGTGTGTGGGTGTGTGTGTTGATTACAAAATACAGTTTAATGTTGATTACACATGCAGCAGGCAACGTCAGGCTGTTAGCTGTAGCTGTTGCTGCTGCTAAGTTGGCTTATATAACAAAGGACGCTGCCACTTCAACCTGTTCCTCATTACGCATACAATGTTGACACTAAAGCCCAACTAGTTGGCTCCCAACCAAGCAAACATATGACGATGACGTCCTAAAGTGTGCTGAAGTTGCTTTAAAAATTGCTTTACTTTATTGCAACTTACTTTGCATTTCAATTTCAGCAAGAAATTGCAAGAATTTGGTATATATAGTATACAAAAATGACTTGCATTTAACACTTAATTGAAAAATTAGTTAAGAAAAGTCAACTTAAAACCTCTCCTAATGCTTAAGTATTTATAATAACAAAAGCTTTAGTAAAGTGTCCTCCATGGTCACTTTGTTTTCAACTAAATCGTGCAAATAGCATAGCCAACAAATAAAATAATGCTTAAAGCAGTCTCTCCACAGGCGAACTTATAATAGCAACAGCTTTATTTAAGCGTCCTCCATGGTCACATTTTGTCAACCAAATCTTGTAAATCACAAATAAAATGCCAAGCAAAATATAATTATGCATAAATGTAACAAATCTGATTAGGCTTTCTTTCAAATCTACGCCTGCCTAGACATAAGTCTATTAAGAGCTTGTCAAACTGTAAAGCAATTGTGCAAATTGAATAAGATATATATAAATATGCATATATATACACATATTATATGGAAATGGGGTGTTAATCACTTGTCGACGTTTCTTTCTATGTAATGGCAAATACAATTTGTGTGTTTTTGCTACTGTTTTGCTTGCTGCTCATTTTGCTTTTCATTTAATTTGCAAACAAAGTGTAGCAAGATTTTTCCGCAGAAAATTTGCCAGCACAGCCGCAAATTTGATTTATTTAGCGGCAATTGTCGTGACAATTTACAACAGCAACAATAACAACAACAACAACAAGTGCTTTCAACGTGATGAAGCATTCAAAGCGATAAAAAACACATTCAAACACATCAGTCACAATAATACTTCATAATGATGATGATGATGATGATGACGAGACAAGCAGCAATTGCAAAATGTGTTAATAGTAAGTTTTTTATGAACTTTGCAATATAGTTTTAACACATATAAAACAAAATCACGTGATCAAAGCAATTTGAAAGCGAATGCGAAAAAAAAGTGAAAAAAGTGAATGCAAATGTTGGCCAAGAATTTGATCAGCGTGTTGTAATTTATAGCCAGGTTAAGTATACGCCACTTGCCACCTGACAAAAAGGGTGTCAAACTGGAAACATGAGCTTGGTAACAGATACAAAGTTGTGAATGGAAACGTACAACATTCGTTTTCCCTTACAACAAAGGGTGAAACACAATGCACAGCAGGCAAAGGTTCAAAAAACGACTTTCTAAACATCTAAACAGGAGTTGGATAACAAAGTTTTAAATTTCAAAATTAATTTGTTAATTAAACCAGGGATCAAAAGGTATATATACCTCAACAAATCAGTTTATAAATATGTTAATTTAAAGTAACAACTTTGTGGCTTTATCAAATGTTAATGTTAGACATGATATTTTATGTTAAGTACAAAGTTTACATTTCCTAAATAAGATCTTGACTTGACACTTTAGCCAAGTATCCATTATTTGCCACCATAATCGTCTTGTCTTGGCTAAATCCACAAAAGCATCGTCTTTGAATTGTCTTCCACTCCGAAATTCTTGAAAATAGTCCTCCATGCACCACGACTAACTTGAGCTTGTTTTTTGATATTATTTTGAGTTTTGAATTGCCTCATAGAAAACGGCTACTTGAACTAATTCGTAGTTTGCGTTAGTTTAAAAAAAATATATAAAAAAAGATATATGAAATAAGGTACAAATAAGATGAAGAGGTTTCTTTTGATATTGTTTTATAGCAACTATATTTTTAAACCAATTTTGATTTTTGATTTTTATTGTTTAATTAACTGCAGGAACTGTGAGGACTTTATCAATTGAAAATAAGAATAAGTCAAAAGAAATTAGATTGATATAATTTTTTTTTTTTTTTAATTTTTTGCGGATATTTTGAATTTTGAATAATGAATTGAATATTTGAAATAATTATACTATTATTCTTGACGGAGTATTTTTTTAAGAACACTTGTGCTTTGCTTGCGAAATGAGAAACTAATGAAATTATTTAAGAGCTGACTTTGCTAGTCGGTCGAAACTTGAAGTTTGAAAACTTCAAGGCCTACTTTGAGCAAATTTCGAGGCCTACTAAGACAATATATCAAAAATGAAACTAATTTTTATTGAAATTGATTTCTTTGTTGTCCAAACTTATTCTCAGTTTATTCTACACACTATTTAAATTCAATTTGATTTGCTTAAATCACATACTTGCAAATATTCTTATTTCTTTCACTTCTTGTCTCCAATTAGGTGACAAAGTCTCAAGTTGAAAACTTTTGTTCAATGCATGTTTTGGGTAACTCTCAACCAAGCCAACTTTCAACTTACACATCAATCAGACCACCCAAGGGGCAGAAAATTGAATTTGCAAAGCTTTGCTTTTTTTGGAGTTGAGCGAGTGACAAAATAAAATGAAATTTAAAACTTTGGCATCTTAAATGAAAATAAATATACAGAGAGGCCTGGATTAGGTCGTCAGTAGCCGGCAAGTTGCAACTTTCGACAACTTTAATTGGTTTAAAATTGAAAATTAGAAAATGTTCAAGGGTGGTGCTGTGCGCGCCTTTCAATAAACAAATGCAAATGGAAATTGAGCTCAGGGCAAATAAAGAAAAAAAAAGTGTAAAACCAAATACGCCTGTGCGACAATTGTTGCGGAAAGAGCAAGCAATAAGTGGGAGTTAAAGTAAAAGTAAAAGAATAAACAGGCAAAAAAGAAAGTTAACTTGAGGGTGACAAATTTTGAATGCCCTTGCAGAAATCGCCATAAAGTTATTCCCATGAAAAAACACAAAAGGATTTTCATACAAAAATGATAAAGTTCTTAAACAATCCTATCAAATTTTCAAAAATTATATAAAAATATCAGATTCAATTCAAATTAGAAGTCAACAATTGAAATATATAAACTCAGCTCTCTGAGCGTGAATATGTATACCTTATGAGATCTCTTACAATGCTTTGTACATTTTATACTTTACAAGGATATCACAACATCAATGGCTGTCAGGGACAACAAACATGCAAACAAATGTCTAAAAATCATAAAAAAATAAAGAGAAGCTCGTTTATCGAGTGCTTAACTTGAGGCATAACTAAAGCTCGGACTTTACAATGGGCAACTGCCTAGCAGGGGAGCTTAGCAAAGGGATCTGAATGCAGGTCCTGGCAGAGGTCCTTGTGCTGACCAGTTGTACCTACCGCAAAGTGTAAGCCAGCGAGGGTTTTTGGGCAACATTGCGCGGCATGTTTTGGACTGTAGAGACGCATATCGATTGCAGGCCAACCCCTAAAATGCTAAACAACCCCAAAAGGGGCTGGCAATGTGCGCTGATAAGCAACAGTAGCAACAGCAACAACAACAACAACAACAACAACAGCAATAGCTACCATAACATGGCAACAAAATGTTGCAATGCCAACGTGTGGCAGCTTGTGATAGCGTCCAGAACAGCTCAAATGGGTGGTTTGTGCATATTTTGAATGATGTATGGTAACGCTGGAGTGGGTGGGTTGCCAGGGTAGTTGGGTGGTTGGGTGGCAAGGTGGTTGCTTGTTCAACAGCCATGCAAATTCGGCATGGTGCGTTGTCGTACAATGAACCGCGCTTTTTCTCTTGCTTCTTTTTCTGTTTGGTTGCGACGACAACTTTGAGCCGTTAGTGCGCCACATTTTTTGGCCACCACTGTTGCAAGTCCAATGTGGCACGTGTCTGCACTTTGAACGCAAACGAAGCAGCAGCCAACTCCATTAGCAACCACAGCAACAACAGCAGCAGCAGCAGTGGTCGCCACAGTGGCGCAACCCTCGCAAAGCATCTACTCAACGGTTGGCATTTTTTTTAAAGCTCTGCTTGGATTTTACCTGAGCACCCAAAACCCAGTCACGAGTTTGCTTCTACTGCCTTTTTTATGTACATTCCACTCTCTCAATTTCTTCTCTTTTTTTTTCTACTGTTTTGTTGTGTTTGGTTACCTACTGCACTTCAAATGCAGTCAGCGATGCGTGAGAAGAGGCAGCCAATGAGGCACAGCTTGAAAATAGAAATAGAAGATACTTCAGCACAGCACAGCATAGAAAAGAAAGCTAAAGAAATCTTTAAAGTATGTCAACTGGCAGAACTTAAGACGTTTTAAAGTTGCTCTTAACGCCTCATATTATAACATTCCATATCATGCCAAAAATATAACAATTTTGAGGCTTTATCTAATTTTAATTCGATATAATATTTTATGTTAAGTACAAAGTTTGGCACTTTAGCCAAGTATCCATTATTTGCCACCATAATCGTCTTGTCTTGGCTAAATCCACAAAAGCATCGTCTTTGAATTGTCTTCCACTTCGAAATTCTTGAAAATAGTCCTCCATGCACCACGACTTACTTGAGCTTGTTTTTTTTATATTATTTTGAGTTTTGAATTGCCTCATAGAAAACGGCTACTTGAACTAATTCGTAGTTTGCGTTAATTAAAAAAAATATATAAAAAAAAGATAAATGAAATAAGATACAAATAAGATGAAGAGGTTTCTTTTGATATTGTTTTATAGCAACTATATTTTTAAACCAATTTTAATTTTTGATTTTGCTTGTTTAATTACCGTTGAGGGCAGCGACACATTTATCAATTGAAAATAAGAATAAGTCAAAAGAAATTAGATTGATATATTTTTTTTTTTTTTTTAATTTTTTGCGGATATTTTGAATTTTGAATAATGAATTGAATATTTGAAATTATTTTACTATTATTCTTGACGGAGTATTTTTTTTTTTAAATTTTTTATAAAATTAAGAACACTTGTGCTTTGCTTGCGAAATGAGAAACTAATGAAATTATTTAAGAGCTGACTTTGCTAGTCGGTCGAAACTTGTAGTTTGAAAACTTCAAGGCCTACTTTGAGCGAATTTCGAGGCCTACTGAGACAATATTAAAAATTAAACAAATATTTATACATTTTCCAAAAAACAAATTGAAAGAAAGCTTCAAAATTTCTCTTTTAATTAATCCACACACAGCTTTAAGGAGCTCCTTAACACTTGGTGCCTCCTTCCCTGACTCCTTCCTTGACAACCATTGTCAAAGTTCAAGTACTGCCGTTTGTCTGTACCCAAAAATGTCTTACGTTATCTATGGTTGAACGGATTTGAACAGATTTTGAGCAGGCACGTAGAGCCTGCTGTGTGCTGTGCCTCATTATTTTTTATAGTCACGCCATTATTTCTATTACATATGTCGCTGTCTTTCGATATGTATGTATGTATGTACATCTTAAAGTCTGCTTCAGTTGCTCTCCAACTGTAAATTGGCATTTAACGCACATTCAAATTGGCATTCACATTGGAGCTGAATACATCGCTGACATTTACCAGCATTCTAAGCTGTATGCTTATCCCTCACTCTCTCTCTCTCTCTCTCTCTTTTTTATGCCCCCTTCTTTATCCAACAGTATCCACTCCCTGCGAAATGACAATTCTGCTTGCAATTTTCAGTGCCTCGCATTGCTCCAACTCTCGCGCGCAGCGACTCTCAACAGATTTACATGCGATTTGCATAAATTGAGTGCTTCCTTTGAGGCTGACTCTGCTTTAGAGTTGCTCATGTCCCCAGTTTCCTCTTTGCCTCCATCTCCATCTCCAACTCCAACTCCAACTTCATTCCTTCATTTCCTACTTTACTGCTACTCGTTCTGAGTAACCCCGCGGGCCGCTTTTATCGCTGCCTCAAATGAATTTAAATCTTTTATGCAACAAAAATTGCTGCCGTTTTTCAACAGTTAATGTTTCAATTAGACGAGGGTCGTCCACATAACAAAACCCACGCAGCAAAGTCTTCCTGCGACGTCCTGAGTGATGGCGCCTCTTTAACAATTAGTTAAATCGTATGTCAGCTAAGAATTTCTTTTATATTGTACAATTCCTTCTATACACTTCAAGCCCGCATCAAAGTAACAACGCTGCTGAGCTCAAAACGTCGCACTCCCGACTTTACTATACCCTGTATTGTTAAACTCCATAAAATCTTAATTTCTGTGTGCCCTAAAATGCCTTTGCAACCTTTTCAAACATGTTTGAGAAATATTATTGCCGTTAGAATGTCTAGTCAAAATGGTTTGAAAATGTCTCAAGTACAAAAAGGTCTTGAAATGTCTAACATAACATATCTTCCTGCTAACATCTAACTTTATATTATCGTATCACTTCATATGCCATAAAATATTGATGTTCTAATCCTCATATCAGCTTCATTTATCGTAATGTTAATCTTAAATGTTCAAACGAACATTACACAAAACCAAAATACCCCTTCTACCTTAACAAACAGCGTATAACACAACAAAATAAAGGGGAAATTCGCATTCGCACATTTCTTGTCCCGCTGGGAACCGTCGTCGACGCGTCGTTTCGCTGCAATCGACTGACTTTTGATTTTGATTCGATGTGATTTTGCTTATGGGGGCAATGAAGGGTTAACAACAAATTCGCACAGCTCAGCGCTTAGCAGGGTTGTGTGTGTCATTCAATTTGATTTGTCCTCCTGGCGGACCGATCGAATGACTCGACCGACCAAAAAGGCAACAACAATTTTATTTGACATAATTGGCGCAAAGTCAAGCGGAAGCGATTACTTCCACCAGCAGAATGTGTGTGTGTCTCTCTATGTGTGTGTGTGAGTGTGTGGGTGCTCTTAAAAGCAATTCAATTTGTGTAGCACACTTTTTGGGGGGTTTGGGGAGCACTGGTCAAAAAGGTTTTCCGTTTTTGTACAACTAAAAAAAAACTAAACCTAAAAACTGTCGCATTGCGTCAGCTTAGTTCAAACAGCGGCGCCTTCTGCCACGCTTCACATGCTATTTCCCGCCCTCCAACTCCCCCAAACACCCACACACATACTCCCACACAACTACACACGTTTTGAGCTGTTTGCTGCAAGTTTTTTATACTTTCTGCTGCTCTTTGCATTAAAAATGCATGTGGCAAACGCCAACGAAAACATCTTTTGAAACCCCCAAAAAAAATAGAAATAAAACTTATTTAAAGGTGCGTTAGTTCAGAATTGAGATTGGGTTTGGGTTTGGGTTTGGCAAGCGAGTTTAACTTTGAAGGTTAAAGCTTTTGAATACAAAGTTTATTTTTTTGCCAAGTGAGTTGACAGTTGACAGGATGCGGGCTTTAGACAAGATGGTCAAAAGTGATTGCGTTTTAAAATGCATACAAAGCGAAAAGTTTTCCAGCGACAGCCAATCGATATAGCTACTATATAATACTATATACTATATACTTATATAAAAAAAAATGTAAATGCAACTGTAACCTTCACATGCAAAGTCAATTATAGAATAGGAGAGGACCACGTGCCACAACAAATTGAAATTCCCATGCTGGCATTTTACAAAAAAAAAGCTGAAAAAAAACGTTGCATAGTTTATTAGCTCAGAAAAAAATTAAAATTTGCAAGGCTAAAAAAACACACACATTTATAGAGCCACATACATTAGAAGAAATAACACAAAAGTTTCCGCAGAAAATGTCAAGAGATTTCTTCTTTTTTTTGGCCAACAAAAACGTTGACATTGTTGGCTTAAGACATAACTGTAACAGAAATAGCTGGCAAAAGGCAAACGATGTCGCTTCAGAGGATTAAAACCATAAAGTGTGGGTTTGTTGGGGGTTAAGGGTAAGCTGCACAACAAATCAAGTTCTTGCATAACGTGTGCAAAAATGAGCTGCATACTAGTTTTATGTGCATTGCAACAGCAAATAACTTAACAATGCAACCAAAAAAAAAAAAAAAAAGAACAAAAAGAATAAACAGAAGTGGCACGAAAAGCATTTGAGAGACTCGAAGACTTTTATGCGCTCTGCACAATAAAACTAAAGATGAAAACTATATATATATATATAATTGGATTTTCAAAGAATTTCAAGACTGGCATTTCACATTCATATTTTTTTTTACTAACGAATATTTTTATGGCTTGTTTAATGAAACAAGTTTTTGAAGCTGAAATTCCATCGACAGAGACTGCGATGCTCTGGGCAAACAAAGGACTTGAGTTCTGAGAAAACAAAATTTATAATTTAAAAAGATTTATGACAATTTAAATGCATGAAATGTTAGAAAACCTGAATTCAATTGTTATATAACATGTTTTTTACTAAGTAAGTCCATTCAATTTATGAGAATCAAACATCAATTTAGTTTTATCATCTCTGTTCCGTTTTCTATTCTCGCAAATTGAATTTTCCTTTTCGACTTTCAACTCTAAACTTTGTGGATTCAAATCACTTGTCTTTGAACTTGAAGGGAGTTGACTTACCAATGAGTGACGTTTCAATTCATTGACTAATCAACAACAATGGAAATCCCCACACTTTTAAAGCAAGTTCATTTCCGCAATATTTCGATTGAAGTGGATACCGGAAAGATTATGTAGATTGATATTTTGTAACATTATATTGAGTAAAAACTTTAAAAGTTAAATCACAATACATCTCAGACCTAAAAACATATGTCGATTTTCGGATTTGAGAACAGCTTGCCTAGTTTCACAGCCATTAAAGCGCATTTTTTCAATTTACTTTTTTTACTACCCACTGTAAACTAAAAGACATAGTGCATGTACCTTTTGCCAGTCAAGAACAGCAAATACAGCCACAAGAGCCAAACAACAATGCAACAGACAAACAATAATGTTGCACAATCACCGAGGCGAGGCATCATCATTTGGGGCTCCAATTTAGAGTGACTGGAGTTTAGGAAGCAGCATCCAGTTGCAGTTACAACACGCTGACTGCATCCTTTTATACAAATTGTCAACTAGAGTAGCTGCTGTGGATGAGCAGCGAGCAGAGAGCAGAGAGAAGTGTAGTTGCCCCATTCGGTGGCATGCAACAAACTGTAAACTGTAAAGTTCAACTAAGCGTATGTGTAATGTTTGCATATAACAATTTACGGTTTACAAACAAAATGCCAGAGTCAGTCTCTCTCTGCCTCTCTCAGCTAATTGTCAACAACAGACATAAACTTTATACAAATGCAAGTTTTACTTTCTCCGCCTTCTTTCTTTTGTTTGCCTTTCTTTCTTTTTTTATAGCTATTTTGAAGTGGTATTGCCATAGCGCCCAAAAGTCCTCTACATTTATATTTTTCAACGCGTGTGCTTGTATGCTTTTCATTATTAATGGCCAAGGCAAACGTTGTCGCCGCAGAACGTTAAAGAACAGCGAAAGTTAAACGAAATTGAAGCCATGAGTCATATGCTAATTTAGCTATGGTCAAAGACAACAACAACAACAACACACACAAACACACCTGGTCTATTTCTCAGTCATTGGCTTTGAAAATAGCGCCCTTCTCGTTTCTTTGTAATACTTCGCCCCTTTGCTCCAACTGCAAATAACCACAGTCAATTTGATTGATGGCTGCCTAGTCTTATGTTTTGTTCTTCGTTTTTTTCTACCATTATTATTTGTATACCCCGCACAGTTCTCAAGGACATTGCGGTTTTAGCTCACTTGCCCGTTTCAAGTATTTTTCTTGGTTTTTTGCAAATTACTCAAAGTAAAAACAACGGAAAGCACTCAGGCAAATGAGAAGCAAGCTGCTGACAAGATGTAAGACAAACAACTTATATACGGTACTTAATAGTATACAATCGTTTCGATAAAATAAGAATTATAAATAAGATATAGCTCTGCTAGAGCGTCAGTCAACAACTACACCAAGTGTTTGCTTAAACTGGTTGGGAATTATAAGCACTTGTCGCAAAAACTTTAATTTGTCAAAGCTAGTATACTTTTGGGAGCTCAATAGAAAATATACAGAGTAATGTTTCAATAAAAGTGAACTAAAATTTATTTTGGAACAATTCGGTTATTTTAGAATAATAAAATAAGAAATAAGAAAAGAACTGAACTGAAAAAGCAATGAACGCTTAAAGATATTATTTATAAAAAACATAATTATATTCCCAGTGGTTTTTTCAGGTCTGGAGCAATACATTCTTTCAGGCCTGAAATGTAATGTCCAGGCCTGAGCGTTTACAATATTGCTTGCTTTCCTTTTTGTTTGCGATTTCTTAATTATATATTCTCCTGCCAAAATAAAAAACAGATACATTTTGGGAATCTTCGTTTACGCTCGTAGGCATTACCTCCTAGCTTCCAGATTAATAACTATCTTCTGGTTTCGCTTCCGGTATCGCTTCTATATTCAGAGATTTCTCAGGCCTGAGAATGTTCTAGGCAGTTCTGAGAAATCAGGTATCAACTCAGTGCTGATTTAGTCAAAAGAGCATACAAACGAACAAAAAATGTGTTGTTTGAGAACCTCAGCCGCGGTAACTCATAACTTAACCGTAACTGTCTATAGGTAACGCCACGTAAAAGAATATATTCCACTCTAGATTATTGTATAGATAGGAAATGCTCCAGAAAAGGAATCATAGTAAAATAAACAAATAAATAAGATGGAAATAACACCCATTCACAGTTGGAAAGCAACAATATATCAAACACCAAACAAAAATTCATTCGAAACGTATCGAAACAAATAGAATACGAATTTAAAATAAGATGTAATTCTGCTGGAGCTTCAGTCAACTACTACACTACGCGATTGCTTAAACTGGTTGGGAATTATAAGCAATTGTCGGCAAACACTTTATAATTTGAAAGCTAGCATAGCTCAAGGAGCTGAATAGTAAATATAGAACGTTCTTTTCCAATATTATTGGACTAATACTTAGTCAGGAACAAGTGAGGTATTTTAAAATAATAACCATACAACCGTTTTCCGCAAAACTTTTCCAAATCCGAGCTTAGTACGCACTTTTAGCAAAAGATTAAACTTATGTGATAACATTTAGCTGTTTATCTTTTATGGTTTGGGCTGTGAGGTGTGCTGTGCAGTGAGTCAGGTAGAACAGTTTTAGCAATTCTTCGTCACTAGCGTGGTCTGTCACCCACACTAAACAAATCACGGAAAAGAGCAAAGTCAAATCTTTAACAGTAGATTTATATACCATTCTTTTAGCATTAGTCTATACTTAGTTGTAAACTTCTTATAGGCCTCTACAAACAAAGATTTGATTCATTCTCTTTGTACAAGTATTCACAGCCCACACAGCTCAAGTTGGTATTTGTCAAGTTTTAAAGACTTCCTTATTTGCCTAATCCACATAAAGTTCGATTATCTTCAAAATTTCAAAGGCACTCAGTCCAAGTAGGAACGCACTTATAAATGAGCGCTCTTGAATAATGACAACAACAAAACTTCCAAAAACTTTTCAGCTTGAGTAATTCTGAATTTATGACTTCATTGCAGGTTGCTAAAATATAAAAACAAAATACAAAACAAAAAGACACAAATCATGCAACTGCCGCAAAGCCACAAAAGTCGCCAAAAAAAAAAACCGAAAGCTAAATAAAATAAAGACACCAAATAAAAACTAGAAACAAGCCAAGAAAAACGCAGGTAAAGCTAAAAAGCAAAAACTTGTTTATGACTTGCAAATTTTGCTGTTTAAAGCCAAAATGCGCGCGGAGAGCTACCTACGAGATACAAAGATACACAAGACAGAACTGAGCTGAAGACAACTTGTCGAAACAGTCAGTACAAAAATAAAAGAAATAAATGAAAAAATGAAGAAAGAAATCAACTTTTGGAGCAGCCAAGAGACTTGCAACTGGAGTCCAAGTTGAAGTTGAAATTGGAGTTGGAGTGCTGAAATAGTAAAAAACAAGGCAAAACAAGTTGAAACTGCGAGAGGAGTTTTGACAAACGAACTAGAAATCCCGCACTTGAGTAAATAACACGGGCGGAAGTGTAACCACTTTTAAGGGAGGTACTGTTGTGGGGGGGTGTGGTAAGTAAATGAACTTTAAAATGGATAGCCGCAGGCAGCAAAGACGCTGCGATGCTGCCAACTAATGTAATCAAATCAAATCACAACCGACCCAACAGGCAAAATGCCGAAAGCAACTAAGCCAAGTCAAAACTGAAACTCAAATCTCAAAACAGGATGAAATGGGAGAGCAATGGACTTGGCCTGCGACTCCAACAACAACTCCTACTTCAACTCCCCATCTCTTCAGCTACCCCTTGAAAATATTGTCATTGAAATGCAACGCCCGTTATGGGGCTTGGTCGTGTCCTGGGAACAGCACATCGCCAGTTCGCGAGCTTCACCTGAGCTATGCAAATTGAGTGGCGGACGGAAATACAGACAGACTAGCAGGCAGGCAGACTGACTGACAGCGCCATAGTAATAATAATAATAATCATAATAATAATAATTTGCAACAAAAGTCAGTCAAGTGGTTTGCGGTCTCCGCCGCGCAGCACACTCAATTGCATAGTTTGCTTTTGCCTTTGCTCCTTGTTGTCTTTGTCAATATTTGCCAGCGCCATCGTCAGCGCCATCAACAGAGACCCTTCCTGCGGTTGCTACTCGCATTAAAGATGGCAAGTTATCGTTAAAACTATCGATACTATCGTTGGTTTTAAATGCATGTCTAAAGCTTTGAAATGTATCAAATTTGTGTTTAAAAGTCCTTCAACATATATTTCTGTTGTTTTTTGTTGTATGTTTATTAGACCAGGTAAGTTATCGTTAAAACTATCGATACTATTGATGATCGCAAATGACTACCTGAAGCTTTGAAATGTGTCGCATTTGAGTTTAGAATTCCACCTATATCTCTTATCTATCTATCTAACTATCTACATCTATGTAATTACATACATTTCCATTTACAAAAGAAAAGCTTGTTTATATCGATGAATTTGTTCGATAAAAATAGTATAATTTTCTTTACTTTATACAAAAACATCTTGTTCTTTAAAATATGTCTAGAATAGTTGACTTTTTTCTTTCAAACGTTAAGTAATTTTGCAACAAACATATAAATCATTTTAGTTTAAATTGATCAATAATATTTCGATTATACTATCGATAGTTTAAATATTCATTTTTGAATAGTGTCCCCCTTAACGTTATTTGATTAATTTTTAATAATATTGACCATAATTTATCTACAATCCAATTGAGAGCAACGATAGTTTAAACTAACACTATCGAAAGTAAACACTGTAGATATAAAAGTCTGTTCTGAATTCCACTTTCGAATCAATTTCGCAGAAAAGTGAGTAGCATACGTTACGCATAAGGGCTCAAAAAAAGCTTTTATATTTCTAGAATTCCGAGATAATCCTTAAGTTATGCCTAACTCTTTTATGTGGATTTCTTTCGTTAGTGGAATTGGGAACAAGCCTTATTAAGTAACATCTCTACTGCTCATCAATCTGATGACTCTTCCAACTCATCTAAGGAAGTGAAAAGAAACACAAGCTCATCGATATGCAGCAGAGCAAACTCAGCTCCAAAAACTGACTGTCTCTTCATTCGGAATGGTGCTTGTTTTGGTAGAGAGTCAAGTGTGGAGTCAACTGTGGAGTCAGAGGTTCTGTCGCCTGTTCTGCAATCTCTTGGCCGCAATCTGCGTTCCTCATTTGCATTTGTACATTCATTCAATCATTTGTTTATTCGCGTGCAAACACAAGCCCTGAGTCCAGACGAGCATAATAATAATAATAATAATATGCAAAAGTAGCCACAAACACAACAAACATTCAAGATATGATGTTCAAGATGTGCTAATGGCCAATGGAACGAGACGCAATGGCCACATTCAATTTTAATAAGAAGCGCCAAGAGAGAGAGAGATAGGTTGAGTCATATGCTTAACGAGAAGCCACAGGTATTTGCACAGTCTTTAAAAAAGTCAAGTCTTGTGTGTTATAAAAGAAACAGCAGAGATAGAAAGGCTAGGGATAGAAAGGCAATGAATCAGTTTAAAGACAGGTATTTGGAGCAGGTTGATTGTAAAGCTGTTGCAGCAGTTAAGCAGCGCTGCACTTAAACCAGTTGGGAATTTTAACCACTTTATAGCTGCAATTTGTATTGTACTCAATACTTTTTATGCTGATTTGAAAAACCTAACAATAATAATAATATTGTGTAATAAATAACATTTTCAGCAAGCTTTGCACCCTCATTTATTTATATACACAAATAAAATGTAGCTCCTAAAACAGTTAAAGTTCTTTCGACTGATATCAAATTCCATTAGCCAAACATTTTCCACGACCCGTAAGAAAAAAAAACATTCAAAATAATGGCCAATCTAAATTCTTATGACCATTATTTCTACTTCCTTTTTTTTTTTTGCTCAAACATTTTCATAATTTCTGCTGACCCTTCTTGGCAAAGGAAAAACATTTCGAATATTGCCATTAAAACTAAATGGAAAATAATTTTCAATTCGCAGGTGGAAGCCCGTTCCACACACTAACTTTAACTTGACCCAAACGAAGTACAACAAAAAAAAGTACCAGAAATATTTGCTTCTTGTTTTGTTTAGTTTTTGTTTGTTTGAAAGGAGAAAAACACCACCACTGAAGCAACTGAGATACACAACGGTAATTGTAGACGCTTGGTATGCGCGACTTGTGGTTTATTATTGCCAGCACAGTTGGGTAGACTGGCCCTTACTAAATGTGGGCGTGGCACTCTGCCCATCTTAAGCTCAAGCAGCCAAGCAAACATTTGCAGCAATGCAGGAAGCACATACAGAGCATACGGAACACAGAGAACATATAAAACACAATACAATACAGCACAAACAAACAAACAAACAGAAAAAATACAGAATAAAACAAGAGTGTTGTCTAATCGAAAGTATAAGACTAAGAGATACCCTGCTTTCAGTTGCAAGTCAAAGTAAATCTACAAATAAGGGAACTCTATGCAGAATTTATGCATTTTAGGCATGATTGATGCATAATTTATGCATGAAATCGAACCAAGAAAAACTTATCATGAATTTTGAATTTAGCAGTAATTTCTGCCTAACATAAACATAATGTATGCATAAGTTGTACTCAAAAGAACATTGAAATGTAAAACTTGTGCATAAATAAACATAAATTATGTATTAATACGTAAAATTTATGCTTTATTAGTAATATATTGTGCATACATATTCAAAAATTATGCCTTATTAATCATAAAACGTGCAAAAAAGACAAAAATTATGCATAAATAAGCATAAATTATGATATAATTTATATGCGACCATTTCTGATTAGATTTTGCGGAATTAAATTTCACTTAAATATTCAAATTTTCAATTTGTTCATTAAGCTAGTCCATTTAGTCCGATTTTAATGAAAAGTAAATTCAATCTTATACCAGAGGCATGTGAATTCAATCCGCAAATTTTGCAGAAAACAGGAAATGAGCACACTTAAAGAAAATTCACTTCCGCACAAACTTTTCGAAAGCGGATACCGGAACAGGCCAGCATGATTATTATACAATTATTTTAAAGTTAAAAATATGTAAAACCAAAACATCTCACAAAGAAAAATGTAAGACATTTTGAAATCTTCTGGAAGACTAAAAAATACAACGTAAATTTTAGAAAACACGGCTAAAACCAAAAAGATTTTCAGGCCTGTTCTACCTTTCCAATCCTTTCAAATTTATCGGAATCGAAATGTAGAACAGGCTTGATTGAAATTTCATATTTGCCATTTAGGCTCGAACTTTATCAATCCCCTTTTGATCTATTTTATTTTTACAGGGCATACGAAAATGCTGGTCTCAGATCTAACAAGCGAGACAATAGCCACAGGCTGTAAATTGTAGAAAAGGCTAAATAAAAGTAGCCACCACAGAGCGTGATATGAAATGTGAGGCTGACACAAAGCAACAACAACAACAACAACAAGAAGCAAGAACATGCTGGAACAATGGATGCTGCGCCAGAGCAGTAATGCTCAAACTGTAATTAAAACTGTGCAGCTCAAACTGTGGCGCAGAATGGCCAGACTGCAAAAAGGCGCGGCCCACCCAAGAAGTGTGAAGACTGAAGAGTGAAGAGTGTCAAGTGCAAAGACATGTGGCAAGCAAATTTTCGAAGCAAAGCTGCATGTGGAATGTGCCAAACAGTTGCGAGTGGGTGGCTAAGTGGGTGTTTTGAGTGCTTGGGTGGGTGTTAGGGGGGGGGGGGGGGGGGAGGTGTCATGTCATATATGTATGTGTATGTAGAGGTGAGCACATGACGGAAATCATTTTACGCCATGACAGACAATAATGCGAGGCACAGGGACAAAAAAAAGGGCGGACGGAAGCCATTAACAGGACAGAACAGAGAAGGTGTCTATGTGAAGAAAGAGACAGCAATAGAACAAGAGGGCAAGAGACAGAGACGGAAACTCACTTATTTTGTGCTACAAAGTCAACACCTTGAACCATTTAAGGAGAGATGCAAAAAAGCGAAAAGCCCAAGAAGAATTCATCACAGCAGCAGCAACTCAAAATAATGAAGTGCCACAGGGTGGTAGGTGGCGGGTGGCAGGTAGCAAGTTGAAGAAGGGGCAGGTGCAAGGCAAGGCAAGGCAAGGCAAGCAAAAGTCATTAGCGGAAGACGCCTTTGCATGGCACTCCACATAATACAGCTCAGTTTGCTGTTGTTGTTGTTGTTGCTGTCAGGAAATGCAGCAAAAGTTGTTGCCTTCGGGGGCAAGAAAATGTTCAGACTCCGTTGTCGTCGTGCCCATGTCAAATATTTAACACTTGGTTTATTTTGCATTTGTTTGCATTTTGTTTTCCATGTGCCACTTCATGTGGCACATGGAAATTAAATGTTTACGCCTTTTGTGGCAGCAAGTGGGCGACACACATTGCATTACACACACACAAACAGGCCATCAAAATTGCCAAAATAAAAAAGCGGAAAACTCGAGCGCTAGAAAATCCCACGAAAATTCAGAATGCAATCAGCATTTATTCAAGCGCCAAATGCTGCTGCAAATCACGTAGCATAATATTTTGTTATTCCACATTGACAAGCCAAAGTCGGGGCAAAGTCGGAAAAGCCAAAGCCAGCAAAATGCTGTGAAAATAGACATAACAACATATATGCTAAAGGGAAAAGGTTCTACATGCATGTTACTATACTATTTATGCATATGAAAAGCGATTTTCAAAGTCACGCGCTCTATGGAAATAGACAATCGATGACAATGGTTGCCTGAAAAAAAACGAAAAGGACAAAAAAAAAATGGAAAATTCTAAACAACATTTTATACTTTGAGCGTTTGTTAGAGTTATAAATACTCTATATTTGAAATTTTGTTGTTATTTTTGTGAAAGTGTCGTTTATGAAGTTCAAATATACTATATAGCTGTATTATAAAGACCTGTTCTACACTCCACTTAAGAACCAATTCCACGGAATAGCCTGTAGCATATTTTATCAAGCAGGATGGAATTAAGACGATAATAAAAGTTACTTGCAATGTTTTTTGTGGAATCGATTCGAAAGTGAAATTTAGAACAGAGCTGAAAATCTATTTTCCATAGTCAATTTCAAGCAATTAACAGCATATTCATGTTGTTTTCTTTGGAACTTATTATCTATAGTTACTTTACTTCTAATTTCTTCAGTTTCAGACATTATTTCTCTATATAACTGTGAATGGCAGTCTACTCTAGTGACGAAGCATCACGAAGGGTGCAGACTGTAATTTTCACTGGACAGGCAATATGTAAGTATAGTTTCATTAAGATAAATCGTTCCCTTGGGCATCGAATACTTTTTTTTTTGTTCATTTATGTCAATAGTTCAGGTTCTAAATATTAGAAACTAGAAATTTACAATTTTATTGTTTATTTTTACTAGTGTTCTTAAAATTTGAAGCTTAAAACATAGAAAACAGCTGTTTGATAAGACCAAAGTATTTTTTCTTCAGTGTAACATTAATATAAAACACAATAAATCACTATTACATATTCTCTGACAAATTGCATATACTCCACTTCAACATAGTGTATAACAAAAAGAGTTGAGTGCAGTTGTGCTGCTGAGCGAAAGATAGAGAGAAAGGGAGAGAACGAGAGACTCAGCGACAAGACGAATCACATTTCTATTAAAATGCGAAAAGCCTTTTGCGGTTGTTGCTGTTTACACTCTTTGTTGGGCTGCTGCCTTCTACCCACTCCATCTCTTCGCCTCCTTGCCTTCCCCTTCATATATCCCACTCTATCATGCCTCCTTATCCGCCTCTGCAGTTCTGTTCTGTGCCTTGCGCCTTGTTTATGCGCTGTCTGTCTGTTACGCTGTTTATCGTGCGCTGCTGTTGGCACTGCACTTTGCATGCAAAAAACATAATAATCAGTGGGAGCGAGAGCGGAGTTATGGGCAGATAGAGCGAAAGAGAGATAGGTAGAGTCGAAACTGTCTGCCGTGATCGTCGACGCCGCATAAGCCACCGAAAATAAACAATGCAAATGGAAAGAGACATAGATAAACAATAAATAAACAGAGTAAAAAAAAAAAAACAAAACGACGAAGCAGCAAAAGCAATTGAAAACTGCATCGAAGGGGGAGCAGGCAGAGAGGAAAGAGGGGTAAGCAGGGAGAAGAGTAAGCAGATTCGCTCGCCAAGTGGGCATTAAAACGCGAACAGCAGAGAACAGAACAGAGCCGGCAGCGACAGCGGCTGCGGCAGCGACAGCGTGTCATTGAACGGCAGCAGAAGGTGCTCGAAAGTGTGAGTGAGAGAGGGAGAGAGTGTGTTACGATAGATAGAGTGAGAGCGCTGCCAAAAGCAAAATGCGAGACAAGCTGGCGACGCGACAGGCAGACGTTGAAGAAGAAGCAGCACCAGCAGCAGCAGCAGCAAAAGCAGCGCAGAAATCTTGAAATTGTTGCTGGGCCCACAAAACTAATTGTAGACAATGGCTCTCAAACTGTGCGGGGGCGGTAAGCAAACTCTTAAACTAATTCAATTCTAAGCGCGTTCCGTTGCGGATTTGAGCTTAAATGTATTTTGTAAGTAGTTGCGTTGCAATAAAAAAGCACAAGAAACAATGCTAACAACAGACAACAAACAGTAAAAGCCAAATATACAGAAAATCAACACCAAAACAAAAGTTGAAAAAAACATTGAAAACAGAATTTTACGATTTACAGTTTGAGGCAGTGAATTTCACTTAAAATGCTTTTATTATGGTGCTGCCAAAGCAAATATATATGTATATATATATATATATATATGTGTGTGTGGCACATGTGTGTGTCTGTCTGTCTGTGTGTGTGTGTGTGTGTGTGGTGTGCTGGTCTGCTGACTGCTCGCATTCAGAGCACGTTCCATGGGCAACGTTGACGCTTCGCTTGCCAAATGGGCGCGAGGCAAGCAGAAAACTTTGCTTTTTTTCTGCCCATCTCTCTCTCTCAGTGTGTGTGTGCGTGTGTGTGTTACGTATCTGTACCTGTAATGGTTACCCGTTCGACAACAGTTTAACACACAACAACAACAATAACAACAATCAGATACACATGCCTTTTAAAAACAAATTATCGAACATGCAGAAGACGCCTCAACCTGTCATTGACAGCCTCGCACTGAAACAATAAGTACATAGTACAATGTAAAAAGAAAGTCAAGAGGGGTGACGGAGAGAGAGAGAAAGGGTAATAGACAAAGATAGACAGCAAAATGTTTACAGATAGGTACTATATAGTCAATAATAGGGCATTGTTGACAGGCTATACGTTAAATAAGGATATAAAATAAATAAGAAAACTTCTAGAATCAAAAGTCAACAAAGTTTGAACTAAACAGATAAATTATCGATAAATGAATTGATAAAGAAGAAGACAGTTTATTAAAGGTGCCATTTGGAGTATTATATGTAGATAAATTATAACACTGTGGACGGCAGTCCACGCTAGTGACGAAGCAGCACAAAGTGTGCAAGTATGAATGAAAGATTTGTTGTGAGTTTCCGATCAGATCGGGATATATACGGATTGAAAGGTATTACTTTAACTAAGAAAAGTGCATGGGAAAACTTTTGGTATCACACCAGGCTCAAATTGTTGTACCACTTTTCTGAAAAGCCGCTAGTTTAGCGGCAAAAGACTAAAAACCGCTAAAATTGTAACGTACATAGTTCCCAAACTAAAGAAGCTACAGATACGTTCTACACTTCGTTGAAACGATGTTTTGAACAGCTCTTAAGCTTACTTGTAGCTAAGAAGTGGAGAGAGAAAGACTTGTAACTAAAAACGGATCAGTTTGAGTTCACAGCCAAGGTTCCTCAAAAATAATAATTCAACCTTCAATCGTTTCAATCGAAATAAGATCTTTTCGTTTACATTTATGTTCAACTGACTTCTACAGCTACACAATTTACTTTATATTTTCAATGTTCATTCGCACACTAAATTACTCAAATTTGTAATAAAAACATCAATCGCACCTCAACTCAACTCAACTCAACTCAATTCAACTGAACTTATTTCTATATCAATGCGCACAGCGTGAATGAACCAACTAAATAGAAAAACATTAAAAAACAAAATAGAGAAAAAAAAAACTCTTTTGCTTTATGGTTTTTTATGTTAAACATTTTCTGCGTTTAATGATTTCAACACGCGAATTATAAGTATGTATACAAGTACAAGGTTTTATCTGCTTCTTCTATTTATTATAGCAAAAAACGCGAAAGGTCATGTGCGTGATTACTCATACGCCGCGTGTGTCAGATGCCAGATAAAAGAGGCTGCTTTGAAGAGGATGGGGCAGGCAGGCTGAAGGAGGAACTCATATCAATGGCAGGGTATATTAAACGAATGGCAAAGCGGATTTTGCTCTAACTAGAGTGGGGATAGGAAGGGGGGGATTGTGGTGAGGGGCAGCTGCTTTTTCACTTCACAAATCAAAGAGCAAATACAATGAAGTCGACACATGATGCGCTGAGCTGCGCGATGTGTGTTGATAGTGGCAACCTAGACTGTGGCAGCCACTTGAATGGACTTGAGGGGCTTGGACACACACATATACACACACACACACACACACATACATAAATGCGGGCAGTTTGTTTGCAGTCAACGAGAAGAGATAGAGAAATAGAGCGAAAGATAGAGAAAGGAAGTGAAGCAGGCCATTAGCTGCTTATCGCGCTTTGAGTAGCTCGGGCAAATAGCAGGAAAACTGAAAAGAGACGGGGAGCAGGGGGTGGCATGGTAGGTAGTTGACTCAAGTGTAAAGTTATCAAGTGCTGCCTGGGACAGCAGTCGTCGCTGTCAAGGGTTAAAGTCATAGACAACGTCGAGTGTTTGGCTATGGCTTGTGACATAAAAGTGTTATCAAAAAGGATTATGACAAGCGCACAGAGATGAGAGAAGAGCGGAGAGAGGAGCAGAGATACGAAGTATCAGTGGCACAAAGCGACACAAACTACTACAATCATATCTCTACTCTCTCGTTGATATCGTTGACGTGCCACAAAAAGATGAAAACAGGCGCATCGAAGTAGACACTGACCAGAAAGCAGCAGCAGCAGCAAAAAAGTCCATAAAATATTTACACAACTTGTAAAAAGAAGCTGCTAAAGTGGCAAATAACAACAACAACAACAACAAATATAAAAGGCACATCAAAATAAACAACGTTATCTTAAGAATTGTTCAATCGTGAATTTGAAGAGTGTTAAAGTTAAAGACTGACAAATAGTTCTCACTTTTCTTGCCGTTTATTTGTGTGAAACAAATTACACTTTGCTTTTAGCAGTTTTCATATTCAATTTTGAAAAGTTGTTGCGATTTATATTTTAGCTGAAATATCGCTTATTTCCGAAACTTATCTGCAATATATATCATTTAAGTCAGTTCTCTTTGTATAAATACATCTAAAAGATGTAATAAGAATGATCTAGTCGAGTATGCCCGTCTAAGACACTCCCTGGTCCCAACTTGCATTATCCAGTGCTTGTCAAACTGTTGCTTATGCCTGCTGAGACGGGGGTAATAGATTCTTCCATAACTTTGGTGTTATTCATCCCATCGAAATGAAATTGACACATCCGATCAACATTGATATAACTTATATGTATGTGTAACAAAAATCATAGCTGTATCTTCAAAATAATGGCTGTGGTGGGAAGTATCCGAAATTTCATATAAACTTGATCTGCTGCATGCCAAGTTTGTTGTCTCTAGCTCTTACAGTCTCTAAAATCTGTGTGCTAATACAGACAGACGGACAGACAGACAAACATGGCTAGTTCGTCTCGGCTGTTGATGCTGATCAAGAATATATATAGTTTATATAGTCAGAATTGCTTCCTTCTGCCTGTTATATACATTTGCAGTACTTTAATACTCTCTTTTTCCCATTCTTAATGGGAATTTCTTATTTGATTAATTTATATTTTATTATTCTAAAATACCCAACTTGTGCCTGACTAAGTATTAGTCCAGTACTATTAGAGTAGAACGTTGTATATTTACTATTGAGCTCCTAGCAGTATGCTAGCTTCGACAAATTAAAGTTTTTTCGGACAATTGCTTATAATTCCCAAACAGTTTAAGCAAACGCTTGGTGTAGTAGTTGACTGAAGCTCTATCAGAACTACATCTTATTTATAATTTTTATTTTATTGAAGTTCATGTATCGTGTTCGAACTCGACATCTGCATGTGTGGCAAAAAAATCACATTCAAATGCACAATGCTCAAAATTAGTTGAGTGAATTTGAATGCAAAGCCAAACTGGAGTGAGTGAGTAGGCTCGCATACGTACGACTCAGTCGCACAAAGAATAGAGAAAGAGAAACGAGTTGAATGGAGTGTCTGGGGAGCAGCTTGTTACTCATTAGCCTGAGTGCTCTGAGTAATTTGCAAAGAAAAAGAAAAGTACTCGAACTTTCTAATGATATGCAATTAAAGCGACATTCTTTATAATAAACACTACTATTAGTTGCAACAAATCACTTTCTCCCAATTCTACAATTCTCAAACATTCTCTAAAACAAAAGCATATCAACATAAGAATGAGGTTTAAGAATGTGGTATTAACACAGCCACAAGTCAAGAACCAGAACTCAGCATCCAGACAGCAGTTCCAGTTCTGGTTCTAATTCTAATTCTGGTTCTGATTCTTATTCTGTTTCAAGCAGCGTAAACGACACTTGATGCGTTCATCAAGTGGAAAAAGACAGCGTTCAACATGTTTGAAGAGAGGAGCGAAAGGAAGGTTGCGCAGTAGCTCAGTTAAATGCAATTTACTTAATGCCACAACAGCATCAGCTAAACTCAGATGCCCCTTCCCATTTCCCTGCCCCTTGCTGCATATTACTTCATAACTTTTATTGGCAGCGAATGAAGCAGTTTGAGCTTTGTCGTGAGGAGCATGCACATAATTGGAAAGAAAAACCCGTTGAAAATAAAGCAACAACTAGCGGCAATTAACGATAGTTAAACGACGACAATAACTATTTTGCAACAACGGTGAAGAGTAGCTGCTGTAATAGCCTTGACAGAGCGAAAGAGAGGGAGTTAAAGAAAGAGAGAGAGAGAGAGAGGTAGAAACAAAGTTGGCAAATGGTAGTTTTGCTGCAACTTGTGTGACATTCTTTGATTTGATTTGTTTTGCTTTTGCGCTTGTTGCAGCAGCAACTGAAGCAACCACAGCAAATGTGGCAGCCACTGTAGCATCCACAGCAGCAGCAGCAGCTGTTGCTGCAACTTTTCAATAATGCAATGAAAACATTTAAGCTGCCTTGCCGCAACTTGGTTTGACTTGACTGCAATTTTCCCCCAAAAAATAAATAAATATCTAGCATCAACCCAAAAAAAAAAAGAAGCAGTTTCTCAATTGCAAAATTTATGAGCTGCATTCACTTGGCAAAATCGTGTGGAAAATAACAATGAAAATTGGCAGAGAAAAACATCTTCCAAATGGAAGAGTTGTCACGCAGTCAGCGTCGCAGTTGTTGTCGAGGGAGCAGAGCAGAGAAAAGCAGAGCAGGGCAAAGCAAACCAGTCAAAGCATACTAAAAAGAAAATGCAATTTCAAATATTGTTTGGGGTTTTTTGTCGAGTTGACAGACAGATGGACTCAAAAGCATTGAATAACTTTTTTCCCAGCTAAGAAAGCTTCCTATGCTTTAACATTTTGGATATGTTCACTTGTGAATACAGTTTGACATTCATAAAAAAGTAATATTTAGACCGTATCCGAACTCTGATTGCGGAAACGGAAAATTCCTCGTTCTAAAAAAGTTTGCTTTTTACTTCACTTTTGACCAATTTTTGCGTATTGAATTCACTTAACTTTGATCAACCATTGAGTTCACTTGAAGTTGCGAAAAGATTATTTTCACAAGCTGTACAAAAATCAAAAGATTTAAGGAAAATTTACTTTCGAAAAATTTTGCCGAAAGTGGAAACCAGAAAATGTCTGATAACTAAATTTTTAACAAAATTCGCAACTAAAGAATAACATTTAAATTCCACATCGAGCAAATTTGCAAAGTAGTGCATATAAAAGTCGGCTATTCTGCATACACATTATGATTTTGATTGCTTCATTGATTGTTAAAAACAAACTTGAAATTGGTTCATGGCAGCCCTCAACACACACAAACACATATACACGCATACACACTTAACTTTTAGGCAATCAATAACTATTCAGAAATGCACAAATACGAGCCAAATATGGTCACATTGAAATAAAACAACTGTGTGTGCCCAAAGCCCATTAGCAAATCAATGACTAACTCAGACAGACTGCTCTTTCTTACAACTCTCTCCCTCTCTGCTTTTAGAGAATGTTGAACAGCTGTTAACTGTTTGTTGTCTGTTTGCTGCTGCTTTGCTACTTTGCGGTCCATTCGCATAATTCTCTGCACATATAAAAGCGGTTTTCTTTAGACAAAGTCGACAACAACAAAAAACAAAAACCAAAACTTGTTTTAGACCGCGAATATCGAGAGGCACTAAAACAACAAGCGATTGTGGGCGTTGGAGAGACAATTAGCCGCATGCCGCAACCCGAAACGGGTTTGCTGAGTCAACAACAACCAGTATTCAGAGAATCAAAGTGGCGCCTCGAACCATCTAGTCCAAAAGCGAGCCATGCATAACCAAAAATCCAACTATGCAATTCAAAGCAGAACAACTGCCAAATAAAAGCTCAACAAAGCGACCCTAAACTGCATTATAGGGGTCAAAATTAGGGCCGATAAAACATCGATAGTTGCTACGATAGTTCAGACGATTATTCAACAAATTTAGTTGCTTTTAAAGTAGTTAAAGTACAATATACAAAATAATTTAGTTGCTTTTTATAATCAAAAAGTCAAATTTGAAAATTGGAGCATTTTTAGAGAACATTTAAGGGAAAAGTGAAAATCGGAAGCTAAATCATTATCTTAATGGCAAGTGAATTCAATTCTATATCAAATGCCAGTGAAATCAATTCGCAAAATCTTTTCAAATATGAAAATGGAAACTTCTTAGTAAAAAGTGAAAATTGGAACCGGTTTCAGTTATCACTTTTAACAATATATTATTAAAAACACGATTTTCATTATTCCTGTTTAGCTAATAAGCTGAATATGCATCATAATAGCAAACTAATTCAATTCTGGTTCAATTGCAAGTGAAATAAATCCGCAAAATTTTGTAAAATGTGAAAATGAGAACATTTTTAGAAAACATTTAAGGGAAAAGTGAAAATCGGAACAAGTCGTTTAGCTGATAAACTAAATGATCATCAAAATGGCAAGTGCGTTCAATTAAAAATCAAATGCAAGTGAAATCATTCCGCCAAATTCTAATTAAATGTGAAAATGAGAGCTTTGTTAGAGCACATTTAAAAGAAAAGTGTAAATCGGAACAAGCCTCATAGTTTAGTTCAAGACATGTGTTTAAGAAAGGTACTAAAAACAATTTAAAATAGTGAAAATGACACAATCGATATATTGAAAAAATATATCGATAATGCTAACGATATATCGCCAGCTCTAGTGAAACGTGTAAGAGACGCATTAACGTGCACAATTTGAATTCTTTTTTCATTTGCAAGAGCTTCTATTTGCTGTCTGTCCGTCTGTCTGTCTGTTGCTCTTGCTGTCTATCTCCCTCTCTCTGTGAGACCCTCTCTGTCTGTCAGTCATAGTCAGTTTCAGCTGCCTGCATTCAATTACCATGGACAGCTGCCAGGGAGTCGCTGGGGAGCTGCTGCTGCTGTTGGTTTCCAAAATGTTTGACCATTAAATGCTATGCCAAATGACTCAACATTCGACAGTTTTGTTGTGTGCAGCAAACATTTGTTTACTTTTTTTTCAATTGCTCTCAAACTGGGCACAATTTTGTATCTGTGTGTGACCAGCAGCATTTTTAAATAAAAGCCATTGGCATCTCTGCGTATTGTTCGTGTTTGTGTTTGAATTGTTTTGACACAGCTTTGACAGCTTCAGTGAATAACTGCAAAAGTGGCGGGGCAAATTTCACAACTTTTGTTTTTTATTTCTTTTTTTTTTGTGGAATTTGTCAGGTGTCTAATATCATCTAAACTTTTATTTTTTAAATCAGTCTATCAAAGCTCTTCACGTGCTGCGAAATGGTTTTTGAGGCATAAGTTTTGCAACTGGATTTAAATTTCACTGCCAACAACTTTGGCATAACTTTTGGGCTATGAAAATTGGACTTTTCATGATGGAAGCTAACAAAGTTTTGCAAAATTGCATTGAGTTTGAACATTTTCTCATTTGCGTTATATTTGAGTGCCTTCAAAGAAGAGAGAGAGAGTAGGCAAATTTAAGCTATGAACTTTTAAGAAGCCCTTAAAACTATATAAAAAAAAAACTTTGTACATAAGCAAGCCAAATATATTTTCATGATTATGTTTTGATTTTCAATAGCGAAACTTTTAGTTAGCAAGAAAAATAGAATTGCTCTCGCGGGAACGTAAGTTTCAGAGTTGCTCTCTTCTGAGCGTAAGCTTCAGAGTTGCTCTCTCAAGAGCGTAAGCTTGACAGATGCGCTCTCGTGAGCGTAAGCTTAAAAGATGCTCTCTCGAGAGCGTAAGCGTGAGAGTACAATTAAAATGAACATAAATGTATGTATGCTAATTAAATGAATAAGGAAATCGTTTTGTTATTAAATAGAAAACGTTTAAATCAGTTATGAGGCGTTGAATATAACCTTCACAAAGCTTATCTTTTCATCTTATTTATTCGATTTTCCGTGCCGCAAGCTGAGGCAATGCTGAATGCTACAGCGCAGTTTTTTTTTTGTTTTTTGCAACTTTAACTTGAGATTTATTTATTATTATTGTGGATGATTCATTCGCGACATTTTCACATTGCTCAATGCAACGCCCAACAAACCAAAACTAGACACAACTTTATGCAGCCATTGTAAATATCTATATATTTATATATATATATATATATATATATATATATATATATATATATATATATATATATATATGATATATAAATCCATTGTATAGCAGACTGCACCCACACACTCTTTTGGCTTCTGTTGACAGCTATTTTATGTTCTCCTTTTTTTTTCTGCTTTTTTGAAGCCCATTTATGGTTAGCTTTTGTTGTTGATTTATTTTAGTTTTGCTTTTGTTTGTTTGCAGTTTTGTGCTCCTTTTCAAAATATTTGAAATTAATAACTAAAATTTTGTGGGTGGACATTGTTTAAGTGTGACCGTTTTGGCAAATGAAGAAATATGTAAAGTGGCCTGTTTCCATTTTCAATTCCAAAAAAGCATTTAGAATCGAAATTATGAGCAGTTTGGAATTCCGAATATCGAACGATTGCTATTTTATTCGAAAACCAAGTTTTTGGAAATGGAATCAGGGGTGTGTTTATTCAATTTATCGATAAATTTGTTACTCACTTAGTCTGCCAAAGCTGTGCGATAGCCTCTTCTTGAGCTTCTGCAGGGCGCCGCCTTTTTTCTCCCGCATTGTGACGCCTGAAACAAGAAGAAGAAGAGTAAATAAAAAACAAGTTAATAATTGTTAAACAAACAAGCTAATAAAACGTTTAAAGAAAGATTGATGAACCCGCTGACAAAATGTTGTAATCTTTTTATATACAACATAATATTGTACGATCCCACACAACCAAAATAACAACAACAACAATAACAAACAACAATCCCATATGATGACAATTATAAAACACAACACAAAGCACAACGAATTCAAAAACTTGAAACTTTTGTGGCAGGCAACATTGACATTTGAAATTAACATAAATCAATGGAGCGTGGTGTGCCACAATAATAAATAGATAAGTAGGGAAGTGTGGAAAGACCGCTGAGGGGTAACAGCATAGTGGGGGAAATTGTGACCCCCGAGGGGAAAAAACGCGACACGCATACACAAAAATGTTGCCTCAAATTGAAAATCCAATTTTGATTTCAAATGAAAAACTACTCGAAAATAGAAATAATGCATTGTTGAGTGAGGGCAGGCGCCTCTGTCGCTCTTTCTCTTTCTCTCTTCTACTCGATACACATGTGGGAAACTCTCTCTATATATGTATATACATAAATATAAAATATAGGGATAGACTCGTAATTGAGTTGTATAATTTTGTTGTTTTTATGCATATCGTATAATAACATTTAGCAAAGTTATTTCAACGTCCAGTGAGCCATGCAAATTGTGTAAAGTTTTACGCCACAATACTATTTATAGGGTAGACATTGTTGTTGTTATTATTTATTGTTGTTGTTATTGCTGTTGTATCAGCTGTTTCGTATAGTATTGTTGTTGGCTCTGGTTAGCTGGTTCGTTGATTGGCATAATGATTTGGTTAGCACTGTGTAAATAACTGTGTAATATGTGTAATCAACTGATTGTTCAACAGACTTGACAAATGGAAAGCGCTTTGCTGCTGCTGCTTTTCTATCTGCATTTTTGTATTTTCATTTTGCATTTTTATATTACAATAATTACTTCGTTTAAGAACTTAAAGTCTTTTTTCTATCATATTAATCTATAATAATATACAACTATCTATATATATCCAAATTACAAGAAGGCATAGAGTTTTAACTAGAAAACTTGATATCTGTATAAAGTAAACAATGCTGTTCCGGTCTCCACTTTCGTTAAAACATTGCCATCTGGAAATTCCTTAAAATGTTCCTCATTTCCACTTTTGAAAAGATGTTGCGGATTGAATTCATTTAGATGTGATTAAACATTGCATAAAGTTTCCTTTCAGAAAAAATTCAATTCACTAGTTTCAATAATGAAATTTTACACACCTAAAAAATTTCAATTTCAAACAATTTTGTTGAAAGTGGATACCACAACATGTCAAAATATTTTGATTAATTACAAATTTTCAGTACACTTGTTTTGTGTTGGTAAAATTTAAAAATTTTGTCGAAAGTGGAAACCAGAAAGTGTCTAAATATTTTGATTAAATACAAATTTTCATGTGTTCTTTTCTTGGTAAAGAAAGTATTATATATAAAAAACTTTTTAATATTTGTGTGTTTGTTGATCTAACTATCTTTAAGAAACATAGAACTTTATATAGAACATTATTTCTCAAGGAATGTTTCGGTATTCACTTTCGATAAGATATAGCGCAAGTGATATTCTCTTGAACGTTAATTTTTGCATTTTAGATACAAATTTTGCTGTTTGAAAGCACTTTCAATTGATCAAGGATTGAATTAAGTTGGATTAAAGTCACTTTTACTTAATCATGGATTGAATTAAGTTGCCATTGAGCTATGATTCAATTAACTTGATAAGTAATAAGGAAATTTTAAACTTTTAAAGAAATTTCAGTTCCTCAAAGTGTTGCCTCATTTATATTATTTTTTCATTATTTAATAGATAATAGTATGTTTATATTTAGGCATAATAAACTTTATCTTAAGCTGTCATAACGCTCTACATGCACATTTGCCTATCTTTATCTTTAGTTCCCTACACACTTGTACTGTCTTTACATTTCTCTTAACTATTTATCATATTTACAAAACATTAAACAACATTTAAACCCGTTTACACTTTGTTTGCAGCTTCATTTGCATTGCCATATAAAGACAACTAGGAAATTGGAACTTGAAAAGTCATTTATCAAAAACTTGCACTTTAAAAATATATGGCCACCAGAAACAGGGATATAAATGATGATCGTTTAATGTACACTGTGCATAAGTCGAGGGAATTGACAAAAAGGCACCTTAACTGCCCACAACAGAACTGAACTCAACAGAACTCAACAGAACAGAAGAGCAATTAAATATAATAATATTTGCTGTAGAATATTTTATGCAGCATTAAATCATTTGATATAAGTGTCTCTTCAGTGTGTCTGGATACAACTATAGCTCACTGTTATGCTTATTATTGTTATTGTTGTTGCTGTTTTTCAAAAGCAATTTGGCTTAACAACAATGCAGACAAGTCGAGCAAAAGCAATTTATGGCATGAATTCAAATATATATATATATATGGAATTATATATATGTATGTCTGTATATATGCAAAGATAGATAGATAAATGATTGCATAAATGTATGTTATGTACAACACTTCAACTCAATTACAGGCACATTCTCAATAACTGTGAGCACTTTGTGGTTGTTGCTATTGTTATCATTTTGAAAACATGCTATTCGCAATCAAAAGCCAACAACAACAACAACTATAAGACTAACAATAACATCAATTTAAGCCTGTCTATAAGTTCTGGACACTGATTATGATCCTGTGGCATCCTGTTAGGGCTAAAAGTGCACTCAATACACAACAAAGGGTTAACGATGCAGCCACTCGACATGAAAACGAATCATGCGAATCATTCGCAATCAGATAAATAGTCCAGCTTTTGCTCAAAATGAAGTAAGCAGTTTTGATAAGTGCTTAATGTGTATTCATGCAGCATTTGAATATGAATGGAAATAAGGCTTAGCATGTGTGAGCATCATTTGAATTATTCAAAATAACAAAACAATGCACTCAATGCTAATAAATGTTAAACTGATAAGTGACAACTAAAGTTGCATTGAACTTTGAGTATTTAGTTCTATTGAACTAGTCTTCGGAACGAAGTCTCGGAATATCGTTCATTGTAGACATTGGAGTCCCATTATCGTACAAGTGATTCGATTCTCAAAATCGTTCAGTCATTCATTAGAATCGTTCGAATCGATTCTTTGATTCGTTTGATTCCGATTGGTCGACGATTCATCAAACGTACAAAGAACTTCTTTTGAAAGAGATTAGCTTTATTGACTCCTGAACGATGTTGGGACTCAAATGACTACTGAACAAGTTGAGAATTCGAATCAATTGAGCGTTAATGGTACTTTTATGATATACTTAACGATATTGCCATTTGAATCAGTTGAACGATAATGAGACTCGAATGATTCAAAAGAAAGATAAGTTTGTTCATAAGAAAATTAACTACTTGTAAGCTAAAAGTCTACGGCAGTCTAGAATTATCAGGTTGGAATTCAAACTGCTTTAGTCTTCAAATTCTAGGTATTATACGTTTTAATAAGTTCTTAAATTTAGTACGAATAGGTCTTCGAAAGGTCTTCAACCGTTAGTTTTCTTAAAATAAGAACAAAAAGACTGTGATTAAGTAGAAAAGAGTTTCGAAGTTTAAAGAAAACTTGATGAATTTCAGAATTTTGTACCTAAAATAAGTTATTTAGAACTTGATCTACTTTTGTTCTACTTGATTTGAGTACAGAATCCTTGATTTTTCTGACTGTATTGACAAATGTGCAATCATTTCAATTCATGAATACAAAACCGCCGCTGAATGAATCATTTGAAACAATCATACAAAAAAAAAGTAGTGCAGCTTCTAATGGAAATGTATTGAAAAGAACTTCCAACTGCGTTTTCATGCAGCAATAGAAATGAGCAATCAGTATGAAAAGGCATCAATCAAACAATATAATAATGCAACTAACTTCTAAAGGCAGCATACTTTAGATGGATCCTAAAATGTTAGCTGTGTATTCAATGCAGTCAACAACTGAGAACGCGCGATTGCATACTAATTGGAAGTTAGTTGTCGTTGCGAGTTAGGAAAATTGGCGCATGAAATGCAAAATGTAAAATGCAAAATGCAAATGCACAAAATGGCGCCAAGTAAATAGTTTGTGCAGCTGACAAATTGTTTTAAAGCCGCCAACAGACGCCAAAATCAGACGAATTGCAAAAACAATTGCATTACATTAAGTCAACGATTGTCAAATAAGCTGTGGCAGTGTGGGAGGCGGGGAAAGGGGTAGGAGAAGTGGCAGTGGCAGTTACAGTTGTTGCACTGATTCTTGTTGTTTTTAAAAGCCCATTAAAGTTATTTGCCTGGCACAAAACTTTTTGGGCCAAAATGAAAAGCAAACTAACAAGCAAAATGAGTTGCAGTTGCAGCAATAAAAGCAAAAAAAGCAAAACATGAAGTTGCTGCAACTTCAGAAAGAGAGATGCACAAAACTTATTTAATTAAGACTGCAAAAAGGCGCTGCTAACTTTTAGATGCTGCTGCAGTTGTTGCTGCAACAACAACTGCTTCTACTGCTGCTGCAACAACAGCTTCTACTGCTTGTTGCATTAATGAGTTGCAGCATCCAAGCTTTGCAATCAAAATCAATGTCAGAGGCAGACAAATTGCACTCATTGACGACAGGTGACAGGGACTGCGCCCTCGGGTTCAATAACCTGTCTGCCCCTTCAATTAGGGGCGTGGTCATTGAGGCGTGAGCTATATATATATGCACATATATAACAGACACACACGACAAACAACAACAACACACTGAGCGACAGAATAGTTCGTCTCACTTTTGACAGCCATTTAGCGTTTAGCAAAACTGCCAATTGCCATAATGAAAATGAAAATGGAAATGCATTTGCAATTTGTAGAACATGTTGTTCATTTCAAAAGGGGGGGAATTACAACAATAATTCTCAGAACAATTCACAAAGCTTACAGCGCCTAATTATAATTGTATTTACAGTTGGAAGATAACACAAACATACATATATAATTAAGTTTGGCTAGACGATTAAATTAATTAGCTGAAATAGCTAATAAGAAGATTTGGAAAAATATGATATTAAAACAAGAAAGAAAAGTTATCTTCGTGTTGTAGATATTTATATAAATCTTATCAGTTTTGCATACAAAAACTTAGTTTTAGACCGATTGTTCCTATGGCAGTTATAAGATATAGTGGTCAGATTATTATGAAATTTTGTAAACATGCTAAGACTATGCTAAAACTCAGAATTGATAAATTTGATCAAATTATCTTGAAAAACAATGTTTTCGACCGATTGTTCCTTTGACAGCTATATGTTATAGTGCTCCGATCTGGCCGATTTCGACATATGTACTGCTTGAAGCAAAAAGCAGCAGCTGTAACAAGTTTCATTAAGACAGCTTAACTGAAAGTCCAGTTCATATAGACAGTCAGGCAGATGGATATGTCTAGTTCGACTTGGCTGTTAAAGCTCATCAAGTTTATGTATACTTCATAGTTGGAGACATGTCCTTCAATGCGTTACTTATGCGTGACAAAACGAAGCTTCAACAATAATACAACAAACTTTACTTTCTTTGTAGTAAGCAACTATGTTATGATATCGAAAAGTGCTTCATAACATATTGTTGATAAGAATAAATACCACAAATATATGTAGTAAATATACAAGGCGTTAAGTGTACACACATATTTTCTCTGTCAATTGTAGTCGTCACTCAAATTGATTAAAGTTTTAAAAAAAAAAACAAAAGTTCCCCCAATCAATAACATTGTGCCCAAAATAGAACTAGATTCATACTTAAAGTACCGTTAAACTTTGAACTAATTTTTACTTTTTGCTTAACTTTCAAAGCACTTAAACAGCCCTCGCTTAGCATGCAAAATGTGACAGACAGCTAAAGAAATAAATACAAGCACAAAATGATATGATGAGCACTTTTCAAATTTCTTGTTAATGACGTAATTACCAAGACATAAAACAGGAGGAAGGGGAGAATTGAGGGGTGGAGTGTCTGGTGACATGCGAGCAGCGGCAACCAAGGCGACGAAGCAGCCGAAAATATGTTGCCATGCCGTGCCACACGACGTATACGTGACATTTTGGGCATGCCATGCAACCACAAACAGCAGAGCAGCGGCACAAGCACGAAACCACTCAAACCACCACCACCCACCTGTCACCCCACTTGTCACCCCTGCCGTCACCCCTCTCGAGCCGCACCTTACAACAGATAGAGAGATGCGTTTGTCATTTGATGTGGCGCATGGCCAAGTTAAAATCCAAGCATAAGAAAATAGATTTTGTGTAGAGAAATATTTTGACACTTGGCGACAGCAGCTGACTAATTGCGAGAGCCTGGAGAGCGTCTTTCTCTCTCTCTCTCTTTTTGCCATGATCACTGGCCAAAAATAGCCAATTGGCTAAAGGTTTAAAGTGCAGGCAGGCTGACGCGTCTGACGGAACCGTTGCCCGATGATTAAACGGCTTATAAATGACGTGCACAATTTGGTCGACGACAACGCTGCAAAAATGCTGCCACCAAAAATAGCTCGAATGACGCAACAAACGCCAGCGCATGCAACTCAGCACCTTGCCACATGGGGCAACTTAAAATAGCGCGCTTGCGGCTGAAACTGTCAATTGAAAAGGATCCAGGCAGTTATCAAAAGCACAATGACGCAAGGATAAGCAGTTAAGCCCTCTGTGTGTGTGGCATGCAACAGACAAGCGTGTTTGATGACTGTGAATGCAACAATTGCATACGCATTTTCAATATATAATGCACAATAATTAATGACAAATTTCGCTTTATATTTCTATAATCCTTTTTGCGTAACTGAGATTTACGTGCAGCTTTGTGCGGCTTTTCGGTGTGTCGCCTTCGTGTGTTATGCAACATTAATCATAATGCAGGCAACAGTAATTAAAATTGTGAAAATTATTTGAGTATCTGTTATAAAAAAGTACTAAATGAATGAATTTAAATAACATTAATTGAAGCATGAGCGTAGAAAATTTGAATAAATTATGCTCATAAATGTGAAAAAAAATAAAAGTGTTTTTGAATTATAAATATTGGATTAGAGAAGAAAACAAAAATAATCGTACAAATCGAATTAAACATAAATTGGTTTTATGTTAGCATATAAAGAACTTAATTAATGTTTATTAAGCACATTTTATTAATTTAATTGAGTCTCGTTTTGTGTTTTAATGAGAAAATTATGTTTAATTTGTGTACATGACTTCAATTAAACGTTTACGAATGCCGTATAAAGAAAAACTGTAAGAATTATGGCGAAATTGCTAATTAGGAGGAATGAAACGGTACACAAGCTATCTTGCAAAGTTAAGTAGAAAATATTTGAAATATGTTTGTGAGCTGAGTTTAAAAGAAGTACAAGACCTTAATCAAACGTTTACGATTGTCGCATAAAGCAAAACTGCAAACGTTTAAGCAGAATTTTGAAATTAGGAAGCATTTAAAGATCCACAAGCTTTTTAATAAAGAAAAGTAGAAAATACTTGAGATATGAAAAGGAATACATGGCTACAATAAAACGTTTACGAATGGCGCATAAAGCAGAACTGCAAAAGTAAAAGCAGAAGCGTTAAAATTAGTAAGCATAAAAAGATCTACAAGTTTTTTGGCAAAGTAAAGTAGAAAGTTTTTGATAATGATAAATGTTTAATCATATTCTTATTTCTTGAAATAACAAGTAAGAAGATTGCAGTTGGATGCTACCGACTGCGATATACTCTTTTTTCACTCTTTTTGCTCTGTTGCAGGTGGGCGTGTCAATAATATATATGTTTTGAAACTGTCTTTAATTTAAAAAAACTAGTATAATATTGTCTGTGGACAACTGTAGCCTAGTGAGAAGGATCTCGGGTTCGATTCTCAGTCTAGAAAATCGTTGATTATTTACAAGCTATCATTGTCAATGTATAAAAGTCAAGAAAATGATTTATATTGTTCGAAAGACAATATTGTATATTAATCAATAAATATATTTTAAATAAATAAATATGTCTAAAAATTGGAAATAAATCAAATTCACATTTCAACTACAACTTGGATATAAAAACAAATCTATAAAATAAACGTTTAGTTTGGCACACAAAAAACAAACTTATCAATCAACAGCTGTCATTCACACTCTCTCCATTCTACACAGACCCAATTAGCCAAGCTATAAAATTTAAAAACCATCAAAACAAAAATAAAACCTAAAAAAAAGAAAAACACACATATAAACAACATTAAAAACGCTGCCACTTTTTCCTACCCCAATTTATTTAACATATTTTCTTCGATGATTTTCATATGCTAAACACGCGTTGCCAAAGTACAAGTTTTATTACCATATAGAACTATTTTTTATCGCCAACAAGAAATCGCATTAAATTAACGTCAGTTAAAAAAAAAGGGAGGAGTTTAATTCGGCAGGTTGAGTCGATGGGCGCTCAAGGTTTTTCTTTGGTTGAAAAGAAAACTGTAATAAAGTAAAATTAGTCAACCAGTTGCATGTGAGACGACGCCCAAGTTGGCCCAGCCCAGTTTTACTTTGTATATTGGCCACCTGTTTTAATAGTTTTTGCACACGAGCAGTAGGAGCAGAGCCAGCTTTTTGGCCAAGTTAGCGTGCTTGCTAACCGTTTATCAAGTTGCCTAAACCGCCAGGCAAACGAAACGAAATGAAACGAAACGAAACTTAATTAAAATTTACAAAAATATATATATATAGTATATATAATCGTACAAGTATATGTAAAAACTGTTAAATCTTAATTACTTAAAACCTTGCCTAACTTTCTAATTGATTTAGCCAACAGCAACAACAAAACACAGTTTGCCTAAAATTAATCAAGCAACATTGTCACAAAATGCCATCTAACAAACATATATATCTATATCTGTATATCTATCTATCTATCTATAGTTTCTAGAAGGCGGCTTTAACTAATTACAAACAGTCGATTTGTAATTAAATTGTATTCAACTAAACTAAACAAGTTCCTGTGTGTGGCTCTATAAATCAACACACAAATCCCATTTGCGAGGGTGATTTGAAGAATTAGGCGAAATGTAGTCATGAAATGAAAACAATCAGATTTGGATTAATTTATAAAAGTTATCAGGTTTTCTTAAACTTAGAATAAATGAGTTGGGTTGCGAAAAATTTGAAAAACAAAAAAGGTTTGGCACACAACAAAATCATATTTCAACCAAAAACTCATTTTTGTTGCACATTTTAGTTGTTAGAAGCATGAAGGCCCTTGAGAACCCAGAGAAGTAGGCGACTCTAGTTATAAATTAAAAATTGATTTTCAAAATAAATATATAATAAATAATTGGTAACTTTGGTTGACTTGTCTTAAGAATCCAACAACAAAAAAAGCATCTCAAATATGGTTTAAGTTAATGTTCTTCAGAAATTTTCTTGCTTGCAATTTCCTTTGTCTTTTTATGTAATCAAACAAAACCAATTTTTTTTAATTCAGTTAAAGGCCTCAAAAAATGAATTGCTGTTTCACATAAAAGCCACAAACTACTCAAACTACCCACGCTGTGCACTACTCCGTGCGTTGTAATGAGTTTTGATTACGCTGTTTGCTGTCTGTCTGATAACGGAAGTGTATTTGGGTTTATGTTTTTGTACGAGTCGAGTTTGTATATAGTCGAGTAAATGTATATATAGCTTATCAAGCGCACATTAAGCTGATTAAACAAGTGATTTAACAGCTGATTAGACCTCGGATTTCAAATATAATAATGCTACACGTTGCCCTTGTAGAGAACTATAGCCAATAGATGCTCGGTTCAACTCGATTCGATTCGATTCGACTTGACTCGACTCGGCTTCAGCGCGGCAGCGACGTCAGCAGCAGCAGCAGCAGCGGCAGCAGTTTTGCAGCTGGGTCAATGTTCTAATAAAAAGTTCAATTCAACTTGAATTAATTTCAATTGTGCACAACACAATAAAAAAAAACAAACAGAACAACAACAAAACACATCAAATTGAAAAAAATCTTCCGCGTGCCGCTTTAAGCCGGTTTTATAAAAGTTTTAAGGTTTATGCCATATCGAAAATTGTGCTGCAGGCTTCAAATATATATATATCTATATAAAATATATATATCGTATCAAGTGTTGCAACGTTTTTCAATTAAATGCAAGTTGAAAATATATTTCATTTTGTCTTATTTCAACTGTCGCCGTGTCAAAATATTTGCGCTTAATTTAAATAAAATTTTCCATTTTCCAATTTCATTTCTGTGTCTGTCTGCCGCTCTCATCTTTTTTGCTGCAGTCATTTAATATTTGCACAGCATTTTAAATAGGCTTTTACGCATATTTTAAAACATTTATTTGCCTCGACTGCATTTTATTTTATTTTATTTTTGAATATTCAACCATGCACACAAAATGAAAATACATTTTTTTTTTTTTTTGACTTTTTTAAGACTGCTGTCAAATTGCAAAAATGCTTTGTAAAGTTGAAAATGTCATGCATTAAATAGTTGTAAGTAAAACAAATTAATGGATTTTATTTCAACTACAGTAGAAGGTTTAAAAAATAAATAGAAGTTGTCATATTGGTCAAGTTAATCGCAAAACATGTTAGAAGAGTTGTTTTTCAATATATATAAGGTTATCGATATATATTCAAAAGTTGGAGTGCTAAAAAAGTGACCATGGAGAGCTCACAGCAGTTACAAGAAAGAAACGTTCTCAAATAACAAGTTCAAAGTAACCATGGAGAAGGTTAGGTTAAGTTAATCAAAAATCAATACAATATTCAGTAAACTGAAGTTGGGGTGCTTAAAAGTGACCATGGAGAACTACCAGCCTGATTTACTAAAGACTATTTTAAAGTAAACATGGAGTACGTTAAAGTTAGCAAAAGTTTTGTAAAAACCAATACAATATTTAATATGCATATGAAATTAAGTTGGTGTGCTTAAGAAGTGAACATGGAGAACTTCCAGCTCTTCTTAGAAAGTCTGATTTACTAAAGACTATTTGAAAGTAACCATGGAGAACGTTAAAGTTAGCATAAGTTTTGTAAAAACCAATACATTATTTAATATGCATATGAAATGAAGTTGGTGTGCTTAAGAAGTGAACATGGAGAACTTCCAGCTCTTCCAAGCAAGAATCTGGCTCTAAAGACAAGTTTAAAGTAACTATGGAGAACATTAAAGTTAAAGTTAAGCCAGTACAGTAACTAATAAACATAAAAAATGAACTTGGAGCAATTATAAAAGTGAGCATGGAGGACTCACAACTGCTACAAGCAAGAATACTGCTCTAACAAGCAGTTTAAAGTAACCATGGATAGGGTTAAAGTTGGTTCAAGTTCTGAATGTCAAAACCAATACAATAAAAAGTGACCATGGAGATCTTTCAACTGTTAAAAGAAAGCAACATTTTATAACTACAATTGTAAAGTAACCATGGAGAAGATAACGATAAAAGTAAACTTCAGACTTTTGTAACATTTTCTCTTCTAAAAAATTTGTACGTGTTACATTAATATTTAATTAAAAAGTTTTTGTTAATAATATAATTAAGCTTATTTATTAACTTAAGACAAGAGTTTGTATCTAATAAACACAAGACATAAATTTACTTAAAAAAACTTTTCCATTAGCTAAAAAAAAACAAAACACTTTTGGAGCCCTTTGCGCTGTTTATTTGAATTTAACAAAATAAACATTTAACTAAAAATAAAACATTTTTGGATTTCAATAAAGCCAAAAAATGTTATAAATAAAAACTCAAAATATCAAATTATATTTAAACATTTTGCTGTTGCCTGAGCAGACATTGAGTTTAATGTTTGTTTACTTTAAACATTCCACTTAGTATCTAGCTTTATTTTCTTTGCTTTTGTTTTGTTTTTTGTTTTTTGTTTTTGCTTTTGTTTTTGTTGTGGCTGTAAATCAATCCTAAATATAATTAAGCAAACAAACAGCTAAAAGTGATTTGAATTTCTTAAAAATCTTAACATTTTTATAACCTTAATCAAGTTGAATCTAAAATTTGATATTTTTATTTAAAATACGCACCGCCAAAATTGTTGTTGTTCAGCTTTGTGGGTTGATTGATTAGTTCGGCAATTTTGAGGCCGTTTTTTTGTAGCTTTTTGAAGAAATTTTTTTTATTATTTGCAGTTATTTTGTTAAACTGCTGTTGTAAATATTTTTTATTGTTTTGCTAAATATTTAGTTTTTAATCAGCTGCAAAGGTTTTTTGTATGGCAAACATTTTGTTTGTTTTTTTTTGTTTTGTTTTGTTTTGTTTGCCTTTTTTTTTATGGACACTTTTTTTTTTGCAATAATGTTTTATCGGGCGGTTTGGTTTTTTTAGATATAGCAAGTCTCGCATGCAAAAAACGAGGTCAAATTTTTATCTGCAGACAGAAACAACAATAAATATTGAGCTACGACCACAGACAACAGCTAAAACAACAACAAGAACAAAAGGCAACCCCCAAAGAAATATATATATTTTTTGTCTCTTTGCCTTTTTTTTTATTGGGGTGGTTGCTTTTGTTATTGTTGAGGGTGCTTTTTTGTTGTTGTTGTCTGCCTTTTAGCTGTTATAATCTTTCGATTTGCCTTAGCAGCTCATCAAATCGATTTCTTTTTAATGTGTTTACACAAATACTTAAAAAACTTAAAAACTCATAACTGAAAAACACACATTAAAAACATCACGAGGTTAAGAGTTCAACTTGAAAGCAAAACACTTTGACATTTAACTTGAAATACACACAAATAAACACGCACAAACACACACACAAACACACTCAAACACACACACACACACACAGACAAACACAGTGGAATTTGAGTTTGATATGGTTACGAGTTTTTGTATAGTTTACTATAAGAATTTTCGTTGCCGGTGTCTTTGAGGAGCTGCACACAACCTGCCGCGTTGAGTTTCGCACACGAAATGAGGTCAACGAGATACTACGTTACGTTACGCTTACGCTTACGTTACGTGAAGCGACGTTAGCGACTGGCCCAAGTTGAAAGTAGCGCAAGGGCGCCACCTTCTTTTGGGGTGGGTGGTATGCGGCCCTGCAATATGCATAAAGAGAGAGCAAGCTGTAGTGTAAGCGCGCGGCTCTCTTAAGTTCCACACACACACACACACAAGCCGGCTCAGCAGTGCGTTTGCTTTCTCACTCTCTCTCTCTTTCTCTCGCTATACAGATATCTTGCTTTCTCTTCAACGCCCGGGCATCTTTTTGGCGGCTTGGCTTATTACGTATACGCATTACGTAGATTACGTGATAGGTGAGTAGGTCGTGTAAGTGGCTTTAGGGGCGGGACAGGGGGGGGGGGGGGGGGGCTAAGGGGTTAAGAACAGGTGCTGTGGCAAGGGTAAGCCTTTAATGATGTTAGTCTTCTGGGTCAAAGGCACGCTCGTTGTATAAAAACCGACGCTCAATTGATAAGTAATAAAATGCCACAGTTTGAGAGGCACAGTTTGACAGTCACAGTTGAGCAACGACAGTTTAGCAGCAACTGCATGACAAGCAGCATCTCGGGCATTTGCGTCACAAGCTGCTGCTGCTGCTGCGCTGCTGTTGTTGCTGCTGCGGCGCTGCTGTTGCTGCTGCTGCATGCAAATTGCATTGGAGACAACTTTCCAGTCAGCTGACAACTTTTGCCCCAAAGAACATAAAGCACAACGATGCAAATGAGTTAAGAATTAAGATAAAGTTTAGAATGCAACTAGGTCAAAGCATATTTTGTTTCTTAATGAAACAAAAACTGGGCGTTTTAAAGTGATCTTTCTATGGAATTATTTATTAAGAAAACTTTAATCAAATCAGATTTATATGAATTTTATTCAAAACTCTTTAATATAACTTCTAATACAAAACAGCAAAAGTTCGGTGTTTTTTAAACGTCTTTTTCAAACTGTTTCAACAACTTTATTCATTAAATTGTAGCTAAATGTAAAAATTGATATATATTTGAACAGTTTATAGAATTTTTTAAATTTTTATTGCATTTTAATATGCATGAATTCTAAAAAACAAAGGTTTCAAAAGTTATTATGGCCTGTTCTGGTTTCCAAAATATTGCGATTGTAATTTGAAATTTTTTTTAATGATTTCGTGTGAATTTGTTAACAAATTTTTAAGAATTGAATTCACGTTGCATTGTTCCCATTATAAATATATTTTATTTATTTTAAATATTATATTTAGATAGCATTTAATTCACTTGCTAAACAAATAAATAAAATATGCAAAATTTGCAAAAATTTCAGTTGCGTAAAATTTGGATGAAAGTTGAAACCGCAAAGATTTCGGTTATATGACAATTGAAAGGAGTATTTTTAGCCATTAATGCACTAAATCCTGTGGGATATAAAATATGGGATAAAATTTTGAAACGTTTAAAACTTATCAAATAAATTTGTATTTGAATAGTTGCAAAATGTAGAAATTCAAGTATTTTTTGTGTTGTAAAAGGGTTTGAAATATAAATATAGTTATTTTTACAGGAATTCTGCAGAGGTCGGAGTATTCAACTGTTTTTTAACTTTAATTGTGCTTATTAAGCAGATTTCGGTTTTCAGAACCAGCTCAAAAACTGTTTCAACTACATCCAACTATTGTCATATAAATAATTTCGAAATCTCTAAATAAATTGAGCGCACATTAAACTTATTAAAAATTGAAATTGCCCTCAAAAAATCAGCCATAAAGATAACGCGGCAAAAGTTGAGAAAACATTTATTGAAAACGCTTTCAATATTTGTCTGGGGCAAAAAAGGAAAATAAATTGGTTTTTTGAACGCAATCCGAATTGGAATGAAAGAAGAGCAGTGTGTGGAGTTAAGGGAGGGGGGTATTGTGGGTGTAAGAAGCAGCTTGAGTTTGCAATACAAGTTTTGGCGTAGTTTCTAATTGGAGCTGCACAAATAAACAAACACACACACACACACACACACACACAAATAAACAAATACAAACACACACACACAGTCACACACACATAGAAAGAGCACACGCGAGCACAAAAGCAAATAAATTAAACAAATAAAGAAAGAAAGAAAAAAAATAAAAGAAATAACAAACCGAAACTAAACAGCGCACAAAATTATTAAATATGATTGTATTATTGTTGTTGTTGTAGTTGTTGTTGTTGTTGTTATTTAGTGTTGATTTATGATGCTGCGGCAAAAGCCAACGGAAGCGCTTTGAAAAGCACGTAACAAAACAAAGTGTGACGTACGCAAACGCAGCGGCAGAGCCAGCGGCTGAGACACCAACAACAACAAAGACCGTAACAAGACGACGCGTTTTGGGTTTGAGAGTCACAGAGAGAGCGACAGAGAAAGAGAGCGCGACGCGTCAGACACGGCTAGCGTTCAATTGTGAACTAAACTAAAAACTGAACGCAGCAACGGCAGCAGCAGCAGCAGCAGCGCTAACAACGTCAACAACAGTTGCAGCGACGCGTTGCCGACGTCAGCATTGGCCGCTGGCTTGCATTGGCCGGCGCTGCTGACGTCGCTGCTGCTGCCCCGCTGCCGCTGCTGTGGTGAGTTTGTAGCGTACTATGAATGTGTTTCATTCAGTAAGCGCAGCCGGCTAAATTTTTGTTGTGTGCTATTTCAACAGCTGCAAAGCTTGCTTACGTCACTGCAGCGCAGCTAGCAGCAGTAGCAACAAAAAAAAAAAAGTAAACAAATAAAATTTAAATACAATTAATACAGCCAACAACAAAGAAGCTATGAGGAAGTGCTGGCTAAATTAAATGTTTAAGCATTACAGCAGCAGCAGCAACAACAACAACGACAGCGACAACAGCAGCGGCAGCGGCAGAGGAAGCAGAGACAGCGGCAGCATCACAATCAAAAAGCATGAATCATCAGTTGCGTGGGGTGTAGGCAGAGCTAGGGACAGAGGCAGCGGCAGCAGAGGAGTGGAACGCAAGCGGCAAGCTAGCTGCGAAGGCATCCACAATGCATGTGTGTCTGTGTGTGTGTGTGTGTTGGTAAAGGAATGCGCCTCAAATGCCAATGCAAAGAACAAGAGAGCCAACGAGAGCGAGCGCGAGAGCACGACAGCTAAAGAGCGGCAATAACACGCGCTTGGCTCTCTTTGCATTGTGGGCGCTCGGCATTGGCATCCACAGTGTGAATGTGTGGAACGAAACTCACCACAGCACAAACACGCGCCACTGGGGCAATGCCGCTGCCATGGGCAGCAAACAGCGCAGCAGCAGCAGCAGCGGTAGCAGCAACAAACACAACGCTGCCAAAAAAAAAAAAAGAGCGCGTCTTATTTTTGCTCTACTATTTTAAATTATTAATGAGCGGCTTGTTCAGTTATTAAAAGCTTGGGAATAACAACAGCACAACAACAACAACAACAACACGTGTACGCTTTGCTCCCAGGTGTCTCTGTATGTGTATGTGTGAGCAGCACAGCAGCTGAAGTTGAAGCCGCAGGATGCGAATACCGCAAATTTGATTAGATGAACTTCAGTTCTAACTGGATGGGTTGAGTTGGTTGGCTTGGGGTGGTGTGGGGTTGGATTGAGTTGGTTTGAGTTGGGTTGCATTGAGCTCTGCTGGCCAATGGGCATTTGATTGTGGCTGGACAATATAAAGATATGTTCCCCAAAATACCGTAAACCTGGCTAAGTATGGACTTAGGTTAGGTTAGGTTTCTGGTTTATTGTTGCAACTGTGGATTGCAGTCATAAAAAACCTACAATAAAAGCTGAATTTGTGAGAAGCCTTAATGTCTGTTTAATGTCTATAAAAGTGGAACTAGTTCCAGTTCAGATATGAACTAGTTTTAAGATCTTATGCGTTTTAAATTAAACTAATAACGTTTGAAACTTAAGTTCCAAAAAAAAGTGTATCAATTTAGTGTGCCTTAATGAACTAGTTCCAATACCAGACGTATTAGAAATCAGTATTGAGTAGATTGTATCTGCTGAACAAATTCCAAAACTGAATATTTTCACTTTATTGAAAAAAGGAGCTCCTTTATTGCAATTTCTTCAATTTGTTACATATATTGCGTAGAGTTGGGTCAAATTTAACTACTACGATTATAGTTCATAAAGTTCTTTCAATTCTTTTCGTTTTCCTTTTCAGCTCACCAGTTTCTATTACGATTATGGTTCGTTCGACTAGTTTCTGTCTTGCGTACGCTTAAATTCGTCGAAACGATCAGTTCTTTCATCCGAAAAGAAGAACTAGAATGCTCAACTCTAATATTGCGATATTATTGCATTACATTATTTAATTATAGAACTAGTTCTGCTATAAAATTGGCAAAACTCATATATCGAAAGGGTACTTTAGCTATTTATATGTATATTGATTTCACGAAAAAAAGTTCATCAAAGCAGAAATTTTCAACTAAAATGAGAATTGAAATGATATTTTTGTTGCAAGCAGCATTAAAATAGAAGCTGCAATTGATAAGATCATCGCAGAATAGATTGTTCTGCTCGGAGACAGATTGAACTGAGCTGACGAAGGCCTATGAAAACCCAGAGAAGTTTTTAACTACGCGATGGTACCAGAAAGTTTTCGTTATGAATTAAAAATAGTTTTTAAAAATAAATAAATAAATAAGATAGAAATAAAGACAATTGTCGGGTGGACAGTGGATCACCTATGTACCGGTATTATTATTAATTATTGATAAAAGGGAAAATTCAAACTAAATAAAAATGAGATAAATATGTAAGTCCGAAATGGAAAACCTTTCGAAACGTTTCACATTTTAATGTATTATGAACTATTTTAAATAAATAAGAAAATTAAAAAAAGAATAAAATATAAGTTTAAGAAATAAAACAAGAAACTCAAAAGTCAATTGTTTGAAATACAATAGGAACTTTACAAATTGAATACTTAGTTGCCTGAAATGATTTATGAAATTGTTTTGTTTTTTTTTTTAGCTTTTCAAGTTGCTCAAACTAAATGCTTAGTCAAAGTTACGACAAAGTCCAAGTACTGTTTTAAAGTCATTAATCTTTTCGTCAAAAGTAAAACCCAAATTCAACCTTTGACCGCCATCACAATTCTCTCTCCCCCCCCCTTTGCAACACCTTAAACACAAGCAGTGTCTCGAAAGTTTTCTTTCAATTATGCAACCTTTTTGTGATTGTTGTCCTTTCTCCAAGCAGGAGCAGCTAATTTGCATTTAAAGCGCCCCGCGGGCCCAAAAAGCCTGCCACAACCGCAAGACCGCACCTGCAGAGTGTTGTGTTTGTGGGTTTTCTGAGCAAAACACAGTGCCTACTAAATAAATGTATAGAGAAGTAGGTAAACAAATAAATTTGTAGTCATGCCTCGCCTGTTAAAACAAAGTGTTGCATTTGTTTAGGCTCAGGTGGAGGTACAACGATTGTGTATGTGTGTGTGTGTGTGTGTGAATGTGACACGCACTCGACTTGGTAGCAGCTCCCGGGTGACCAGAGCAACAAACAACAACAAACAAACAAAAACAACAACATGAAAGGCAAACAGTGAGCACAAAAATTGCGTGCGAATTGGTTTTAACTTTTGCTTTTTATCTTCAATGTGCAACAGCACGAAAGGCCAAAACGCAAAACGCAAAAAAAAAGGGAAAAAGGGAAATATTGCCATGTCCTTTGGGTTCTTTGCTCCTTTTGGCACGCCACATTACGCATACGCCACGTGGTCCGCTGTCTGGCGACAGTTGACTTTGCCTTTTGCCTTGCTTCTTTCCATAAGTCTATTTAAATATGCATGCTTGTGCGTGCTACCTGTGCCCCCTCCCTCTACTCAACCAACTGCCTCTAGCTGCTCAACTGCCACAACCTGTCTCCGCCTGCCACAATGATAAGTCGAAGCTTGGGGAGACAAATCTCATGTGAAATTTAGGCTGAAAAACAAACTTTTGCTCGACATTTTTCGTTTATCTGCAGGCAAATTTAATGGAAAACGACGTGTGTCGAAATCTACACTTGCCACGCCTGCCACAAATTACACAAACTGGTAAAGTGTTGAACTAAAGCAATATTTGAGTGCTGTATACTCTTTGAGATACACAGCTAAGTTTTCAATTCTGCTTTGTGTGTCATCCGTAAACGTTTTTAGTTTTACAAATTATTCTTTTTTAGTTGTATGATTCATTTTTTTGTTCTCACTCTTTCGATAGTAGATCTTCCGATAAAATATAACATTTTTCAATTCTGCTTTGTGTGTCATCCGTAAACGATTTACGTTTAAAAAACACTCTGTTTTGGCAGTATAATATCATTCTTTTGATCTCACTTTTTCGATAGTGGATCTTCCGATGAGGCATACAATTTTTTAATTCTGCTTTGTGTGTCATCCGTAAACGATTTACGTTTATAAAATACGCTGTTTTGGCAGTTTAATCTCATTCTTTTGATCTCACTCTTTGAATACAGCATTCAATTGTAAATTACACTTTGTGTCGAATTCGTAAACGTTTTTGTTTTCTTATCAAGCACTTTCTTAAAATCCAAAAAACTCTATTGTCATTTGTTTCTTCTCCTTTTTGATGCCAAAACTCCCTTTTAAGCTCCCTTCGCTTACAGGGTACTCCCAACTTTCTAATACGCATACGAAATGTGAATAAACAAAATGAATTTATTGCAAATCGAAATGGATTAAAGCAGCAACCGCAACTGAAGCCAAACATTTGCTATAAAAGGGCAAAGGGGGCGTGGCACACTGCCCATCAACTAAGCCACACACATATTGACAGTTTGGTACGTTCTTTTGGGGGGCGGCTGGCTTTGACTGTCCAACTTAATTGACTTTTGAAGTGATGTTCGGTCCAGAAACTTGCCCCAAATTTGTTGCTGCTGTTAACCTTATCGACATAATCACACAAACACACACACACATGTACATGTACATGCACATATACACACACACAAAAGAGACATAAAAGCATTTAAATAATAAATGCGGCAAAAGTTTATTAAACTAGAAGGCCATAATCAAAGTGGCCTAAGAGCGTAATGAAAACATTTACAAAATGTTTGCTCATAAAATCAATAAGCCCAAAAATAACTGCAAATAACTGAAATTGGAGCATGCAAGCCAAACACACACACACACACACACATACAAACACATATACACAGAAGAGTTGCAACAAATTGTTCATCTGCATAATGTCTCTAGCTCTTATAGTCTCTGAGATCGACGCGTTCATACGGACAGACGGACATGCCTAGTTCGACTCGGCTGTCGATATATACTTTATAACTCCCTTTTTCCCCAATTTTAATGGGTACAGGGAGTATTGAGACAAAGGTACCACTCCGAAAGAGATGCCTTACACAACTAGTCTCATCTTTAAATTAATTTAAAATAAGATGTGGTTCTGCTAGAGCTTCAGTCAACTACTACATCAAGCGTTTGCTAAAACTGTTTGAGAATTATAAGCCATTTTCGCAAAATACTTTAAATTGTCAAGGCTAGCATAGTTCTAGGGGCTAAATAGCAACTATACAACGTTATATTCCCATAGTATTGGTCTAATACTTAATTAGGAACAAGTCGGGTATTTTAACATAATAAAATATAAATAATAACGTCAAAAGCATTGCAATAGTTAAAATAAATAAGTTAGAAATAACAGCAACCGGTGGGGTATAAATTATTGATAAATGGGAAAATTCAAAATAAATAACAAAAATAAGATAGAAATAACAGCAACTCTCAGTTGGGCAGCAACAATATAGAAAAATGTGTTCGTATCAAACAAAAGTAAATGAGAAAATTAAAAATAAATAAAAACTAAGAAAGTTTGTAGTGCACTGCTCAACAGAAAATAAGAAAATGAAAATATTTGAGACTAGCTGTGATAGACTGAGCTAGAAAAGGTGACAGTTAAAACAAAGCTAGCTAAGGTTTATATTTGATATATATCAACGATTGCTAAGATTTATACATGCTATAAATATCTAGCCAAGCAGCCAAAACTTTTTTTTGGGTTTAGGATCCAATTTTTAATGAACGGTTCACTGTCTTTCCGGAAAAAAGTCAGTTTTTTAGTTTAATGCACAAACAATCAAACAAAAGAAACGATCGAACTAGTTAGTCAAACGTACAAACTTAAAAAAAGAATCAGCTGTATTTAAAACTAGTTCGTTCAATTGAACCACAATGCACAACTCTTGTAAAAAAGAACACTTAGACAAGAATATTTGGCCAGCTGCTGCAATATTCTCTTAATTGAGTCAACATTCCGCATCCGCCAGACCCCTCGCCCCTCCCACCCCCTGTTCCATGTGACACTAATGAAACTTGACTGGTTCTTTGCATGGAACTGATTCACACACGTTTTATGCGACAACACACCTGGGCTACAGTTATGTTTGTAATTATGTGGACTAAGTGCACACAACTTGGCATTAAATGTTGCCCAGCAGAACAAAAACATTGCCAAATATTTTGTTTGTTTTTTTTTTGTGGGTTTTTTTTCTGGGGGGCAACACCAAAACATAACCACATTCATGAATTATGAGTGCACTCAGAAATCAATATGCTAAATGGGTGTTTAACTGTGGTGTTCTGCTTTGCTATTTTTTGTGGTTTTGTTGTTGCAACTGTAAAAGCTGCGGTTATTTTGTATTGCGAGTGGTCAGTTTTGGATAAAGAATCTATTATAATGAGATTTTGCCGCAAATGCAAAATGAGGCTTGTTAAGCTAATTATAAAATGTAATAGATAGTCTGGGAAGTTATAATTGAAATAAATAGCATTATAAAGTTGCCTTGACAGCCAAAATGAAATAAGATTAATTAATTGAGGTTCTATTTGTATCAAATTGCGTTCAAAGAACTTGAAAATTTAAAAATTAAAAGCTAAAATTGTGCATTTTATAGTTAATTTACATTTTGAGCAGCAATTGTATCAAATTTCTTAAAAATCTTTCTAAAATTTAAAGTCAAATTCTGCTTTAAGCACGCAGTTTGTAGTCTTGAATGCTTTTTATACATTTAACAAATTTAATTGAAAACTGTGAACAATTTGTCGTTTCTACAAACACTTTTGTCACTTTGTTTTCTATAATCCATTCATCCCTTAAGCCTATATATATATATAGTATAATAAAATCAGCTACGTAATGACACTATAATTAAGTTCACCGCAACTTAATCAACTCGAGACATTTGTGCAAAATCCAATCAAATGAAATACTAAGCAATATTTGAAAATCCTTTTTGCCTCAGGTCCACAACAATAATAACAACAACAACAAAAAAAACAGCAACATCATTAATCAAGCAAACGACGCAATAACAACAAAATTCCATGAAATTCTTGTATATAGCATAATAAATTTTTAATGTGCAACACTTCCCGTTCGAAATTGAGAGACAGAGAGACTGAATGAACCACAGGCAAAAGAACAGAGTATAGCAAAGATAACTAACAACAACAAAACAGCATTTGCAGCTAATAAATTTCATAACTCGAAAACTCACAGATATTTATTTTCATGCCTAAGAGCACAGCCAGCAGCCAGCAGCCAGCAGCATCTATAGAGGGTATGCTCGACGAGCTTATGGCCTGTATTTTTTTATTCCAGTTTCCACTTTCGCTTAAATTTTTCGGCATTGAAATTGCCTTCCATGTTCAAATGTTTCTTATTGCTGTTCAGTTTCACAATGGCAAGTTTATTAAATTTTTGATGAAATTCAAGTGAATTCAATTCGCAAATGTGATGAAGCACACTTGAGAGAAAGAAAAGGCCTGCATATATGTATTTTGACAAGTTTCTATTTAGACACTTGATAATGTTTGAGTTTTCAAACTAATCAGGCCTGTTCCTACTTCCAATTCAATCAGAACATGCGAAATCGGAATTATAACTGTTCTGAATTCCGTATATTAAGGGAAATTTCGGTTTACATAGTTGCTTTTGAGGCAGTGGAATGAAAAGTATTCAAACTTATTTTTTAAAAGGGAATAACGATTGCTATTTCTTTCGAAAGTCGAATCACAAAATGGAGAACGATTCGTAATGAAAAATTCTCCCAAAAGAAATGGGAGAAGGAGAAAAAATGACATTTAACTGAGCTCGGGGAAGGAACATACCAAGTTTGTTGTATGAGATCGCGCAACTCTTGATTCAACTATATGCAAATATAACTTCTTCCACCTTCACTTCTTCAATTTACATTATACTCCATTTAAGCCACTTAAAAAATGCTGGGTATATTTTTAACCAAACTACAAGAAGAACAACAAATAAGTACAAGGCAAAGTTACAACCTCAGTTCTTAAACAGTTGCAACCCAAAGATGCACAAAAAGATTTGCGGTCTGTTTTTGTGGATGGGTGGGAAGCGGGTGGGGCAGGAGTTAGATAAAGAAGGAATGCATTTTTATGAGCTGCAAAGTTGTCTGCCAACAGTAAAATAAACAACTGCAGCGACTTCAAAAGGATTCAAGTTGCCTAGACAGAAGTGCGGAAAAGGATTGAAGTTGCCTAGGCAGGACTACAGCTAAAGGATGCAAGTTGCCTAGGCAGGACTACAGCAAAAGTTGTCGGTTTATCAAGGAGTTGAATTTTGGATTTTTGGCTTTTGGGCCTGGGCTAATTGTCTAATTATGCAAAAATATATCAAGAAACATGAAAACTGAAAGAATTTTTAGCACTGTAATAACAAAAAAAGTTTCTTTTGAAGAGTTGAGTTTTAGTATATTGAATTTTTGAGAAGACAAACAAGTTTAAAACTGAATTTTTAGAGAAGACAAACAAGTTTAGAGCTGCATTTTTGAGAAGACAAACAAGTTAAGCGTTCAAAATGAGTTTTAGTTTGTCTTAAAACTATTTCTTGTTCAGGGCAATTAAAACACTTGAGACGTACTTGACACTTTCCATTGCATCAAAATCAGTTTCAGTTTCATTTTCTGTTTCAGTTTGAGTTCCGTTTCTAGTTCCTGTTTCAAGCATTTAAATGATTTCCGTTTTTTGTTTTTTATGCAAATTGCAGCTAATATCTAAAATCAACCCCAACACAAACGAGAGAATCACACACATGTTGTAGATTCTTCCACTCCTCCTCTCTGCTCTTCAATTCTCAGTTGAAGAAAACTGGGTCCCCCGATTCTGGGGGTATTTCCCATTAAACAGTTGTGCGTGCTATTTGTTTGTTTCTTTTTGGTTTTTTTTTGTTTTTCTTTTTTTTTTTTTTGTTCAATTTGAGTTCATTTCGCTTGTCGCTGAATTGGTTCTCATTCTCACGATCTCATCCGCCTGTTTGCATGACTCAAATATGTTTATAGACTTTACTTTGTCGATGGCGCATTTTTGCATTTTATGTGTTTTCGCCTTTTATATTCGTTTTGTTTTTCAATTTCTATAAAGTGCAGCAAATTGAATGAAACCGAAACCGGAAGTGTGTACTTCTGATTCTAAACGTTGAGTTTATTGCGTTTTGTGAGTGGGCGGCGCTATGTTGGGGGAAATATATATGGAAATATGCGGAAATATATATATGTATATAGTTAAAGCAGTTCATGGCCATTGAGAAAGGCACTGAAATAAGTGTTTAATTGGTATTGCATTTAATTGCAAATAAATCGAATCAGCACAACTCTTAAATGTTGATGGTAGTTCAAATGCGGATTTATGAAACTTAATCAAGTTTTTTGAGTGAGAAAAGTGTGTGAGAACTTATTTTGATAATATCAATTGAAGATCTATATTTCTATTATAATAAAGATAATTCTTCTTTTAGAGAAATCTATAAAGTAGGACCTTCTTAGGCAAGTACCTAAGAAATTTGTTATAATATTGTATTCATACTCAGGAGAGTAAAGCAATATTCTCAATAATTCATGAGAACTGTCTGAATGGAATAATTATATCATAACAAAACTTGGTTTTCTATTCTTATTTCTAACATTTTCCATATCTCTTTTGAAGTTAAGAAAACTTTGCATGAAATTCTTGTACTATTTTAAAGTACACATATCAAATAATACTTTTTCTATAACAAAACAAATCGTATTTAAAGCAATTCAACAGTTATCAGGCACAGATTTTCAATTTATTTTCAGTTCACTAAGCAATTAAATATTTATATAAGAACAAGTTAGAATACTGTACTGTAAAAAGTCCTTAAACATTTTCCATGTATGCAATAAAAACTGGAGAACAATTCAAGCACTTGTGTTATATATATTTGCCGTTTTAGCTTAATTAAATGAAATGCAATTTAAAACCATTCATTGTTCATTGCAGAATGGCTGCTGCTGCGTCGCTGCTCAGTCGCTGCTGCTGCTCACTCGCTGCTGCTGTTGCTGCTGCTGCCTATCAGCAGTCGTATTACTGTGAGCTGTATCCCCTTCCATTCACAATACACCACCCAGTTGAAACGGGCTGAAAAACGACACCCATCATGACGTGTGCACAACAGCAACAGCAACAAGAACAACAACAACAACAAAAGCAACAACAACAACAAAAGCAACAAGAACAGCAACAACAACAACAACAACAACAGCAACACGCAGCTATAAGGATGCATGTGAAGTGGAAGTTAAGGGCCTGACGCTGCCATTTTCTTGGCTTTACTGCAACGATAATGCACAGTGGGATTAACTGCAACTTCTCTTTATGCCAAAAAGTAATTGTAAAGTTAATTAATATATGAAATCTTATGAAATGTATATAAAATGCCAAATATATTTATACATTTTTGATCGAAATGAATTCAAGCTACCAAACAAGTGCTTTAAATCCTGAAAATCTTGGCCAAAGTGAAACTGGAAAGATTTGAAGGGAAATTAACTTAAAGAATGGGAATTTTTGGAAGCTTTTTCATGCATCTTCAGCTTGCAACGTCTAAACAAGCGTCTTATCTTGCGCGAAAGTTCGATTCGTGCATGTTGCACAGAAATAATCACGTTTCTACGCGGTGTATGAAACCATGCAAGATTTGCTACAAGTGTTGTAAAATATGACGAATAGGTGCTGGAAAACATGTCAAATTGGCTGATAAAGTGTGAAATGCTTGTGGAAATAGTATTTATACTCTTTTTTTAACTTTTTTGAAAAAAAAGGAAAAAAGAGTATATTGGGTTTGTGAAATGTCCGTCTGTCCGTCCGTCTGTCCGTCTGTCCGTCTGTCCGTCTGTCCGTCTGTCCGTCTGTCCGTCTGTCCGTCTGTCTGTATGAACGCAGGTTTTTTCCACAATTTTGAAGCTAGAGCAACCAAACTTGGTATACATGTTGGTATATACCATAGGCAGACAAAGTGTCAAGATCTCCCCCCCACCCCCACCCCTTCCCCCACAAACCGCAAAAACCTATATCTTCCACAGTTTTATAGCTAGAGTAACCAAATTTGGCACAAGGGCTACTTATCACATCCTTCATTGATCTGGCAAAAAAAAATTCGGCCACGCCCACCCCCGCCCCCATAAATAGGCAAAGTCTGTATCTCCCCCACCCCTATAGCTAGAATCACCAAATTTTGCAGGTTGACTTCTATTGTCCTATTAAATAGATTGGATAAAAATATTTTTGCCACGCCCACCCCCGCCCTTGCAATCAAGCAATGTTTGTTTCTCCCAAACCTGTAGAACAGGCCCAACCAAATTTTAATTGATGGCAAAACTTTAAAGATTTGAGCAGAAATTCAATTGCCACGCCCACTGACTCCGCAAAGAGGCGAAAAAAAGAGTATATCGCAGTCGGGTGCATCCGACTGCAACGTTCTTACTTGTTTTACTTTTTTTTTGTGCATCTTTTCTATAAATGCCATAAATTCTTGTTGCTTAAGTTTCAAATAAGTATTATGAGACACGTAAGTCATAATTCTTGCATGAAATGTTTAAACGATGGCATATTTCCAAGTAAGATCTCGTATGCAAGTTTATTTCATTGCATTGTTAAAACAGCGTTTTAATAGGTAATAGCAATACATATAAATAAACATATGTAAACATCTACTGTTTGAATTCAGTTGCAGTTGTGCAAATATAAACTTTTGTTTCTACACACTTTTCATTTTACGAAAAGCTGATAAAAGCAGTTTTTTTTTGAAACTCTGCACAATTCTGAAATCAATATTTAACTTTACTTCTTTCATTGGCTCCACAGTGCAACAGCGACGAAGACGTCGAAGACTTAACGCTCACATCACACATGAGCTGATTACGAAAGGGGCACATCTGCAACCCTACCCTGCTCCCTTCTTCGAAGCACACCCCACGCTCATCAACGTCAGCGTCAACTTGCGCGGTCGTTTAACTTTTGAGGCGGCGATTAAACGCAGAAAATTCTTGGACTCTCCATTTTCATGGTTCGGCTTCTTATCACGTGTTTACTACACTGTAAAAAATTGCGCTAAGCGCATTAATTGAATTGTAATTGTCGACTGGCTGCGCGAAAACGAAGACGAAGACGAAGTCTCAACTGGTTTGCCTGCCACAACACACACACAAACACACATACACACACACACACACACACACACTCCCTGCCACATTCTGTTTTTGTTGATTCTTTGGTTTTGTGTGGCATTTACTTCGAGTGTTTGCCTGCTCAGCTTAAAGGACGCTGAAGGTGAACAACTTACAGAGAGGCTTTCAGGGGTGTGGAGCGTAGTAAGTGGGGTAACCAGTTTCTCCACCCAATTGAAACAATGTGGTTCTAACCAGTTGCCCCACTCACTCATTCACTCACTCACTCAATGTTGCACATTGCACTGATTAGAACGTGTGGCAAGTTGCGCTATCGGACAGCTTACATAAATTCGCGTCACTCATACGCCACGTGGGCTGCATTTTTGCAACTGAGACTTTTCGAATTGGTTTTGGGATTTCAATTTTATGTATTTGTATTTCTTCCCTTCGCATTCTGTTCTCTGCTTTTTCAATTATTTTTTTGCCTTTTGCATGTTGCAGTTATTTCATTGTTCGCTTCTGCTGCTGCTGCTGCTTCTACTTGCCCCCATGTTGCACTGTGGCACAATCGAATTTATTGCACAGCGACTGTGCATGACCCTTCTGCTCGAACTCTTTCTCTCCCACTCCCACTCACACTCTCACTCCTGCCACATTACTCACGTTTTTTATTGGCCACTTGCCACGCCCTGCCACAGCCTCCCAATCGGCCCACATCGTTTAAGCCATTTAACCCTTTGTGTATTCTCAATTGCCGATGCCTTTTAATTTTCTTGCCGACTGAATTGCAGCAGCAGCTACTGCTCTCTTCCTTCTTTTCCTGCTCTTTCTACCCTTTTCCCCTGCTTCAACTTATTTTTGGTATGTAGTTGTTGGCCACTGCATTCCTTTGGCTGCAGTTTGTGCCATTTATGGCTACAATTCAGCTCAGCTCGCCTCAACACAGCTCAGCTCAGTAAATTTCTGACATAATTGAGCTGTCGCAATTTACAACAACGTCATGTGGGGGTCATCGTCGAACGGGCGAGCTGCAGCAAAAATTAATGAGTTTGGGATATGGGCAAAAGGGTTTCCTTAATAAAAATAGACACCCGAAGAAGTGCCATGAAAATAAACCAAAAAAAAAAGCAAACGGAATATTGATGGAACAGAAGCAGTCACAACTTTAAGAAAACTCAACACAAAGCCTACAAAATAACTGAAATAGCTCAAAGATCTTAAGTTTTTTGTAGTACTATTTGAAATATTGAGACACATGTAATCAAGAGGAAGTCCAAGGAGAAAATATGCGAAGAAGATACAATATTCATGAAGAACTGACATAATGAGCATACAAAATGGGAACTATGAAGAAAATCTGGATGAGTCACGATTAAAAGAGCTAAAATATTAGATACAACAGTATGCAGAAAGTAGAATTAAGACAAATTTGTTGGAAAAATCGATGATTTCTTTCATTTATAGATGGTCAAAGTTTGTTAAAATATAAATAAATTATAAAAATAATTAAATACATGTTCATAGATATTGTATTCCATAGAACAACCTAGGAAAGGTGCTGAGATATAGGAAATATATGAGGTCTGTTCCGTTTTCCAGTTTCTACTAGATTTTACGTTAATTGAGTTATCCATAAACGTTTCAAATTTGAACATTTTCTAGAATATTCAGTTCTGTTCTCATTTTCGACAACTTTTCTTATCGTTTTCAAAAATTTGCATTACAGTTTTCAAATAATTAATTTCAAACAAGTTGTAATATTTCCAACTTTTTGAAGATAAGTTCAAATACTTCTCACTTAACTTAATCCGAATTTTCTTTCGATATTCTCACTTAACTTAATCCGAGTTTTCTTTCGATATTCGGAGTATAGAATAGTTTTTAGTTTCTGTTTCGAATGTGTGGATCGGAAGCGGAAATGGAACACGCCTGATTATATTATATCCATAATCAAATATTAGTGATTTTAAATCGCAAAATTAAGTTAAAAGTGAAAACGAGAACATTTTAATTACTTTCACTTCCAGAAATCTTGCAGAAAATCAAAATCCTACACATACCTTCATATTTACACAGTTTAATATAAATTCCCAACACATGCCAAATCCTTTTCCTCTCTTTTTCCATAATCTTTCCATTTGCTTTAATTCCACTTCTCATTCCTCAAATCTTCCTCAGAAACACATGTCTAATTAGCTAAAGCCAAAATCATTTTCCCGTTATATTGCAAAACTGACAACAACAAAAACTTTATAATTTGCACTCAAGCCAAACACAAAGAGAGAACACACACACACACTCGCACATATCTGTGCACACACACACACATGCTGCCCACTCTGTGCGCTCTTTTGACAAAAAGCTCACGCTCGCGTAACTGTAACTGTAACTATTCGAAAAGCGACACAAGGCGCATGTAAGCAGAAGCCACAAAAAGCAAAGCAACAACAACAACAACAACAAAAAGAATAGCTGTAAAGTTACATAATAAAACTAATAATAATTATCAACGCCATTGTCAAGGCATCAAAAAAGGAAACCAAAACCAAAACATAGAACGAAAAGTCAAAAAGTGGAAGAGAGGGAGAGGGAGAGTGAGAGAGAGTGTGTCTGAATAACAACAAAACAAGGCGACAAAAAACTTTGCCGTTTTGTTATTGTTTTTGTGTCTGTTTTTACCGCTTGTTTTGGCTGCGCTTTGGTGACATGACTTCATTTCTAGCTGTTGTTGTTGTTGTTGTTACTGTTGTTATTGTTGTTCCCGCCCTCGCCTTCAGCTGTTGCCAGTTGGCATCTGGCAATCCTCTACACACACACCCTCACACACACATGCTACTCATTTCGTTGCAGACAACAACCGGCAAAATGCTCGTTTGACATTGCGTTGCCCGTTGTTGTTGTTGTTGTTGTTGCTGCTGATGGCCACCAAAGCAGCCATTTTCTATAACAACAACAAGAACAACGAGAGGCTCAAATGGTCGCCAGGACGATAAAAGTTTTTGCAGCCTTCGCGTTGCTTCCATCTCATCATCATCGTCATTCCCATCCACATTCCCTTCCTTCTCCTCGTCATCATCATGGGCAGCTTTATAAATGGTGTTTAATGGGTTTGTTGACTGGTCGCTCGGTTCGCTTTTCTATGTGCCTGTTATGGGTCACGCTTTATGGCTGCCTTGTAGCCATTTGGCACACACTACATCATGATGTATGTGGCTGTATGTCCTTGAAAATGACTGCTAAATTCGTCAGTATTCATATTTGGGCTTAACATTTGTCATGTTTTGCATAGCGTTGCAAAGTTTTAGATTGGTATGGGAACTAAGTTTATGTTTCAAATGACACTCACCTGCAATGGAAGAGAATAATAAATAATGTTTAATGTAGCTATTTAAACAGTTGAATCTATACATATATATTTTAAAGAACATGGCAAACTGTAGAAGTTAGAAAGCTAAAGTCTTATCTTAAGCCATAAATGAGCATAAAGCAGGCATTTTAAAAGCTTCTGAAATCAAGAAAAATTTCAATTCAAAATCAAACTAGATGTCTAATCCTGACCAAAATCGGAAAGTAGGGCTAATTTTAGAAAAAAACAAACGACCAATCAAATTTAAATGCAGAATCAATCTAGAGCACAAATCATGACCAAAAAGATAGTCCGAATGCAAATAGGTTCGCTTTTGACAAAGTTATGTCAGTTTGAAGTTTCGGAAATTTTACAAATAAAATTTTGTCATTTCGGCATGAATTTGCACCGATTTTTAAACTGCCTCAGAATATATTTGGAAAAAATTTTTAATAACAATTTTCATTTCCGTAATCTTAAATTTTAAAAGTAAAAATTTAAGTAAAAATTTATCAAATTGTTTTTTTTTTTTTTTGCAAAATTGTGTAAGGTTTGAATTTAGGGTCAGTTTTCGAAAAAAAATCGACAAAATATTATTTTTTGAAATAAAATTTGAGTGCAGAACCAATCTAGAAAACAAATCATGACCAAAATGACATTCCAATTCAAAATCGTTGAAGTTTTGAGGAAGTTAAAGGGAGTTGAAAACTAAGGAAAATTTTTCAAAAAAAAAAGTCGACTTAAAATATTTTTGAAAAGTCAATTAAACTTAAATGCAAAATCAATCAAGTTGTTGAAATAAGAAAATTGGAAAATTGGTCAAGTTTTGTTAAAGTTATGGCAGTTGAAAGTTTAGGAGGAGCATTAACTATTAACTTACTTCAAACTTACACATCGGTCTAAACGTTGGCACTAACTTGCTTTTGGTATTTAAATATTACTACTATTAATAATTCTCGATTTCTAGTCAATTTCTTTTCAATCTTAAAAGCATTCAACATTTTAAAGTGTTTCTTTGCCTTATGCACAAAAATAATCAAGTTTATCTGCAAGCCAATTAGTCTCTTCATTCATATCAGTTACAAATTGATGTTCAATGTGACTGTGATTTTACTATTTTATGATTCAATTAGTGTCAGTTTCGCATTTCCCATTTCCCATTTCCCATTTGCCATTTCCACAGTTGGTAACTGCAATTTCCCAATGCAAGGCAGACAAATGGCAGACAAGTAGTAATATTTTTGGGGCACTTGGTTTTCAATTACAGCGATAAGAAGTTAAGTCATAAGAATGTCTGTCTGGAATGAAAACTACATAAGTCTGAGTACAAATTGTACATTTGGTTGAGTATATATATATAATTTCATGTATTCCAAGTATGACCATTTCTCAGATCTTGGCAGACAACAACACAACAGAGCAACAATAAATATTGCACTATGGTCATGCATATAATTCATAAATATGAATAATACTCTCGTCTGTATATTGCCAGCAAATTTGCATATCATAATTGTGAATTGTGAATTGTGTTGGCCTATAGTTCCGACCCCCTGCCCCCTCTCTCTCTCTCTCTCTCTTTTATCTCTTTCGACGCCGCCTTTGTCTGGCACATTCAATCAGCCTCGTTGAATGACGTTGACGGCACTCTCCGCACTTTCAGCCTCTTCTCGCTTTTATCATTGGCATTTGATATACATATATACATATGTTGCACGTGCCCCCTCAACTCATACGAGTCGCACTATATAGTATTTATGTAGCCTGCCACAGTGAGTCAGTGAGCCACAGCCAGAAACAGTCGACCAGAGTCAGCTTAGACGGGCAGACATCCAAAGAGAGACAGAGAGATCAAAAGAGATAGAGAGAGAGAGCAGAAGAGACAGATTCCCAGCCAGATGCTGTCAGTGTTGGCATTGTTTGCCTTGGGGCAAGGCTAATGTCAAGGTTGACTCAGCTGTCGCAGCCTGTCGAGGCCTGCGGCATCCGCTTTGGATTTGTGTTGCATTCAAAATGGATTATAATTGAGATTGAGCTGAGCTGACGTTTACCATCAAGCTTTAACCCTCTTGCATGTGTATGGGTTGTTTTTAAGCCCAAAAAGCAAACTATGTGTCATTTTAAGGTATTTGGAGAAAATTAAACATAACACTCAGAAGAAAAAGAGTATTAAATCAGGATTTTATGAATTACGAAATTATGTTAAAATTTCATGCTTCGAATTCCTTACATTTTCTATTTATAATTCAAGTTTCTTAGAAAGACGGAATTAAAAGAATTTTTCTAAATACACAAACATTTTTTTTTTTAATTTTACAAAATATTTGAAGATTGACAGAAAAAATATGATTATGGAAAATTTTAAGATATTATATTCTGAAGGAAAAGAATCTCGATTTCAATGTTCCGAATGCCGCAAAAACCCGCAAAATTTTTGAGTTTTTAATTTCTCAGAACAACTTTTGTTGAAAAAAAGGAGTTTAATCAGTATTTCAAGGCATTACAATTATGTTCGAAATGTTTTGTTTAAAATTCCGCTAATCCCGCATTATATTTGAATTCTGAATAAGTTTTCTTAGTTGCAAAGAACTACAAGAATTTTATAAGACAAAAAACTTTTGTTGTATATTATAAACGAAATTGACCTGTTTTGGTTTTCACTTTTGGTAAGATATTGATTTTTTTAACAAAAATGATTCCATTCTCACTTTTCTTAAGATTTTCCGAATTGAGTTCAACTTTCATTTGATCAATAATGAAATTATTATTATTATTCATTGAAAAACATGCAATTTACAAGAAATTTTGATCTTTTAGGTAAATTTCAATTCCGCAAAATGTTGTCGAAAATGGAAATCGAAAAAGTCATGAGTATTCAAGCTTTAAAAGCATAGTTCTGCCAAGTTCAAGAAAACTAGCATTAAAATCATTTCACTTCAATTATTATGCGCACAAAAAGAAAACATTTGAAATTGTGAAACAGGCATAAAAAGCACCGAAAGATGAAAGTCAGCCACATTTGGGTTAAGTTCGAAGATCTAATTGAACAAAAACTGAAAAGATTGAGCCAAAGAGCAGTAAAAAAGTAACAGATTGCAAAAAGTAAATACCAAACAAGCAGTTTTTCATTAAATTAAGAGCAGTAGTTGACTTTTCAAAGTTTTTAATTATTTGTGTTAAAGTTTTTTGCACAAAACTGGCTCATTTGGGGTATTAAACTTGTGCATTTAGCAAAGTTTCTTTGACCAGGGTTAAAGCCAAATTAACTAGCTGTATTTGCCAAGGTCCATTTTCAAAGTTGGCATCCGAATCTCGTTTGGAACGTCATCATTGTGGCAACTATGCCTTGTTAACCCCAATTAGTATGCATTTGTGTTTCGAATACCTCGCTGATTGAGTGTCGAAGAAGAAGCTGCAAATGCAACTGTAACTGAAACTCTTTTCTTTGGCATGCCACACATGTTAATTAAAACTGACACACACACACAATGTCTGCAGTATAAAGATCGGGCGTGTGGCATTATTATAGCTTTAAGTTGAGCTGAGAGACTCAAGTCAGGGCTGCTCATCTAACGTCATTTGCTGGCTGCCTTTTCTTTCACTTCACTTCAATTAGTGGTTTCATGTTGTGCATGGCAGGCAGCTCTCGAGATTTATATCAAGCATATGTGGAGCGACTAAGCCCCGCTTCCAACACTCCCCCCCTCAAATTGCATGTCTGCATGTTGGCAGCTTGCTGCGCTGCAGGATTAAATTGTAGACTTCCAGTTACTCGTCGTTCATCAACGTCTTGGCCTCAACTTCAACTTCAACTCCAACTTCGACGTCGTCTTCAGCTTCATCTTCTTCTTGTTGCTTAACACTCTGAGGTTTTTCTGGCAATGCTGCTGCGTCTTTGCAGCAGGTGTTTGTCTGCAGCTAAGTTTTCTGCATAGACAAAGTGTCAAATGAGTAATGCAAAACAGTAGCAAGTCTACCAAAACTGTGTATTACACCATGCATAGTTGTATACCCCCCAAATCATCAGTTGCCATATGGCTGGCAACTTTAGGAAGCACCTATTTCCTTTTTTTATATGACACGCAATTTGAGGCAACTTGGTTTTGTTGTTTTGCATATACCCTGCAGTCATTAAATATTGCTATAAAGCGTATTTTATAGCTGTGCCAATTTATGTTTCAGACAGAGGAAGGCATTTTCGAACAGTAGAAATGATAAACAGGCCTGTATCTCATTTAAGTTTGCAATAAAAATCCTTTTTTTAATCACAGCCCATTGTTAGCTGTTCTTCATTCTTGAAAAACGTTTGAGTAATCGGTTTGAAAAGTTTATTCTTTGAGCTGGTTAAGTGAAAACTGTTTGAATATAATGAATGTTATTCAACTCTATGTTCCCTCTGACACTTTCGGTAATTTCCTGAAAATTTTGTAATTTTCATCCACGAATTGAATTCTCTTTCTTTGTTATAGAATTGAATTCACTTGTAATTGAGATACGATTCACTTCGCAGGCTCTACTGAAATAATGAAAATGGACACATTTAAGGGAACTGAACTCAAAATCGATTTTGAATGAAATTTATTCGACAGAAGCGGCAATGGAAAATTCGGTTAGAAAAGTTGTACTTTTGAGAAAGTAGAAAGGTAGAAATATTCAAACTTCTTTATTTATAAGAAAGATTCCTATTTGAAAATAGGATGACTAATCGAAATGAAATGTTCTTGGAATTAGGAACAGGCCTGATTATAATCAATCAACAATTATTATTATAATTATTGATCAGCATGAATATGATTCTATCATTCTCAAAGATAGAAAAATATGTTATATTTAAGTTAAGCAGGTTCCGTTTACAAACATGATTTTCAAAATAAAGTTTTAATTATTTGGGAATTTGGGAATTTGGCACAATGTGAATACTTTATTTAAGAATCACATGAAAAGTTACTTTAGCAACTCTCAACAGCCTTCAATCTTAGCTACAGCGTATCTCCACTTCAACTAGCACTTGCCTACATGATGTTGTTTTTGTTCTTGTTTGTTCAAGGATTTGGAGGCCAAGGAGTCGTTGCTTGAGTTGAGTTGAGTTGCTTGAGTCGACTGCTGCTGATTGCGATTGGGAGCGACTCTCAGACTCCGACTCTGCTTCTTGCTATGCCTGGTTAGTTAGTCACTGAGTTGCATTGCAACCCAGCTGTCATGCATATGAAAGTAGGTCGTAAATCTTCCACACTTGCTTGTTACACAATTTTAGCTGCTCAAGTTGTTGTTGTTGTTGTTGTTGTATTTGGTGTTGCATATTTGATGGACAGTGTAGCGCATAGCTGTGAAGTGCACATTGCTTTGATTAATAACTGCAAATTGCTGTAATAGATCGACGGATTTTCATTGCCCCTTTGCCCTTTACCCTCTTCCGCTGGTGCTGTCAAAGTCATAACTCACAACACCTGCGGAAATTTGAATTTTGAGTTGTATCTCCGAAATGGGTAGCTAATAACTATGCCTGTTATAACTACTGCACGATGTGATGATAAATGAACCCTTAACCTTTAGTTTTGTTCACGATTGTGAAAAGTTCACAAATTTTAGTTATCTTTTAATCGTTTCATATAACACTCTGAGCCTTTTTCGTGATTTACCCAGAAATTTATCGGAACTAAAGCTCATATTTATATGAATCTCTCAAAAAGACATTTGATTGTATTAAAGAAAAGTTTGACTTTATATTTTGCTCCTTTTTATAGAAAATTTGAGGTAAAATAAAGTTCTACAATTGGCATATTAATCTCTACAAAATCGTCTCACTTTTATTGCCTTAAAAATCAGACTGCATTTTCCATTATTTCTATAGATTCTTATTCTCACCATTCTTTCAAAAACCCAGCCATCCACCCTCTTTAACTACTTCTTTGCACTTAACCAACTTTTATATAGCTACCTTATAACCACAATGAAAACTATGCCAGTTCTTTAAAGTCAATTTCCACCCTCTTACCCCACCTGTTCTTAACTGGTAAAACCATTTTCAATTCCACCAAAAACTCAAACCCAAACCCAAATCCTTTTTCATAATTAGTTTCATTTTGTGCAGCTGTCACACAATTTGCCTTTTGGGCTACATTTACAGCCATTACAACACTTTACATGACCCCAACTTGTGTCCACAATTTTTAATTGAATAAAGTGCACTTTGAGACCCACAAGGCAACCAAGCTGCAAAGCCACCTTTCTACCCCTTTCCAAGCCTTTCTGTGGCTTGAACAACTTGTCACACTTTTCCCATTGTGAAATGTTGCTGCCAAATGTGGGGAAAGTGGAAGAAAGGACCTTGCTGGTCAGAGGCTTCATTTGTCGGTCATAAAAAGTGTGCGCCAATAACCCACTGCACTTTATAACCTCAAAAATAAAGCCTAGAAATGTAGCCCTATACCAACTTATCTCATCTCAAGAAGGCCTACTTTACTTAAGACACATAAAATGGCAAGTATAGACTGATGGGTGGCTTGTGTTAAGGGCAGGGGCAGTTGAGGGGGAGGTTGGTTACGTTACACGTTAAGCCTGGCCCCATTCATTTTTGTTAATTTATAGCCAAGACAGCACGCGGTTGCGGCGCTTAAAGGCGTGACAAGGGGCGAGGCGGAGAGGGGAGCGGTGCTACGACCATTGCACGTCGCAAGTGGCAATGCTTAAAACTTTTTGCTACGTGACTCGACAAGTGCAAATGAGGGAGCGAGAAGGGGAAAAGAGAAGCAGGGAAAGGGAGGGAGTGAGTGGGACTGGAAGCAGACTGTCGGGGGCAGCATTTAGCTCAATACGTGGCTCAATACACGCACACGAATGGCTAGGGCTTGGGGTTGTGGGGCAGGAACTAGGAGCAGTGGCATATTCTCCTGTCTTTGGCTGCCTAATTTCCTGCTCAGCAGCATCCCCTACCCCTCTACACACACACACTACCCTTACACACACACACATCAGCATAAAAATCAGGTCATGTTCGCTGCTCAAAGTAATGGAATTTCTAATGCGTTTTCTCTCCCGCTCTCCAAACTCTCAAAGTCCCTAGAAATTGCTCAACCCATCCAAAAAAAAAAGTTGCTTGCCGCGGAATGTCGTTTTGTGTGCTCGTCTCTCGTCTCGTGTCTTGGTTAGATTGGTGTCTCCCCCCCTTTTTCCTGCCTGCGTATTAACTTCTTCTTGTAGCAGCTCGAATGACTCTTTCCCCATTCAGGCCTTGTCATTGGCTCGACAAAGACAAAGAGTTTGGAACTGAAGCTGTAACTGAGGCTAGAACTGAAGCTGAAGCTGGGAGCAGCTTCCTCCGCTTTTGGCATTGCTCGTTTCGCTTGTTTGCCCATTATTAACAATCTTTGTTGCTGGGCGCCATGTGTTTCCTTTGCTGCCAAACCAAGGCAGCTGCAGGCTTCGTGGGCAGCTCTTGCTTGGTGCAAATGTATTCAATTAGTTAACTGAGAAAAATTATATCATTAGCTGAAAAAAAGGAGAGAAGGGAGAAGGGAGAAAGGAGGCAAGGAACAGGCAGGGAACAGGCAAGGAGTAGGCACGGAGCAGGAAGGGAGCAGCAGGGAGCAGGCAGGGAACACGCAGGGAAGAGGCAAGGAGTAGGCAGGGAGCAAGCAGGGAGCAGACAAGGAGCAGGCAGGGAGCAGTCTGGAAGCAGGCAGGGAGCAGACATTGTGGAGGCAGAAGTCTAAAGTCTTGCCAGGATGGTAAGGCGTTGCTGGTGGGCAGCTTCTCTACTTCTTTACTTCTCCATTCTGCTTCAAGTTTATTAAAATTAATAATTGCCTTGCCAAGTCGTTGTTGGGTGGGCAGGTTCAAAATGTGAAAATGTGTGTGTAGGATGTGGCCCCTGCAGGGATACTTTGCAGCGCATAGCTTGTTTACCTGTCTCCCCGAACAGGTGGGCAGTTGTAATGATGGCACATTGCATAGACAAGAACAAGGTGTGGGGATTAAAGTTGTCTATAAGACTGAAGAGATTAACTTCAAGGTTGTTGCAGTCAAGTTCTAGCAACTTTTAAATATGCAAATACTACTTAAGAATCTTTCTATTATGAAATTATAATTTGTGAAAATGTATTTACTATTCAGGCCTGTTTTTAAGTCTACTTTAAACACGGCTTTGAGCAAGTGAATTTACTACAAATGTTCGCGTTTTCACGCCCGAATTTAAGTCAAATGTATTTTAAGCTGGAACTCAATTAACTTGAAATTCAAATAATATTCAATTCAACAGCACAACGCTAATTATGAAAATTGTACTATTAAAGACAAAGTTAATTCCGCAAAATATTGTCTAAAGTGAAAGCCAGAATTTAAATAGTTTTAATAACCATTTAGTTTAATTAGATTTAATAATATTTATTAGCTTAAATAGTTTCCCTTTTCCACTTAAATTTTACCTTCTATTGAAAAGTTATGCAAATGTGTATTTTTTTTCAATTAAATTACGTTTAATTTATATCCATTTAACCTACACGAAAAGTTTTCTTTGAGCATTTTGCAATTTATTTAATATTTTATGCCATTTCAGTTTAATTTAATTGCGCGACTATTAAAAGCTGCGCTGTCGCTTTTATCCGATTAAATTCAATTGAGCGAACATTTTGCCAGTCAAACAAGCTGCATAAATATGTATGTACAATATACATAAACCCATATATAAGTGTATATATATATATATAGGTCATATCAGATGCTCTACCAAAACTTTTCAAGTGGCCGAGCTAATGGTAAAACTTCCACGTACAAAACAAAACAGAAACAACAGAAAAACAACAAGATTGGTAACAAGGCGGTAACAATGCTGTTCGCCTGCCACGCCCACTCAAAAAAAAAAAAAACATCGATATTGGCCCCCCCGCTATGTCTACGCCAATGTTGTTGCTGCCACTTCCCCATTCCATGCAACGTTCGCTTCGAGTGCTGCATGCCACAAATTGCAGCTATCAAACTTTAGGTTGGAGCATTTTGCAAAATGTTTAAAAATACAAAGTGCAAAATGCCAACAAACAAACAAAATGAAAACAAACCAAACAAAAATGCAACAACAACAAAAGCAAAAACAACAACAAAAACAACAACAAAACAAACAACAACTGCGACACATCGAATAGAACATGGCACATTCCAATGCTAAGCAAAATTTTCTATTTTCACACACTCGTTGGCCCAAATCCAAGAAATATAGTCAAAAGATACATATAACTATCTATATGAATATCCATATATATAATCCTATACCTAAGGGGCAACTGGGGCGGCAGGAGGCGTGTGAGAAAAGCAAAAAAAAAAACAAAATTGCGAACAAAGTGGGGGAAATCCGCGGAAATACATAATAATAATATCATTCGGTCTGATTGCGTGTGAGCAGCAGCAGAGAAAGACGGACAGACAGACGGACCGACAGAGAGCAGAGACGTAAGACGCCAGCAAATTTTTAGTGGCACAATGGACACACGCGGCGTATGAGTAACGCGGCAGCAATTTGACCCAAAGTAGCGCAACTGCGGCGTGGCAGCCAAGTGGTGTGGGGGTTAGGGGAGGAGGGGTTGATTGGGGGGCAGGTGGCATCTGTGCATGTTGAGAGCAATGTGGACTAACCAAAAAAGAAAGCAAAAGCAAATATTATGCCATAAATAGAACAACATTTAAATTGCTTCAAATAGTTAGCTAAATTGCAAAAAACAAAAAGATTAATGATGTGTAAGTACTTATTAGCAGAAAGCTTTAATAAAATGAGCTAGGTGGCAACCCTGTTAAGGAGAAAGACAGTTTTAGACATATTTACCATCAGACCAGTTCTGGTTTTCACTTTCGGCATTGAATTTCCCTTAATTCTTTTCCTTTCATTATAGTCTTAGAGAAAGTAAAATCAAGGATATCTCAACTTCAACTAAGTTCAATCGTTGATTCAAGTCAAGTGAATTCAATCCGCAAAAAACTTGTCAAAAGTGAAAGCAGAAACACACCAGCAAATTTCACTGCCTTAAAATCTTTCCGCATTTGGAATTCGAAACATGTCTTCATAATCAAAACTCATTTATGCCCTACATAATCACACAATTCGATCGTGGATCAAAGTCAAGTGAATTTAAACCGCAAAAACTTGTCAACAGTGAAAATATAAACTTTCAAAGTTTGCTCAAAATCTTTCCAAAGGTGGAATCCGGCACAGGTCTTTATACTTTAAAATTAAAACTTATTTCTGCATAATGCTTATAACAGGACAAATAATATCAACTAGGTGGCAACACTGGTTCTAAGTGGAAAGTTAGTTGAAAGGCAGTTTTGGGAATATTGCCTGTACTTTAAAAACAAAAATCAATTATGAATAAATAAGGAAAAGATTTAAAATGAACTTGGAGAATAGTCAAGAACGAGAAATACCAAACGAGAAAATTATACTTATAAAGATCATATATTTGCATATATTAGCCAGGTGGCAACACTGGTTATTTGGAAAAATTAAAAGCTATATGAACCAACTAAAAACCAAAACTAAAGCAATTATTGTTTTACAATTCACATTCTACAAAGCACTTGCAATTATGTGCAAATATAAAAGAATAGATAATTATATACAATTCATATCAACAGGGTGGCAACACAGTTCTTTCGTAATTACAATTTATAGAGCAGTGGCTCAAGTTCATAAAACAACAGCCACAAACAGCTCAAGTACAAGTTGACAACATTTTTTATGAACTAGTAGCATTTTGAGTGCTCAACTCGTCAAGCCATTAAAACGTCACCCAAGTTCAGTTTGAGTCGTTAAACTAAACTGAAGAGGTTGGTCTTTCAGCAGAGTTAACTTCTACTTTATTGTCATTGCTTCATAAACAATTGCATAACACGTTCAACGTTGACGAAATACTATTACATCAATAATAAAAATTATCATAAAACAGAGGTCATTCCAAAAAAAAACCAGAAAAAAATGGCACTTGCTTGTTTTCTAACAAAAAAAAAGCTTTTTGAGCACTTTACGCTTAACATTTTCTCAGGGTTTTTTTTTTAGTAAATTAATCAGAATTTCATTAACCGGAAATAATTAACTTAGAGAACAAATTTTCTCAATTATTTAAAGAAAATTATTAAATACATATTCAGGAGTAAATAAAATTATATTAAACTGGTAAAAACTTAAACAAAACTTCAACTTTGACAACCCTAAGATAAGCTAGATTCTTAGCTAATCCCGTAGCAACTTTATCTGATTTTAAACTATCTACAAGTACTTAAAAATCTAACATCAATGTTGATGTAACAACTCAAAGGACACCAAAACAAAACCTGGCAAAATGAAAGCTTTCGGCAGTTAAAGTCTTTTCACTTATATCAAGCTGTTAAATCCAGCATATCCAGACAAAGTGCTTGCATACTCGTAAAGAGTAAGGATTTGTACAAAAAGCATGTATGCCATAAAAATGGAAGGCACTTTCCACTGCTAATTGATATAACAAGGAATGGGCAACTGGGAAAACACGAGGAGCGTTCTAACAAGGCGTCGAGCACTTCAAAAGGATTTGCACGAAACTATTTAATAAATATACAGAAGACAGCTACAGACGGACAGAGACAGAGACAGACTGGGTTGCAGGACCTAGCAGCAGGATAACAGACGCCAGCCAACTAAGAGCTGTGTGGATAAAACCCTTTGACTTTTGCCACACTCGATCCGGCCAAATGCGGCGATTTGTTGCATGTCGCATGCGGACACCGTGGGGCGTCCACATTGTTGACACTGATGGACACGCAAAAACTTTTGCAACCCAAAAAAAGAACAAGAGCAGCAGAAACTAAAGCGAGGGGCAGCTGAAAATAAAGGGTCAAAGAGTGTTGGTGTTTTTTTACAGAGCGAAAAAAAAAAGGTGATATGATATGATAATCAATTTCTGACAAGAAAGAAAAGTTATCTTCGGTGTGCCGTTGATATATGCACTTGCGGAAAAGTTTTTGAAATGAAAAGTTAGTATTTGACCGATTGTTCCTATGACAGCTATATGATATAGTCGCCTGATTTTAATGAAATTTGCTTAGCAGGACAAGAACATGAAACGCAGAACAGGTAAATTTGGATAAAGCTGCTTGAGAAATGTTTTACATATAAAAACATATTTTTCAACCTATTGTTCCTATGATATAGTCGCCCGATTTTAATGAAATTTGGTATGCATGACAAGCAGGTACTAGAACTCAGAATATGTTAATTTGATTAAGATAGCTAGAGAAACAAAAAAGTTTTTCATAAGAAACTAATTTTTCAACCTATTAATTATAAGATATAGTGATCCGATTTGGATGAAATTTTGTAAAAAGGCTTAGATAATGCTTAAACTCCGAATTTGTAAGTTTGCTTGAGTTATCTTGAACAACAAAATTTTCGACCGATTGTTCCTATGGCAGCTATATGTTATAGTGGTCCGATCCGGTCAATTCTGACATATGTACTGCTTGCAGCAACAAGAAGCATCTGTGTCAAATTTCATCAACATAGCTTTAAGGAAAACACAGTTCGCAGAGAACAATTTATTGATGGATCGATCGACTTGAGTCAAATCGACTCAGCTGTTGTTGCTGATCAAAAATATATGCACTTTATAGGGTCGGAGACGTTTCTTTCAGTGCGTTACACATTTCGTGACAAAATTGTGATACACGCTATGTTATAACACCCTATATGTTCAAAAATGTCTGTTCAAAACAATCAGAACGCTTTGCAGACTAAATATTTATATATTTTGTAATATTAAACAAATTTTAAATTTCAATACTGATCTCTATTTTCTTACTGTGTACTCGCATTGTGTACTATTCCTGTCTACGCTTTTTGCATAAAATATGTAATTCAATTTATATTTTGTCTTTTTGTTTGTGTGTAAATTTGCAAGGTTGTTGTTGTTGTTGTTTTTTTTTTGGCATGTTGCAGGCGACAATTAGAATTTCTGATAAGTCCACGTTTAAAGCCGTTGCTCTGCCCCAACTTCCTGACACCCCTTTCTCCAAACATTGACCAACAACACTTGCGTGTGGCCGCCATAAAGCAAACCGTAAACCGTAAACCGTAAACCGTAAACCGTAAAGCCAAAGCAGAAACTTTGACTCGAGTTGTGTGTGGAATTAGTGCAAACAGACGCATAAATAACATGCGAGTAGAACACCTAAGACTTTGATGCCCACCAAAATGAAGGGGGCCTGCCACCGATTCGTGCCCCTTCTCTGCTCTCTTAGAGTGTGTGTACTGTGAGCTGTCTACTAATGTCTATAAAGTGGCTTTAAATGCAAATATTTTACATTGATATGCTAAGCAGATGCGTCTGTGACTTTGTCTGGGCGTTTATAACGGGCCAACGACCAATAACAACAACTGTCGCCAGTCTCCTGTCTGACTTTTGTTGATATTTCTGCCAGTTGCACAATGCATTTTAAGTCAAAATTATCTTAATAAAATGCATTGAAAATTTTTGAAAATATTTAAAATAAACAAATATCAACTGAATTGTGTTTTTATTTGATTAAAATTTTAAAAATATCCGTTTTTTATTAGCAGCATTCTTTGCTTCAAACAAGTTTCGATAGAACTATCGAGTCGACTATAAAGTCGATTGTTTTCTGACAATATCAAAAAATTTGACATTTGCGACATCGGAAATGATTGCTGTTCTGAATTCCCCAAAACGTTAAACTTTTACGTTATTAAAAGTGTTGCTTTTTTGTCTGTCGAATGAAAGATAATTGCCCGATTACAAAGTTAATCGAAAATCAAATTCTTAAACTCAATTTTGTTATATTCTTCATTTTTTTCTTAAACGAACTAGATCATTTATTCATTAGATTTATGTCAAGTTATATATATAATGTGAAATTTAAAGAACTGACTGAAAAACAGAAAGATGACAGCTAAATAGACTCATTGCTACCAAAACTTGGGTTCGAATTTGTTCAGAATTCAATCGTTTTTAGTTTTTTAAAAACGTATGAAATTTGAAACACATCTGATAATCTAACAATGCTCGATAATGTATTATTATTATCTAACATCGACTATGCAAACTATTCAATCTAAGATTGGTATATCTTAGTAAACTTTTTATTTTTCACAGAATAATTGAATTTTGTAACATTTTCACTGATTTCCAGTTTCTTAAGACACTACCCACACACAGTTTAAGAACTTAAAAGCAGTTCAATGACCAAAAAACTATACAGTTCTTAACTTTGCCAGTTCTTCTAAATTTTGATGTGAAACGGTTTTTAGTTATGCATAAATTCATGCCCGTTTCTTATCAGAGTCGTTTGCCTTTCACCAATAAAGAAAACTAAGCAAAAATAATAATATTAAAATGCATAAATTAAATCAAAATCAAAATCAAAATCCAAATCAAAAATCTCTGCATAATTTGCAGAACAGAACACAAATCCAATCAAAAACGTAGAACGTGAGTTGCCTGACAACTCAATTTAAATAAAACACCAAAGAAAAATAATAATTAATTCAAATAAAATAGAGAAAAGAAAAGAAGTAAACTAAAATGGAATGGAATTTGTTGCATATATTTTGCACAGCGCACAACAAAAACTAAGTAATTCAATTAACACAATGAAAATGCCACACAAAGGCCAACGGAGCTGCCTTTGATTGCCAGGTTGACTCCCGACGCCAACTCCAACTATAAATCCCAACTCACGACTCCAACTGGAACTCCCACTCCAACCAAGCACAAGCAAAAGATTCGTCCTTTGTTGAGGTGCATAGCGCTAAAAGGCAAAGACGGGTCCTTGCACTCTGCTGGCGCCAGCTTCGAAAGAATCAGAACGGAACAAAGGCACACACAGTGAGAGGCCAGGCTCCAAAAAGGATTCTAATGGAGACCAGCTGCCTTGGCACTTTACTCTTACTCATGTCCTGTCCTGTCCTGTGTCCTGTTTTGTTCTGGCAGTGGCACTGACACTGGCCAGCAACTTCACTGCACTACAAACTTCTTCTTCACACATGCGTCGCGTCGTGGAACGCGTGAAGCTATTCGCATGCTTCGACACATGTGGGGCAGCTCACAATGCAAAGGCAAACGTTGCAGCACTGAGTGGGGGGCAAGGACGAAGAGCTTGACGCTCAAGGCTCAAGTGCACTAAATGCAAGCGGCAACATCCGTTTCATAAACGCAAAACCAACAAACTACACTTGAAGAAATGGGAGTCGAGTGATTGTTAAGTGTTTAGCGTCCAAAATCTAAGACCAAACTTTAGACAAAATTAGCAGTATACTAGCGTGTTCTGGTTTTCACTTTTGGTAAGTTATTGCGAATGTAATTTTTCCTTAAATTTTCACATTTTTACTTTTAGTTAGACTTTGCGTATGGAATTCACTTTCATTTCATCAGGAATTGAAAAAACTTCCCATTGGGATCGAATTCAATTCACAAAATGAACAGCAACAAGCTTAAAATTTCAATTCCGACGAAGAAGGATAATTTCAAACACAGTTTAAATGCATTGATTTCAAACATGTGAAAATTCAAATAATTTTATTTTTCTTCTTTAATTTAGTTTTTACTGCTACCTACTTTCAAATCCTACGCTGTAATTGAATTATTTCTACTTTTTAGCAGCTGATAACCAAAACTTAATTAATTTTCAAATATAACTCAATTTTGTACTCAATTTTCGCAGTGTTCGTCGAGGTCCCCAACTTCTTTTCAATTGAAAACAGACGTGGTGCAGTCTTTGAACTCTGCCATCCTGTGACAATTTCTATGGCAGGCACCTCCGTAACCGCCTCAACTCCCCTACTCTCTTTGTGCCTCTTTGTTGAAGCCATTTTACGCTTTTACGCCGCAATTGTTGTGGAACTGTGAACTGCATTGAAAGGCGTTGCACATAAACTTGCCGCAAGTATATGGCTTTAAAAACTAGCACACAAATATGGTGTTTGTGTGTGTGTGGCACAGTTTGACAGGCACTGCCAAGTGTTAGTCGCTTTTTAGGCCGGCGTCAATGCATTGTGCACAGGTCACAGTTCACTGAAATGCCTTTTGGGCTAACTGCCAAAGTTCATGAACTCTTCTGATGAACTCCCAATCAGTGGCTCTCAAACTGTCATGGGGCGCATTACTCAGTCTAGGCGACGTGCCACAATCGCACGCTGTGTGATAAAAACTCATTAACAAATTGCCCCACAAACTATGCACAGGAACATGACAATCAACAATTTATGTGGCAATTGACACTGTCAGGCGTCGCTGCTGTTGCTGCCTCTGCCTCTGCTGCTGCGCTGCTGCTGCTCCCCAAGGCATGCTCCCCACCTGACCATAACGTAAATGAACTTGGACATCAACTGAAAAGAAGCAAACATAAACTGAACTCAAGCACACATGCTGCTGCTCCTACTCCGCCTCCCACTTCGCGCAGACATGCTCCACATTTGTCTCTTGCCGCAAAATGTCACAAAGTCGCCACGTCACGCTGTAGTTGAGGGGCAGGGGCGGAGTTGGCTGCAAATGGAAGTTGTTGTTAGGGCTGCCAACTAAAAAAACAGACCATTAATAACTAGGTTATGTAATCGAAAGATTGCGCGTTGGATAAAACAAGGTGTAGCTTTTAAATAAATGAGTGTCAGACAGTTGTGAGTCAAAGGTAGAAAATCGAAGAGGAACAGGAATCATTATATATATAAAATGTATATAGATTTTGTGTGACATACGATCGATCAAAAGAAGTAGAAATCGTTATTCTCTTTTAAAGCTAAGTTAGATTATTTCTCAAGCCTAAATTTCCATCGATATTCGGAATATGGCTTATAGTTTCGTTTCAGAATGTTTCGATTGAAATAGGAAATGGGAACACTCCAAGTGATCTTAATGACAAGTTAATTCAATCCTAGATAAAAAGACATGTGAATTCAATACCCAAAATCTCTTCACATCCTCAAAACCTATTTGAAAGTGAAAATTAGAACAGATCTACATACATACATATATACAGATCTGCCAATCCAAGCAACACATGTTGGACTTGTTTTTATTATATTTATTCGCAGTTTTAATTTAATGTCAAAATTTAAAATTAACTTTTATATTTATATTTTTTAAATTTTATTATTTTTATTTTAATTTTTAAATTTCTTTAAATCCTTTTATTTGGGATAAATTGTCCCAATTTCATTTTAATTCAATGTCAAAATTTTAAATTAACTTTTTTATATTTTTATAATTTTAATTTTTTACTATTTTTATAATTTTAAATTTTTTATTATTTTGAATATTTTTAAATTTTTATTATTTTTAAGTTTATTAACTTTATTTTTTTAAATTTTAAATTTTTATTATTTTTAAATTTTAAATTTTTATTAATATTCAATTTTAAATTTTTATTATTTTTAAATTTTAAATTTTTATTATTTTTAAATTTCCTATAACCCTTTAATTTTATGTCGTTTTTTATACTCTGTTTTCCAAAATGGAAAAAAAGAGTATATTGGGTTTGTGAAATGTCCGTCTGTCCGTCTGTCTGTCCGTCTGTCTGTATGAACGCAGGTTTTTTCCACAATTTTGAAGCTAGAGCAACCAAACTTGGTATACATGTTGGTATATACCATAGGCAGACAAAGTGTCAAGATTTAAAATGATGAATAACGGCATGTTTTAGATATAATAACGACTCAATTTTATTCCAAGCTGTGTTTAACATGCTCAATAAAAAACCTAGCAAAACGTTTACTTGAACAAAAACATGTGCTTGAAATATTAAAATCATTTGTGTTACAATTGATTGCTTTATCTTTAAGTTGAAAACTTTATGCAGAAGCAGTCAAGACAATTTGGTGCTGCTCAAATTGAACACACACACGTTTGTTTTTTTTGTATTTCTGCAATGATTTCAATTTAATTGCCATGGCATGGCAAGTGTCAACAATTATCAAGTATACGCCACCTGTGCGCCAGCAGAGGCCTACAACAGACGTGCGTCAATTGGCAGTGAAATTAATTGAGCGCACTCATGAGACTGCCAATTAGCAACACTGAGCGAAAATTTATGGCCAGTTGCAGCAGTCAGAAAGAGTCGAAAATAGGCAGCATAAACGAAAACTAGCAAAACGAATCGAAACGTATCGAATTGAATCAAATATGAAATGATATATAAATAAATAAAATAGCTAATATTTGGCTGCTGTCAATTTTGAATGTGTGTGTGTGTGTTTGTGTGTGGCAAACACAAACGCGTGTCCAAGTCATAAAAAACACGCTAATAAAAATCTTAGCCAAATGACAGCAACAACAACAAACTCGAAAAGTATTTTTGTGACTGGCAACTAAAAAAACTGAAAATAAAACGCAAGAAAAATGTCAAAAATTAGCAACGAAAATAAATGAGTCAAGTGATGGGAAAGAGAAAGAGCTAGCGAGGCAAAGAGCGAGAGGGTTGAAGATAAAAATAACGAAAACTTTTTCGCTTCACAAAACACAAAGTTTTTTTTTTTTTGTTTTTTTTCTTTTGCCAAAACTCTATCCGGAGTTGGTTTCGTTTCGTTTTTTTCATATTTTCGCAGTAATTTTCATCATAATTTCAGTTGACAAAAGGCAACAACAATAGGCAAAACAACAACGAACAAAAAACAACGTACAACGTACAATAAATAAATGGCCATCATAATGTTGGCAAAAGTACGAGTATCAACCGCATCCGCAACAAAACTAAGTAGCTCAAAAGTAAACTACTTCAAAAGAGAAACAAGAAACAAGAAACGAAGTATGAAACAAAATGTTGAAAAATTGACGCTAATTTTGACAACAATTTGCAATTTTTTAACTGTCTTTTACGCTCGCCGCTCGCTCAACTCAATGATGGCTAATTAAAAGTCACAACTGACAAACAATAAAGCAGAAAAAACTGAATAAAAAAGTAAAGATAAGAAGCGCATGCAGCAATTAAACATTGTTCTTATAGACAACTTATCTCTCGTTGTGTTTGTTTTGAAAACAAAAGATTTTTGTGTTTTTAAAAATAGCTCAAGAAGATACCAATAATATCAAAAAAGTATCTGAAAGATGTGTAGTGCATATTGTGCAGACAGCGGCAAGTGCTATTGTTGCTCTTATAGTTGTTGTTGTTGTTGTTATTCTGTCAGAGTCTCTGACAAGCAAATGGAAATGCTCAAGCAGCCGCTGAAAGCAAAAGCAAAAAACTTGGATTGCCCACGCACTGAGATAAACAGCCAAAATGAATGAACCAAACAAAAAACCAGAAAAGAGAGAGAGAAGAAGCTGGGTTGAGGGGTTGAGGGGGGGTTTTTATAGTAGTCGTAGTGAATGAAATGAGGGGCGCCAACATATTACAGCCTCCAAATGACAGCTGAAGACCAAACAAGAACAAGAACAATGACAACCCAGCACAATAACACTTTGCCTATCCCATTCGGTTTAACAATGAACATAAAAAGACTAAAACAATGAAACTGATGCTTAAATACTCCTTGTTTTAAATAAAATTTAAAAAAAAAACAAACAATTTTCTTATATACGTTTCTTATACACGTTAAAGCTGCTAAATTTGGTTAAGTCTTAAAAACATGTTGAAAAACGCTTTAGCAGAAAATAAATATTTCATTTTATAGGCACAGCTCGAAATAAGATTCAGGTGAACAGCAACAGTGTCATCAATGGCTGGCCGACAATATTTAAAAATTCGAATGCAGAGTAAAATATACAAAATAAAAGAATTTTAAATAAGATGTATTTCTGCTTGAGCTTCAGTCATCTACTAGACCAAGCGTGTGCTTAAACTGTTTGAGAATTATAAGCCATTTTCGCAAAAAACTTTAAATTGTCAAGGCTAGCATAGTTCTAGGGGCTAAATAGCAACTATACAACGTTATATTCCCATAGTATTGGTCTAATACTTAATTAGGAACAAGTCGGGTATTTTAACATAATAAAATAGAAATAATAAGCAAAAGCATTGCAATAGTTAAAATAAATAAATAAATAAGATAGAAATAACAGCAATTCTCAGTTGGGCAGCAACAATATAGAAAAATGTGTTCGTATCAAACAAAAGTAAATGAGAAAATTAAAAATAAATAAAAACTAAGAAAGTTTGTTGTGCACTGCACAACAGAAAATAAGAAAATGAAAATATTTGAGACTAGCTGTGTTCTACTGAGCTCGAAAAGGTGACAGTTAGATCAAAGCTAGCTAAGGTTTGTATTTGATATATATCAACGCTTGCTAAGATTTATATATAGTATGAAAATCTAGCCAAGCAGTTTGAGTTTTAGTCCAAAACACTTTATTGTAGTCAATTTTTTGTTTTGATGGCAATTTTTGTAGTGCACGTTCGATTTTTAAAATAATTTGCTATATTTTATGCTAAACATTTACAATCGCACACAAAATCTGGTTAAATGACAATTTTAAAAAAACATTTAAAAATTGTGCGATAGAAATTTAAAGAGCAGTTTGAATTCTTAAGTTTCTGCAACACTTTTTCTTCAACTCATACATATTGAACCACTTTTAAAGAAATTTTGGGTTTAAGAACAAAATCTAGAAAAACTCAGTTTCAAAAGCTGATTTGAAAATAGTTTGAAATCAAGCAATAGTTATAATTGAAGAGATTAGAAAGTTAAAGAATAGTTTAGCAGACCTGTTCCGGTTTCCACATTGGAGAAAGTTAAATTCCCTTCAATGTTTTCTATTTTCACTTCTGACAAGTTTTTGCGAATTGAATTCAGTTGAATTTAATCATGAAAATAGGAAGATTTGTGGAAAATTCGCAAGGTGCAGTCGAAAGTGAAAAACGGAACAGCCCTGAATTCTAAATTTTCTGCGACATTTTTTCTTAAAACATACAAATTGTATGCACAAAATCTTATCTTAAGCAACAACTAAACAAATGACATTGTTAACAAATAATTGACTCATTTCACATGTGCAGCTGAACAGACATGCCCCAAATTACAGGGTACACACACACACACACACACACACACACACACACACACACACACACACACACACACACACACACACACACAAATACAAAACATACACAAAAGCGAGCAGAAGCAAAGAAGAGGCTTAGAATTTCTGGCTATACAAAAGATGCTTTTTGTAAGGGAATGCTAAATATAAGCCTAAGCACAAAGTATAGTAGGCGCCTCGTAGTGGGCGTGGCAATGGGCGTCAACAGCGAAGGCGTGGCAGCGCAGAGGCGCAATCGAGCGTAGTTTTCAAAAACTACGACTGTAAACTGAAAAAGAAAGGCCAACAGCTGCCTAACAAACGCAAAAAAAAAGGTAAAAAATCATAAAATTCGTGAATAAAAAGTGGGCGTTTTTGAAGGGGGGGGATGGGAGTGGCACAAATTGTAGCAGACAGCAAAAGCACAACAATAAAAACAAACAAGAGCAATACTCATAACAATTTTGTACGCACATTTGAGCAAAAAGGAGCAAAAACGCGCGTGTGTCAAAAGGAGGCTCCCCCCCCCACAAAAAAAAAGGAAGCCACTCGACCAGCAGCTGCTTGAAGGCGCAAGGACAACGACAGGACACAGCTGCTGTAGCGCAGCGAGGAGGAGGAAGTTGAGTTGGGCTGAAGTAAATTGAAAAAAAAAACCAAATTTAAGTATTACGAATTTTGTTGTTTTTTGGCAACTTGTTTCGGCTGCTGGCAGTAAAATTAAATGAAAATTCTACAGCATATGTGTAAAAGAAGAAGAAAATCGTGAATGAAATATTAAAAGAAATATATATATAAAAAAAAACATATATATAAATGGCATAGAATGTGGGAGGGGGGCAGATTAGAGTAAGAGAAACAAATTCGCAATTCGCAATTCGCATTTACATTTGCATTTAATTAATGTACATTAAATATTTACAAATTGCATTAAATTACCGCAGACCAAAAAACAACTCCCACGCAGCGTTCAATGCAGCAAAGAGGGGCAGAGGCGGTGTGTTTGGGCATGGCACATTAAGGGGGTAAAGGGGCATAGATGTAGCAGCAACAGCTACAACAATTACTTGCTCCACATATTTAAGTGGATGAGCCAGCGCGTTGCAAGTGAGGTGAATCGAGGCGTGTCTATCTATGCCACACACACTCTCTCTCTCTCTCTTGCACTATCTCTCACACACTCTCTCACTCACTCACTCACTCACTCACTCCCTCTCTCTCTCTCTCTAGCTATCTCTGTGCCGCGTCAATTGTCCAGGCAGTTGCAGTTTGCGGTGAATTTGGCTCGCAGCGTGCAAAATTTGTTTCGATTTGGATGCGTGTTCCCGCTGCGGTTGCCACTTGCAACAGTCCAATTGGACTCTCCACACTCAACAGCAGTCAACAATGTGCCACAGTGGACAACACAGTGCCTAACAATTGATAAACTGTGTAACTCAAATAGAAAATATTAAATTCAAATCATTTAATGCATCTAAATTGTCATATTGTATGAATACTTGAATTGCAAAAACCAAAAAAAAAACGTTTAAGAATATCCGACAAAAAGGAATTAAAGTTGTAAGAAATATATCGATATTTTAATGACAATTATCGCACTGCTTCGATATTACTTTAGATATATCGACTTCATATCAATATGCTTTTCGATATATCGAATATTCCTTCTTTTTTTTGTAATTTTATAATTATGTTTTTCAAAATTTCTTTTTAAAATTACAGATGGCTTTTTTTAAATACAATTTTTTTTTTTAGTTTTATATTTTTATAAATATAAAATTTAATTATTTTTAAATTTTAAACTCCTTAGAATAGTTTTATTTTGTGTCGATTTTTTTCAGTTGACAAAAAATAAATTTTTATAGTTTATTGGTGAAAACTTTTTTTATTTTAATTTTGGTTTTTTATTTATTCATTTTATTTTCTATTATTAAAATTTTTAAAAATATGAATTTAATTCAATATCTGCAGACTTTTTAAGCCGAAATTCAATTCAATATTAGCATTTTAAAGCATAGTTAATAAATCGATATTTTTGTGATGGAGGATATCGAATTTTATATCGACTAAGTTTTGCGATTTGTTTTTCAAGGCAACTTGACGATTTACTTTCCTAAGAATACTTTTGAAGGTCAGCAAAAGAGGAAAAAAGGATCAAAGGATAAAACTGTACTAACAACTTCTTTGAATAAGCAAAAATATTCAAAAATAGTATTATTTAGCAGTTGTCTGAAATCAATTCTGAACAAATGTTATTAAGTTCAAAAACGGTTCAAAAATTCCACTGTAACCCTTTAATTTGAGTGCCATTTTGAGCATGCATCAGTAAATTACCTCAAATGCAGGTTCAATTAGTTTGAGATGCTCTCGATTGCGAATTTACGCGAAATTTGGAACAATTGGAAACTGTTGCGGTTAACGCTGAACAAGAACTGATTAAACCAATCCAAGTGTGTTTCTGACACAGACAAGGAAATGAGCTGAATTCAATGATGACTATGACATGCATAGATGAATAGTTGCTGGAAATTTACTCTCGAACAATCGATGCGTAACAATGGTTATTATAACTACATAGTAAATGGGCAGCACAGCCCATTCTCAATCCTATTGCCATTCCAGTCCATTTGGCAGTTGTGCGTCAGAATGCAGTGGGCCACGAAACGCCTTCATGGAGACCGCCAAATATGCAAAATGCAAAACTGAATATACATAGATACACAAATATAGATACGAAGTATCTCACGGATGCAACCAGCCACTCAACAAAAACGTTTCACGAGCAAAAAAAAAAAAAAACGCAAACAAAGCTGACAAAAAAGTTTTTTTGGCTCTGTCCATTTGAGGTGCGAGAGAATTTGATGACAGTAAAACGAGCGCAGCGTCAATTAAAATAGAAAAAAAAGTAAATAAAAAACATACAAAAAAAAAAACAAAATAGAAAATAAAACATACGAAATTGCATTCCAAAAATTGTTGGGCGATTGCATCGTTGAACGATTCATAAATTGCAGTAGAGCAGGCAAAATATCGATAGTGTCAATAGAAAGAGTTTTCAGACTTCAAAAGTTGACAGCTTTAAAAACATATCGATATTTTTATAATTTCAAAAGTTGTTTGTTTAAAAAATATCGATAATTTGAATTGTTTTCCATAAAACTATCAATAAGTATTGATAGATTTAAAAATACAGCACTAAGTTTCTATATTAACTATCAACAGTAATACCGAAACAGTTTTTCTCATTTCAAAAGTGGATAGCTTGAAAAACATCGATAGTTTTCAAGAACAGATTTCTTCATTAAGAACTGATAGCCAAAATAAAAAGTTAGCATTGTTTGTTTGGTGTTAAACTATCAATAGTAAAACGGAAAGAATTTTCAAACTTCAATAGTTGATAGCTTAGAAAAAAATCGATAGTTTTAATACTTTTAAAGAAAACTATCAATAAGCATTGATAGATTTAAGAATATAGTACCTATTGTTAGTTTCTATAATAGATAAACTATCAATAGTAAATTTCAATAAATAATAATAATAGCTGCTAAAGAGTTTTTGAACTTCAATAATTGACAGCTTAAAAAATATCGATAGAAATGAGTTTAAGATAAATTTGCAAGTATATATTGAAAAATCTTAATTCCTAGATAAACTATAAATGTTTGGTAACAACGACAGAATGTTCGAAATTCGCAAAAACTAGATGCAAATAAACATTAGTTGACCCAAATCCACAAGCTACGACACAGTAAAGCTATTAAAATCGGTATTATCGATACTTTAAGCTAACTCTATCGAAATATCTATATTTTGCAAACTCTAAAAATCGATAGTTTTGATAGTTGTAAAGAAAACTATCATTAACTACTGATAGACTAAAATAGAAGTACTTCTTGTTAGTTCTTAAATAAACTATCAATAATAAAAACGAATGAGTGTTCGAAATTGAATAGTTGATAGGTTTTAGAAATCGATAGTTTTGATAGTCTTTATAAAAATCCATTAACAAGTATTGGTAGATTCAAAACCACAAACTTCGACACAGCAGAACTGGCAGAATATCAATGACACTTTCAATATTATCGATTACTTTAAGCCAACACTAAGCAGACTATCAATTGGTCATACCTATCGATATATTGTCAGCTCTACGTCACAGCACATTCAAAGTTATTCGTGTGGAAAAATTGCGCTAATGAGCAATGCGAAGCCAAACGCTTGAGGAGGCTCGAAAGATGCAAGATGCAGCACCAAATGGAGGAAGAAGAGAGGTTCAGGTGGTGGAAGAAGAGGAAGCGGAGGAAGCAGAGTGCCCCATCAAGGAGCAGCGACAACTGAACAAGTTTTTTGATGCAACCACGCGCCATTTGATTTATGCCGAGAGAGTTTAAGTCAGGTGGGCATTCAACTGGACGATACAGCGCCTTACTCTTCACCTTCTCCCACTTCATCTTCCCTTTAGAAATCGCTCATCTTTGAGAGTTCGACATCTTTTAGAGATGCAAAGCTTGATACGGAGACAGCCTCCTTGAGCAATGCATATACATATATATATTTTTTATAATCAACTTTCAGTCATTTCTTTTGAGCAATAAAAATTGTAATGAAGCGCGCAACATAAAACGGAACGCCAGAGTGGTCATTAAAGGCAAAACAAAAAAAAAAAAAAAACAGGAAGGCAAAGGCTAAGCAATGAAGTTGAGGATAATGAGAGGAACTGAAGGGATTGAGGAGTGGCTACGTCAAAGCATTTTATGCGCGTAATTAGCAGCAATTAACCAAAAAGGCGGGGGAGGAGCAGCTAAAGAGTGCAATTGCTTGAAAGGGTTAAGAATATGACGACGGATATTCTATACCTATATAAATACTGTAGAGTCAACAAAACTGTTTTTTTTTAGGTGTCGATAAGAAACGCAACGAAAGCCATTTATTAAAGTCAATTCTTAAGTTGGTATTCTTTTGCAGCAGGTTATGCTTATTTATGCATAAGTTATGCCAGCTTCTTAAATCTTTAATCAATTTGCAGATCACCTATGTACCGGTGGGGCATAAATTATTGATAAATGAGAAAATTCAAAATAAATAAATAAGATAGAAATAACAGCAATTCTCAGTTGGGCAGCAACAATATAGAAAAATGTGTTCGTATCAAACAAAAGTAAATGAGAAAATTAAAAATAAATAAAAACTAAGAAAGTTTGTAGTGCACTGCACAACAGAAAATAAGAAAATGAAAATATTTAAGACTAGCTGTGTTCTACTGAGCTCGAAAAGGTGACAGTTAGATCAAAGCTAGCTAAGGTTTATATTTGATAAATATCAACGCTTGCTAAGATTTATGCTTTTTTAAGTCAAATTTTGCCTTGTCTTTCGGAAACCGACTTTTTATATAGGTTTTTGAGTTCCAAATGACTGAAATGCACAAACGAGCAAAGATTAGAAACAATCGAACTAGTTAAAACTCAAATATGCAGAGTGTAGTCTCGCAATAGATATATTGAACGAGAAAGAAGTTCATCAAAGTAGATAGTTTCAAATAAAGAAAGAGTTGTTGCACAATATAGTTGTAAGCATGCTAGTTGGAATTATGGACTCACGCGAACTGTGTTGGCTTTCAAATAAATAATTGAGAAAATTGAAAATAAAAAATAAGATCAAAATAAGGTATCACCTGAAAAGAAAAATAAGATTGAAACACTAGAAATAAATATTCAAAATAAAAAATAAGACAAAGGTATCACTCTGAAATTGACGAACTCAGTTTTAATTTAAAAACGTTTTTAAAAATAAATAATTAAATAAGATGGTTACAACGACAATTCTCAGGTGGACAGCAACAATGTCATCAATGGCTGGCCGACAATATTTAAAAATTCGAATGCAGAGTAAAATATACAAAATAAAAGAATTTTAAATAAGATGTATTTCTGCTTGAGCTTCAGTCATCTACTAGACCAAGCGTGTGCTTAAACTGTTTGAGAATTATAACCCATTTTCGCAAAAAACTTTAAATTGTCAAGGCTAGCATAGTTCTAGGGGCTAAATAGCAACTATACAAAGTTATATTCCCATAGTATTGGTCTAATACTTAATTAGGAACAAGTCGGGTATTTTAACATAATAAAATAGAAATAATAACGTCAAAAGCATTGCAATAGTTAAAATAAATAAATAAATAAGATAGAAATAACAGCAATTCTCAGTTGGGCAGCAACAATATAGAAAAATGTGTTCGTATCAAACAAAAGTAAATGAGAAAATTAAAAATAGATAAAAACTAAGAAAGTTTGTAGTGCACTGCACAACAGAAAATAAGAAAATGAAAATATTTGAGACTAGCTGTGTTCTACTGAGCTCGAAAAGGTGACAGTTAGATCAAAGCTAGCTAAGGTTTGTATTTGATATATATCAACGCTTGCTAAGATTTATATATAGTATGAAAATCTAGCCAAGCAGTTTGACTTTTAGTCCAAAACAGTTTTTTGTAGTAAATTTTTGGCTTTGAATACGATGCGATTCGATTGTCTGGCGGTAAATTGCTTTTTTGTGATTTTTAATGATTTTTAATAACAATTTGATCTCTTTTATGCTAAACATTTGATAGTTACAGCTTTTACTCTATTTATTTATAGTTTTAAGAGCGCAGAGTATTTGAAGTTCGTTTAGTTTGAAATGAATATAATTGCATTTTGTTTTTTTTTCTTCACACGACTCAAATGGCGTTTGCAGAATGCAAATTACGCTAAGCAAATTAGCGCGGAAGCGCCAAACTGGCAAAGACAAGACAAAGCAGGGGTTGGGAATGGACAGATAGGCAGAAAGAGTGTAACAAGGGGGGAGTAGGAGATAAGGCAAAGTGCAGTTGAAATGTAAGACAAATTGGTCTGCAGTGGGTAAACAGTAAACAGTTGAGTTTGCAACTAGATCGACTATCAAATTAGTGCTTGGAATTTGTAGTGCAAATAGGCGGAAATATTACAGAGTTCAACATGGAAGAGGGATATAATTAGAGGAAAGCAGGGTTTAAACTTCAAATCGTAAATTAAATTTAAAATATACAGCTGATAATTAGTAGTTCTTAGTATCTAAGATAAGCAACTGATTAGTTATTGCATTGACTTTATAATTCTAAATAAAAATCAAGTCTTACCTTGCTTCTACTTCTACTTTATAATAAAAATCTAATCAGAAAAGCAGCGTCATTCCATTTAAAATTTAATTTATTTAACCAACTAGCAGCTGTTTCTATTCTCTTCTTTTTGATTAAGCGCTGCAAGCGACAGAATTCGTAATAAACCAATTCACAAGTGCAACTGCAACAGAAACAGAAACAGCAACAGAGTCTCAGGATAATTTCGCACACAAAATTGTTGCACAGTCCGCGCCACAAATCAAAAGAACTGCTGAGCCCTGACTCCTGGCCACAGGAAGTGCGACGAGAGCACCTGCCGGTAGAGCAAAAGAGCAAAGAGCATGCAACATTGGGGCATGCAACATGGGCATGACAAACTGCTGCCACTTTGCGAAGAGCCAAATGGCATTTGGCTCTTCGCAAAGTGGCAGACCGCATGAAAAATGATGCCCAGCCGTTGAAATGCATTTGCCGAATGAGCTCAGCACGTAAAGTGGAAATGAAAATGGAAACAAAATACAGCTTTTTTATCCCAAGTGGATACAACTGAAACTTTTGTGCAACGCCGGTATGGTCAATATGTTGCATACTCGTCTTTCTGTCTGCCTATTATTATTATAATTTTTATGCAATATTAACGTAATATGCTTTTAATTTATTTATGCTGCATCTAATTGCAAATATTATCGTTAAAAGTTTACTTTTTATACGCTTTGAAAGTGTATTTTAGTTTGTTCACAAAAGTTGTATGCATTTTCGACAGTTATCGATGTATTATCGATCAAAATTCTTTTGAATCTTTTATAAAAGACTTTGCTACAGACATAAGTACATACATCATAGTCTATAAGATCCGTTCGTTATATCATATAGCTGCCAGAGAAACGTTCAGTTTGAGTTTTTGTAGGGAAACAAGGGCTGTAAGAAGAAATCAATTAATCGATATTTTTAAAATGGAATAAATACTAAAAATCGCTGCCGTTTGGGCTGCTACGATTATCGATCATCGAACTTTTTCACAAAGCATCGCACGAAAAACTTCCACAAGAATATCTGATTTGATAACTTTGGTATACATTAACTAATTCGATAGACTGTGAATTCTGGTCCTATTTGGATTCTGTTTTCAATAAACCTTAATAAGAATTGAACATTTAAAGAATTTATGCTTAAATGCAGGTTTTTGTAAGTTTTATATAAATAAAACAAGAACATCGATTAAGGAAATTACTCTTTACGATTAATCGAAATACAACCGATTGTAATTTTTTACAATCTATAATCAAAAGTTATCGATAAAATATGCATAACTAATGGAAACACCATCGATTGTAATTTTGTAAAATCGACAATCGAAGCTATCGATTTATTATATGAAATTAATCGAAACACCGATTGTAAGTTTGTAACAATTAATCGAAACATCATCGATTGTCATTTTCGTAACAATAAATAATAAAACTCATCCAATATTTCATGATTATTAACATGGCAAATGGAAACTATTTTTGTTTGAACATATTTCAAAGCGCATTAAAAAATCGGCTACTTACAGAAAGCTTTTCTTTTATATTATCATTTTTACAGTCTGTTTTATTATCATTTTGTAGCCATTAAAAGAAAAGAGAGATGCACAAAGCGATTGTATGTTATGTGGGAATTGTTGAATTAGTTGTCGCATTTTATTTTTATGTTCATTAAATATTGTGTGAAGCTATCTGCGATAAAACTTTACATTTTTTTTCTGCTGCCCTTTGCTGAAATCAAATTATAAAGTGTTTCTTATTATTATTATTATTTTTAATGTTTGTTATTGTTGTTGTTGCTGTTAACTTTTTGCTGTTGTGCACTAATTGAAAAAAAGCAACAAGAATAAATAATTCCAGTATACTTTTGTGTATTACTCGTATTTGCGCTGGGTAAAGTTGCATTTTGCTGATAAGCACGAAATCACAATAGATAAAAAAAGAAAACCAAACAATAATAATAGTATTATGTAAATATATATACGTTTTTATGCACATATATATATATATACATATATATATATATGTATGTGTATATGAATGGAAACATGTACGCTGCTAATGGCTGATAAAAAAAAACACAACTTCAGCTAAAAAATAGTTGTGATAAATTGAAAAAGAAAACATCAAAAAAACAACACACAAAAAGTTCGTTTAAAGTTCAACAAGATAATTATAATAGTCATACCTGTTCTGTTTATCACTTTCGACAACATTTTGCGAAATTGAAATTATATTAAATGGAATTTATTTAACTTTTCTTTAATTTGAAGTCAATTACAATTCTTGTTCAAATGCAAGTGAATTCAATACACACATTCTAATCAAAAACAAGTGAATTCAACTCGCAAAAACTTATCAAAAGTGAAAATGAGAACCTTTTAACATAAATTCGCCATATTTGAACAAAAGTGGAAGCCAGAACACGCCTGGCATAATCATTATATTAAAACAAGCACAGTTAAGCATATCATAATTTAAAAATGTTATAAGTTTTCAAAAACAAGTTGATAAAATGATTTAAAAAAACAAATTAAATAATTATTTTTAATATACATTCTTCAATTCCAATAAACAAATATAAAAATAAAAAACATACTTGTTTAAACAAGCAATAAAAACAACAATTAAAGCAAAGTACTTGTTATAAATAAATGCATAATATTCGCAATGTTCTTTAGTTCCACTTCACTTTTCACCCCCCCCCTTCAGCTTATCAACAAGCTGTGTCTGATAAGCAATTGTAAAAACGAAAAAGCTGAAAAAAAAACCCAAACAATTACTTAAAAATTGTTAATAAATTGGCATTCGAAAAATGTTATCAGTTAATTAAGCAAACAAAGTTAACAAAGTGCTCTTTAATTTTTCATTGATTAACAATAACAGTTAGCTTTGATTCAATTAAATATCGGTTTGCAGTTTATTAATGTTTTTAATAGTTGGTGAGATTTGCTTTTCTGCTCTTGCTGTGTTTCTTGCTGCACAAAAAGACCAAAAAAAAAGCAGGTTTCCATTTGGCCTTTGGCATAAGCCAACACACAAAAGCCAAAGCCAAAGCCGGCCCAGAAAGAGAAACAGAAAAAGCAACTAAAGCTTCGATTGCCCGGCAAAACCAACCGCACAAAAGTCGCTCTGACGGTCGAACGAGAAACGCAACCAAAAAATATAATAGTAAAAAATAAGTCAGAATTGAAACATTGTTTAAAGATTGACTAAGAAATACCCTATATACTTTATTATTTGAACGTAAGCTTAGTAGTTGAGCTATAACATTTAGGCCTTGAACTGATTATAAGATTTTTTTTAATACAAAAAGCCAAGGTTTCCTTTTAACATTTTTTTTTTAATTTTTTAAAAAAAATTTTAAATTTTTTAAATTTTTATTTAATTTTTTTTTTTAATTTTTCTTAAATATTTTTAAATCTTTTTTTAAATTTTATAATTTTTATTTAATTTTTTTTTTTATTTTTCTTAAATATTTTTAATTTTTTAAATTTTTATTTAATTTATTAAATTTTTTTTTTAATTTTTACTTAAATATTTTTAATTTTCATTATTTTTTTTTTTTAGTTCTTTTTTAAAATTTTTTTTTTTAAATTTTTTAAATTTTGCAAATTTCAAAAAGTCGATTAGTTGATATATCTTACAATCCTCCTCCTGAATATTTCTCAAATTACTTTTATATCAAAACTGTTAAAGTTTCTTAACTTCTATTCTCAGAGATTCATTTTTGAGCATACCCTGCTGTCAGTTTAACATACAGGGTATTTAAATATATATTTACTTTGCTTTTTTTTTTTGCAACATTCTGCGTGTAAAATCAATAAAATTCGAGCGGGTTCAAAAGGTGACGACAACGTCGAAATGCTACTGACCTTCAATAAAGCCGTTGGAGCACTTGGGCGACCTTCTCCTTGCTTCCCAACACCTTCTCCGAACCGTACCGACACCCGAACGGCCCCGTTCCGCCCTCAAAGCGTACCGCCTTCTCCAATTAAACGTGTATCTGTGTGCTTATGAATGTTTGTGTGTGTGTGTGTGGGTATTTCTTAACTTTATTTTTGCTTAATTATTGTTGTTGTTGTTGATTTTTTGCCGCTTTTGGTGTAGCTTTTATGCTGCCGGTCTTGATTTGTGTTCGATTTTTGTTTAGCCTTTTTTTTAAGTTTGTATTCATTTCCCGACCGGCTGCCGTTTTCTAAATAATCATTAATTTCTTAGCGTATTAGTTGCAGCTCTCGCGAATTCTTAAACGTATACAAACTTGTAGCTAGTTGTTATTGTTGTTGTTGTATTTGTTGCTTTTAATTAATAACACAATTTACGGCCTACACAACAACAACAAAATCAAACTTTTGTTTCTTTAATTCCAACATGAGCTCAACAAGTTGCGTCAGCAATGCGATTTTCTTGTTTGTTTTAAACCTTGACGAATTTCCGTTTAATTGGGGATTATGTTGAGCATATCCAATTCGAAAACAGAAAAGTTTTCTATAAGCCAAATCTTACTTTTACACTATTAAAGCTAAGTGTAGAGATTAACTTCTATTTCAAGTATTTTCTTTTACTTAATCTTAGTTAAATCTCAGATTATTCGATTAATTTGCAACCGATTATTCCTAAGACAGCTAATAGATATAGTCGACCGATTCTGATAAAATTTGGTCAGCACATACTCAAACGCAGAATAGTTAAATTTGGTTAGATAGCTTGAGAAACAACAAAGTTTTTCATACAAAAACTAACTTTTCAACCGATTGTTCCTATGGCAGCTTTAAGATATAGTGGACCGATTTTTATGAAGTTTTGTAAGCATGGGAAGATATTGTTAAAACTCAGAATTGGTAGGTTTGATTGAGTTATCTTGAAAAACAATATTTTCGGTTGATCGTTCCTATGGCAGCTATATGTTATAGTGCTCCGATCTGGCCGATTTCGACATATGTACTGCTCGCAGCAAAAAGCAGCATCTGCGTCAAATTTCATCAAGACAGCTTTAAGGAAAACACAGTTCGCATAGAACAATTTATTGATGGATCAATCGACATGACTTAAATGGAATCAGCTGTTGATGCTGATCAAGAATATATATATACTCTGCAAGGGAGTTTTTCTCTAAAAAGAGTTTCCATTCATCCAAAGGGGTTTCAAGAAAAAAAGGCCCAACTTAAGTTAAAAAATAAATGAAAATGGAATGGAAAATAAGCTTCATCTGAAAGAAACCTGCTTAAGTAAAACTTTCAATATCTCTAACAATCTCGAGTTCGATGTTGTTATTATATTACATACTTATATAATTGACAAAAAGGATTCTACATGATTGAGTCGCAAATGTGTAAATATCTTCTTGAACTTAAAAATATAAATAAATAAATACAAAAGGTTGTCAGATATGTGTAGTTTAAGCACAGGGTGTTTCCACAGGGTGTTTCCAATTAAAAATACTTAATTGCAAGCATTTGTGCAGGGTATCAAAGCAGTACGGTTTGACAGTCGCTGGCCAGGCTTGCAAGTCATATCAAACAGTTTGACAGCCACTGAGCAGCTTGCATGGCCTGTCAAACTGTGGCGCGTTTGCCTTGAACTTTAAAGCTCGAGTTTCTTGTCTTTATTTTGTGGCCCAAAAGCGTTTTTTTTTTTTTGTGGGTCACCAAAAAACAAAAAAAAATAAAACAACTTAAGTTAAGTACATTCATTTGTAATCGAGGCTGACTTACCATCTTTAGCATTTGTTGTTGTTGTGGCCATTGTGGTTGGCGTTGCGTTGACTGAGGAAGCTGACGCTGACGACGCTGCCGCTGCTGCGCTGAAGAATGTTGTTGTATCCGCGGCAGCTGAGAGGCTACGCGAGCAGTGCATTAGTCACGTTTTCTAATTGTTGTTATTGTTGTGTTGAAAGTAATGTTGTTGTTGTTGTTGTTGTTATTGTTGTTGTTGCTTTTGTTGTTGCACTAACAACGAACTGTTGCCGCTGCTTCTGATAAGAAAACGTCGCGAAAAAAACGCTTGACAATAACGGTTTGACGAGCACACACACATGCACACATGCATATATGCATATATAAATATCAAGCAGAACAACAACAATGCGCGCTTAAGTGCATATGTATGCGTGTGCAAGCAATAAAGAAGAACAGGAAATAAATGCACGCAAAGTTGAAGAAGACGCTGCCGACGACGACGAACACAAACAAAGGCAGAAGGCAAGAACAACAAGCATATATAAATATAATAACTTTTTATTTTTATATATATATATATATCTCTTTTGTTGATTATTTCATTTTCATGCTTGATTCGTTGAAGTGGAAGAAGCAGCCGCATAAAAACCCAAAAAACCGAAACGAAAACAGAGAACAAAACACACACTAAAAGAAACACACACACACACAGACATCAATTTAGGCCAACGTTTGATTACGCTGTGTGCATTTAATTGATTATTTGTATTCTCTTACTTTATTTATTATTATTATTATCATAAAATCATATCTCATATTTGTGATATATATATTTCTTTGCTGTTGATTGCAGGCGCAATGCTTTTGTTGTTGCTGCTGTCACACACACACAGAGATACGCACGCATACCAACATCTACTACAGTTTAAGCAGCACACCAATTGTTATTGTTGCTGCTGCTGTGACGTGTGGGAGGGCTTGAGCGACGGAGAGGGGTGGCGATCATAGCGAAGAACCCGCACGTAACTGTTGTTGCGTTTTTATAAGCGTGGCGACGCTCTGTCGCTTAATTAAATATTGTTATTATTGGCACTTTGTTGCTTGCACGTTGTATGTTGCTGTTGCTTCTGTTGCTCGCTCTCATTCTCTCCTTTGATTGGGGGCCTTGTGTTTGCTGTTGTTGGTGCTGCTGCTGCTGCTGCTGTTGGTGTGGGCGCAAGCAGCGCTACTTATTTGTTGTTGTTATTGCTGCCTTTACGCGCATTCACTTTGTTGTTTTGTTTTATTATCACACGCGGCTTGTGCAGCCATTGTTTTACACTTTGCACTTGTTTTTTTTAGCAATTTATATTTGTTTATTTAACAAAATAATATTAACGCGAACGCGCGGCGTTCAGACCTATCGATAGTTTTTGCAGCCTAGAGAACTGAACAGAGCCAACTGGCTGCTGTTTTTTGGGCAGCGTGACTGCGCTGTTAATGTTAATGCTATGTTATGTTATGTTGCACACGCTGTTACTTGGCAATATATATCGATATTATGCTTTGTAGCGATGTTTAGGGTGACCGTTTTTAGTATTTTCTACTGCGTTCATGTGACCATATTTTTAATGGCGGTCAATGTGAAATTTGATTTTTGTGACTTAAATTAAATGTTTTTAAAAAGCATAACATAATGTTGTGTAGATTTCTAAAACAACATACGCCTGACATGTTTTTTTGAAAACTGTATTATTTTAAAGCTTCAATATCAACAGGAATGTTATGTTGACTTTCACAATAATATACGCTCATCAAGTTTATTTTAAATTTAATTGAAAAATGCATCTTAAGAATGAATAATCAATTAAATATGCATTAAATCAAGGTACAGGGTATCTTAACAGTGGAGAATTCACACTTGATTAACAGTGGCGTTTGAGCTTAGTAGAAACACAATATTTCTAATAAAAATTTAAATTTTAAGCGCGCATTAAGTGGCAGCAAAATCTGCGCAAAAATGAGCTTCACACAAACCTGCGCTTAACAGCTTTTGTCAGCTAGCATTTGAGCTAATCTTTGCGCTGTAATACTGACTGTTATAAATTCTCATTTTAAATTTGAATTTGAATTTAAAATATACACAAACCTATGCGTAACAGCTTTTGGCAGCTAGCATTTGAACTAATGTTTGCGCTGCGAGGCTGTCTGCTATAAATTCTTATTTTGAATTGAATTTAAAATTTGAATTTGAAATTTGAATTTAAAATATACACAAACCTATGCTTAACAGCTTTTGGCAGCTAGCATTTGAATTAATGTTTTCGCTGCGAGGCTGTCTGCTATAAATTCTTATTTTGAATTGAATTTAAAATTTGAATTTGAAATTTGAATTTAAAATATACACAATTCTGTGCTTGACAGCTTTTGTCAGCTAGCATTTGAGCTGTTTGCGCTGCCAGGCTGCCTGCTATAAATTCTCATTTTGAATTGAATTTAAAATTTGAATTTAAAGTTGAAATAAACACAAATCTGTGCTTAACAGCTTTTGTCTGCCTACATTTGGGCCAACGCTTGCGCTGCAATGCTGCCTGCTATAAATATCTACTTATCAACGGCATTTGAATTTGAATTTACAATTTTAGCTGCTTTTTATAGAATTTAGTTCTTTCCAACAACTAAAGCATAACAAACGAGCACTCACCAAAATATTGTTCAAGTGCTCACATTAAGCAGCTGCGCTTAATGTACATGTTGTGCATTAAATTTAATAGCACAATTTGCCGCCTTGACTTCGACCAAAACAACAATCTAAGCAAATTGTGTCAAATTTGTATAGTTTTTTTTTGATTGATTTTCTTTTGTTTTGTGCACATATTTGACCTTGACAAAAACAGAAATATGACACAAATATGTGCGACAAAAACAACAACAACAACAAAAAGCACAAACGAATTGCGATAATATGTGACGAGATCTGTTGACGCCTCCTCAATTTGAGTGTACTTTTTGTTGTTGTTGTTGTTTATTATTCCGATATCGCACAATTGTTAAGTGAAAGTTGCCACCGTTTGGCTGCTGTTGCCACGCCCCAAAGTCGCCCACATGCGTGCGTGTGTTGGGTGCCTTCGTATGTGAGCAAGGTGTTAATTTCAGTTGCCAATTATTTGGACTTTACTTTACTTTAAATAAGAGTTTTTTTTTGCTTTTTTGTAAACTTTAGTATGCTAATATGTCAGCGAGACGATGGCTGAAAATTGAATTGTGTGTGTGATAACAAAAAAAAAAAAGAAGTAGTATTGCATAATAATTGTACGATATTTTAGTGTAAGCTGATTTGTGAGCTGATTCACGAAAGCAATAAAACAAAAAGTAAAAAACAATGCCAAACATAAAAGCAACTTTAATGACAACAACAACAAAAAACACACACTCGAACTTGTTCTGCTTGTTGCGGAAATCAATTAAAAAAGACAGCCAAGTCGCGCCAACAACAATAAAAACAGGCAATACACAGCTTCAGTTTAAGCCAAGTCTATATAAAAAAAAAAGAAACCAAATCAAAGTCGCAGCCAAAAGACAAAGTCAATGTCCTTTTGGCTTGTTTAAAAAAGACAACTTACATGGTTCGCTTTGGCTCAGTTGGCTGCAACTTGGCCAGTTTGGCTACCAAAGGGCCAAAACGAGTTCTGACCAGTTTCACGCAGACAACCCAACTGCAATTGGCCAATTGCATTTTAGCCAAACAATGTCAAGTTCAGCAAATACTTTTTTTTTTTTGCGCTTTGTTACAACTGCAACAAATGCAACTTTCAGCTTCAACTCCCATTTTGTTGTTGTTGTTTTTTGTTAGCTTTTTTTTTACTGCTGCGTTTCTTGACCCATTTAACTACATTTCTAATGCATTTTGTTGTGTGCGCTCGTTTCTATCATTTGCATAAAAGCTTTTGTATTCGAGCGCATTTCTAATCAATTATTAAAAACTTGTGTCTTTATGGGTGAAAACGCATCTTTAATGCAGTCTCTGCAACTGGAAACTGAAGATTGGTCTTCAGTCTACCCACTCTCCCTTAGACCCTCAGCTGCAGACGTTGCTGCATCCAAAACTAATTGGCTCTAAAAATAGCCACACTCCGGAGAGCTGGTAAAACTTGTTTCTTGTGCTTTAACCAAGCAAAGAACCCAAAGACCAAGCTAAGACTTTCTTGTAAGAAAGACGCGCCCAGCGTCTGTCTGATCAGAAGATCAAATGGCCAACAAGGAATGGAGAGTGAAAAACCAAAGACTATGCGTCTTTTGCTTCTTCTTGTTGTTGTTCTTGTTGTTGTTGTTGTTGTTATTGTAGTTGAGCTAGAGGCGGGCGGAGGTGGGTGGCTAACTTGGCTAACCTGGCTGCTGGTTAGCTGGAAAATAATATATGGTATCTAAAAGACGATCGTCGATCGACGTTCGATAAAACCAGTTGCATAGTGGAACAAAGCGCATTTTGTTGCACTCAGAAAACAAAGAACAGATCATAAAAACAATATAAAAGAGTTTGGAAATCTTTGATTAGCCGACATTTTGAATTGCATCTCTTTTCTTTAAGCTGCAAAATTCTAAACGAAATATATATTTATAATATTTCCGAAATTATATTTCTTTATTTTGAATTTTCTGAATTTGAAATTTTCTAAGAATTTTTCATGTTTTTTATGCATATTATATCTGATTGAACAGATCAATAGAGATCAGAAGAAACCCCACGTTTTTTAGTGTAGTTGTCATTAAGATAGACTAGTTGATAAACCATGAACGATATGTCTATATAGTACTTAGAACATACATGGTTTTTTGTATGAGATATGCTCTGAAAAGTAGTTAAACAATTTTTGGATGAATTGTTCAAAATATTGTATGAAATTATACAGCCAAGTCAAAAATATTAAAGACAACAAGTAAATCTTTAGTTTTGGTTCCAACAAACTCTCTTCAAACAATAAAAAAGATATGGTCCTGATCATTTTTACTTATTTTCTTAAAAAAACATTGAAAATTCGTGAAATTAGATAACAACTCTTCTCCTTATAGTTTAACTCTTCCTAGCTTTGAGCAGCTGAATTGTTAAAAGTTGCTGGACTTACCAAGTTCCATCCCAGTTACAATGCAGCCACTGCAACTTTAGAATTGGCCAATTAATCCTTGATGTTTGCTTTGGTTTCTCTTTGGGCCCAGTGTAAAAAAAAAGCCCTTCAACTTGGCAGCATCAGCTTCACCTTCGCCTTGTGCAGCAGTTCAATGACATTTAGCACAAGAATTGGCCAAGCAGCATCTTTAATATGGGTATCCAACGCTGGTTTTGTCTTTTACGCAGTCGCTGTCGCAGTCGACGTCAACGCTGGCGTCGACGTTGACGCTGACGTTTGGACACCGACGCCGCAGCGTGTGTATAAATGCGCCGAGGCTAAAGAAATTTCAAACAGTTGTGGCCGTGAGGCGTTTACGTTGACTTGTAAACTGAACGCGAGTGGAAGCAGTATTCGAAAATATTTTCATATTGAAAGTATTGAAAAAGGTTTTCTAATAAAAAAGTCAAGTCATGAAGTTAGTTGCTTTGGTGTTGCTCTGCCTGGCGGTGTCCAGCCAGGGACGTGTGCTGCAGCCTGCAAAGGAGGTAATTGTGGACATTCCTGTGGCTATTATACAGGAAAAGGAGCCTATTATTAAGACGGAGATAGAGACGGAGAAGCTGCCGGAGCAGCTGCCGGAGCAGCTGCCGGAGCAGCTGACGGAGAAGCTGCCGGAGAAGCTGGCTGAAACGGAGCAGCTGACGGCTACGGAGAAGTTCGCTGAAACGGAGAAGCTGGTTGAAAAGGAGCAGCTGACGGCAACGGAGAAGCTGACGGAAGCAGAGAAGCTACCGGAGACGGAGAAGCTGCTGGAGAAGTCTGAGAAGAAGTTGGAGGAGAAGTTCGAGGAGAAGTTGGAGGAGAAGTTAGAAGAGAAGTTTGAGGAGAAGTTGGACCAGAAACCAATTGAAGAGCAGCTGCCCGAGTTGGCCAAGACTGAAGAAATCCAAGCAGAGCCAAAAGCTGAACAAAAAATCGAGCAGCCCCTAATTGCAGAGCTGCTGAATGAGGCCGTTCCCGTGGCAGCAATCCAACCTGAGGCACAACCAGAAGTGCCGAAATCCCTGCCCGCTGAGGAAGTCGTCGAAACCGTAGCTGAGCTGACCGATCCTGTTGTCGCCGTTCTGCCCGATAACGTCGAGACCCAGAACGCCGCACAGCCGCATGTGCGTCAGGCAACACAGGCCACACCCACACAGAGCTCGACGCAGCAGAACTTTGTGCAGCAGCTGATACAAAACTCACCAATTGGCGCTTTTCTCAATCAGTTCAGCGGTCAGCCACAGCCACAAGCTGATCAGCCCGCTGATGCGGCTACACCAGCGCCAACTGTGCCTGGTTTCTTGAATCCTGCCACAGCCATTACACAGGCACAGAATGTGGTGCAGAATGCGGCACAATCGGTGGTAAATAGCACCACTCAAGCATTCCAGGGCATACAGCAATTTGCCAATAATTTGGGTGCACAGCTGCAGAATACGCTCTCCGGTTTCACGGGTCAGCAGAATGCTCAACCCACTACAGCACGTCCTCCCGGTCCCATTCAATCCTTTGTGAACAATGTGTTTGGCGGTGGCAACAATGCCACTGCAGCTGCACCACCACAGCCACAGCCGGGTCCGCTGCAGGGCATCATTAATTTCCTGGGCGGCAATCGGCCACAGAATGCACCAGCTCCTGCTGTAGTTACACAGGCTCCTGCCAAGCCTTTAGATGTGGATGACAAGATTGATCCTGCCGCTGATGTTGCAGAGCAGCCAGCTGATTCCGAGAACGAGGTACGCAGCAGCGCTGAAGCCATCGATGATTCCTTTGAGGAAGCTGTGCCCGCCAATGAGGTGATTGTGGTCAACGATGATGCCTCCGCTGCTGACATTGCCACTGATCTCTCTGCTGCTGAAACCGATCCCATTGTGCCCATCAATTCCATTGAGCCTGAGCAGCAGCAGCAGCAGCAGCAGCAGCAGCCCGCAGTAGAAGCAGTCGCTCTCTGAGCTAAGATTGCATCTCAATCTCAACTTATGCATCTCCATCTGAGTTGTCTTGACTGAAGCCATTTTGTCGCCATTTTTCGATCGCTTAAAGTAGAAGAAAGAGAAGAGAGAAAGCAAGAGAAAACGAAAAGCAAGAGAAAAACTTTCCAGTAGTTGTTTAAGTGCATGCAACAAATTATTTATTTCATTTTCGCAGGAATTTATATTTAATAAAAACAATACATAATTCATAAAACAAATACAGCTTAAGTTTGTTTTCATTTCTTTTTTATGAACTTTCAAATATATAGCTATTGAAAAATTGGGAAAACAAAATGGGGTGAACATGTTTTAGAAATCTTATTTTAAGGAAGGAAAATGTATCAAAGATGAGACCCTTAAACAACTTTGTGTCTTGAGGGTTTTAACTTGGCTAAATTAGGTGCTCTTCAGTATTCAAAACATTTAATATTCTTTTCAACGAAGTAAGCTTCACCAAAAAAGATATAAAAATTTACCCGATTATTCAAACAGTGATTAATATGAATCGAACAAGCCATAAAACTATGTGAAAGATATATCCATACAAACTTCCGAATATAAAGACTAAATGGAAAAAATTGAGCTGACATATTTTATTTTTCTAGGAAGGAAAATGGATAAAAAATCAGACCCTTAACAACATAGTTGGGTTTGGTTTGGCTTGAATAAGTTAGGTACTCATTACTAAAGAGTCTTTAGTATTCCCAACTTTGCTTTTTAAAATTGATAATAATGATCAAATCAAACCAAGATACCATCAGAAAAGAAGATATTGATTTCAAACAGCCGTATGTATAGAATAAATGGGATAAATTGGGGTGACGATAGGATTACATATTTTTGAAATCAGGTAAAGATTGGGCTTTATTTACTGAGAAAAATAAAATGAAATATCGGAATACTTACGCAACTTTTTCTCTTAAGGGTTTCGGTTTGTATAAATTAGGAGAAGGAAATAATAAACATGATCCAAATCAATCAAAATGTCCAAAAAATGAAACAAACAAGTCAAGTAATCATCTGAAAAGAAGAAATTACAAATTGCAGTATGAAATTTTTGAAATAATTCGAATTTGTTTTTCAAAAAATTATCTCATATTTATTTAATTTGTTACCGTTTTTTTTTTTTTTGAAGTTTTTCTTTGTTTTTTTTGTTACACATTAAGGTGGTTCGATAGCTCAAAATTGTTACAACAACCTAGACGCAAAAAATGTACACTCAAAATACATATTATAAGGCTAGGGAAAAAAAGAACTTAGGAAAATTTTCTCTTAAAACTAAGTTATGCAGCTGGGAACAAAATTGATGCCCAAATATTTGCGCTAAATTTGTTTTTTTTTTTTGCTCTTTTTTTTTATTGAAATTCCATTTCATTTTGTTACTTAAGTAGTTTTTTGCTAATTAAGCCTGCCTTTTATAAATATTTTTTGAGCTCGAAAATTTGTTTGAAATAAGTCTACTTAAAGTTAAATGCGTAGCTTAATGAGGTGATTGTGGGGGGATGGGGGGGGTATAGGTGTAGATGAGGGGGGCAGGGAGCGGCAGTGTTATATTGCTTTAGTATATGTTTTGAAAATGCGACAAAGCGAATTTTGTTTTGGAATTTGAAAAACGTTTTTGAGCAGCCAGGATCAAAGAGGATTTCTTAGGAATTATGTATGTTATGTTTTGATGTGAGTTTTGAATATGTTAGTTTAGTTTTTTTTTGTTTTTGATTGTGTTTTGTTTGAGTGTATGTCTTTCGAAGAACATTATCAAGTCTTTGTTTTTGTTTTTGGTTTACGAACTTAACTGCTTTGGTTTATAGTTTAAGTTATATTTATAATGATAAGATTGCAGCTTTCACTTTTAGCTAAACTTTGATAGTTCAGATATATATAGATATATATCCAAGGTGAACACACTGTTTATAATTAGTCATAGTAGGTCCTGGGGTTATATAGGAGAAATTTATCTAATTAAATGTTTTATATAATTAGGCCAAACATAACAGTTATAAAGCATTTCCATTTTAGCATTTCGCTCAGTGTATACATGTTAAAGTAATATCGAGATATATGTATGTATTGTATGTTATGTAAGTATTTATGTATGTATTGTATGTTTCATAATGCTTGTGTAAATAGACGAGTAAATAGGCATTTAAATTTTGATTTCGTTTTAGATTTTAGATACGGGAGGGAATACGCGTGTATATACTATATAGAAAATGGATTCGGTAGATATACATATGTTTGTTTTTGAAGCCGTTTTAAGTTTTGTAATGTTTTGTGGGATGGGTATATGCATTGTATGTATGTATGTTTAAATATATATATATTTTGGTGAATATGGATTTGATGCGGTAAATATATATATGTGTGTATGTTGTCTGGATAATACATCATATGTCTGTTCAGATACGTTTTATATATATAGCAATGCATATGCTATGATTTTAGCAGTCAGCTCATGATTACATTTGTTTTTTTATATCGGTATTAGTGCTGTTAAAACTAACGATAGTATCGATGTGTTGCTGTCGATAGTTGATCTTAACGATGATTTATGAAAATATGAAAAAACTATCGATGGTATCGGTTATAGCAATCGGGTTTTGCACTCATCGATTGTTGCTCTTATCAAATATGTCAATTTAAGTTGTTTTCGCGTTTTATGAAAATATTAAAAACTATCGATACTTTCGATACTAGCTATCGATAGTTGCACTAATCGATTATTGCACTTGTAAATGTTACAATTAAAGTTTGTCTAATATTTCCCACCTTTATACGATTTATGAAAACATGAAAACTATCGATAGCATCTAAATTGCTGACTATCGACAGCTATCGATAGTTTTACAGCACTAATACAAATGTTTGTAAATATGTATGTGTGTACGAGAGAGTATGTTGACTGTTTTTTATGAAGGTCATCTAATGGGCAGGAATGAGTACAGTTGCTGCAAATTTTTACTAAGAAGGTACAGTACACTTGTATATAGGTTAGTTATAGAGCGGCTGCTATATCGTAGAAGCTTACATATTTAGGCAGGTTCTTGGCGGCTTATAAGTTATATATGACCCGTGCGTTTTTTGCGGAAATATTTTTAACTTAATTTCGAACTCTCGAAAGGGTTGTCATTTTCTTTTTTTTTGGTTTTTGTTTGCTTGGTTTTCTTTGGTCGCATTTTATAAAAATAAAAACTCGTTTTTTTGGTTGTTTTCTTGCTAATAACAAATATTGCACAATTGGAATCTAGAAAATATAATGCGCTTATATCAAATACATATTAAAATCGATTTTGATGCATGGCAAAATACATACTAATCGATTTTGATGTATAGCAGAATATCATTAGAGCCTAGGCAGATATATAATATATATATATGTATATTAAATGGGGGGCGATTAACATGCAGACACCAAAAGGTAATGCGAAATTTGAATATATCATATGGAATAATCAGATGACTAGCTGGGCAATTCTAACGTTGGTTTTGAGTTAAGAAATTTTGGAAGAGAGTAAAGAAAGGAAGACATACTTGGGGAGAATTGGAGAATGGAAAAGGAAGACTTCAGAGGTGTGAAATGCTGAAAAGGAAGACTTGTGAATGGTAAAATGTGGAATAGGAAGACTTTAGAAGTCGGAAATACGAAAAAGGAGGATTTCAGAAGTGGGAAATGCGAAAAGGGAAGACTTCAGAAGTGGGAAATGTGAAAAAGGAAGACTTATGAATGGTGAAATGTGGAAAAGGAAGACTTTAGAAGAAGGAAATGCGAAAAAGGAGGATTTCAGAAGTAGGAAATGCGAAAAAGAAAAATTTCAGAAGAGTGAAATGAGAAAAAGGAAGACTTATGAATGGTGAAATTTGGAAAAGGAAGACTTTAGAAGTAGGAAATGCGAGAAAGGAGGATTTCAGAAGTTTGAAATGAGGAAAAGGAAGACTAATGAATGGTGAAATGTGGAAAAGGAAGACTTTAGAAGTAGGAAATGCGATAAAGGAAGACTTCAGAAGTAGGAAATGCGAAAAAGGAAGACTTCAGAAGTGGGAAATGTGAAAAGGGAACACATCAGAAGTGTGAAATGCGGCAAAGGAAGACTTAGGAATTGTGAAATGGAACGCAGTGTTAAGAAACTTTAGTGAAAATTTACCAACGCCAGGATAATAATCCAATATAATTGCTTTTGTGCTAGCTTAGTTATAGTTTTAAAGTATTACATATAATATCGTACATTAACTAGTTTCCTTAAACTTGCTTATAAGCATGCCTCGCAATCTTCTCCAACTCTTACAAACTTGCGCTAAACTAGAATACAATTTGGTTTATATGTATGTGTATGTATATATATATATAGATTTATTGGAATTATCGCCTGCGCCGCCTGCATCTCTATAAATTCGTTTCAGTTCTGTGCGGCGCCAGGACACTGGGCGTGGCTGCCACAGCGCCACCGGGCGTGGCCATGCGCACACGTTCACCCACACCTGGTCCCACGAGTCGCGTATGTCGCAACATTCTTGATCCCGCTCCACCACTGACTGTTCCTCCGCCTCCAGCAGCACCACCCTCGGCACGCATGGACCACTCGTTCTGCTTGAGCAGAAATTGCTTAACATTATACTCCATTTGGGCAATATCCACATGCTGTGTGGTTGTGTGCAGCTCCGCTTGCACGGAACGCGTCTTGTCCGTATCATTGGGATAGTATTTATAGTTGAGTATATCACACGTAGGCTGTTCGGGGCACTGCAACGCTGGAGAACCGCTTGAGGAGCAACGCTGAGAATCGCCGGATGTGGCAATGCCAGCAACAGTTGTTGTGGTTGTGGTATATGCCACAGGCAGGCCGGAACGCGTGGTGCGTCTGTAGTAGGTGGTGCAGAGCTCTGCTTTCTTGGTAACAACAGCTGTGGCGCCTCCTGCCTGCTGATTGCTGGGTATGGCTTCAGGCAGCGAATTGCTGGTTACGTCCGTCTTGGGTGAAAGTGAATCCTCGGTGGATTTGCCACCCGCATCTGCATAGCCATTGGTCAACTGTTGCGGCGTTGTTTTATAGCCCGAATCCATGCTTAACTTCTCTATGGATATGGAGTCCATGCGATCTAGCGTGGAGTATGAAGACTGACGCTCTGTGCCCGAATTGGAATCACTTGCCACTGCTGGCTGCTGCAGCGCACGCTGCTCCAGCTGCTGTGTATTATGCTGCACCCACTCTGCCACACGATTCAGCTGCTGACGTCGCAGCAGCACGCTCTCCTGATAGTCAATGGCATCGCTTAAGGAGCTTGAATTGGCTGAATGCTTGCCAGAGCTGGCAACTGCTGCTGATGCTGCCGCTGTGGCAGTTGTTGCTACCGCTGCTGCTGCAGAAGTTGCTTCTGTTTCCGCCACTGCTGGCTTGTTGTCCATTTGGACGCTCTTTTCAGTCTCTTTGGGTTCCACCTGCGGCTCCAGCACGGGCTGCAGCGCCACGCTTTTATGCGGCGTTGCTGGTCCTTCCCAGGCCTCCACAGCTGATGCCGCATTGCTCTCCTTGGAGGTGATAATATCCTTGCCATCGTTGAGCTCCTCGTCCAGCAAACGTTCGCGTCGCTTGTAAATAACCGGCACATGTGTCTCAATGGACTCTAGATTGTCCAACAAGATATTGCTTTGACCATTCTGCTGTATGCGCATGGCACAGAGACGTGGACCACGATACTTGGGATTCTCCGCCTAGGAAAATAATCAGAATAAGTTAAAATAGTAAGCAAATTATATAAAGCAACTGGTAATTCTTTATTTGAGGTTCTCAACACCGAAACGCGATCCTCAAAATCTGGTTTTAGTCTTAGAAAGTGCGGAAAAATTTAAGAATGCGTTTTTCTGTGGGAAAAAACGTTAAAAAGGTCCTTAACAGTGCTGTAAACGTTAACAGAGTAGTAAACAGCTGCAGAACAACTCTGTTAAAGTGCACTGTAGCTGTTTGATACTCTGTTAACGGTTACAGTGCACTGTAAACGATAACAGGCCTCGGTTTCTATGGGATGTAACAACTTTAAACAAAGTTTTCATAATTAATTCTGCAAAAAGTCAGCCTCCGCCACCGGAAATCGTATTCTTAAATTTTTACGCATTTTTTTAAGCCAAAATCATTTCTGGATCGTTTTTGGAGGACCTCAGGAAAAGAAATACCAAGCAACTCACCTTAATAGTCTTGATGAGATTCCTGTTGAATGTCTCAAACATTTTGGCGCCCTCGCCGCAGCTGCTCGTCTTATTGCTCCACAGACTCTGCACGCTGCCGGAATTGTTGGACTTGAGCCGGGAATCCGCAGCAGCAGCAGCTGTTGGCTTTGCGGGCGGCGGTTCACAGACATCCTCCGGCTTGGTTACTTGCACCACCGCTGGCTGCTGCTCTGTCTCTAAAAGAATTGCCTGCGATGTGCACGAGAGCAGCGGCTTATTAGCCTCATCCTCCAGCACCTCTGTTGCAACTGCTGCAGTTGTTGCTGCTGTGTTGTCGCCTTTGTTGAGCAGCTGCAGCGCTGTGCCGCCGCCGTCCAAGAAACGACGCTGATAACCCGTACGCAGCTGGCCGAGATTACTCGTCTCCAGCAGATACTTTTCGCCTGCATAAGCGCCCAGATGTGTGGTGGGATACATCAAAGTAGACGCCGTCATTGGCAGCGCAGTTCGCTCGCATAATCTATGATGTCCCAATATGGGATTAACCATTAAATCATCCTTCTTGGGCGGCGTAAACAGTTTATCCATATCATTAAGATCTGAGACAGAACTCTTTGTTTCCGAGATGACCGAATCACTCGACTTGACCAACTTCATCATATATGGACTATTTGTTCTCGAAGGAGAGTTCAGATTGCTATGGCAACGCAGGCAGAGCTGCGTCAGCGGCTCAGTCAGCGTCGAGTTGGCGGCCAGGGAGTTGTGTGGTGTTTGTGTGGCCACCGAATAGGAACGTGAGACATCTGCTAGAACGGTTAGATCCTTTTTGCTGCACTGGCAGGTATCGCAGTGCTTAACATCGTTTGCTTTGAGCTCATCCTCCAGAAATTTGGCCATTACTGTGGGTGATATCATATCTGGATCCGCATTGTTGTTGTTATTGTTGTTCTTGGATTGTGTGTTGAGCGATTGGCTGGAGCTGAACTTGTTGTTGTTGTTGTGCTTGTTGTTGTTGTTGTTCACTACATTCTTTGCGGTCGTGTTGTTGTTGTTGTTATTGTTGTTGCCCGCTGCTGCTGTTTGCTGTTTTCCGTTGCTTGAATTGCCATTGGCGGCATCTGTTTTGTGGTTGAGCGGAAAAAACCGCATTACTTAAGGTTTGAATCATTTTTTTATAAATATTTTTCTATTTATTTGTGCAATATTTGGCACTAGAAAGTTCTTAAAAGTTTTGTTAATACTATAGATTTTTATGCTTGGTAAATCTTTCTAAGAATTTCAGTTAAGGAGAAATCTCCAAAGTTCCTATTACGAATTTCATATTTATATATTTTCATAAAATATTGCTAAATGTATTTTTAAAATGTTTAAGAAATCAATTTTGATAAAGTTATGGTAGTTACAAATTTAGCAAGATCTTTAGCTATGGTGGACTTTTCACCCCTTAGTCGGAAAAAGGGTGGAAAACTGAAACATGCAACTTTTTGGTGTTTTCTATGATTGATTTTAAACTAATTTTTAAACCTTTATTAAGGTAATGGATCATTGAAAGTCGATCTGTTATCTTTCGATGGGCATCAAACTCAATTTTAAACCTCTGCGAGTAAGTCAGGCTTACGAAAATCTTTACCTACAGGGGGAAAATGGTGATTAAGGTATATCTAGTCCTATTTATTTATTTCTAATCCTTTTTAAGTGATCTTTTAAGTCCTTCCACAATGCCTTTTTTGCCTTGCTTTGGCTTTCTTGTACCTGAAAATAACTTCTTCAATACCTCTTACATATGATATCTTTTTTAATACATAGTCTTCTATATGTTCTTACAGACTGTCTATATTTTCTGTACTTAATCAAAGCGAACAATATTGCCGCAGGCTAAGTTGTTAATACACTACACTGACGATTTAATTAATTAATTATTTCATTGTTAATATTCATGGCCAAATATTGCACAAAAGTTCCTCAAGCATTGCGTAAACATTTTATAATTTAAAACATACATATATACATAGTTAATACAATACAAACCAAAAATGTAATGATGCAATAAATTTCAGCTGTAATTTAAACTATGTCAATAAATTAAATTAATTGAAAATGAAAACAATTAATACAGCCTATTCGAGCAGAAAAAACCCATTAAAAGTTAACAATTAAAATGAATTAAAATGATAATAATAAACAAATGTGCAATATCAGTTTGCTAAATGTTGAAAATGCTGAACTCAACATAATAATTGACTTGGAGTTTCTTCCAATTCTCGCACTGAAAAGGAAATATAAAATGTGCGTAAAATGTTGGCTTCCTAATAAAAAAAATAATTCACGAAAATTAAATCAAGGAAGAAACTAAAAATAAATTGAAATAATAAAATCAACATGGTTTACTAACACTTACCAAGGCCCCGCATTGAATACACCATGGCGGTGGGCGGAAAGGGGCAGGGTGCCGGCGGTGGCGAATCGGAGACCGGAAGCACTTTATAGGAAGTTGTGGTGGCCACGCCCACACCACTATTACTACACTCCGAATCCGAGTGGGAGTTCGTTTCCAGTCGCATATAGGCTGACACCTTTGACTGAATGTCAATTGGCAGCTACAAATATTTCAAATATTAACCAATATTATAAGCTTATATAAACCGATATTAGTTATATACTCGAATAACACTCACCGAGGACACCTTCTGCGCCACAAAGCTGTCCGGCTTACACTGCAGCAATTGTATGGCAAGACTAATGTCGGCCTTGTAACGTTCCTGCAGAGATACAGAGAGAGATGGATAGAGAGAGAGAGAGAGTTAGACGGCAATATAAGAAACAAGTAAGCATGTTTGAGATTAAAGTGTTCAACTAAGAGTTACCCTGTACTTAGTGTGAAATAATATATCCATAACCATCCATAACCATATCAATCTGGTACGATATGATATTGCTTTTGATATATTGCCTTCCTATCGATTTTTATCGATTTATCGAATGTTAATTTAAGTTAAGTTATTTTAATTTTTAAATAAAGTAACAGTATGGAGCTACAATGAAGTTAAACTAACTTCTATATACTATTAATTTTTTAAAACAATTAACAATTATTATATTATCGATGATGATATCGATATAGCTTTTGTGTTTTATAATTTTCTAGGCAATATCAATATCATTTTGACGATTTACTCAGATCTAAAGTAGACCACATTGAAAATTATTCTCCCCATATTAACTAAATAACTTTAGTGTTTGTTTTAAAATTGTATCGCTATTCTTTTTGTATAAATCGATTAGTGGATTTACTGACAACGAAATGGGTACTCGAAATCGATGCTTTTTAGGTTTTCACAAAACAACCTTTACTAATTTTTGTATGTATCTATTTTGAAAACTTCGAAAACCTTGGTAGATTTTGAACGTTGATCAAGGACAACTTGTTTTGGTCATGTTTCTGACGCATCGATTATTCGATTTATTTTATACAATTAAGCAAAATGACATCGATTGTAATTTGCTCACTTTGATAATGTAACTAATCGATAATTTCATGTTTATTTACATACCTATTGCAAAATATATAATCTATAGACCTAAATACACCTACTTCTTCATGTTACATACCTTAACACAACTTTGTTATACCCCTGCAAACCAATTTTTAATGTCTATAGGGTATAGAAAAGATAAGAATGTAACGGAAGTTGGGGTCTCATCTGTTTGTGTGTGTGTTCGCCTTTGACGCTTTTCGTATGCAAATGTCAAATATGTTTGTCGTTGCTGTTTTTTTCAGCCGTTAGCCTTAGCCATACTACTCGACCCCTTAGCCCCTCAAACCGCTATACAATACTCTTACCACAGTGACACACCATTTCCCGTACTAACCATTTTCTCAGCTGCTTTACACATTGTTAAACAAACTTTTTGCTGTTGCTTTTATGTTTTTTTTTTTTTTTTTGGTGTCAGCGACAGCCTCAAAAAGTTCTCATTTCTCCGTTCGTTTCGTTTTGTTCACACACACACAGAGTGAAAACTTTAGATGCTTCTTAAATTTTACAAATGCGCTGCACTCGAACTTGTTAAACAATCACAACAAACAAATGACAATGGCAACAGTGCTCAACAATTTAATATCCCCTCTCAAGACAGCTACTTAGCAAAAGTATTTTGAAATGCACAACTTTAAGTGCTACTTTCGCATAGCCAAAATCCACAAAAATAGTTGATTCTCCTCACATAAAATAGTTTTACTATAAAAAAAAGCTATCCTTAAGGAAATCTCTTTTGTATGTAAAAAGAATCGAACGTTTCCAAAACCACTTAAGTTCACAGCTTAAAATTTTAAAAGGTATCATTCAATACAAAACGAATTTGCGGATTTTTCGAATTTTACGAGTAACCATTGTTGGAATAAAAAACAGTTAAAAGCTCGAAATAAGCTTTAATATTAATTTACAATAAAACAAAATAGGATGAAACTGTTGAAGACTTTTAGAAAGCATCCTTTGAGGTGTTATTTGAAGATGAAGGAACTGGTAATTTTTATTAAGATGAGAAGTAGCCTTAAAGGGACTCAAGTGGTTTTTGAAATGATCAATTCAATAGTATTTCAAATTTCCTTATCAACTCGAATAGAAAAGTTTCCAATTGTTTTCGATTCTGAAACCAATTTGAGTGTTAGTCAACACATGTTGTCTTCTTTTAAACTAGTTCAATTCAAGCGTTACTCAACACTTATATACCCCACTTAAAATGCCTAATTACAGGGTATTTACAGCAGCAGCAGAATCAGCATCTACTGCATTGCTGACCTACATACAAACACACACAAAAACAACTACAACAAAAACGTAACAACAGTGAGACAAAAAGCGTTGAGCCATTTCGCACCGCGTTTACCAACACTTACATGCTACGTCACACAGTGTTATTTTCTTTTTCCTTGTTTTTCTTCAATTTTTTTGTTGTTGTTGTATTGCTTCTGTTCGTTCTGCTTCGGTTTCCCGTGCATTTTCACGCCGCATAACAGCGCAAAGCTGCAAAATGCCGCCGCTTGCATTTTATGCGCCTCATTTTTACCCCATTTTTCACCCTTTTTATTTCGTTTATCCTGGGGTGTATTTTTTTAACGTACAAAGTGCATGCAAAGGGAAAAGAAATAAACTCCAATGGCATAGTCGCTTTTGCAGTAACAGTATTGCATTTTATATATATATCAGGTTAAGTGGCTTTTGGTAGCGTGATCTTTAAAGGACAGCTAAATTAGCTACATTAATTGAAACTTGATTGACATTACACGATAGAGAGCAAACTTAATGTAATATTCTTCCGCAGAAGTGAGTAATGAGCCGTTCTTTGACGCGATTATATAGTTAGCTGGAGTTAATTTATCAAATTGATTAATCTTAGATTTGCTTTTTAAGTTATTTGTAGTTGATGCTTCATACAATTTTACTTCAATATATAATCAAAATTTGTAAAGATTTAAGTTATTCTTAAAAACTTAAATAATTGAAATTAAAAAAAATGCGATCCTCATGTCTTAAAAGATGAACTGAGTAACTCTTTAAACTATTTCAATTTTTTTAATATTTAGTTTTGGATTTTTTAAGTTTTATTTAAACTTAGCAGAATAGACAAGAATCTTAACATGCATCACACGATTTAACATTAGCGTCTTGCTGTTACTTACATTAACATGTTATGTTAACTTTCTAGCAGCCAAAGTTCACTGTTAGTTTATGTGCTCAAACAAAAAAGGGGCTGCAATTTACTTAAAACAACGCAACTTGAAAGTTAGTACCAATTGCAGTTACGAAGTCATATAATGCATGTCAAGATACTTCCTTCCAATCGAAGTGCGCAACTGTTTATATAGGCCAACTAAAAGCACAAATCTTGAGGCAAGCCTTCAAAGGGGCTGAAATGAAAATTTATAGCATTGGTGCAACGTGGACGAACAGGGCCAAACTAACCAAACGTGCATCCATCAATCGACCATTCAGACTCAATAACATGAGAACGTTGCAACGTTGCAACGTTGCTACGCCTGATGCAAATAAATTTTGCAACTTTACACGCTTTAATGAAGTGCTTCGTTGGGGCTGCCTGCCACTCAAATGCAGAAAAAGAGGGAGAGAGAGAGTGTGTATCCTGGCTAAAGGATATGCTTGTGCTGTGCTAAATTTAAAACGTGCTTGCAAACTGGCCATCGATTCAGTTTAGTTTTAATTAAAACAGTCAAGTGTGGATAGGGTTAAAAGAGTGGTGTGGTATGGTGTGGTGTTTTACCAAGCCCGCATGTATGCGCCACATGCCACATGCATATTTAACATTGTGTGTTTGTATATATATATATATATATGTATTTATATACATGGGCCAAGTAATAAGGATAATTGAATCATTAGCGCGTGTAGCGAATTGTATGCATTTAATTTGAATGAGAATTTGAATTTGAATGTGAATTTCAATTTGAATTTGAATTTGAATTTGAATTTGAATAACATAAGCCCCTGCAGCTGCTGGCATTTAAAAGACTCGCCTAATCAAACATCATCAATGCCACGTTAATTGCAACCTGGCCCCCTGGCATTTGCTTTGGAAGGGGCTAGCAGCAGCCAAAGGAATTTCCTCCTGTTCTGTCTGCATGTGGTCAGAATGCAATCCGCATGCAAACTATGCAGCGGGTGGAGCAGCAGCAGCAGCAGCAGCATGGTGGTTTTTTTGGGTAGCGACATTCATGGGCCGCAAGTTTGATTGCCTTTTGTGCCTGTCTGCCTCTCGTTGCACACTTGTTTTCTTCTTTTGCTCCATCCATTTGGCTCGTTCGACACTGTTTTTGTGCCATTTCACGCTTGTTTGCTGACCAACGACCAACTGACCGCAAGCAGCAGCAACAAAAAAACAAACGTTGGAGCCACAGTAACGTTCATACGAGCACTCCTATTCCTATTCCTATTCCCACTCGTACTCTATGGCAAATGAAGGACGTTGGTTCATTTTGTGCTTGTCGGTGGCTGAAGTTTTGCTAATAGAAACGTTGACATGCCTGGCAAAGGTTTATGCAGCGTGTGAATATCGCGATAGCATTGTATAAACCTACATGCATATGTATGAGTGTTTGAATGCTATTCGTTGAGTGCATCGAATTGTGCAGATAAAGCCCAAAAAAACCAAATTGTGCAGATTTCTAGTGCTAATCCTTGGCATGTTAGCGCTTGTTTTGCCAATTGATTGACAAAAAGTTGTCTTTTAACGAAGCCAACGAAAATGTGAGCTGTTTTTTTGGCAGTTCGAGGAAGACATAGTTAAAAGTGCTTTCTTTTTTAAAGAACTTATTTTCAAATACAGTTTCAAATCAATTAAGCAGGTCTGTTTTGCATTCTGATTTCATTTGGAATTTGGAAACGGAATTACTCAAAATATTAAACTTTAACATACTTAGCAGTTTTGGTTCTTTGCATGAGAAGTATTTGTTGATTTATCCAGCAAATTCAATGAACAGATTCTTATTTAGAATTGAATTAGGTTAAATTACATATATAATATTATATTAAACAACTGAAAACATGCAAGAAAATATGATTGTTCTCCACTTTGCATATGAGTGCCAACTAAAGACTTATTGCTATCAAATCTCGGGTTCGAACTCGGTTTCTAACAAGAAAAACGAAACCATTCTGATCGTAAGTAAATCGTTAACCGTTCCGAACACATTCGTTTTTTTTTTTCTTTTCAAAAACGTACGGAACAGTTTTGATTATAGAAACTTGTCAATTTGTCCTTGGCTTTCTCCTTAAAGTTCTGCAAGTTTTTACTCCCTGTTCCCAATAAAAATGAGAAAAAGGGAGTTATAAAGTACTGCAAATATGTGTAAAGACAGAAGGAGGCTTTTCCGACTATATAAACTATTTATTTCTTGATCAGGATCAATAGCCGAGACGAACTAGCCATGTCCGTCTGTCTGCCTGTCCGTCTGTCTGTATGAACGCGTCGATCTCAGAGACTATAAGAGCTAGAGACACCAAACTTGGCATGCAGGTTCCTGTATACCATACGCAGATCAAGTTTATTTCAAATTTCGGATGCAGCTGTGTAAATTTCATCACGATCGGATAAATAACACCAAAGTTATGGAAGAATCTATTACCCCCGTCTCAACTGGCAGAAACAACAGTTTGACAGGAACTGGACACTTTAAGTGCGCTGCTTGCTTGTGTTGCCGCTGAACTGCTTGAAATGCAAGTTTGGAGCAGGGAGTCTCGTAGTCGGGCACACTTGACTAGAGTATTCTTACTTGTTTATGATTATGTCTTAGTTATTGGTAAGCCTCTCGAAATCCTTAAGAATGCCAAATTTGATTTGTATTATATTAAAGAAAAGGCTTTATCAACTCATAATTAACAAAGAGATTTTCTCTGTATTCCTTTAAGCAAAAGTATAAAGACATTCATTTTTTATTTACTATTCGAAATCGTGCAAATTTTAACTATTATTTTTAACAAAACTGAGCTGAATTCCCCTTTTGTTACATTAGTTTAAATGACTTTTTTAATTATTCTTACTTACTACTACTTAAAATCGTGAACGATGATCATTTTCAACAAAGCCGAGATAAGTTTACTTTTTTTTAATAATTAAACGTGCGGTTTTTAAATTAACTTTTATTAACTACCCAAAATCGTGAAAGTTTCAATAACTAATTTTCAACAAAGTCAGCTGATTTAAAGTTACTTTTTGTTATATTTGATAATGCCATATATAATTTCAGCTATTTTATAATGCATACAAATTAAAAACTAAATAAAAACAAACTGATTTTAAGCTTTATCTTTTGTCAATTTAACAACGCATAAACCAAGTGAAAGTTAAGCTCATTAAGTGCACATGGCAGTTGGATTTATGAATCCTTCGACATGTACTACATATTACCATATGCATTCAAATATATATATTTTAAAACGAGCATTGCATGTGCTCAGATTTAGCTCTTTTTATAGCACGCGATGTTAGCATACATGACGTATGCGTAATATTTTGTGCTAATTAACGTTTTTGTAATGTCCATTTACTTTGGCTAGAGGGCTTTAAAGGCCACTCAACCGCAAAATCAAAACCACAAATGCCAACTAAATCATTAGAAAATTAATTTTCCAGCGACAACATATAAACAACAACAACAAAAGCAACAAGAACAGCATTGCATAGCAAATTAAGTTAACTTGCAGCAAGAATGGGGCACGCAGCAGGTAACAGGCAGCGGGACGCGGAGCCAAGGTTTTGCTTGAATCTAATTAGTAGCTCAAAAGCTTTTGCAAATGCAGCAGCCTGGCAGCTAAGTAAAGTGAATCTGCATGTCATTTATGCCTGGACATTAGAGGATGCCTACGGCGGAGCTGAGGGAGTCCTTTGGCTTGCTTGGCTGTGTTTAGAGTGAGACAGCGGCAAGCCGCAGAGTCTGTTTCATGCTGCTTGCATTATTGTTAAGCTGCGTGCATTTGATTTGCTGATTTATGCGGTTAATCTTGAGTCCACAAGGAGACAGAGAGAGAGAGAGAGAGAGAGAGAGATAGAGAGCGAACCGCAATAAAGGACACTTGCCGATTTAATCGCAATTCAAAAGCTCTTATGTGCCACACATCAAATTTGTTGCATGTGCTGGTCAAATTGCCAACTAATATACAAACAACAATAAGAACAAGCATAACAAGCACAACAAGGACCACAAGGACAGCAACAACAAGCATAGCCAGGAAGAATGCCAGCATGGCAATACACTAAGCTGTACTCAGATCAGCCCAAAATTAGCATAAGCGTAAACATTGACGACTGCTTAGTGTGTTTGGGAGGCAAGTTTATTTTTAGTATGTGTGTGTGCGTGTGTGTTTGTGTAGGTGTGGGCCAATTCAAACATTTGGCACTACATTAAAATACAACAAAATTACGCATATATTCTAGCAGGATAACATCACAGCCAGCAGGGTTACGAGGGTTACCGATCGACATATATAGAAATTTTCCACTTTAAGAAACAACTGATGTCGACTGCAGGCAGGACAAAGTTCATGTGCCTACGATGTGGAACGTCCTTTGGTGTGTATTCATGCAGCATGTGTAAGCCAACATACTCGCACATAAATACATAAGAGACGGCCATTGTCTAATGCCAAAACCAAATAAAAATGGTCGACTGAGACAGTTGGGAATGGGGTGGACGGGTTATCTGCAAACTGGCTGCTGAAAACAGGAAACGAAGAACGAGGAACGGACTTATGTGCGCTTGTGCGTAGCAAATTTTGTTGAAAAATTTACATTTTTTATTTTACGCATAGCAGTTGTAGAAAATATATGCGACACATGGCAATTGCGGCTATAAGTCAAAGCCAAAAGCAAATTTGGCGAAACGTGCCAAGCAAGCTAATGAATGAAAAACTATAAAATACTCTTCATAATAGTTTTGAGCTAAATATTAGTTAGAAACAAGTTAGAATGCTTTAGTCGAGTGTGCCCGACTACGAGACTCCCTGCTCCCAACTTGCATTTCAAGCAGTTCAGCGGCAACACAAGCAAGGCGTACTCAACTTGCACAGTGCATGTCAAACTGTTGTTGCTGCAGGAGTTAAATCAGAGAGTCAAGAATATAAAAGAAGAATTTTAAATAAGATGTTATATAGTTCTGCTAGAGCTCTAGTCAACTACTACACCAAGCGTTTGTTTAAATTGGTTGGGAATTATAAGCAATTGTCAAAGCTTGCATACTTCTAGAAGCTCAATAGCATTTGTCAGAGCTAGCATACTTCTAGGAGCTCAATAGCAAGTATACAACTTTATAAATCCATGTAAGAAAGAAAAGTATCATGGCACGATTATATTTAAAATAAAAATCAGTCTTAAATAAAACTTGTTTCTTTAATTTTGTTGCTAACTAGCATTTAGTCTAATCCTATGATCCTACTTAGTTAAGCAGAATAGTTTTACTTACTTTGAACAAAAATTCAAAATATATTCAATTTTTTGGAAAATTTTAATAAAAATCAAAGATAGTACTTTTAAGCTTAATCAAATTTAATTACTAGTTGAAAATCTTCTAGCTAAAATATTTATGGGTATGCGCAGCAGGCATAAAACAGGCTTAAAATTTGTATACATATATGTTAGTGTGCAGACTACTTGACTTTATCACATACATTTCCATAATTTGAAGCAACCAAATATAGCCATCTCATATGTATATGTGTGCGAGTGTGTGTGTGTGTGTTGGTGTGTGTGTGTGTGTGTGGGATAAGCAATGCAAAGCAAAGCAAAACTAAAGCAAATCATTCGAACTTCCAAGGCGCATCATTTATTCATCACACACATTCAGAATGAAAGCCGAGCCATACTCATATATTATAAACCCCTCACCCCTCACTCCCCAAGAACCCACCATTGAAATGTGTGTGCAAGTCGGTCAATCATGAAAATGGTCATAAATATACTTGTATGTGTTGTCGTTCCCATTTGTGCTTGTTGTTCTTGTTGTGTGCTGTGTCTTATGGGGGCTGCTTTCAGTTCGATATCAGAAGGATTCAGGACATTGCAGGCTATCAGTACACTTGTCTAAAGTGCGGAAGTTTTTTGTATTTTTATTTTGATTTTTAGGCCCATATAAAGTGAACTCCAACCACAGCTGTGTGTTTTATTTATGTTTACTTTTGAGGTTTAGTCACAGAATGTCAAGTCTCTCTGAATACAAAGTTGGTGTTGTGTGTTTCAACTTGCGCAACATTTCAACTTTTGTTTGAGTCCTTTTCACATTTATTTAATAATTTAAATAGTCTGTGCAAATTGCTAGCTCAAGGTCCTGCACAATCGATTGATATGCATGACAAATAAGAGCAAAAAATAAAGAATGACCAAAAAGGGTTGACAAAAGTTGAAATCAGTGCGGTTTTTTTGATTTATTGCAAAGAGTTTTGAATTGAAACTCGTATTTCTTATGCTATTAAGCAACATTTACAATGTTTAATGCATGAATTCTTGTTTGTTTTAATGCAAATACACTTTAAAAGCAATTCCTTTGTACTTTATTTTGTTTACAGATTGTAAATAGAAAATAAATGGGCCAGGCATCTAATTTCTTTCTTTTTTTTTAATGTAACTAAAATGAAAGAAAACTCAGTCCCAGTTTTCTTCACCTGTCAGCTTTGCTTTGCTGCTGCTTTTTTTTTTTTTTGCCATTACCATTTTCTTGGCCCACAGCAGATGTAATTATTTTTAATGAGCACCTGCAGAAATTACACATCAAAACTTGTTAAGTAGAGTGGGAAACGTGGCCAACTTGTTTATGGCTCGAAATACGCATATGTATGTGGGTCGAGGTGTGTGTCTGGAACACAAAAAAACAAAAAACCTAACCAAAGGAAACTTTCTTAAAGCGTAGCAAATTAGAAATTTTAATGTTGACCATACAAACAAACAAACAAACAAACATAAAATGTAAATGTCTGATGACTCAATCTGAAAACAAATATTGTTACAGCATCAAAATGACTTCATAAAAAGAGAAGCTTTAAAGGCTGCAAAAAGAACTGAAACTTGCAACAATTTAAAGCCAAGTCATGTAAAAAGCAATTAATGTGATACACACACACATGCACATGTTTGTTTTGTTAGCGTATGTGTGTGTGTGAGCGTGTACTAATTTAAGGCTTGTGTTTTAATTAAAAAGGACAATATATTTGCATGAAAGCGCAGCTGACAGCAGGTCATAAGGCAGCACAGAGAACAACAACAACAACGACAGCAATAGCCCCAGGAGCAAGATATATACAGCAAGGAGCAATCAGCCAGACACACACACACAGTCTATGTATGTGTGCTCTCTCACATGTACAGAAAATCACAAAAATTAAATTGATGGATCGATAAAAAATAAAGCTGATTTTCATCAAAATCCGTTTCAATCAAACAGGACAACACTCTCAACTCAGCAGCAGCACGTTGCGTAAGCGATACGTGCGACAGGACACAATTGCTTTGACTATCCTGCCTGATGTCGACGCCGATGAATCATGCAGCCAGTTGGCGCCAAATGTCAAAAACAATGCAACCCAACCAAAAAACAGGCAAAAACAACAATTTATGATTTACAACAACAGGAAAACAACAATGGGGAGGGGGGAAGGGAAGGGGAGCTCACATGCTGGCAGTTAACGAAAATCGTGCGATTACTTTGCAGTAATTACGCATTGAAGTTGAACTACGCTACGTATACGCAATGGCTGCGTTCAGCAGCTGTAATTGAAAATTGAAATTTAGGCAGAAATGCTTGCAGAAGAAAAATGTACATTCAAAATACGAAATCAATACGGAAGATTAACTGGACCCTAAACAGAAAAGAAAACTTGTTCATATGAAAACTTAACTTTTAACTGAGTGTTCCTTAGATAGCCATAAGTTATAGTTGCCCGATTTTGTTTAAACTTTATCAGCATGAAAAGAACTTACTAAAACACAGAATAGGTAAATTTATTTAAGAAAACTTGGAAAACAAAAAAGTTTTCAATACAAAAACAAATTTTTCAAACGATTATTCCTATCTTAGCTATAAGATATAGTGGTCTGATTTATATAAAATCTTGTCAACATTTGTAGAACTTGTTTAAACTTAACAAAAGTGAAAAGGTGCTAACATAGCACTCTAATAAGCTGGATACCATGACACGGCAACAAATCACACACAACACAACATTAAAGCACTTTTTTCGCTTGATGCGCTTAGAATTCTCAACTGGTTCTAACGCAGCAAGGGGTAAGTCGATGCTTGACAGTAGAGTTGGTGCATTTTTATAACTTGATGCGTTTAGAATTCTCAACTGGTTCTAACGCAGCAAGGGGTAACGGCATGCTTGACAGTAGAGTTGGTGCACTTATTTTGCTTGATGCGCTTGGAATTCTCAACTGGTTCTAACGCAGCAAGGGGTAACGGCATGCTTGACAGTAGAGTTGGTGCACTTTTATGCTTGATGCGCTTAGAACTCTCAACTGGTTGTAGCGCAGCAAGCCTTGTTGAGCAAAGGGTAACTGGAAGTTTGACAATAGCATTGAAAGAAACGTGGCTAATTCTGAAAAAGATCTGAACGATCTGCAGCTAGTGTTTGTGATTGTTATTTATATATATTATTAAAAAATGTGAGTGAGGCAGAAAAACAGTTCGAGTCGACTATTGATATGGACTAAGAATATTTATACTTTATGGAGTCGTCTCCTTTAACTTTTAACATATTTCGCTACAAAATCATAATTCCCTCTGCAAGGGTGGTTCAGTTTAAAAAGACGTCTTAAAGGTTAAAAGTCAGAACGAACATTGAATTGAAATTTGTGCCAAATTGCTGAATGCTATCGATATAAGTTTTTACAAGAATTGTGCTCTGAGTGCTGGCCGGAAAAGTGCGCCTGAGGAACGCGGCCAATGTTAGAGTTATCGCAAGTGAAATGGCATAAAAACATGGCAGGCACTGGCAGGTCCTGTGTAGGAACAGGAGCAGGATGTTTGGTGGCTCAGCATTTGATTTGAAGCCAGTCCTGCTGAAGCAAGTCGTAGGGGAAAAAAGTAAATTTATTTGCGTGTCAGGCTAAAATGCGAAGCATGGAAACAATAAAATGGCAAAAGACGAAGAAATGAGCAGATTGGGGTAAGTAAACAAATATATATAAAGTATATATGTTATGTGTGGTGTGAGTGTGTGTGGCCTAAGCAGCTGCAATTAGTGTGTAGCGTAGTCCTTGGCTGCTTTTAAGGAATGAGATAAGCTAATAATTTATGTAAATACTCTACTGCATATGTTGGAGAAAAGGAAGTGAAGCTGAATGGTTACAAATAAATCGAATAAAATGCTCAGATTGCTGCATGTACACAACAAATAAATTATTAAGAGAAAACACTTTAAAAGCACATAAGACTGCGATTTGAAACACGTTTAAATTAACGTTCTTTGTGTACTTAAATTCAGCTTGAATCAATAAAAAAAATACTTAAAGTTGATCAAGTTTCTGTTGCTCAAACTAAAAATCTTCTTTATATTTCTAAACATTATTAAAGATAACTCAATATTGACTACGTTCATATTTGCTTTGAGCACACAGTGCTAGATAATTTCTCTGAGTGCACTTCTTTTTTGTTTGGTAAAACGAAATGAAATTAAGAATGATATCTGTTCATTCTACGTGTTAAGCACATCAACACAGCTTCAGTTGTGCAAAAATCATTGATCTATATACTTATTCAACAGAAGGCTTACAATAACTTAACTTTGATTGCTTGACTGCCTTGCTTTATGCTCTCACTAGCTGTCTCTGTCACTTGCTAGCTGTCTCTTTTGCGCACTTTTAGATTGTCTGCCTTTTTATGTTGTCTTTTGCTCCATTTATTTAATATTTATTTCAGTTTTATTTATTTAGAGCGCACCGCACAACGCGACGCAAAAGAATAAAATGTTGCCAAAAAAAGGCGACAACAACAACAGAGCATAGAGCAGCAACAACAAGTAAGCGTAGGACAACAACAACAACAACTATTGCAATAACTGGCAACACTTGCGCCACAAAAATGCTTTGCCAAAACCCAAAAAAAAAAAAAAGAAAAAGATAGCCAACTTTTTGGGGTGTCTTAGAAAAGTTGAAAGCTGCCGCCCGCAAACAAATTTTTGGAAGCCAGAGTTGCCAGCTGCTGCCGAAGTTAAAAAAAAAGGTTGGAAAAATGAGCAAGGTTCTAAAAGACTGTTAAAACTAAAAGGCCAACTAAAGGTGTTGCAAATGTGTGTGGGCTCAAAAGTACTTAAAGTGCAAGCCAAACTATTTGTTAAAACACTTTTTTTTTTGGGAGGGTATCAGTTGTTATGCATGTTGTTTGTTCTTTGTGTGTGTGAGTGCCAAAAGATCGAACAAAGTTCAGTTTTTCTGTTATACACAAACTACTCAAGCTCAACTAAGTGATAATGTGCACAAAGTAAAAGTTGCTTTAACAACAACAACAGCAACAACAACAACTGAACACGTTGAGGCAACAAATATCAGCTGTAAGGTTTTTACACTAAACAACAAAGTTAAGCCATGCAACAGCAACAGCTTTGCCAAGTTTTATGACTACAACAACAATAAGAAGAGCGTGCTTTAAAAATGCTGCACAGGCCACACGTACGTACAACGCGGCGTATGCACAATATGTAGCATGTGGAATGTTGCGGAAAAAACGAAAGGAATGTAAGCTGAGGTCGTATTGTTCTGGTTCCCAGCATACCGATAAATTTTTGCACAACAGTTAAGTGCAGCGCTGGAATAAATGCGAAATACATAAATGCATAAATATGAAGCTCACAACAAAAAACAACAAAAGCAAAAGCAATAACAAAACCTGGATTCAAACAATCGTAAAATGTTTGTAAATTATGGTTTCAGTGGCAACATTTTATAAATGGATAAGTGTAGATTGCATACTGTATAAAATATTCGAATTTCAGTTCAGCCCAAAAAATGTGTTAAAACTCAAAAAAAATAAACATTTTTGCAGGCATGATAAGTTGGAATGCTAGAGTTTACAGTATTCGACTCAAAGATACCCTGCACAAAAGTCTTAAAATTTAAAAAAAAACATCTACGACCAAAATGTTAAAATGTTAAAATTAGAGTAAAAAGATATAAAGCATTTAAATTGGACGAATTTTAAAAAATTTATTAGATTAGAAAATTTAGAAAAACCATTTTCTATGCGAAGCTTACAAGTCAATAATTATTGTCAATTTGGCATGACTTTTAACTTTTTGGTCCACCTCAGAAAAAGTTTTGAAATAGTTTTTATACAAATTTTGGTATCCACAATCGATTAAAAGAAAAATTTCGCGATTTTATTTTATTACGATTTTTTTCGAAAATGTATAAGTAAATTTTCGAAAAAAATAAGACTTCAAATTATTAAGGGGAAATCAAGAAAATTTAAATGCAAATCAATCTAGTTGTTGAAATATGACCAAAAAGGAATTCCACTTTGAAATCGGTTGAGTTTTGAAATAGTTATGGAAGTGCTGTTTTATAAATTAAAAAGAAAATATTAAAATTTGTTTAAAAAACAACTGACTTTTATTTTTATCTATTTTGAAAAGTAATGTTATGCAACTATTTTGATTTACTAAACTAAATTGTTATACCAAAACCAAATTTTGTGGCTTTAGAAATGAAAGCCATTTTCTGCAAATTTTTTTGTTGGTTTTTTTTTGCAACTAGATTTTATTCTTCTACAATTTGCAACTTGGAGCTTTTATTTCGAAATTTATTTCTTAAGTTATAGTATGGCTAAGAACTGTTGGATTAGAGTGTTGAAAGTGTTTGCAACTGTGCGTTACAAATGGCACTTAAACCGAACGGCCAATGCCAACACTCAGCATGGACACCACTCCGAATATGGCCACTCGACATGGACATGGACTTGGACTTGGACAGGACATACTGTGTGCGAATAAGAAAGTAGCGCGCTGCGCTGTTCTAGTAGACGCTTAAGATTGATTTATGTAAATGATTTGCCACACTTTGTGTTACACACTAAAGAGCAGAAAGAAGGCCACATGGACGTGTCCGTGCACTGACGTGTAACATAAACGTGAGCGTGAAACGCTGCCTGGAAACTAATAAAAAAAAACAAAAACAAAGCAAAAATAAAGTAAAAGACAACAAAAAGCTTTAGAAAGGCTAAGAAGTAGCAACTGCTGCAACTTCTGTTGCCTCTGCTGACTGACGTTGAAATTTGTTTTTTTTTTTTTTGCATGCCACTTAAGCCGATCCATTCAGACGAGACAGAGTTGAGAAAAGACAAAGCGAAAGAAGCAGACAAATGATATATAGCTGATTTGCGTGTGCTACGCTGCTGAGAAAGCTATTCAATGTGTATATATCAAGTGCAAAGAAATAGTCAAACCAATGGACAATGGCATTTCAAAGTTGTAACATGCAAAATATTACGCATACGCCGCGCTAAGCTTGACAAATGGCAAAGACAAAAGTTGGGCGCTGTTTTTGGGGCGGTGTTTTTGTGGTGTTTTGGGTGGTGTTTTGGGTGGTGTTTTGCATAGTTTTTTGGGTGGTGTTTTGGGCGGTGTTTGTGCTCTGTTTGTGTGGTGTTGAAGCACTTTGTTTGCAGCTTGTTGCGTTGACACTTGATTTAAGAAGCAGCTCAACAAAATGCTACGCATATTGCAAATTAAAATGCTGTCAGCTAATGGTGCGCGTCAAACTCATTTCAACTCTAGAGCATATGGCACTAAGTTGTCTTTGCCACAAGCAGAAAACTTCAAAATTAAAATTGCATAACTGCAGAAGAGTGGGAGCGCAAAATAGACACACACAAACACACACACACACTCAAGCACACACACATGCACTTGAGGGTCTGCGATTCTAAACAAAAACTCGACTCGACAGGGGCATATTAAAGTTTTATGTAGCTGCGTTGTAAGCTATGAACCACTAATGCCACAAACACACACACAAACACACACAAACACACGCATACTGACATACATATGCCACAAAACATAGATACATATTTGTAGCATATTTTTCATTTTGAACATTTTGTTTAGCTTTCAGCTTTTAGTGCGCTCCAAAAATCTAAAAATTTGTTCGCCACGTATCGTAAAATTTTGATGTTTTTGCAGAAATGCGTGTGTGTGTGTGTGTGTGTGTGTGTTTGAGTGTAGCTGTGCTTGTGCATCAACGTAACATAAATATGCACAACAATTTAGCCTTGCATGTTTTAGGCCATATAACATTTTTGGGCACAGCAGAACACAACAACTGCAGTTGAGTGAAACGTTGCTCAATTGCATTTTCCTGACAAGCATTTAGCCAGCGGCCACAAAGAATAGTGTCATCAGAATTTAAATGGCAAACTTTGCTTAATGGCAGCTATTCTATTAAAACGCTTGCAAAAGCAGCTGCAAGCTGAAAGAAACTTTTCAAAATATATGAAAGTTAAGTTGTTCTATTTCTAACTCTGAGTAAGTAAGAGTACTCAATATTTACTCAAAATTGTTTATTTTTTAATAAAGGGTTTGTTGTCAAAACGTTTATAGGAAAACTTGGATTCTTATATTGAAACTAGTCTGGTAAGTCTTTACTTCTGTCTCACATGCATATAACTTTTTGAATAAATATAAATTTTCAAATAAACATAAAGCACTCTTTGCATTTGAAGACATGCTACATTAGCAACTCTTAACTAAAAGTGGCTACATTTATATAGAGTGTGCTTCACACTTGTCAGCCATTAGCTACTGCTCCATCTGCACACCCCTCACTCCGCAACCTGCACCTGCTCTCTGCGTTTGCCATGCAAAACACAAATAACCCACACTTGACCCACACTTAACAGAGTTAGAAAATCTCAGTTGTAACCCACACTGCGGCTGCTTAAATGACCCTTAAACTAACAGACATTAAATTCCGGTATGCTATCTATGCGAGTACCGTTCTAAATATAAAACCTCAACAATTTCAGAGGGAGCACATGCTAAAAATAAACGTATACTTTTTTGTTTTTTGCTTTTATAGCATGATTGATATACTATATTAAGGCTAATTGCAGAAAAATATGAGTTGCACATGTTTTTTCAACTAGGGGGTTGAAGTCCCAATGCGTCAGGCAATAAGGGTGTACAACAACAACAACAAGAACTCTGTACAACACAGTAGCAGGAAACTGGCAACGCCGCTACGGACACGAATACGGATACGGAAACGAACATGGACATGAAACGTGGACATGTACACTCACACCCAAGTCTTTTGGGGGGTGGTTGTGGGGTTTGGGTTCTGGCTTTTGGGTCTGGGCTCTGAAACTGGCGCCAACATTGTGCGCTTGGCGCAGACATTAAAATGCTTAAAATATCGATTTGTTAGGCACAAATGAAATGCCGCTCAGGTCCGTTCCGAACAAAAGAGCCAAAAAAGCAACAGTCTGCCACTTAAAAGGGAAAAACGCATAAAATTTGGAAATGACAAAATGGCAAAGACGCACACGAGATACTCTAACAAAGAGAAAGAAAAAGATAGATAAGGAAGTAGAGAAAGAAAAAGTAGAGATGATATATTCAGAACTGTTCCGAATTCAGTACGTTTTTGAAAAGTAACAACGAATGAATTCCACACGATTTATGATTACTGTTTTGATTTCCGATTGGAATTGTTTCGATTTTCATTTCGCAAAGAAATGAAAACTTTTAAAAACTTATAAATTTAACGTTTTAATTGATTCAGAAAAATAATCCGAAAATTCCAAAATTTCGAATGGAATCGGTACTAAGATGAATCCAGCTTATAGTACTAAAACGATTGAATTTAAATATATTTTTGCCACTTTTCTGAGTGTTTGTTTTACAAGGATAATTGGCTCATATTTTCAAGAGAAAAATTAAATACTTTATAAAGCCTCAAAGGATTAAGAAAACTCAAATAGGATTATGCAGGCAATTAAAGGGTTTAAGCCACAGCTTAAATGTATATATATAAAGAGTAATAAACAGTTATAGGACATAAAAACTGTACTGTCTGCGTTTCAAACCAAATAACACAGTCATTATATCCCTTAAAAGCATGTAAAAAGTGTAGCATAAAAAATGGAGCTACAAAGCAATGGCCGCTGTCTATCTTGGTATTTGTTTTACACTGTGTAAGTGTGTGTGTGTTTGCCATATGCAAATGTATGCGTATAGGTAGACATTTATAGACCAGAAGTTTGGTCGAATGTACATCAGTTTGTGTGTGTCCTGCATGGTTGCCTTGGTTTTATTATTTACTTGGGCTCTCTTTCTGACTCCCTTTTTGTTTTTTGTTTTCTTTTTTTTTTGGTAATTTGGTAAATTTTTGTTGTTTTGCTGCAGCCGACCGCTTAACAATTTTAACTTTTTTTTTCAAAAAACAGCTGCAAAAGACAAACAGTTAACAAAAAAAAAGAAGGTAGAAGTAGGAAACGATTCATATCATGACCGAACATCAGCTCAGGTCTGATTTTCCGCACCGTTATTGCTGTAATATGAAACAATTTTGGTATTTTTCTCTCTCACAGTTTGCACTTTTCACCATTGGATCAGTTTGGTTTTCTACTTTCTTGTTGTTCTTTTGTGCTTTATTGCTGGTTGCATTTTGGCCGCATATTTTTGCTGGCCGAGTGTGTGTTATTGTTTTTGCTTCATTTGACATGCAACCGGAACAATTGCAATGTTTGTGCAGGGAAATTAAAAACAAGGCGGATTCAGTGGGCTTAGTCGAAACAACAATGAATACTCTCATTGTTTGCTTTGGCTTAATTTGATTTTTGTTTCGTTTCGTTTCGAATACTCGTTAAAAGGCAACACAAAATGTACCCGATTTATTTATGTTTGATAGCGTGGTTTATGGTATGTATACAATTTTTAGGGAGTATTTTGGTTGACAGACTAATAACTAATTCAGAACTGCAGAGTGGCATAAAAGAGATTACTGAAAAAAGAGAAACTCCCTTGGGTAGTTCTAGATATTCGAAATAAAAGCATTTGGATTTGATCTTAATAACTTTATAACTTATTCAGCTTAACAAATCTATGTTTTACATTTACTGAAATAAACTGTTAAAATCTTATGAATATTTTTATATAATATCAGCCGTGAGCAAAATATTATCATGTTTATGTTAAATTTAAATTGTTTCAGAAATATTAGCTGCCCATCTAAGATTAACTTAAATAGACGCCACAATATTTGTCTAGAAAAGCGACTTTTCGTCAGCTTCGCTCAAATCCCTTACCTACACATACTTCAAGACTGTAAAACCATCAGCAAACAAGGACTACGCCCACAGGCCCAACTAAGCCTCGTTCGCTTTAGTTGGCAACCACATCAGGCAAATATGTAAATAACTTTTAAGAAATTAAGCACACAGGCCCAAAACAAGCAGCCAAAAGCAATGCCTAAGCCCAGCAAAGTTGAGCAGTCGACTCAAGATGCGGCTGGAAAAGAAGCAAACGAGCAGCAGCAGCAGCAGCAAGGCGCAGGTCTACAATGCAATCACTTATACGCACCGTTGCACAGGGGCCGTCCCAAAAGTTGTGGAAACGCATTGAAATGGAACTGACAAACAGTACCGAAGTCAAGAAAAGTGAACAACTCAAGTAAGAGTACTCAAAACAGCAGCCGCTAGCTGCGAAACATTAATTACACACTTTGTACTACTTAGTCCCGGCCAGGATACAATTGAAGCTGCTCCAAAAAAAATAAAAACAAAACCCAAACCCAAAGGTACTCCCAAAGACCACATCATTGTAGTAGATGTGTAGCAGTATTGCGATTGCCATGTGAACTGTGCTTCATGCTTGCATTTTATCTGCTCCAATTGCAGCGCTACTCCGGTGAGAGGAGCCGCAGCATATTTACAATTACTCGGCATTTAATGCAAGTGGGAATTACAATGAACGGGGGAGCTGGCTTACGGGAATACACTCGCATATATGGCATGAGTAAGGTGTGCTTGGGGCGTTTAAAAATATTCGAAAGAGCCAGAGTATGTAGCATAACGAGTGCAATATAATATGCATCTCACATACCCAGTATTCAACGCGGTTTAACAAGGTATGTGCCAGCGGAAATACTTTCAATTTATTATTATTTTTAATCAGACAAAAAAAAAGTACGCTGAAATTGTTGCAGAAAAAGTTGCACAGCGAGTTTAAGGCTTAGCGAAGTTGCTCAGAAAAAAAAGAAGGTATTTATTCTGCTTTTTTTACTTTTTCCAACCAAAGTTTCTTGCGCTTTTGAAAAGTTACCTTGAATCATGTGGAATCTGCGTAAACCTCCCTCGGCAATTATATAAGGAGGCAATCTAGCAAATGCGTCAGAAAATTTTAAATCGCTGTAATTTCCTAAAACACCGTTAAACCGAGAAAATACATTTTTTTTTGTAGATTTTTTTTAATTTAAAAACTTTTTTTTTTTAATTTTGCTTTTACTCTTTAAATTGCTATAAAATCTTAAAAAGCAGTTAAAAATTTTTTTCTTTAATTTTTTAAAATTTAAAAATTTTTTAATATTTCTTTATACATTTTTTTTTTAATTTTTATGTTTTAAATAAAATTTTGTTATGAAATGTTGTTAAAAAACCTAGTATCACTGTAACTACACAAATTTTTTTAAATTTTTTTTTATAGACTTTTTTTAAATTTTTTTATTTTTTTTTTTTGTTAAATAACTTCTTAAAAAATCAGTCAAATAAAGTAAAGTGATATATAAATTATATTTAAATTGATTTTTTTTTTTTTAAGTTTAATTAAGTACTTTAATCTTTCTTCTATTATTATAAAAGAAATTTCCTTAAGAACTAACTACAGGGTATAACATAGCATACCTTGTCCAACTCAGCATTTTTTGCGCACAGTTTTAGCTGTAAACAATAACAACACACAACAACAGCAACAACAACAGTAACAAGAACAACAATCAAGGATGGCAAGCGATTACAGGACACCGTCCTCCCCCACAAGGCTCACAAGCTGCGATACACGTACTACGGACTACGGAGAACGGCATACGGCATACGGTTAAGTGTTTTGCAACGGAAATACCGTGCTATCATGCAAAAAGCCACCGGCAGATTAACGAACCATGGCCAAGGCATGCCAAAAGGTGCCCAGGATGCAGATAGAGCAAGCGAGATGGCGATATACAGAAAGAATGATAGAGAACTCGCCATGGCACGTGACGCAGCGCCAGTCCATGACCAAGTGCTGATTTTTCATCCGGCTAAGAGGACGCTTGGTGGGGCAAGGAAAGCGAAAAACGACAAAAGGTTATTGACATTGTCGCCAGCTGCTCGGGCAAACAACACAGAGCATGGTAGGCAACAGACAACAAAAGAAGAAAGACTACTGAAAACATAGACTGTAATCAGCAAAAGCTTCAAAATACCACTGCCAAAATAAACCAACGTCTGGGATACCCAAAAATCTATATTCAATTGATTTATTAAAGTTTTGCAATACATCAAAATATAATACAAAGCAGGAAGCCCTTTCAGACGCTGTCTTGTGTTCATGTTAAAGCTCATGTTAAGTTGTTGTAAGCTACATTTTTGGTTAAAGTTAAGTTGAATTTCTTTTTCTTATGTCTATGTGAATGTTTAAATTGTTGACGAGTTGGCAGTGCTTGTCAAAAAACAAGGTGGCAACACTGTCACTCTAAGCATTGGCCAACAGGAGGCTGAAGTATAAAATTAACATGAGGAAAGGACCTTTTTTTGAGAAATTTTTAAGCGAAGAACAAAAATTAAAAGATGAGTGCAAAAAAAACTCAACAAAAGTTAATTTGATGAAATGGTCTTTGTGAGAACTTATTGAGGAGAAAGTAAAAATGAAAAACGGATTGATAAAACAAGGTGGCAACGCTGTCTTTCTAAAAATGAAAGAGTCTTTGTCGGAACTTATTAAGGAGAAAGTTAAATGAAAAACGGAGTGAAAAAACAAGGTGGCAACGCTGTCAATCTAAAAATGTATATGCAGAGCGTGTTAATACTTGCTAGGTAGATTCAGTGTAATCAAAACTTAAAGTTGAGTTTAATGTCAAAGCAAAAATGAGAAAAGGGAAAGATCTTATTAAGGAGAGAACAAAAGTGTAAAACAAAGTGACAAAACTACTCAATAAAACGATGCTACCCATTATAGTAAAGGAAATGTGAGCAACGTTTAAATCACACTGCATACTTACTGAAAAAACAATGCAATGACGTGAAAAATGGCAAACTGTGAAACTTTTGAAAAGGTGGAAATGCTTTTTAAGTATTAATTTGCGCAAACACTTGAGCCAAGCACAAAAGCAACGAAACCAAGTTAATAAAAGAGCTGCAGCTGGCGATCCAGTTTCTGTTGGGGTTTGTGTCCGATTTATGTCCCCAACTTGGTTGGTAGCAACCTTAACCATTAGCTCAACTTCTCAGTTTCCATTTTGGCCCCAATGGGTCACTAATTGTTTGCAACATGGGCTATCGCTTGGAAACAAACACACACACACAAACAAACACACACACACAAACAAACACACACACACAAACAAACACACACAGACGGACACATTCACACCTCGACAGAGTGCGTTAAAAGGCTTCACTCTTGAAGCTTTTAACATTTCGCTTGCATTTTCGCCCAATGGCATTTTACTGTTTGCCTTAATTGAAAACTTTTGAGCAGATATTTTTCGTGTTTGCCTTGCGAAATATACAAAAACCGAGCAGCAGCAGCAACAACAATGTGAATTGGAAAAGTTTCTAGTTTTTAACGCTTTGGCGCCTTGCATTTGTTTAGCTCTACTCTAAGCGACTTTGAGCGGCTTAAAGTTACAGCTACCCCCCCAAATTCTCCCTGCCTCCACTAAAACTTAGTTGCCAATTAGTTGGGCAGCCTTGCCAGTTGCTGCAAAACCAAACTCGATGCTTTTACTGCATCCTGGTTGAAAAGCGCATTACAATTTGGCTGCGTTGCTGACAGCTTTTTCACACTGAAACTAATTGACAAAGCATGAAAATTGTTTCAGTTTCAGTGGGAAACTACACATTTGAGCTTATATGTAGCTTAAATGTGTTAAGTGGTTGAAAAACACGCGCCAAAAGAAAATGCCAGCGGTTTTTCCATTAATTATGTATTTAACTTGTAATGGCGTAATGAAACAGTGTAGTTTATATATGTTTTAAGAACATTTTTAACATTTGGGAAACATTCCAATTTTTCGCAAAATTCACACCACAGGGTGAAAAGTGGCTGGCAAACTGGGCGAAAGTTGAGTTTTTCTGCGATTTGCTTCAATTTCATTTTCAAAGATCTATTTAAAAATTCATTAAAAACTGCATACCAATTTTGCGGAAAATTCGCCCCCCTGGTTGAAGTGGGAGGTAAAAAGTCCGATGGTAAGTTTGCGTCTGATTTGCTTTAAAGTCACTTTGAAAGATCTATATGAAAATTCAGTAAATCAGCTCAAGGAACCTGGCAGAATGGTTTGTTTTAAACAAGATTCACGTAAGATCATATTAAGTTGTTTCATTATAAGCGATAACTGCTATAATTTTGTATATACAAGTACTTTCTTTAAGGTGTTGCCTACCTGAATGTTTAACTTTAAGCTACCCATAACATAAAGATAAACAAGAGATAATGACGCAGCCATAAGCTCTTGACTGTTATTTATAACTGTGGTGCTGCAATTTCCTATGAAATATGTAAAAACTAACAAGATTTTTAAGTTCTACGTTTACATCTTGAGAATCAAGAATCTTAAACTTAGAATCTTAGATTTGGTTGCATTTTTATCTTGCATCGTCTAAATACGCGATTTATCTAGCGCGCAAGTTCGTTTTGTGCATCTGAAACAGAAAAAAATAAACGTTTCGATTTGGTTTATGAAACCATGCAGGATAAGCACTAAGTTTTTGAAATTTTGACGAATTGACAGAGACATTTTAGAATAGTTGCTCTTTCTTATCGTTAAATTCAACTACCGCTCATTTAAAGGCATGCATTAAGTAGTATATTAAAAGAATATTAAATAAGTACTCACAATATCCCGTTGCAGCTTGGCAATATTAAAGTTGGCCTGAGCCAATCTCACGCTAAGCGTTGCCACATCGCTCGTAAGCTGAGCACGCTCATTTGTATTGCGATCAACTAGTTTGAGCATTTTATCCTCCAGACTTTGATTCACTTTCTGAACACGCTTGTGGGACTCGTAAAGTCGATCGTACTTATCCTGCCACGCAATCACGCTGTCCTCCAGCTCCACTTGGCGTTCCGTTTCACGCAGACAAGCTGTTTCCAAAGCGTACAGTTGTGTTTGCTTATCGAGCAGAGCCTGCTGCAGTTGCTCAATTTCAGAGGTGGGTGTAGAGGACGATGCTGTTGTTGCTGCAGCAGCTGTTGCAGTTGTTGCTGTCGTAGGGTCTGTTGCTGTCAGTGCACCCGCTGTGAGCGCATCGGTGGCCGTCTGCAATTGAATAGGTTGTCAGTTTGTTAAAAAAAGAAGTAAGAAATCCAATTTATGAGCAAAATGTGTATTTTGTAATTAATTTTGCTTCCGTCTGCGATGTCAACGCAAAAACCGGACGCAAGTGTCACACACTTTCGACTGCAAAAACCTTACTAAAGTGTAGACAGACCAATAGAGGGAGAGAGAGAGAGAGAGAGAGGTGTAGAGAGAGCGCAACAGCAACAGCATCCATTCATGCTGTTGTACTTATTACAAGTGGTTCTTTATTATTTTTTTTTTCTTTTTTTTTTTGTTTAATAAAATTAAAAAGCTTGGAGCGTGCTGCTGCCTCTCATAACATTAAATTGCACGTCATGCTCATAATACTATAAACAAAGAGAGGGAGCAAGAGAATGGGTTGATAAGTATGAGAAGGGGGAGCAGCAGGAGTACTTAGTGCAGAGCACACTGATAACGTGCGGTGATTTGGCTTTGTATAACACTTTCAGCTTCACCAAAGCAACCACAGCAGCATCTGCTTGTTATTTTTAATTCATGGCAGAGATAAGACAATGTTTATAGAATTTTTGAGTAACTAGAACATACACTCATAAAAAAATTATTGAAAATCGCACTTAAAGTTAGAAAATTACCCTAAAAATTTATGGTAAAACGTCCTAAATTTAAGAACTTAGAAATGATAGCCTTTAGAGCAAGGTTATTTTTTTATGAATTGAGGAACTATGCTTTCTAAAAACCAGCTCAGTTTTTAATTTTTGATTAGCAAGAAAATAGCCCTGATACAGCGTACACTTAAAAAAGAAAATCGACCTTAAAATAGGAAAATCATCCTATAAAAGAATCTCTAGAATCTTGAATTTTGTTTTCTCAAAATTAAGAGTAAAGCGCCCTAAATTGAACGAAGATATTTCTTAAGTTTAGAAATAATAGCCTTTTTAAGAAGTGTATATTTTTTCTGAAATGTAGAACTATTCCTTTTTAACGAAAAACACATTTTTTCTTAAAAATAAGAAAATATGTTTTTTTAGTAGTAGATGCGGGGTTTATTTAAAAGACCGAGAATTCATAAAACTTAAAAACCTTACTATAAATATGAAATATAAAATTTTAAAAAATTTTTAGAAGCTTAAAAACAAACCTTAATTGAAAAATATTATAGAAAAATGTCTACAGTTGTTTATACTTAAAAAACGACTAATCAGACAAGAACAAAGCTCCTTAATCCCTGCTAATATTTACAGTTTTAGTTTCTATTACAGAGTATACGAAGATCAGCTGACATAGCTCGTCTAATTAGCTGTTGAATGAAGGGCAATCGAAAAGTAAAACTCTCTCTGCGCTGTGTAGCTCTTCGCTGCTGTGTCCACAATTTACATAGCAGGTCAGCAACTGATAAGCAGCAAAAGCGACAGAGAACGCAACAGAGAGATAACGAAATCTATTCAAAAAGAGAAAATAAATATAGAGAGCAAAAGCAATCATGTAATGAAATGGAAAATTGTATACTGTTGTTTTGTGTTCTTGCAAATAAACATGCACATTTACATAAACATTTACACAGTTTTGAAAATGTTTGCCATGTGTAAATGCTGAACAGGTGCTTCACTTTGAATGACTATAAAACACATAAAAATAAACTTAAAACAACAGTTTTCAAAAATATTTTTTAGATGCAAGAGCTGTTGAAGTACAATATCGATAAGCGTATTTGATAATATGTAAAATCAGATAAGCTTTAGCTTTGGATATACTTATCAGCGCGTTCTACTTACAAGATCTTAACAATTTGGTTATTATCTTAAAAGACAGCTTAACAGAAGCTGTGAGGCTAGAATCAAAGTGCAAGCCAGGCGTCTATATGTTTTTAAATGAACATATATACGTACATATGTAATTGGATTTAGTTGACAGAAAAGAACAAAAAGTGCAAGAGCAACCAGAACATTGCCAGCTAAAACTTTGCCTTTTGGTTACAATCACAGGCAACGAACTAAACTTCAAGAAGCCTTAATGCAGGGAAAGAGAAAGAGCCAAAGAGAGAGAGAGAGAGAGAGAGAGAAAGAGAGAGAGAGAGAGTTGGCGAGTCAAAGGACTTGCTTGTCATATATGAGACGACTGAGGTCGACGGCGTCTTTCTCAAACCTAAAAACTGCAAAATGTACAGAAAATTTAATTAAAAAAGGATTTTCGGGCTGGTAAAAGTTGCTTGGCTTCGCTGACTTGGCCTTCTTCTGCCTTTTCTTCTGCAGCTGCTTCTTTTACTGCCTCTTCTACTCTGTTCTGAGTACGTCTTGTGCCGCTTCAGCAAAAGTATTTTGCACATCTTTATCGCATATATGTAAGGAAATACTATATATATATTGTAAGTATTTTGTGCAAACGCATTGGAAAATTGAATTTATAGTTTTACGATTTGTGGGCGTGGCAAATTGCCAGCGACAGACAAAAGCAATTAATTAATTTAGGCTGCAACTTAAACAAACAAAATGGCAACATTTAAAGTTGCAATAAAGCCTTTCAAAGTGGCTACTGTGTAAAAACTAAGCACATAAACTGTTTTATATATATTATATTGTAATATGGCACATTTAATTGGATTTTTATGATATGTTTTTGTTTGACTTTCATCATAATATGATTTTCATGTTTTACATTTTACATTTGATATATTTTCATATTGTGTTTTTGTGTGTTTTGCCATTGGCAGCATTTTAAATGCACTTGTTTTAGATGTTTTAATAATTTAGCAAATATTTTCAATTGAAACGTTTGTTGTGTTATTTTGTGTTGCAAGCCTAAATTTCATTTAGATATAAATTTTCAAATTGCATTTGAGACTATTGTTCAAATTGTTATTGCTTGTGCAAATAATGAAATATTTAAGCGTTTTTCTATTATTAAAATTCTGACCAAGGAACTGGTATTATTTAATGAAGTTGCAACTAGGATAACTTGACAGCCGTAGGAATAGAAAAGTATGTTGATGTTGAGCAGCAAATCCACGCTCAACTGTATCCACATCAATTAGTTAATGAAAGTCGCGGGTTTGCAACAGATTTCTTTACCCAATTGGTTTATCATTGTGATTTTCAAAAAAAGGGAAATGAAAAGTAAGACCCAAGCATAAATCTTTACTACGCTCAACTGCAACTGAAAAGATTTGCTACTGTTTTGTTTTCTGCTTTTATTATGAAAAGGCTTTTCTTGCAGCTCATTTTTCACGCTAAATTCAAAATGAGCATTGCAAAAACAGCAGCTGTAAAAGAAAAGAAAAAACCCTTTTTATAAAAACACTGCCAACAGATATACTAATTGTCATCGTGCTTTAAAGACACATCAGCAAATAGCAGCGGTAGGGGGTGTTAGAATGTAAGGAAAGAAAATTGTGCTAAAAGGTGTGGGCACTGCCTTTTCCTTCCTTACTCATGGCTGCATTTCACTTGGGGACTTGTCATTATTTATTATATTTCTCTCAAGTCCTTTCATTACAAAAATATTTTTGTCTTTCATTTGTTGCCTTTTGTATGGAGTAGCTGGGAGGCGTCTCAAAATGTGACGGCAATACTCAACCAAAATTGCGTCAACGAAGGACGACAGAAGGCAGTAGGAACGCATGAGGAAGCTGAAGTGAGGCAAGGCTGTTGTCGCATTCCTTGGCGAACCTGCTTATTTAAAGTTATTTGCCAGTCGTTTTCTTTTGTTGCTGCCACGCGAAAAAAAAAGGCTTAAAAAACGTAGCGGAAGTCGCCATATGGAAAAGCTCTGCTCATTATTGTCTATAGAAGATGCCAGGATTAAAGCATACTACATTGACGCAGTTAGAACTGTCTGCTTCAACAGTTCTTTCAGCCTCATTTGAGTGCATAATTATACAAAAGGAACCCAAAAAGCAAGCTGTGTTGTTTTAGTAACCAACAACTTTGAACCGTAATCAATAAATATATATTTTGTAAACATCAATAGAGGTTGTTTTTCCTTTTGGTTGGAGTGAAACAGCGCTGAAAATGCTTTGTAAACAATATTGGCAGTGTGTGATGAATGGAAGGTCAATTGCTGTGACCCCAGCGTAGGGAGCTGACTTGCCACAACGCTGACATTTAACACAAACGACGCGGGCGCCTGTCAATGCCAATGTGTGTTGTCACTGCAAATGGAGCTGATGTGCCACACAGAGGATGAGGCAAAGTCACTTGCTGTGTGGCACTGCCACAAGACAAGACGGAAGAATCATCAACGATAGCGACGGAATGTTTATGCGAATGCTTGGGCACAAACATACGTGACGTGCCTCAGTCTTTCAATGTGTTTGTGTGTGTGTGTGTGTGTGTGTTTGTTTGTGTGTGTGCTTGAATGCTGCTTAAGCGGCGGCAGCAATGTGCAGCAACTGACAGCTCTGCGTAGAACTGAAGTCAGTGGAGTATAGCTTCACGACAGCTACAGAAATTGAAGCTCATGCCAATTTGGATCTTTCAAGCTTGAGAAAAAATGTCCTGGGCATGTCCTGGCATTGCTGCTGACAGTTGTCGTCATATTTCTTACAAAACAAGCAACTTAGCACGACTTTTACAAAACTCAAAGCGTTGAAATTTTATTAAATTTACACATGCTGTAAGTTAATGTGGATTAGGCCAAAGCAGTTTTGGGTTTTGTGTTACAATTTATGCATAATGTTTTCTATTTCATTTGGAAAACTGTGAAGCTGCTGAAGCTATGAACTGTTTTGAACTTTGTATTCTTATAAACTTGTTGCCTTTACTTACAAATATCAAAGACAGTTTATGTCTCGTTTAAGCCAAATTGATCATTAAAAATTAGTTTAAATTATATCTAAACATAAAGTACAAGTTTTATGTGTGAAATAAGTATGTAATCGAGTGTATATAAACTTAAGGTATAAGTTTTATTTGCCAAATGCAAATACTACATAGACAATGTTTGTTTTCTATAACAACAAACAGTTTTTGACTTTGTCAAAGTACTAAAGGAATGCTGCTATTAAATAAAACATTTGAATTATGCCAAATTATGCACATAAGAATTTCACAAAGCATAATTTGCAACGACTCGCATCATTATTTTAATAATAACAAACACAAAAGCAACAAATTACTTTGTGTAAAGAGCATGAACCTTTAAATTAGTCAAATTACTCATAATGTCAGACATCTGCATACACATACATATATACTTATATAAATTATTCAAAAATATAACAAGCATTATGTTGAGAAACTTGCAGCAAAAGTTGCTTTTACTTACTTTAAATTGATATGAGCAAGTGTGTATGTGCATGTGTGTGTGTTATATGTGTGTGTTTGTATTATGTGTGTGTGTGTGTGTGTGTGTGTGTGTGTTCACATTTTGTGCTGCTTTTTTTGTGCTGACACATTATGTTAATAAGTACATCGCAGGGCTTAACGCGACCAAATATTGAACTTCATGTGGCATTTAGCGTTGTTGCTTCTGTTCGGGACACACACACACACACACACACACACACGTAAACACTCACACATGCAACATTTATGTATAATTTGATGACAATTTGAACGCATAACCCAAAATGTCAAAACCATAAAAGCGCTGAGCTAAAATAACAAACTGAAGCGTGCTGAAAGAGTAAATCGAAGCGCATTCAAAATCATTTCGTCAACACACACACACACACACATACATAAACACACATACAGACGCACCAAAAATATCGAATAACACATAAGCGGAAATCGATGACAGCCATTTTGCAGTAAATTGAGGCATTTTGACAGAGTGCTACAATAATTGCGACAGACAGAGAGAGACATATATAAAGAGAGAGAGAGACAAAGCTAGAGGAAAAACGCGACAGAAACGTTAGCTATTTTTAGCGGCATTTTCATTTATGCTGCATAACTAACATAACGAACGGTAGCCAAAAGAGATGAAAGAAGAGAGATAGAGAGAGATGTGAAACGGGTATGCAATAAGTGTAAATGGGGGATCAGGGGTGGAGTAAGGGGTGGGGTCAGGGGTCGCGTTGCGGTAAGGTGGCATGGCCAGCTGTCGATTGCCGCCAGTTTATGTTTTTCAATTACGCAAGCCACAGAAATTTGCAATTTAGATAACCTTTTTAGGAAGCATACGTACTTTTTTTTTTGTCAGTCTGATAACGAAAAATATGCAAATTAACAAATATTCTGACAGGTAATAGAGAGAGAGAGAGAGGGAGAGAGGTAGATAGAGACAGAGAGCAGGTCAGACACAGGTGAAGCAAATATTAAGTCAATAACTTATAAATTATGTTTGTAATTTGTTTTATGCAA